>CAXIVR010000006.1:40391972-41033472 GCA_964035755.1 Teleogryllus oceanicus
AAAGCCATAAATTCCTTTTTATATTAATTTTGAAAATTATGATGAAAAATTTGTACTGACAATGATGTCAAAGAATTTGAAAGATATAAAAATAAGCCAGTAAGTGCTTCACTGGCGAAGCAACATCTCTGAGAAAGGAAAATAAGCAGGTGGAAACAGATAGACTGTTGACAGCGAAGCACAAGAGGCTCAGAGGGCGCGTGGGAAGAGGGGGGTTGGGAGGAGGAAAGGGCGAGGGACAGCAGGCGTCCACATGGTCGGCGTGGCGACCGAGGGACCCCACGCACCACACGCAGAAATGGATCGGTCGTAATGGCCAGCATACGTTTATGCCAGCGCCGCTGGAGGCAGACATACATCAAACGGCAGCGCCCAGAAGAAAGGCCACGAAGGCGGAGGCCGCACCGGGGGCGATGCCGGCGGTGGAGGTTCAGCAAGCCATTGTGCTAACAGTGGTGGCGGTGCGGACATGGTGAGGGTGAATTGATTGATTGATTGCTTTTTCGTGTTTCCGAGCGCGTCAACTGCTTTGGTCATTATTCCCGTTCGTGTAGTGCATGTTTTTTTCTCGGGAGATGGCGCCGACCTACCGTCGGCTAGTGGGATTTCCCCCTAACCAGGACTCTCCCACCAGCGGGGCACCGCCCCAGCCGATACAAGCTCTAAGCTCCCGACCGGTCTCCCGAAATATGTGGTAGTGTAAGTGTGTGTGTGTGTAAGGGGAGAGGATAGGACAAGGAAGAGGAAGGACACTTCGCGCAGGGTCCATGGCCCGTTTGGTAGGGTACTACTCCGGCATTCGCCTAGCGTTGATCGGAGTAACCACGGAAAACTACCGTTCAGAGCAGCCGGCCGCTAGAATTCTCCTCCAGACAGCGACTGAATCCTACCTAGCTGAAAAGCTAGTGTCGAAAATCCTGCCGCCGTCAGGACTCGAACCTAGCACCTCCCAGTCAGAGGTGCTGCAGTGACATCAGTTGATGCACTGAGCTACCGCTCCCGGTGTGAGGGTGGAGATAGGGCCAATATTACGTCTGGGGTGAGAGGCGACAGTGGCGATGGTAGTGGCTTCGAGGGAGGTTCAGGCGATGCGACGGAGGAAACGAGGAAAGGCGGGAAGGGTGTGGACAGTGATGCGTAAGGCGTCGGTAGAGTGGTGAGTGGGAGGGGTGGGGGGGGGGGGGGAGGGACGTGAGGGGGGTGGGGGGTAACGATGGTATGGTGACGATAGGGTGGCGATGATTTGGGACAGTGGAATGACGACGGAAGGTGACGATGGATTGGCGACGGTGACGACGATGATCGTGGTAGTGGTGATGAAGTCTTTCACGCCGGTGACTGAGGGCGGAAGTGGACTGTTGGATGGCACTAAATTTTTGAGTCATCTAAATGCCTAGTAAACCAGTTCATGAAATGGTGGAGTTGACATTCTACTAATAATGGAGGTGATGTCGATCTGTAACGGTGACATTCGAAGTTGATGTATGAGGTACAGCTTGAGAACAGTGGTTTGCAAACCTTAGCCATGTCATTTTTTGCTTGTACTGAAATAATTTGGAAGGAAGATTACAGAGAAAATATTATCAAATGTTAAATACGCGTAGAAATTCAACAAATAGTGCGCTCAGAATGATTTTGGATATGGCATTAGAATTCCTTTTAATCCTAGTAATTTATATGCAATAGACAAGGTTTCCAAACTACTTCTTGCGGTCACAAAATTCGAGCGAAGTCACAAAACTAGTGTCGAAGTTATTGGAAATATCGGGAAAACGTTGGGTAGGAGAGTCAATGATTGTTCCAGTGAGTAGTGATAATGGAGTTCTAATGGCTATTCATATTAATCGACAAACGGCATGTCTGAGGATGACTATCTGGAACCACCGGATAAAATTTTGGCACACTTCGCCACTGAAATACTGGTGCTGTCTTTGTGAATGCTATTCCTGAACACTTACGTGGTGGTCGACCGCCCACCGAGATATATTAGTAAATTTATTTGTGATCTTGTGACAGAGGATGCATTAAAACTATTTTATAACTGTCATTGTCACATAGTATGGACTTTGTAACCTTTCGCGCAAGCTATTGAAGAAAGCATGCGGGAATAACAGTATTAGATCACCTTTATACGATTTCTTGGCGATCTATGGACTCCTAACACAAGATGACAGTTTGCGATTTTTATAGTGAATTTGAGTTTCAGAAATGTCCATTCGAATTGCAGTCACTGTCATTTCGGATAAACATGATAATGCTGATTTTTATGTGAAAGCAACATTTTTGTGACGACGTTTTGTCAATTGTTTTGAAATGAAATACGAAAGACTAACTGACGGGAGTAATTCAGAGATAAATAGAAAATTAATGCTTTTACGCCTGAACCTATCAGTATTACACCAAGATTAATGTATCGATGTAGTACCTTAGGAATAATGTAGTGTGAAATGCTATTTCAGCTCTGTGATTTATAGCTTGTTGCGTAAGAAAACTAACAGGCTATGATGAAAATGTAATTTATAACATGTACGAATAAATTTCAAAATTAAACAATTGAAGAGGGGTTTAATACTCAAACGCATTACATAAATTATATATTACTCACTATATTTTAATATTATAAAACCAAACAAATTTACAAGTGGTCCATTGTCTGGTACTTCTTTTAATTCCGTCCGTCTGAGAACAGCACTAGCGGGTAAACCGTAGGTCCAATTTTCACCGAAATTGATATTTCCTTAAGGATCTACCTGGTGTCATGGTCTTTTGAATTTGAAACGGATATTTTGATTTTGGGGGTATATTACATTAAATCTCAACATTATCAATTTTTCAATAATAGTTCCCAATTTTTTGTTAATTTTTTCTCGGATAGAACAACAACGCGTGAAAATTATGCATTACTCATGTTCTTTGACTTCTCTGAATTTTCGAAATTTCAAAACACCAAAACTGTTTTGTCGTTTTCCTTCAACAAGACTTACAATAAAGAACATAGAGATATTTTGTTCTAATGAAATTTGTTCTCTACAATTAGTTCTTTAATTAATGTCCTGTGCATTTTTAAAATATAAGTTTCCACGCAATTTTAAGAGAAATTTGGACCATATTAAAAACAAAACTTTCTCAAAACCAGCTGCAATTTCTCGCAAAAGTATTTTGTACGAGAATGGTAAATGCTCTAAAAAACAAGGCTTTTTCATGTATTCTTTTTATTTTTCAAAAATTTCACAAAAGTAGCTTTTAAAATATCTCTGGCGTCGTTTTTCTATGGACGCTCTTCTACATATATTATTGTACTTATGATAAATGTTTCAAATGATTTTTCATGAATTTTCTCGAGAGCTCAAAAGTTTTATGATAACATGTAGTCAAATTTACACATGTTCAGAAATGTCGTTTGGGCTCAATGTTTTACTATTTTATAATATAGCTCAAATTAATTACAATTTTACTATTAGGAGTTCGAAAAATTTGGGAAAGTGTGGACAAACATCTTTTAGGCGTGCATAAGTAGCAGCTGGGAAGAGAGTGGGAGCAAACCCGAAAATCTAGCCCCCCCCCCCAAATTGTAAGTTAACTACTATGAGAAGGTCTTTGTCATTCTAAAGTAGCACAACGTTCCTTAATGAAATCTGTTCTCAAAATTAGATATTTAAATAACTTCACGACAATCTTTTTGGAAAAACGAGTAATTTTCGCGTTATCTTTGCTTGAAGTAAAGGCAATTTATATTTTTTCTGAAACACTGCCCCAAATTTTTTTGTCTATTTTTTTCCTCGGATATAGCAAAGAACACTTAATAAGTATCAGAGGTTTTATTTTCGTTGAACTCTGAATTTTCGAGAATTGCAAACTGGGAGATAATAATAATATACTCACATAACATCCATGGTTTCTTTGCGGGTTTTACGAAGAAGAATCACAAAAATTACAAAAAAAGATATTTTATGGATTTAAAGGCTTTATTTCACAAACATTATTTTTTCTTAATAGAAACTGTGTTTAGTTTTTATAGTACATTTTTCTTTACATGTTCAGTATAAGACACTTACATTCTTTTTAATTTTTTTAGATAAATAAATCATTTTTAAATTTATTCGATTTTTAATATCACAAATTAAATTGAATTTAACGCACCACTAATCATACGTTTTATTTCGGTATTTATCCGTAACTAAAACATTGCATTGTCGTGTAACCATCTAAGTGGCAATAATGAAATAATTTCTATGCTTTAAGTTTTAGTGGAAATAAATTTATACAAAAAAATTAATAAACGCAACCTTGTATTTTACGTAACGTGTAAAATGTAATATACAATATTGTAGTGTAATACGTAATAATAGTATGTGGTGAAGTCTTCTAATCAGTCAAGTTATATTTTAGTGTATTAACATACAGTATTATATTTTTTTTTATTTAATAGGTAATTATTACAGACAAATTAGAAAACTTGATGCAATGTGGCTAGGCCGATGGTGTTTAAGCCATTACAATACCTACATTCTACCGCGTTCTAACCTTTTGCATTCTGGTATTCACCCCAAATGGTCTCTCCATAGCATCAAAGCCGCGGAAAATAGACCATAAGGTACGGCTGAGGAAAAAACCCCTGAAGGGGGAAAAACCTGCCGTCAGAAGCCGAGTACATGCTAATCTATCCGGTTTTTAAACTATTTATTTATTTGGCGCGGGCGTCAGGCATTCTCCTTCCATTGTTTGGCCTCCTCAGCACCTGAAAACAAACAGCACCACAGAAAATCGTCCGCACCAACGCCTCTGCCCTTACATTTCCGATTCCCACTTCCCTTCGCCCCCTAATGTGTTTTATTTTAACCGTTTTCTTTTACTTTATTTTAATTTAGTTTAATTTTAATTTATATAAATTATTTTAATTAATTTAATTTTTTTAATTTTAAGTTAATTAATTTATTTTAATTTACTTATTTATCTACTTATACTTAACAATTGACTACCATTTATAATTTTTTTTTGGGTTTACAAACCTAACATAACTTACTAACTTAATTATTGTTAGTTTATTGATTTATTATTACAGTATTATGTACTATGTAATATTCAATTGGAATAACTAATGTAATAATATGCATGGTCGCTCATGAATGATGTTTATGTAACCGTTGTAAATAAAGGATATGAAAAAAAAAAATTAGGAACTTTCGCACCCTTCATCATAACTGACTGTCAATGTACATTTGGAAAGTCACATTTGGTTCTCTGAAGAGCTGCTGAAATCTTACTTGAAATACCGAGTTTTTCCATAAGGGTTAAAATGCAGGATACGGTTGTAGGTAATGTAGGTTTCTCTAAGGGTGTAAATGTAGTTATTGTGAAAGCCTTTCTCATCTTTGAGCGTATGCTAGGAAGGAGTCTTACGACTTTATGACTTCTCCTCTTCTTGGTAGGGAAATGCACTGTAGTTCGACCAGGAGCGGTAGCTCAGTGCATCAACTGATGTCACTGCAGCGCCTCTGACCGGGAGGTCCGAGGTTCCCACTCCCCACGGCGGTAGGATTTTCGACACTAGTTTTTCAGCTAGGTCGAATTCAGCCGTTGTGTGGAGGAGAATTCTAGCGGCCGGCTGCTCTGATCGGTAGTTTTCCGTGGTTTTTCCGATCAACACCAGGCGAATGTCGGAGCAGTACCCTACCAAACGGGCCACGGACCGCGCGCGATCTGTCCTTCCTCTTCCTTGTTCTATCCTCTCCCTTTACACACACACACACACACTTACACTAACATGCACTACACTACCACATATTCCGGGACACCGGTCGGGAGCTTAGAGCTTGTCCCAGCTCGGGCGGTGCCCCGCTGGTGGGAGAGTCCTGGTTAGGGGGAAACCCCATTAGCCGATGGTAGGTCGGCGCCGGATCTCGCCACCCAGCGGAGGAAGATCACTGCCATCTCCCGAGAAAAACATGCACTACACTCACGGGACTAATGACCAAAGCAGTTGACTTGCCCGAAAACACGAAAAAATCAATCAATCAAGCACTGTAGTTCGACTTTGCCTTCCTCTGTGTATAGAATAGTATGGATGAGATTGGATGAATAATAATTATAGATGGATGATTATGAATGGAATGATCGTTAAATGTTATATTAGTATGTGGACGTTGTGATAATCATTCATACCATTATCAGTGAACACATTCAAGCCTTCTAGAATTTGAACGCTACTCTTCTTGGACGGTACTCTGACTGTGGCAAAATATTGCCACACGGAATGAATTAATGAATGTATTACGTGAAGGAAAGAATAAGTATAACAGTGATATGGTCACAGGGAATCCTAGAGGAAAGTTATCATATATCTTAGTACATACTTTATATTTACATTGGTAATATACTTTTATTGATTGATTTGAAATTAAAGATTTTGAATTCTAAATGAGAAACGAAATTAAATACATAATTTTCAATATGATAATAGTAGTAATTGTACGACATTCAATTCAAATGAATTTTACTTCTGAAATATTAACGGCACTGGTACTGGTATTTAATATTATCTGTAACGGAAAGTATTACATTGATTGCTGTGCATTAAGTATTTCCCATAACTGCTATTTAGCAGTAATTGCTATTCAGCAGGAAACTGACAAAACGTTTGACACGACATAGCATTCCAATGTCATCTCGAAGTCCAATATTTACTCATCGTATAGTTTTTTTTAACCATTACCGATTCATACTTAGTATATTTTTCTAACTGCATACTCATAACTGTTGTAGGGCGGGTGCCCATTTCCGCATCCGAGAACATCAGGCATTTCCGGCCTGTCTCGTTTCAGTAGTTTGTGGGTATAGAAAGAAAACTATAATTTCCTTTCAAGGTCATATGGAAGAATTACTAAGATGTGTTTAACGGCAACTAACAGGAAACAACTATTCATGTCAGAATGTCAGAAATTAAATATTGTGGCAACTGACAAAATAAAGACATACTTTCATTATGTGACAAAGATAACGTCTCTTGGAAAATACAAGATATCTTCTTTGATGCACCTTTAGGTTGACAGACTTTTACAAATATTTTTCAAATTATTAATTACCACTGCAAAATAGTGGTTGATTTAAAAATAATTTTCTAATTATTATAGTAACTTTAAAAGTGGCAAATGTAAATCAAAAGTGCATGCCATCCACAAGTAATAATTTCACACTCAGTTCTTCATAATTTTTAAATTAACAATAGAAATGAGTTATTCAAGAAATGAGAAATTAAACATACGTGAAACACCAACAGTAATGTGCCCTTAAAAACGATTGTTTATTATTTACTAAAACAAAAATATTTTCAGATGATCAAGGAACGTTTACAACACATTCTCATCCATGAATTAAAAGCGCATATAAGCATAAAGTGATTATCCTTGAGGCTTTATGGTACTTCACCTCTCATCAGGAAACGTTCTGCCAACAAATACTAATTTATCAGCGTGTTAATCTACACACTACCAAGCTTATTAGCAATATGTTACTAATGTTCATAATTTGTGTATGTTAGCAGTGTAACATGGACTAATTGTTAACACATGCTACTGTGTGACTTGGCTGGCGAGCATATGTACCTTGTTACTTACTCACTTGCAAAACGGTTTTAACATCCTCTCGACAGAGAGTAGGAGGGCGATAAAATTCTGTCGTTTTCGTAAACAAACTGCTCGCGTTGCTAATTGAGGTGAAAGTGTACTCTCGAAAGCTGCTACGTATTAATATTTCACTTCAACGTTGTGGTCTATTACATCGGGCTATAGACATAGGTCGATTGGTAACAAGCTATAATGACAAACCTTGGTGCCCAATCTGTCAAGTCGAGCTCAACCAAACGATCTCATAGAACGTTTTTTAGTAATGTGTGAATTTCTTCTACCCACCGAACAACTCTTATGTGAACTTACTCATGATTACTAACATTCTAAACAGTGGCCTAAATTAATATGCAATATTTGGCAGTAAGCAAAAAACAAGAAATTACTTATGCTATTCTAACAGATATATCGGCATTTGTTCCCTCGGCGAAACGAGGAGAGAACAGAGCGTAGAGATAGTAGGCAACCTACAGTGAGAACATGCAAAAGGCAAAACGCGAATTTCTAAATTTTGGCATGACCGTTTAACTTCTGAACGATTCTTTTCGACCTGAATTTCTTTAGAGCATTCATCAACCGACAGACTGGACAATATGAGTCTACAATGCAAGAGTATTTATCAGTTACCTACCGCCCTAAAACAGCTAACCTTCTCAAAAATCAGTTTTTTCTAAAAAATCATCGGACAGATTTCAGTGATATTTTGTCAATGAACACTAGCTTACAACTTACATCAATTTCTGAAACGGATACGAACATAAACTTTAAAAAGTGTTTACAAGTTTTGGAAATCCGCCCAAAATAGAGCAACAACTCATATTTCTTAGGTAATGTAAAATGAAAGCATTGTTCATAACCACATATTCGATTTAATGATGAATATTTTGATTAGTAATCATAATTACAATGAGAAAAAAAGTTCAAACTTTTCACAAAAATATACTTAATTTGGAAGTAAATGATAAATATTGATACATTACACTAAATGATTATCACCAATATAAAATAGTCATTACTTCATAGCACTTCCAAATATCACAGAGTTACAGTAAATAACACTTTCAACAATATAACCAAGAGGTATAAACAACTACATAAATGCAAGTGTATCCACAAATTAAAATGTTTTATACAAAAGAGATTAAATAATATGGACTCATTTAATTTATTCAGTAACTTTGGCCTTAAACTGGTTCAAAAATATTTCCATTCTAGGTTTGCAGATCAATATTTAAAAATTTCTTAGCCTAGGCTCTAAATTCTGCATACCGTTTGAAATAAGCCGATTTTCTCTTGATGTCATAACTAATGTAGAAATTCACCTAACAATTCAAGGCTCAGACAGAAAAGAACAAAGTTTCAAACAATTTTGTCCATATTATCAAAATCTCGTCTAATTTTTAAAATAATCACATTGAATTATAAAATCATCAACTTATTCAAAACTACAAATGCATTCATCAAAAAACATTCCAATGACATTATTGTTCTTAAGTCTGACAAAAGTAAATTGCACTATTGTTATGAACAAATCAGGTAATATAAAAGATCTTTAGAAATTTTAAAGAATACCTATTGCTTTGTATAATCCAATCCTTTAAATAAAATAATGAAAACCTGATTGAAATGTTGAAAAACTGGCTAGAGAACAAATACATTTACAGAGCTTTATAATAACATTTAAATATAACATTTAAATATTATAGGTAATTTCCCCACTATGAGCAAAAGTTCCGAAAATGGATATCCCTATGAAATCTAGACTCTCTTATGTAAATTCCCCACTTAACTTATGCAAATGGCACCACATAATTAAAAATATATATTTATGATAATTATAGCGTTAAGAATAGCAAAGAGTTGGTCTAAAATATATTTGGAATCACCATATTCGAAGATTAAGTTTTAATCTCCCTATATTCTGTTTCTATGTATACTAATATCCCTATTGATCATGCCTTAGAAATGATATACTCCTCTGACTCTAAACGACAATCTCATATCACTATACCTTCTCAACAATGTCTAACTGGACTAAAACTGTTATTATGAAATTCATATTTCACTTTTCAAGAACATATTTATTTGCAAACTTTTGGAATCCCTATGGGGTAGCCTATCTCCCCCAGAATAGCAGAAATTGTTATGCAAAATCTTGAGATATCTGTTTTAAATAATCTACATATCAACATTTCAATTTTTCAGAGATATGTTGATGATACCATTACTTTTATCTCTAAGAACTCTCAATCCCTAATTTTAGGTTTTTAAAGAATACCACAATAGAATTCAATTTAGTATTGAAATTAAAGATGAAAAGGTATCTATAGCCTTCTTGGATGATAAACTTCTTATCACTTCATCCTTATTTACTGCCACTAGTATCATAAAAATACATGGTCTTCAACATTTTCATTCTAATCACACAATTTGCCCCAAAATTGCCATAATTTTCTCTTTAATCGATGAATTTTATTTTCAATCAGATTAACAATTTTTCATTAATACTCTAATTTTTTTTTAATTTTTGATGAATTACATTATTCACGAATTTACTCTAAAAAGATTACCCTTACTTTCAGATTTTAAATTAAAACATTTATTTGTTCAGAGAATAATAATGTGGAAGTCAATCCAACTGAGAACTGATGCATTATCCCTTTTCAACCTCAAGTCAGTTCAAAAATAAAACATTATTTCAAAGAGTTTAATATCAAAACTATATTTAAAGGATTTAATTATTTATTTATTTTTTTTACTTTTTATTTTGAACTTTATTGTCTCTTATTTAGGAAATGGACGTATACATCCATGTTATTATTTAATTAGCTTTACGTATGGACCATCTGTTAAAAATTTGATTTTGTGTAGCTACGTTTACCATCACTTGTTTAGTTTCTCATTTAGTAGAGAACCAAACTAGAATAGGTAAATATGAATACACTTCAAATTCAACTGATTATTGTCTTAGTGAATAGCTACTTTCAAAACAGGTTCTTTAAGGAAAGTGGGGGTACATCATCCGAGCGTTTCTATGGACGTTGAATTGGAACAACAAGAACAGAATCGTTCCACAAGCCATTTCAATTCAAATGTTGTGACGCCATATGACCAATCACAAATTGTACAAATTGTGTCTGCAAAAGTAATTCTAATATTTTGATCATCCAATTCAATTATAATAGTGATTATAAGTCCATTGAATTGTCATTTTCCTTGGTGTCTAATAATAATAATAAAATAATAATAATAATAATAATAATAAAATTGTCTTTATTTGTGGCGAGGCTCAGACCTTAAGGCCCGCTATTCTTCCTAACCACTTTAATTAATTTACAATTTTAAAAATTACAGTTGATGCGTTCAGATGTAATTAATATTAACTGATTTTTCCTGTCGCAGAAGAAAAAAATCAACTTGTGACTACCATCTACATCAATTTATCTGTATGAGCCAAATGAATTTATTGTCATTTTTTGTTTATTCTTGAAATTTTGCAAAATGGAAACACATGATGTAAGGAACATTCTTAAAAAATGAGATAAAATGAGCTGCCACTTATTCCACTTACAATCAATAATTCAAAATTCGCCCGAAATGTCAGTTGTCATTACCCGACATCTCGCCTCTCGCCTCAGCTGTGAACAATAAACAAAACAAGGGGGTTATTTTACATTTACGACTGGGATGCAATACTAGGGACCATCCCGGCATACGCCTTAAGCGATTGAGTAAACCCAGAAAAAACCTCAATCAGGATGGCGGCTTAAGACCGAAATATTGAGAGGAAGAAATATCAGGGCTGAGAGTGAAAAACAAAAGAAAAGGGGAAGAGAAGAAACTGGAGGTGGACAAGAGGAGATAATAAAGAAATGATAATGAAAAGGATACGGGGGGGGGAATATGGTACGTATAAATTGACAATTACATCACAAGAGGTAGCGTGTACGTGGTACTCCTCAGGGTATTTTTTTGTGACTGCCGCCAACAAGGCTTTGTGCGGAGCAGCCGTCCGCTCGTTCCAGTGGCGCTAAACTCCATCTCGCCAATTAGCCCCATGAGCCGCTCCTGCCGCCTCCGCCGCCGCCATTCGGCGCCCGGTCGCCGCGCACACGCCTCGTCCGCCTCCGCCGTCTCCGCCTCTTCCGTCCACTCCCCTCGCACTGAGTCATTCTCCCGCCACTGGCACGCTCCAGCCTCAACTGGACGCCTCCATGACACTCGTGCTCTTTGGGTTGGTAACCTCACACAGGTTGACAGATTCCTTCTCTGAACATATCATTTCAAATATTCTATCAAATTCTCTTTTGAATTTTAATAGTTTCACAGTTGTTGTTTGAAATATATTTGGATTATTCACACATCTAGTATGACGTTGGTGCCCGAGAGTTCTTTCTTTTTGTACATCTCCTCTAAGCTAACTTTTCACTTTCCTGGGCAAAAATGCAATCAAAATTTTACTCAGTCAATGTATTGCTATATCCCCTCCCTACGAAGCCATTCTTCTTCTAAGAACGACTCTTTCTTGTTGCCTGGACTTAAATTTACATTCACACCGCATTAAAGATCAATTAATAAGATCGGCTTTTGTTGTTTTCAATTTTCTTCAGCGATTTCAGACTTTTGTTTCTGCTATTCTTTTTTCTCTTCTCTTCTCCGATGTTCATACACAATGAAAACAGATACAGTTGATTTTATAATTAATCATTTATATTGTTCTAAATCTTATGGAAAGTTTTTCTCTCAAATGCGTATTTAATTCCCCAAACTTTAAAAAGGCTTAAAAAGGAGAAATGAGGAGTTGATCATATTTAATGTATATGAAATAATATGTGTTATTACGTAGGACTACGGGCCTACTTTCCACATTTTTAGAGGTGGGCCACGGCCTCCGCCCCCCTAAGGGCACGCATTTGCGTCTTCCTGAACTCGTTCAAGTGTCTTCGCCTGTGATCATTATTCAGCTCATCTGGCTCCTTCCAACCTCCTCGGTCCGCTTGCACTGGCTCGCTTTGCTTCCCCACCGCCGACGCCTCCGCCATTGTCCCCTCCCATTGAGCACGCGTGCCATTCACGCGTGGGCACGGGCGGTGGCGCGAGCGCCGGGGGCACGTGCGAGGGGCCACGCCGCCGCCGCCGCCGCCCTCGGCCACGTGACCAGCGCTGGCCGCCGCGTGACCCCGCGCGATTGTCTGACCTCTGCGTCAGCCGCGCGGCGCGGCGCGGCGCGGCGCGGCGCTGCCTGCCATGCCCGTAAATTGAGCGTCGCCGGCGTCGTCGCCGGAGACGACGACGCGGCCTGCGGTGGAGGCGGAGACGGGGACGGAGACCGCGGGGGCGGGCGCGGAGTCGGGGGCCGACGCCAGGGGTGGGAGGCGATGGAAGCGGTGGAGAACGGCAGTGCGGGCGTCGGCGTGGGCGGCGACGGCAGGGCGGGGGGGGGGGGGGGGCCGGGGAGGTGATGGTTCGGAGCTGACAGCAACGAGCGGTCACGATGGGAGGGGAATGGACGGCGGCAGGAGCGGAGATGACCGTGGGGATGGGAGCGGCGGCGGGGGTGGGGGGGGGGGGGGGGCGGGCGGAGGAGGAGGAGGAGTGGAGGAGGAGTGGAGGAGGTGTGGAGGAGGAGTGGAGGAGGTGTGGAGGAGGAGTGGAGGAGGAGTGTTGTAGGGGCGGACTGCGCGGTGTCGCTGTTGCATCGCAAGTGTCCGCTAATTGCAATCCGTGGCGAAGCGGTCAGGGCATTCCCCTCTACCTGCACGGTCCGGTCGCAATGGGTTGAACAGGATGCTTGCAGTATCGTGCGCATTCTCAAACTTAAATAACTGATATGCATTCAATTCATCGAATTTATGTCGCGGGATATAAATGTTGTTTTTACACTAAAAAATCAAATTTGGTTTTATCGTGTTTCAAAGACCGGATTCTCAATTAATTGAACCGGATGCAGTTTAACGGGAGTGCTTTGTGTACACTTCCTACCATAAATTAAATAAGAACATTCTCTTAGATAACGAATTAATTAAGTTTTATTTGAAACAAATATATAAAATAGTGCATTTATTCCTTAAGTTCGTATTTCTGAATCAAAAATTTAGTTCGTCGTCGTGGCATCATGAACTATTATTCAACTTCATCGACAAGAACTTCACGACATCGATCATCTACAGATTTATAATAATTGTAAACTACAATACCGAGGACTTCGTTTTTCTATATTTGTATCCTTGAATCTCTGGTCGTTCCAGTGCTCTTAGATTATTAGCTGAAAAAATCAAAAAAGTTCTATTTTGCGTTTTTCATGTAAAATTCAAATTGTGAAATTCCATGAATTTCTCTTCAGCTATAGCAAACTACAGCACAGCAAAATACATCTCGCCAATAAAATGCTGGCTACAGTCAGAAACAAGATACAATCATTAGAGTGAAAATTTTCTCTGAAGGAAATACGTCTGCAAAATGCGTATGATTACTAATAAAACAAGCAATTGTGGATAAACCTTCGCACCTGAACTCGCTATATCCAATCCAACTCGTTATATCCGAACTAACGGGGATCTTCCCCGAGATTACCACGAAATCGTTCCCGCCCTTCCACGTACTCATTTCTCACCTAATTCCCCCACACACGTCCATCCACTCAATCCAAACCCAACGCAGTATTGGCTTAAACCAACCCCAGGAGCGAACGCTGGCGCGGTATGTGCCCCTTTTCCACCGCCCTCTTGTTAACAACCGCACCCCCGCGCGAACGGCTGCCTGCTCACCCCAACCGCAGCCGCGAGGGGGCGGGGCCGGGCGACGCGGTAGATCAATTGCACGCCGGTGTTTGATTCCCGCCTTGATAATTCAGGCCGGGACCCGACCGCGCGCGCGTTTCAACGAGCATAAATCACCGAATTCCCCCCCCCCCCCGCCGCCGTCCGCTCCCGTCATCTCGACCCCGCAGCTTCCAAAGTCCTCGACGTCTCTCCGACCCCGCCCCTTCGGTCCCTCACTTCTGATCATATCCCTCCGATTTGTCCCATCCCTCCGACTCTACCTCTCTGATACTCCCAACTGACCCTTCCCACCAGTTCCGCGCTCCCGGTCCGAATTTACCCCATCAGACCTCATCTTTGCGGCCCCACCTCTTCAAATCCTCCCATTCGATCTTTTCCATACGTCTGATCCTAACCCTCCGATCCCTCCCATCTGATCCCACCCCTCAAATCCTCACATCCGATCCTTCCCAACCTTCCGACTCCACCTCTATGAATCTTCATTTGACCCTCTCTATTCCACCCCTCAAATCGCCTCATCTGATCCTCCCCCCCCCAACCCTTCGACGCCACCACTGCTAATCTCCCTCATTCAACCTTACATCTCCAACCCCTCTCATCTGAGCCTACCTCTCCGAGCGCCTCCCATCCGACCCCGTAGTTTCGAATCCTCCCATCTGATTCTTTCAATTCTATCCTTCCCACTGGACCTCATCCCTCCGACCTCAACACTCCTTCCACCTCCCCTTCAACCCCGTCTCTCCCTCAGCTACCTCTCCTTCGCGTCCGCCGCACCCTCCCCAGCCACCGAGTTCCCAGCATCCATCTCCTTGCAGCCACCTCCAGGCAGACACCTGAGCTCTCTATTGCCCGGAGCCGTGATGTCTTAACTGCGGATCTGCGGCGGCGGGCAGCCTCCCCGCGGAGTCTGTCCCGCTCCGATCAATCATTGACGGTCGGTGGGTCGCACACGCCGGCAGGTAACGGCCCCCGATCGCGCGCCGGGGAACCCCCGCCAGGAGCGACAATGGAGCGCGGGCGGCGGAGGAAGTGGACGTCACTGCCGGCGGACAGTGAGGGCAAGTGAAGCGAGCCCGTGCCTCTCTCGGACCTGCTGACATGCTCCAAGTGGGAGAAACACAAAGGGCAAAGAAGGAAAGCGTGGTTGGGTGTAGGGGCGAATTTTAATGATGTCATTTTTTTCCTTTTCAGTTTACAACAGTGATTTTTAGTTTAAATGTTAATTTTATGTTATGAAAAATGAAAATGACCCATTGTTTTATCACATATTTTGTCACATATATTATCATATTATCATATATTATCACATATTGTTTTATTACGATTTCTACTGAAAGAGTATTTTCTACCTTTTGAAACCATTTTTCGCTGATTTCATAGATTTTAATATCATTTTAATGGCCCTTGCTTAAAATAATATTTACGTGATGCAACACATGTTCTCCACAAAACACCTGAGTTGCCTATTCGATTTCTCATATTCGAAAATTGCAATGTCAGCTGTTGTGAGTATGTAATCTAAGCCCATCTAGCCAGTAATCTAACGCCCATCAGCGCCACTGTCGGTTCGCCGATTTCAGGATAACCAAAGACAGATATTTCCTGGTAAAGACCAGTCCAAACCTAAAGTTTGCAAGCTCAGTTCACTTAAACAAAAGGAAGAAGCCTTTCATTCATATATCAGTAATATATCCAACAGCTTGAGTTGTTCATTTGAACTGGTTTTGAACAAATTTTTGACAAAATTTTCTTTGCGTTTAGGGCATTAAAAAAAACATTTTAAGAGTATTTTATTGATCATTTCTGGCCATGTTTTAGGTCATCAAAATTTGCACCATAGTTATGTGTTACGGAAAATTTTGGAGGAGTGATCTATTTAGTTATTTACTATATTTTTTACATTGCTACTATTTAGTTGTTTTTATTATAACATCCAACACATTCCCCAATAATAATCCCTTCGCACTGTGCACTGTACAACAAAAGGAAGGACGCATTACGTAGTCGGTGATTTTCATCTACCGAAGAAATCTAAAGTGCTGAATTACAAGATACTACTCGAAAAAGAATGCAATGCTTGCTTTGCAAAAATCATTACAAAACTCCCCGAAAATCGGAGCAATGGGGAGCGAGTAAGGGAAGTTTTCCTTTTAATTTCAATTATTTTATTTTAAAAATGTAATGAATATTGTGTATTTCATCGCAGTTGGCCAAAATATTTCCGAATAACCTAAATAGTGAGGTTCTAGTAGAAGTAGAAATACATAAGCTACCAGAAACGCACGAGAAAACTGTAGAATAGGAAAGAACTACAGATATACTGTAATTCAGAGAGAAATAGGAAACATTTAGAACGTTCTATTCCAGACCATTGAAATAAAATGCTATAATATCTAACGAATGTAAGCCATGAAAGATTTGGGTGAAAATCGAAAGTTGTGTATTTTCGAGTCGCACAATTAGGCTCAATTTTCATGAATACATGTACTCTTATTCCTCAATTTAATTCGAAGAAAATGTTTAATGCTTCGTTTAGGCTTTGTTATTTATCTACATATTCAAATGCTTTTTCTCGCCGATTCAACGACTTCAATATTCTCGATGTTATTCTTCTTTTTGAAGATATTTAAATTTTAACCTGATATTTCATTACAAACTTCAGCTATGGAACATTATAGTGAATCCTAGCGAGAGAGCATAGGCACCTAGACAAGCTCTTTCAGATAACATTCCAGTGTTGCACGACACATCTTGAAAATACTTACAAAAAATATTGCCAAGATTTGCACAATTTGTTTGGTGATAAATTTGTGACAAATCATGGAATTTAATTATTAACTATAGTATTTTAAAGAGGTTTGATAGGTATGGTTTTTAATATACGAAAGTTGTGAGTATGGAAGCTGTTCGAATGACACTTGATGTCTACCAATTACAATTACCGGTACACTCAAGACGGAAAACACACAAGAAAGATAAGCAGTCTTTCGTTAATTACTAAACACATAATTTGTTCCATACGAAATTTCACTTTGCTGGTAGATTGTCACGTTCATTTTAATAACAGGTTCGCTAACACTGTTATTCATTCGTCTACTTGATTACCACATAACCCACAAAGCACACATATGCAAACTGCCATAAACCGTTAACAAGGGCAACGAGGCCCGACAGCTCGTCTTGATCCCCCTCCTACCCTGACCTCTCCCGCGCTTCCGACCCGTTCTCGCGACTGATTCCTCCCTCCTCTCCCCTCCCCCTGTCCCTCATACACTCACGCCTCGCGCCTAATTAAGATAAGCCCAGCGCGTCATGTTTATTTGATTACAAACGTCGCGCTGATATTCATAGGGAAACGCGGTGATACCCGAGTTGGTCGACTTTCTCTTTTTTGAGAAAGCCGAGTATTTTTGTTTTAATTGTTGCTTAGAAATTCATAGAATATATTATGCGTTTCTGGTTGCAACTGTTCCTTCAGATATTCATAGAAAATGTGATGTTGTTTTGGTGGTATTTTTAATGGCGGGCATCTTAAGTATTCATAGATTATGCGCCGGGCCCCGGCGGGAGCCTCGTCAGTAACGAAGCGGCGACGGCCCGAGAGGCAGCGCGCGGCCGGCGGCAGCTGTTTCCCTCGCGATGCTGCCCGACGCTCCGATTTATCTCTATCGATTTCCACGCTGACGTGTATTTGTGTGTTCACGAGTTCCCCTCACAACTTTATAATTCGAAACTTTCCAAATGCTCGTTTCGATATTTGCCTAACAAACGCGGGACGACATTATAAGAGACCGCGTTAAGAAAGGGCCGTTCCGTAGGAGAAGGGGAAGGTTTGATAAAGTTCTTATGTGTTTCTGCCGTGTGTTCCGTTCGCGATACGATCTGGTTCGGGTCGTCGCCGTCGAGTATTAGTGTTCTTGTGCGTGACACGGCCATGTCTGCGAGAATGCGCTCTTAATTTGAATTTGTACGAACGGGCTCGCTGCCGCGACTTCTGGGCTTGGCCTGATGCGAAGATACGGGCGGGGTTCTCTGCTAGGTTTTCGAGCCACTTCCCGTCGCCGCTTCTGCCATCACCACGACTACAACCACGACCACCACCGCCGCCGCCACCACCACCACAGTCACCCTCACCACCGCCACTGCCGCCGTCGCCGCCGCCACCACTGTCACCACCACCATCACCAACACCGCTCCCACCAGAATCACACCGCCGCCACCGCCACTGTCACCGACACTGCCGCCACCGCCCTCCCCGATGTCAGCACCACCACCATCACCACAGTCGTCCCCCCGCCACCGCCACCGTCACCGCCACTGCCGCTGTATCGTTCCGCGCAATGCGCCCTGTTGGTTTTCTCGAGATCTTTATCTATAGTTTTATGTTAGTTTCCATTGCGACGGCGGGGACATTCGCCCTGTTTATGCAGTCTAATAATTGCGCAAAGTAACCCTTCCTGGCGTGGCCGTAGAGCGCTCAAGCGGCGAGATCGCTGCGGGGCGATGGCAGTTGCCACGTACCTACCGCGATAACCCCACTTTTCCGCCGATTTCTTCGAGCGCTCGCCGGTGAAATATGCCACGAACAACATCGGAGTTTCTCCAAGTTTGGGAACGACTTTGGAAAAGGTAACGCGAGCACACATCACGACACGTAGGAGTTAACGGGAACGACGAAAGCAATGATTCTACAACTCAAGATATAAATTACTGCCCAAACAACATTAGTTTTCGGGGGACCGCCGGGTCATTATTTTCCCATCCAGAACGGACTATCACCGATATTCAGCCGATGCCGAACGCCGGCTGTCGGCCGTCGGTAATGCCCACCATTTCCCGTCGCCGTAAGGTCCCCGAGCGGCGACGTCGTTTTATTGTAACAAATCGCCCGCTCGTCCCCGCCCCTTTCCAACGCCTCCTGCCCGCCCGATTTCTCGCTCTCTCCGACGCAGGCGTCCGGCGTTACAACAATGCAATGAGCGATGCGTGTTTGTTTGGCGCGCAGCTCTCGTTTTCGAGAGGATATCGCACTTCATTTGTTTCCGATGGCGCCGCCGCCGCTGCTGCTGCCCTCTGTCGGGTGGAGAGAGGCAATCGCGGGGGCAGCCCGGGGGCGAGCGACGGGGTGCGCGGAATCGCCCGTCATTTGTTTAAACCGGGCGGCGAGCTCGTGGCGAGGGCGGCATGTCGCCCCCAACGCAATGCAAATTGATTTATCGGAGTGAGGGTCGGGCTACATTTTGTCTTCCTTCATATTGCATCTGTTATTTACTCCATCGACAAAGTTGATTGATACATTGAGCAGTGCGCGCGAAACCGCAGGGCCGACACAGTGAGTGAGTGCTCGCCAGTTTTTGTTTTTTCCATGGATTTACGAATGAAAAATGATAACCGATGACGCGCGCCCAATAAGAACGGCGCAATTTACTGCCTGTTCTGTCGCTAACGCTTCGCCACAGCCAGCAGAGGGGGCCGTGGAAATGATTTGCCACTCGCCACAAATCCGGCGCACGATCCACGGGATCGTTATAAACCTGAAATTCATTACGGTGATTAGTTGATCTTGCAACCCATATGCAACACGATAATTAGAGCCGCTTTTTTATTCCCAAAAACAAAGAGGAATTAAAAACGAGCTCGTTGCCGATGATGCGCTTTCAAAAAGTGATTCGCGGCATTTGCTTTCTGTTTATGAACGCTGCCGCTGTCCTACGAAATTTATTATTTACATATAGATTGCGCTTGTGTTTAATTTCTCTAATAAGTGCTGATATGCAGGGTGCGTTGTGAAATATTTAAGTGGGGACGGCAAATTCATAACGTTGGCTCAAAACGCGACATTGAAAATTTGCACACATCGAGGCCTGTTAAACATTAAAAAACGTAATGAACTTTCCATTTATGGAAGAATTCGAGCTACACGAATTGCTGGGTGCTTTTAGAACCCCAACTCGATGTGTGTACATCTAGAATATTCAAATATAATTTACGCTAGGTGGCATTAGTCAGTAAATATGAAATTACCTGAAATCATTCCATCTATTAAATTCATTACAGAATATTCCATGAACGTACAACTGCTGTGTAACTTCTTTACTGCTGGAAAAAGACGCTTAAGAATGAAGTGATGATGACTAGACACGACATGTACGCATAAAATATCAGTTATGAATAATACTATAGACTGGAAGTAGAAATAATAAGGAAAAATAAGGGAACTATCTTCTTTTTAAATTTACAAGTCGATTCAAATTAACATCTCATTATATATGCTCGTTTGTTTTTAGGAACATAGCATCCAGGAAGAGATAATTCTCAACGCTCAGATGAAATAGATATTTATTTACGGGGCGTGAAGTTGCAAATATTAATGTTTATTGTTATTACTACATAAGACAAAATTACGGCGATAGTGATGGTTAGAAAAAGAATCCTTTTTATTTTCGAAGAATAATTAAATTATTGTTTTACTCTAAGAAATTTAAGGAAAAAACTTGTTTAAAGCTTTTTGTTCACAAATATTGTATATTTATTGAATATTTAGATTATCCTGTGAATACGACGTACGATATTTTTTATAATGAAATAAAGAAATCATGCACAAATAAGTAATTAATGATAAGTATTGACAGACATCATATGAATATCAGACATACAAAAAATGTAACAAAAAACCTTAAGACCGTTACAATACATCTTTAACAATTTAGAAGATTTTAAATATTGTTCTCCCACTGAGCAAGAAGTAAGGTTGGGAGATTCTTTTACTTCTTTGAAAGTCAGTAGTTTTGAACGAAATTTGTAGACGAATAGGAAAATCTGTGTTTAACATTCTTGAACTCTTTGCAGAAAATTACAAGAAGAGATTTCCCCCGTATCCTAATGGTCGTTGGAAAAAATCCACATTTCTCTTTGAAGTTGTCCCGAGTTTTAATTTTGTAATCAGAATTTCGACTCATAGTGACGCACTGAACGTCCCATAATTTTTATTGATTTCTAGCAGTGTTACGTCATCAGTAGCTTGGCGCCTGTCATTAGTTGCAAAAATCTTTTAACATGGAAATGAACAATGATCTCGTGTTAAACTCTCCAAGACCACGGGTCCACGTTTCTCTGGAAGGGTTCAACAGGACGGCGACGTTGGAATCGCCCGACTGCATCCCGCAGTCAGTTTGCCTTCACGCTCGCTTTCCAGCTTAACCCCTTTCACTTTTCGTTGCCTGAGAAGGCATAGCCCAACTTCATCCCGTTTCGTTCATGTGTTGTTTCAGGAGTAAACACTTTGGTAAAGTTTGCATAAACAAATAGCGCTTATAGATGTTCTCCTACCAAAGCGGAGAACACTTTGAATGCAGGTGAACATGGCAGAATCTTCGGAAAACTGAAATTAGGGAGTGAGAAAATAGCACTGGTTAGTACGAGCAGAGCCTAGACTGGAGAGAAATAAATAAGTCAATAAACAAAAATTAATTAAAAAATTAATTAAAAAAAAATAAAAAAAATTAAAAATAAATTAAAATAAATTAAATAAATTAAAATAAATTAAATAAATTAAAATAAATTAAATAAATTAAAATAAAATAAAATAAAATAAAATAAAAGGAAACGGTTAAAATAATAAGCACATTAGGGGGTGAAGGGAAGTGGGAATCGGAAATGTAAGGGCAGAGGCGTTGGTGCGGACGATCTTCAGTGGTGCTGTTTGTTTTCAGGTGCTGAGGAGGCCAAACACTGGAAGGAGAATGCCTGACGCCCCCGCCAAATAAATAAATAGTTTAAAAACAAAAATCGGATAGATTAGCATGTACTCGGCTTCTTACGGCACGTTTTTCCACCTTCAGGGTTTTTTTCCTCAGCCGTACCTTATGGTCTCTTTTCCGCGGCATTGATGCGGAGAGACCATTTGAGGTGAATACCAGAATACGAAAGGTTAGAACGCGGTTGAATGTAGGTATTGTAATGGCTTTCGGCCTACCCACTTAGCATCAAGTTTTGTAATTTGTATGTAATAATTACCTATTAAATAAAAAAAATTAAATTTCTTCGGAATTGTGTATATTAAGCCAGGGAAGTAAGAAGATGTTCGTGAGAGGTGATTTAATATTTTGTTTACACAAACATTTAAGCGGTGGTTTTTAACATTGGCAGTGCTATAAAAGACCAGCAAATGTTTCTTGAAAACAGACCGAATTTGATAAAATATAATCGATCAAAATAACTCTGAGCAGACCACGTAGTTCGATTGATTGATTGATTGATTTTTTCGTGTTTCCGAGCGCGTCAACTGCTTCGGTCATTAGTCCCGTTAGTGTAGTGCATGTTTTTTCTCCGGAGATGACGGTGATCTTCCCCCGTCGGATGGCGAGATCCGGCGCCGACCTACTGTCGGCTAGTGGGATCTCCTCCTAACCAGGACTCTCCCACCAGCGAGGCACCGCCCCGGCCGGGACAAGCTCTAAGGTCCCGACCGGTGTCCCGCAATATGTGGTAGTGTAGTGCATGTTAGTGTAAGTGTGGGTGTGTGTGTAGGGGGAGAGGATAGGACAAGGAAGAGGAAGGACAGAACTCGCGCGCGGTCCGTGTCCCGTTTGGTAGGGTACTGCTCCGGCATTCGCTTGGTGTTGATCGGAGAAACCACGGAAAACTACCGATCACAGCAACCGGGCGCTAGAATTCTCCTCCAGACAGCGACTGAATTCGACCTAGCTGAAAAGCTAGTGTCGAAAATCGTGCCGCCGTCAGGACTCGAACCTAGGACCTCCCGGTCAGAGGCACCACGCAGTGGAAATCAATCCTTCCACTAAGAAGAAATACACAGCGGGATGCAGTGGAGATGTGCTTTGTTAAGGAGGTAGTAAAATGACTTAGGAAAAGTTGATCACGGGATGCAACTGGTAAACGCCCGAAATCACAAAATGCAACAATCCACCTGCTATTCTGTCTACTTTCTTGTTAGCAAGCGAAGACCAACATTCTCTGGAGGGACAACAGGACGGCGACATCTCAGTACAAATGTCCTCAGCCGGGAGCGGGGGCGGGGGTGGGGCCGGAGTGGGGCGAGGGCGGAGGTGAGGGCGGGTCGGAGGAAGGGTTCACCCCGGGAGTCCGTCCTGTCGCCAGGCAGGTCGCCCCGCCGCCCCTCAATCACTCGCTTTACGATCGACGCCGCCGCACCCGCTCACCCGCTCACCCGCTCACCCGCTCACCCGCCCACCCGCTCACCCACTCACCCACTCGCATGTGGGCCGAGGGCGGCGGCAGGTCGAGGCGCGCTGGCTGCCAGGGTGGGGAAAACGAGAACGTATACAAACGCAATGACGGAATCAAATTTGCGCGAATTACGAGCTGATTCAGCTCCACAAAACAGTTATCTTCAGACTTTTGATTCTTATTCACGTGTTTTTTTATATTGTACGTTAAAACGTACTGAATCTTAAAATAGCTTCCGAAAGATATTGAACTTCCAAACTACAAAATTATTTATAAAATATATGTCAAAAGTACGAAATGAGGAGAATATATATAATTAATTCCCCAGTTGCCAAGCAACTGATTGTATCTGTAAGATATATTGCGTATTCCACAAGGACTTTGACTACCAGCATATATTAATTATTTAAATGACACATCAACTTTATATTTTGGAATTTCCCCCGTTCATGTGGCAGAAAAATTAACCGTCTTCTGCCTCCCGGCCACCAATGAACCATAATGAATTCTACGAAAACTTAATATTTGTTGCCACTCTGGATTACCCTCATACAGAAATGATATATGTGAGTTTCAATATTGTAATTATTGTTTTTTTTTAAATTTTCATTACATCTAATGAAATATTGTGTCGTTTGAATTGCGGCGGACTCTCTTGCCATCTTCCCACACTGTGGAGTAAAGAAATTTAGGACATCATCACATTTTACGATGACGATATGAGCTCAACACAAATAGAAATTCCACAGCTTCATCCCAGCCCGTATTTCTCTCGCGTCACCGTCCACGGAGGTGGAGGCCGCGGCGGGCGGAGGCGTTCAGGTGGCAGTGCGCCATCGAATGTCAACTGTCCCGACGCGGGAAACGCCGACCCACAGCGGGGATGCTACCTCCGTCGCCACAGCCAACCCCACTGCCGTAGCCAGGCTCGGTGGCATTGGCGAAGGAGGTCGCAGAAGAATAAATGGGAGTGGCAGTGGAATCAGAGACGTGAATTCGTAGAAGGAACCGTGATATTGATGAAGTGATGATGACTTATTGGTAGAACAGAAGACAATGGAGTGTGTTGTAAAATTGCAATATTATGCTGCATGTCGTTATTGCAGTCTCGGTGGTATTGGCGAAGGAGGTCGCAGAAGAATAAATGGCAGTGGCAGTGGCAGTGAAATCAGAGACGTGAATTCGTAGAAGGAACCGTGATATTGATGAAGTGATGATGACTTATTGGTAGAACAGAAGACAATGGAGTGTAATTTTAGGATTTTTAGTACTGAACAATTGCTGAAAAATGAATGTAAAAAATTATGCAAATTCTGTACCCTAAATATTTCAGCTGTAGGGTACAAATCTCTCTTCATTGAACTGCTTGGAACAGCTCACAATAACATCTCAAATCTACTTTGGGGAAAAACTAGTTTTTGTTCCTTGCATGGCCAATAATGTGCAGCAACAGTGAATCTGCCGTTTTTTGAATGACATACGACTTCATTCACTGCCATTGCATCAATGTAAGTCTCTTTAGTATTATTTCCACGCTCATTACAAAATAATTTTCTCAAAATTAACTAATTTTACAGAAAATAATGTAGAATCAACTATTTACAGATATTTTCAATATATACAATGACCCGGTTTAAATAAACATAATGACAATACTATGATTTATAAAAGTATTCTTATAGTCGAAAACATTTTAAACCAATTTTTTCAATTTTGTAATTAATTTTTTACAAATGCAGCACTTTAGAAAAAAAGATTATCTTGAAAATAGAAGTAAAGAAACAATTATTATTCGTTTCTATTCGCAGGGTGTCGAGCATGGTAAAATAGTTCCGGGCATATTTATTTTGTGGGATATCCTGCGTACGTTTAAGGAGCTAATGGTGTTCACAAATATAAATTTTGAAAAAAAAAAGTCTGCATTGATAATCCCGAAAACGTGTATTTCGCCATCGATTTTTGTGGTACTGCCTAACTACATTTAGGTGAAAATAAAACTGCGTACGTACTAACGTACATTTAGGCGAAAATAAAAATGTAGACTGTAAGCACCTTCGATCACCTTCGCATCTCACCCTTCACGTACGTTACAACCACAACAGCATTTTTAAAGATCCTATCATCACCAATAATTTCTTCTCTATCCACTAACATCAATGCCGTCGAATCGACCTCTGTCATAGCTGTCTGCGGCACTACCACAATTGCCTCTAATCCATCGCGACTCCGCCATCACCATCACAACATTTATCAACATCACCGCCTCCGCCTACACCCCCACTACTATTCTCTTCGCCTGTCACTTATATCACCACGACAACTGCAATCATTCCTACTCCTGTCAGTCACCTTCGGAACCGTTGCCAACGCCACAACCACCACCACCACCAACATCATCACCATCAACATCATCACCACTACCACTACTACCACCATCACCACTAACACCAACACCACTACCACCACCACCATCACTACTACCACCACCACCATCACTATTACTACCACAACCATTAGCACCACCACCACTACTACCACCACCACCACCACAACCATTAGCACCACCACCACTGCAACCAGTACCACCACCACCACCTCTACATTCACCCAAAGTCTGTCACCGCCTTTCTCATTCTCATCACTCCCATCACCTCCGTCTCTCCTGTCTCCGTACAACTGTCAGCATTGTCGCCTCCTGCACCACCCATCCACCCACTACCTCCTCACACCCATCACCACTACCTCCTCCATCACCCATCACCACTACCTCCTCCATCACCCATCACCACTACCTCCTCCATCACCCATCCCCACTCTCACCATCCCTCCACTCCCCTCCCCGTCAATATCGCCGCCGCCACCGCCTTTGCCAATCACGCGCCCGGCGGGTGGGCCGCCGGGTCCATTGTGCTCGGAAGCCGGTTAGTCAGTTTGACAGCCGCCGTATAATATTTCCGTCATTATTATAACTCATGTCGACAGTTTATTAACGGGAAAAAGGTCCGATGGAGGAGGAAGCGTCTCGCGAGCGAAGGCGGCGGCGGCGGCGGAGGCGGAGGCGGTGGCTGCGTGCGTCGAAGGCTGCGTGTTATTGAAATGCGACGGCGTTCCGTCGGAGGTTGAGAGGTTGGTAGGAAACGGCGGATCCGGAAGACGGGGTTCATGTACCACAAAATGTATTTCTTTTTTCTGATTTTACTTAATTGATTGAAAATTAATCCAATACTTAGATCTATCCGCATTCAAAGCAGTATTCCCGTTATGAATTCACTCGTATATTTTTTTATTTGATGGTAACAATTAAAAAATTTTATTTCAAAAATATTTGTGGGGTCTGAACTGAAATTGCCCTAATGCCCGTTGAAATGCATTCTGGATCCGTCACTCTTAGTTGGTGTGTCCCAGAGCAACGTTAGAGATTTACCCGAAACGAAATAAATAAGTCGCTTTAGCCTGTAACTAGATGGGTTCCGGTAGTCGGCATTCCGCATTCCGGCATTCCGGCATTCCGGCATTCCGGAGTGTTTTTTTATTACGATGCTTTACAGAGTATACATTGATCAGTACATAATAGACTTTACACATGTAGTGAGGCTTACTTTCTAATTACCTAAAATTAAATCACAAATTTTATTGGGTGAGGATATCTTCTTCAGACACCTATAGAAACAATCCAGATCGGAAAATTTGAAAAGAAATGTCTCGTATGGGTATTCATTTTTAATTCTGGTTGTGTTCTGGAAATTTTTCCGAAGACTGAAGTTGGCTCATGTGAAATTTGAGGAAAGGAGTGATAGAACGGGGTGGAAATGTATGTTATATGGTGTTCCATGGAGTCAAGTTAGAATTCTTTGTGGAGTTGTACGTTTGTGAAAAAACAAGGAGCACTTGTGATCGTTCTAGGGAATTGGTTGTGGACTGTTTGAAGCTTGTTTATGTTTGTTTTCATAGCGCAGATCCAAACTGGGCAAAGAGTCGTAGTGTAGCTACCACAGCTGCCGTCCAGGCTGGCGCCCGTGTCAAATCCTGGTCGATCCTTGTGCAACTTGTCATGGGCAAAGAGTGATTTGCGACACGTTCTTTCGGGGTTCTCACGATTACCATATCCCTCATTCTACTTTCGCACCAGTATCATTCAAATTATATCTTCATAATCACTTACCTATCCACTCATTCCAGGTGTGTCCGTAAGGCTAAGACATCACGAGAGTAGCATACGTTTAAAAGGTAACATGTCCACTTGACCAAAATTAAGTTCTACAATTTTTACCTACCGGAAGCGGTAGCTCTGTGCATCAACTGATGTCACTGCAGCGCCTCTGACCGGGAGGTCCTAGGTTCCAGTCCTGACGGTGGCAGGATTTTCGACACTAGATTTTCAGCTAGGTCCAATTCAGTCACTGTCTGGAGGAGAATTCTAGCGGCCGGCTGCTCTGATTGGTAATTTTCCGTGGTTTCTCCGATCAACACCAGGCTAATGCCGGAGCAGTACCTTACCAACCGGGCCACGGATCGCGCGCGATCTGTCCTTCCTCTTCCTTGTCCTATAATCTCCTCTTACACACACACTTACACTAACATGCACTACACGACCACATATTCCCGGAGGCCGGTCGGGAGCTTAGAGCTTGTCCCGACTGGGGCGCTGCCCCGCTGGTGGGAGAGTCCTAGTTAGGGGGAAACCCCACTAGCCGACGGTAGGTCGGCGCCGGATCTCGCCATCCAGCGGGGGAAGATCACCGCCATCTCCCGAGAGAAAAACATGCACTGCACTCTCGGGACTAATGACCAAAGCAGTTGACGCGCCCGGAAACACGAAAACATCAATCAATCAAAATTTTTACCTAGAATTATATTTCCATGAAAAACGCGAGATGTGTTCCACTAGCCCCTACGTTAAGTACTCAATTCAATGGCAGTTGGAAAATGTAAAATTTATGCTACATTATTTCACTTTTATTGGAAAAGAGTAAAGAGGGCGGGCGTGTGTATGTGTTGAAGGTTAATTTCTTGTAAATCCATATTGAATTTCTGGGGTGGGAGGAGAGTCTCTGTTCCCACAATTTCTTTATCATCATTTAAATCATAACATCATGAATTCTTCTGCATTAGATCAGTCAAGTATTCAAAGTATAGCCATAGATTCTAAAGCACTGACATAAAAAAGGTTAACTAACTATTAGTGCTACAAAACGGCTCATACTTTCTCATATAAGTTGGTTTTCTATTCCATTGATACCGGGCTACGTTTTGGCTTTGTCCCACCTTTGTTCCAGCTGCTATCTGTTGGCTCTAAAAAAAGCTACAGGGTCTTCCACGGAATCAACCACAACACTCGTAACAATTTAACAATCATGTATGCGATAAGCTATCTTACAGGAATACAAAATGATTTGAAGGGTAAAGATCAAACAAAATTTGGAGAACCACAATTTCGTTTCATCTTCACCTGTCAGCCCAATGTGCAACGTTTCGTACATGCATAATAAAGAATAATACCAAATGAACAATGTACGTTGTTGAGGAGAAGGATAGGTCGAAATATAATGTATTCCTTTCCCAACATCAAAGTATACTGCTACTTCCAGCGACATGTAATCTTAGGAACAAATAACCTCACAAAATTAGCTATGAACAAATGGGATATCATATGTAGAATATCATAAGAGGCTATATCGTTTAAATTCGTGCATTTTCACGGTACATTAAAAGGAATGAAAATAAAAGTTTAAATAGCCAATCTGTGTAATATATGAAACCAATAATTTAATAGAAAATTGAATTATCAGAAAATCGTATCAACGAATGAGCTTTTCTTTCCCTTCAAATTCCTAAAGAAATTATTTGGTATTCTAGTTTCTACAACATGTGGAGGGTTGAAAGACATTATAGATATCCGCGCACGTTTTTCATTTGAAGGCACTTTATGAGCCGAAATGTAGCACAGTGAATTAAATTAGCATTCTTGATCCTTTTCAGACGTCACCAGTGTCAACTACCGCTTCTCCCCACTGCCCACGCCCTTTCAGCTTGGAACCGGATACGCCACCTGGTGGACGCGGTTCGCCACTGGACGCCAGCATTGTTCCATACTCCGCACGCCACCCCGCCCCGCCACGCCCCTCCCAAATGTGCCGTGTGGCCGACCAGACGGCCGCACCCTGCGTCCCACGGTACCCCCCCCCCCCCCCGCCACCACCATCTCTTCGTTTTGCCCCTATCGGATCGCACTGCAACTCACCGCTTCGTGCCGCCCCGCACTACGCCATCCGCCTCGTTCCGTCCCGCCTCACCCTTCCATTCCGATTTGACTATACAGTTCTGGCCAGTCCCCTCTCATTATATTCCGTCCCATTTCGTCAGCTGACTTCTTGTTCCATTTTGTCTCATGCCATTTTGTCACATGGCTTTTTTCCCGGTCCATTATGCTCCGTTCTATTTTGTTGCATCCTATTTTGTCACGTTTCATTGGATTCCGTCCCATTTCGTCTCGTCCCAGTTCGTATCATTTCATTTCATCCTCCACTCATTCTTCCCGTCCCATTTCCTCCCATTCCATTTCGTTTCATTTCATCCAGTTGCGACAAATCTCTCTCCGCCGCGTCTTCCTACCGGCTTTTGTCCTCTTCATGTCTATCTATTGCTGCATTGCTCTCCCTGTCCGTCACCCACGGCTCCGCTGTGTTAGCGCGATATATAGCTCGCCGGAGTCTTCTTGCGGTTGACGAAATTAGTAAGGCTGATGCATGTGCGTGGATGCATGTGCATGTGCATGTGCGTGGGCAAGCTAGGAGGTTGGGTCGATCGACTTAGTCATGAATCTTGTATCTTCAACGTCCGCAACATTTTCTATCTGGAGCACACATCTTGCTTCACATTTTCCTTTTTGTCCCCTCTCACCTTTCTCAATTTCCTTTTTTTCTTTCTCATACACCTGCCTTAAACCTACTTACTGAGTCTGTCAGCTGAATATTTATTGAAGGCGATTTTATGGTTTCTGTTATTATATTTTATGTCCTCTTCTTCGTAGTATCTTACGCACTTTTATTCTAAACTTATCTCCTATACTTCTTTCCTAGCAATGCACATATACTTCTCCATTCTTTCCAATCTTTTAGTCTTCTCTTTTTCCCTCTTTTTTCCTATTAATTTTCTACTCTCTGTCTTTATATCATCTTTTTCTTGTTTTGTTTTTATTTAGTCTCGTTTCTTCCAAACTTATCTCATTATATCTTTGTTTTTGCCTTTACTGTTGACTGTACTATTTATTTTAATTCTTACCTCTAATTATCTGGACACTATTCTTGTTTTACTTCCACTCTTCCACCGTGTTCCCTATTTTTTCATACATTTTGCTTGACATTTGATCGCACAGAATTTCAGTTTGTTACTTGGTTTAATTTTGAGTGGATAGGGATTATTTTTATTCTGGTATCGTATTATACGAGATAAATTCGCTGGAGACCAAAGCACAGAAAGAAACGTTCTTTCGAAATGTGTTTTAAAGAAACAAATTCTCGAACACCGCATGTTTTTATATATATATATATATATATATATATATATATATATATATATATATATATATATATATATATATATATATATATATAATTTTTATTTAATAAATATTATTTTAATATATTTATTTAATAAATAATAATATATATAATTATATAATCATATTTTGAATCAGAAATTAATCTTTTTTATACTACAATTGCAGCAAGTTTATAAAAAGCATAATAAATTCCAAATGGCAAATAATTTTCCAAGGATTTGATTATATAATTATAGGAGATTTGCGTTTCAGTATTAAGAACATTTACAGCTATCTTTTTTAAAATGTATTTTTTATTGTTGATTCAGGTTTTAGTATTTTGAACAGATAGTTAAAATTAGTTTTGATTACACAACAGTCTATAATTATTTCAATCAAAAAGTCTGCTTTACTTTTCAGTTGAAATCAATATTTATTCCTTAGAACTTAATCCCACGTAAGGAAGCACAACTTGTCAAAGAACATAGTAAAGTTAGAGATGCCTACTTCTTACGAAAAGTGTGAGCAAGTACAGAAGAACATCTGTCTCGGACACATTTGCACTACGCAGCGAAGGAATGCAGGTTGATATCGACATTCCTTCCCCTCCCTACATCACCGGACACTCGACCGAACAGTGTGAATACCGTAAAAGAAGAAATACTCCTAATAAAAAGTAAAAGAAAAAAGTAAGGATCTTGTATTCTTACTTTCAAGGTAAACATCAAAAAGTTCCCCATTTATTGTTCTCAAAAGTGATTAACATTTATTTACGACGTTACTTCTGTGGAGTTGCAGGCAGTAAAACGTTGCCTTTTATTGTCCATTTTACACGAATATTATGGAAGCGCCTGTATTGCAGAACAAGTATAGAATTTATTAAGGCTCCGGTCTCGAGCTTACGGATCAGTAAAGAGCGGATGGGAAGGAGTATCAGGCGTCTTGCACAGCTGTAAAACACCCGACTTCATCAAACAGAACAGTTAAAAAATTCAGCCCTTGGCCCCGTAAAAAGCATAGGTAACCTTCCACACCTCTCCCCCCCCACTCCGACCTGGTCTTATTACTTCCTAAATATTTCCAGGCACGCAGCAGTAAATTCGTCGGAGGAGAGGCCGGCGCGGGGGAGGGCGTTTGGTGCCTATCGCCTCGAGGGAGCGCACCTGAGGAGCTCGCGGTGCGCCGAAAGAAGAAGATCGCGTTTCACGCTCCTCCAAATGGCGCACGCGGAGTGTCAAGGACTTGATATGCTTTCCTGGACGGGAGAGCGGGCGACGTCGTGTGCCCTCGTGCTAGGAGAGTTTATTAGACGATGGATGGGGCGGTGAAATATGGGTGAGGGTAAATTGAACTTCTTTAACGCGACGCGCATGTTTTTACAATTTCGAAGTTTTGCAAGTTTTCTTTTGACTCTTCATGGAAGAATTAGTTCACCACAAATATAACATTATAATCTTATTCTATAATTACAATAATAGAAAGTGTTAGCTGCAATTATCAAAAAGGAAATTGCTTATTAATAAAAAACGTGTATTTCTAACACTTTCAACTCACTAAATATAATAATTTAAAATTAACATGTATTTCGCAACATTAACAAATTATCTTACTTCGAACAGAACATGTTCGGTTCTTATAAAAAGAGATTATAGAAAAGAGATTGCCAAATACATATTAATCGTAAATAATGATAAAAAATATTAATTGTTGAATATTCTTCAGGATACTAAGTATTTGCAAAATCTCGCTAAAATAGGCATTTCTTCAGGAAAACACCTTGCAAATTTTGGCACAAACTCAAATACAGCTACCTTCATTACACGCAAATTGTTAGTTTTTTAAATGATAAGTGCAGTAATGTTACGAACAGATGACCTCTACGTAAATATAGCAAAATAGTTACCATGAAAACTATTGCTTTCATAATGGGAGCAAACTTCAAGTATAGTTCATCTAACAAAAGAAGCGAGGTCTAAAAAAGATACTTAAAAGTCTCGATCATACCTTGCGGAGAGTTCCGACGTTCATAACTCTCAACTATAATACAAATATAATGCACATGATAGCATTACCACGAATCTGATCTTCATTAATATCTATGACGTACTCGAACACGGTATGAGGTGGAAAACTACATCACTAGAGAGAAAAAATGGGTAACGAATGTTTACGAAGACATGCACAGAGCCTTATTTTGATTGACTATTCTTTTTTCACATTGCACATTTCGACCTCATCTTCTATTCCTCTTTCCTTTTGTTATTGAGTGAAGACCTTTATTTCTCGTTTTACCGGTGTGTTTGCACTACGATCAGCGACATATTTGATAATAAAAGGAAACTAAACCTACTTCGATTCACATTGCGTACATATTGATTGATACAAACTGACCACAGAAATTTTGATATGACATCATCGCTTTGTCAAGAGTTTCAATAAAGACACAATAATGTACTATTCATGAATATAAATGGTATTTTTGGGTGTATTCATTATTCCAAGATCGCCAGGTGAATGGTCATAACAGACCGTTAAAATTTTTTAAAAAAGTTCAAAGAAACACATTCGCAACCGCATTACCTGCAGTCCTTTCCCCCACACCAATTGCGCGAGTTTTTCGACCTTGCCTCAAATCCGATTCCGTCTCACCCACCAGACAATCTCTCCCTTCCCCTCTACATCCCATCGCCGATGTGTTTCCAATCCGATAATTTGGACGCGGCTCATAGCAGGTGCCGAGTCCTGCGGGTGTGTCGGCGGAGGCAATTCGACAGGAAATATTATACAAATAGCCAATATTACAGATTATTTCTGGTGCGGCGGCTCTATTCTCTTACCGAAGTGCCCATTTCCGATTGGCTCCGGCGTGGGCTGCGCGCGTTCAACATAGGATAGGCATCGACGAGGCCGCGGGCGATCTCGCTGGAGCATCGCCGCGCTGTTTGCTGATGGCGGAGTCGATAGGGCGTCGATATATCGCGAGGGAGTGTCGACTGGCACGCGGAGGATCCGTGGAGATGAGGTGCGGCCGGTTCGCGGATGTTTCTAGGTTTGAATTCTCGGGGAATCCCAAGGAGAACAGGTTCGGTGATAGACTGTAGCCGATTATTTAGTATTAGGAGGGAATTGAATATTGTGAACAGATGATGCGATAATCGAGCAATGGTGGGGTCGGAGGAAGGAGATGTGAGAGAAACTCGAGCCTGGCGTGAACAAGTTTTTCAACCATAAATACCAAGCAATGGGTCGTGTGTGTGGGTGCGCGCGCGCGCGCGGATATGTGTGGTTGAGGATTACAAGTTTCAGTAACTCTTCTACAAATTGATAAAAACTGTAGAATGCTGTATATTTACAGGTATTCTTTTTCAGATAATATTTTACTTAATCTAGTTTTGGAAGTAATTAATTATTAAAACGGCCATACGGTGGAATCTATCTAATTCCTTGTACCTCTCATCTGCTTAAACGAATAAATTGAACTCAATACGTTCATTTCCAACACAATATTTACAAATTCAATGATGGCTTGAACTAATTGAAATTCAGCATGTTTTTAATATTTCCTGGCATTGGCCTCTGCTGTAGATAATAATAAATAATGAGTACATAAGAAAGTCGAGTGATAATATTATTTCATTTTATTCATAGATCACTATATGTGCAATTAAGAATTGAAAAGTACCTAGAGTATTTTGAAGATAAGATAACATCAGATTGATAATAAAGAATTCTTATAATTTTGTGAACAATGTTTAAGAAAACGCTTAATAAAAAATAACAAATACTCTCAATAAATTGTGTATTTCAGCAGCTTGGTGTTTGGAGAATGTAACACACTCATTTAGGCACGAAACCTGTAGAGGGATTTCTGTGTCTACTCAATGACTGTCAGATGGTCTTCATAAAAAATTAAATAGAATAATGAAACAGTAAAGCGTCTTTGGACACTACTTTCCCTTTAATTTTAGTCTCTTTGTGCGCTGTAATGAAATGTGCTTCAATTGAAACATACAATTGCATTCAAAGTGTAAACTCATCCATCCCCAACGGAACTTTTCCAACAGCAGCGAGACGGTTTCCACCACTTTTGTTTTCACTCCCAGCTACTGTTTGCAGGCACACACGAGCAATTTGAAGTCACACGTGTCACAAAAGCCAAACAACGCCTCTAACGAAGATAATTTCTGGTAACGATGCTCGAAATTTCAATTTCCACGCGCAGATGTATCCCATTCGATAATCTAAAATTAATGGGCTGCATCCTACGAGTTACATGCGCCGAAGGAGGAAGTCGGGGAATGAGTTGCGGAATGCGCACGCTCATTGTTTTCCCAGAGGGGACGCCTGTTAGAGCAAAAGGTTCTTGCACGGCCCGCGGGGAAGCATCCAGCAGAGTCATTGTTTCCAAAACGGCTCCCCGGGCCGCACGCGTCAAATGATGTAGTGGCCCGTCGCTCCGTAGGCTCCCGGGCAGCCGGTAGCTCGAGAAAAGGTGTGAGCTAAGCAACAAAGAAATTCGGAGATACGACACGTAAAAACTGACGTGTGCTTGTTCTCGTCGTCGACAGTCGAGACTCGATGGTGGATGCAGAAAACGTTGCACGATTCTTCGAAATGGCTCGGTGATAAGTCAGCATAAGAGGACGAGAAAATTTAGCGTTTGGAGAATAATGGCGGAGGACTTCGGTAAATCTTGTCGGTTCGCTTCCGACGGCGACGTGTCTCAGCAAGATTGTAGACATGTCACGGAGTTGATGACATATGCACACGGTGCAAATTGTCACGTCGGACGATGTACTAATTTAAAAAAAAATTGCTGAGCAGAATGATGCAAAGTATAACATAATGAGAGAAAGGAAAAATCAGAATGTTCCCACCCGTACAAAGTTTGTGTAGCTATAGTTTTTGCAGAAGAGTCTCCAAGAAGTTTACATGCAATGAAAAAGCGCTAGAACACGCCATTATTTCAGTATGTTAGGATTTTTTTACAAATATAATTATGGTACTAGAAGCACACCATTGGACAAAGGTTTGGAGGTACCTAAAAAGAATATTTCTCTTGTTACGTGGTTTCAAACACTATCTTGATTCTCAACCCGATATTTTTATTATGGTCGTGGTTGTTAAAAGTTTCTTCAAAGTTGGTTATTAAAAGTTTTCTTTTCTCAAGAAACATACATTTTGTATTATATAAAATATCATGTGTATGAACTGTTGTATTTTTTTTTTTTTTTCAAAATTACGAAATACTCTGAAGTTTCTCGAAACCTTTATAATATCTTTCTTTTTATGCTTGTCGTAAACATTTTCAGTATTTTTAAATTAATAGGTTTGAATCCCCTGGAAATCTCTAAACTGACTTGTGTGTTCTTCGCCTTCTTGTTTAATTTCAGAGTGGAATATGGCTAGTCGCTCATTCAATACACTTGCGTGAGTGACTGTAACGGTGCATAATTTCATAGTTTGCTTTATAACATAAGTCACAAGAAAGAAAAAAAATCTACATTTTCATATGGGATGCCTATACATTTTATACAATCAAGATATACAAGTACCAAGAGATAAAAATTTCATTAGATCAAAGAGACAATGAACTGATAAAATCATATTTGCAAACATCATTTATTTCCGACAGATTTCCACTATCTGTGAATTGATTTGTGAAAAGTGAGTACTTTGCATACCTGTGAGCAATTGCTAAAAGTGGTACAGATGAGACGGAAAGTCAGTCAGACTAACAAAACATATGCGAAAACTATAATTTCACAGAGGTGAGTATCTTAAGCTCTATTCTCTCGAAAACAAATTTTATCAATTACACAAACCATATCACCGACGTAATCTAGTCTTTTGTGTATTAATATAAACTTGTTGTCAGCAAGAAACTATGTTAAAATGAAAACACAATAGTTATGCTCTCAATCTACGCAGTTATCAATTTTTCACTTAGAAAATCGTTTTGATAATGCCAACTGTACTAGCGGCGTGTGTTCTGGTTCTGTTGGAGAATCAAACGTTTTGTGAGACTTGAATGTGTTTGATTGGTATGTTTTAATATTGCGACAAAGTTATTCTTATATCCAAGTGAATTGAACAATTTTTTTTGATGGCAGGGAATGCAGCGACCCGGTCGCGAACTAGTGAGACGCAGATACGCTAACTCGTTTCGAATATTTTGGAGCTCGTTCGCACTATATGTCCGCAGGGTCAAATAAATGATTCGTTTCTTAAAATACAAACAAGGATTTGATTGTATTAAATCAGAGTGATCGTTCCTTTGAATTGTCATTTAACAGTAACTTCATCTTATCTTCCATCATTCACCTTTTCCTTATAACCTTATCATCAGTGGAAGACACATCAGTGCCTCAAAGACAAACCACCACAACTATCACCTGCAGGAAGGGCGATGGCTTAAGGGCACAAAGCTACTTGCTTGTCAACAACCAAAAAGGACTACGGCACAACAACCTCATCAAAATTGCTTCTGACATTACATCTAGTCCCTGTGTATCTAATCATTATTTTGTGTGTAATTTTTTTCAACTTCGTGAAACAGAAGATCAAATGTTTCGCTATTTTTGCTTTAGTTTTTGTAAACATCGGTGTTAAGAGTTAAATATTTAAGTTTTAATTATGTTTTAATAATCATTGTAAGAGAGTAGAGAGTTCGAATATAAAATAAAAACCAAAGACAATAATCATTTGTTATATCGAAAAATAGGGTATACACGTATAGGGTATAAACATATAACACGTTGTTTTTCAAACACAACTTTTCTCCGACATCCGTAAATACCTGCAAGAATTATTCGAGACAAAACGCGTAGAATTTTTCTATAACGAGGCTAATCCGCTTTTCTGACAGTGGGAATTACACAATGTTTATCTCAGGATTCGGAGAAGCCAATAATTTTACATTAATTGAAATAAACAGAACTTCATGCTTGCATTTTCGGCAGATTTAAACAAACACAATTTTTTCTGTTTCCAATCATTCCTTTGTCAGAATATTTGGAGTAGTTGGGATTATAAATTAATGTTATTTCTATGAATGTGATGAAACCTGAATACAAAAACTCATTAAAACCCCGCTTTTAATTCTAAGCATAAAAACCATGAGTATATCTTTTCTTTACCAGTTTTAATGATTTCGCGAGAATTTCGCGTTTATCACGACTATAGTTGCCCGTTCAGGCTCAAAGCACTTTGCCACGAAAATACGCGAATTTTTTTAAATTGAATACTGATCTCCAACAATGCAATTCATAAAAGAGAACACGAAATCACTTGAATTTGGTTGCTGTCACTCTAATCAGTAACTAACAAATCTACGCATGTCAGTGCCGGAGCAGTACCCTACCAAACGGGCCACGGACCGCACGCGATCTGTCCTTCCTCTTCCTTGTCCTATCCTCTCCCCTTGCACACACACTTACACTAACATACACTACACTACCACATATTCCGGGAGACCGGTCGGGAGCTTAGAGCTTGTCGCAGCTGGGGCGGTGCCCCGCTGGTGGGAGAGTCCTGGTTAGGGGGAAACACCACTAGCCGACGGTAGGTCGGCGCCGGATCTCGCCATCCAACGGGGGAAGATCACCGCCATCTCTCGAGAAAAAACATGCACTACACTAACGGGACTAATGACCACAGCAGTTGACGCGCCCGGAAACACAAAAAAAAATCAATCAATCGATCAATCTACGCATGTCGCTCCGGCTGGCTGTGGCGGAGAGGTTGCGACTCAGAGGCGGCCGTCGTGGGTTAAAGTGATTCGGTACGGGTGGCGCGGAGCGTGGCGGGGCGACGCCTTGACGGGCGATCGGGGCGATCGGGCGCGCCGACGGGGTGAAGGGAAGGACCGGGGGAGGACTGGTTTTGGGCGCGCGCGGCGGCGGGTCCGCGGCGCGCCGGGGGCGGCGGCGGTGGCGGCGGCGGGCAGGTATCGGGTGATTGGATTAGCATTAATTGCTGCCCGGCACGAGCCATTAGATGGGCGATAGCCATCGCCGCCGCCCCGGCACGCCCGCTGCCGGCCACCCGCAGCTCCTGGATCCGCCGCCGCCCGGGCGCGCCCTGCCGAAAGTGCCCGCAAGGACGCTCCGGCTGCCGTCAACGTCGAACGAGACAAATGGGATTTCCTTTGCGGACACGCCTCATTCAAATTCCTTGTCGTACGTGCGAATAACTTTGTGAATGTGGTCACTTAAAAAATGTTAAAGAAGTGTCATGCCATAACTATTTTTATATCATATATTATGTTTTGAATAAGTGCGAAAGGGAATAGAGTGTCCTTTTAAAATATAAGGAATACGTTCTTATGTTTTTGGAAAAGGGGAAAGTCATGAAATAAAATTGACTGCGGAGACTTTGTTTGGAAATTCACAGATGTTTGATAACCTTTATCATAAAAAAAGGTCAAGCGATGATTTTTTTCAAGATGTTTTCACAAAAACGTAATGTGCCACCTCTAATTGTAAACTTTAATCTACTATATGGGAAATTTAAAATATTTTACACAATTACTGCAGCGAATGCTGTGTATGAGTTATTTTGATTTTTGATTAAAGAAATAATAATAATAATAATAATAATAATAATAATAATAATAATAATAATAATAATAATAATATAAAAAATATTTCAAAAAATATGTTTTTGACTGAAAGATATGTGTTATGTAATTAGTACTTACTACTACCGCAGAAGCAAATGAGTGAGAAAAACATTTTATGAAACAAATTTTGTCCACAGTTTTACAAACATGTTTCTTAGTATTATAAAACAGTAGAAAGAAGCTGGTTGAAATGTCTCTGCTACTCAGTCGTAACAATAACTACTATTGCTGAAGAACGAACAAGAAAACGAAAAACAAGGATAAGCATGCCGATGAATGAATGTGGAGATTCATGGGTCAGTAAGCCTGTGAATAAGTTGAATGGCCTAGAGGGATGAATGTGAGGATACGTATACTAGTAGGTAAATCCGAGTTGAGAAACGTTTTGGGATAAATTGATGAAAAGCAGAAATTGATAAAAAATTGGGGAGAGTTACTAAATGGGCAGGAAAATGTGACGGATATTTCATGTATCAAGTCATTCAAACTCGAGGGGCAGATAAGTGAACTGGTCGTGCGAGCGTACTGTCGGGTGTGAATGATTCGGTGACTGGGTGAGGTAAAATTGACGAGGAGATGAGTGGATAGGCGAATAAGAAGGTAATGGATAAGCGAAATACATAAAATGAATGAGACCTGGGTGATTGGACGAACACGTGAAGGAAGATATTTGAGGAGAAAATGGAAGCAAATGAGTGAACATTTGAATGAGAAGGTAAATGAGTGTATGAAAGAGCCGATGATTGAGTGAGAAAGTGAATGGATGGGAGGGTTGGAGGGAGGGTGAGGGGATGGGGGGGAAGAGAGGATGAAGAATGGATTGAAGGGTGAGTGGATGAAAGATGAGAGGATGAAATGGTAAGTGAATGAGTAGATGAAAGAGTGAGTAGATGAAAGGGTGAATTGATGAAAGGGTGCGTGCATGAGTAGATGAAAGGATGAGTGGATGAAAATGTGAGTGAATGAGTAGATGAAAGAGTAAGTGGATGAAAGGGTGAGTCGAAAAGTGCATGAAAGGGCGAGTGGAAGGAAGCGTGAGTGGATGAGTGGATGAAAGGGTGAGCGGTGAAAGGGTGAGTCAGAGAGAGAAAGGGGAGTGAATGAAAGTGAGTGGATGAAGGAGAGTGGATGAAAGGGTGAGTGGATGAAAGGATGAGTGGATGAAAGGGTGAGTGGATGAGTGAATGAAAGAGTGAGTGGATGAGTGGATGAAAGAGTGAGTGGATGAGTGGATGAAAGGGTGAGTGGATGAGTGGATGAAAGGGTGAGTGGAAGAAAGCGTGAGTGTATGAGAGGTATGAGAGGATGAAAGGGTGAGCGGATGAAAGGGTGAGTGCATGAGAGCATGAAAGGGTGAGCGGATGAAAGAGTGTGTGTGGAAGAAAGGTGAGTGATGAGTGGATGAAAGGGTGAGTGGATGAGTGGATGAAAGGGTGAGTGGATGAGTGGATGAAAGAGTGAGTGGATGAGGGATGAAAGAGTGAGTGGATGAGTGGATGAAAGGGCGAGGGAATGAGCAGGAGAAAGGGCGAGCAGGTGAGCAAAAGAGCCGGAAGGGAATGGGGGTAAGCGTCAGGTGGGGGGTGGGTGTCAGCGGTGGGGCGTGCCCACGAGGTGCGAGCGGCGGGACGGGCAGCGCGGGGCATCGGCTGCTGCGATGATGTATTCCCGCGCGGCGGAGGCCGCCTGTCCATAAAAGCGTGCGGCCGGCCGGCCGGCCGGCGCGGCGCGGCGCGGCGCGGCGCGGCGCGGCGCGTTCATGAATAATTCCCGAGCCCAGCACCCGATTGCCAAACGTCTTCATCCCCCACCCCTGCCGCCCCGCCCCTGGCGCCGCCCGCCGTGCAGGCGCGCATCTGCTGCGGTGCGGTCTCGCCCACGCCGCCCGCGAAGAGGCGGGCGGTCCGCGCTCGCGTAAAAACCTGTGGGGTTGGTCGGACGCGAGGGACCTTCGCTTCTATGTCTTGCGTGGCAACTTCGCTTCATTTCGTGTTTAACATTTTCAAAGAAGCAAGCCTTTCCGGGAGTATCAACTTTTAAATGTCTCCAAATAGTATATCATTTTGGTAAACACGTGTTATTTACACCTTTTAAACTTTAAATGTTTCCAAAAAATTGTGAATTTTCACCCAAACTTCTTAATCTTTTACACGATCAAATGTGAATGATTTGGATGCTCACATATTTTATAGTTTAGTCACCGTCTGTTGGAATAATGACCTCCCTTGATAGTTGTCAGAAAGTTTGATCGCACAACTTGAGAATTTATAGTGACAATACAACGATATTTTCTAAAACATCAAATGTGGATGAGGAATTGTTTATATTCATATTCTTATTCTTAATTTTTATAAAAATGTTGACTTCACTCTTACATATTTCACTATCAAATACAGACGGGTTTTCTTATATATAAAACAATTCAACGAAATAAAGAGGAAAACACGTACAGAAAACAGCTTTCGACGGCAGGGAAAGTAAAAACGTACTTACTTTCAATTTTACAAAGGTCTGATTTACGATGTTTGTATAACTATTCCAACAAATGAAATCACTAACATTTCCGTCTCAGGAGAAGCAATTTGCGCGAACTCGCGAGGGCCGCTAGAATTCTACTGCCCAAGAGCACAGCTCGTCTGCCGGGGACTCTATAATAAACAACGGCCGCCTCAAGCGGGCTTCTCTGGCGGCGTCGACTCCGCGGAGCAGGGCTGTCCAGCGGCTGGCTTCGGGCCATTTGCTCTCGTATTATTAAGAACCAAATGATCAGCACAAACACAGTAAGCCTAATATTCATTCCTGGTAAATATTACTTTTTGTAATATTCTATAATGTTTTGCTAAATTCTGAATGTGTCTTATTCCGCTCACAATAGGGTAAAAGACGAACAATGAAGAAAGAAAGAAAGAAAGAAAGAAAGAAAGAAGAGTGAGTTGGAGAAAATTAGGATTAAAAATAAATTAATGAATGAGTAAAATATGAAAGTGAAAGGTATGACTTTGTTGTCCCGCTTCTCAATAAATGGAGAAGGCGGTGTGTCTAACTTAACAATATAACAAGTTTCCCGAGACTGACAGCAATCCAAATATTTGGCACAAAAATAGCACTCAATATCAACTAGTATAATCACAATAAATAAGCAGAGGTTGTCTGGTATCAAATTTATATTTTGTCTTAAGATCTTTTCGATCGCGTAGCGATCAGAACTTCAGAAGATCAGAACTTCGTTTTCCGCCCAGCAGCTGCAAGCTCTGACGATGATCGCTACGCGATCGAAAAGATCTTAAGACAAAATATAAATTTGATACCAGACAACCTCTGCTTATTTATTGTGAAATAATAAGGTATCTATATCACCAACATTCTAATTAATAGTATAATCACTTTAATAAATCTTACAAGATAATTATTTTAGATTTTGAAGAGTTTTCAAGTCTCGGAATAATTAGGTCAGACAATTACTTAGTCTTCTCTCTAGTCAGGAGATGAAATGAAAATAAGCAGTATCATTTAAATAACGATAATGAAGCGCTATTTTGGGACTAATTGTCAAATAATGTTGACCTCTCAAGGTATTTGCACTTGACTTGGGCAATTTACCTGCAGAAGGGTCAGTGACTCTTCCCAGGAGCACGCAAGTTGTGTTCGAGAGTTCTCAAGAGCGCCAGTGTGGAGTGCAGTGAAGTGCAATGACGGGCGGTGACGTTTTTCAGGATACGCAACAAAAGAGAGGGCAAAGTGCACTCCTTATACTTACCGTTAATGTATAAATTACTGGTTAGGGAAGGGATATGGAGTGAAGTGAAGTGAAAAGATGGGTACGGAATATGATGGAGTATATTTTCTTTTCTTTCTATTTGTCGTTTTGCGTTTTCATTTTATATTTTTGTTAATTTGCACTTTATATCTGTTTTTTTTTTTAAATATTGGATGTATTGTTTCTTTTAATTCTTGTATTTTATTTGCTTAACTCCCACCGGGCTTACGCTCATTTGCAAAAATAAATTATTATTACAATTATTATTATTATTATTATTATTATTATTATTATTATTATTATTATTATTATTATTTTAGTATTGAAGAATTTGACCCGGTGAGCTCAAGTCGGGACGACGATTTGGAGTGACTGCTCAATGAACCATATGGACAACTACTCCGCCGGGGATGGACGCCCTATAGACCCCTGTCATGATTCTTATTTAACCTTTCTGCCAACGAGGGAGGTAACTGAATATCTCCTACGCATATTTTATTATTTTTTATCATGTTATATTTTTTTACATTTCTTATATTACGAATAGTTGTTATTTTCCCTATCTACCTAAAATAGCTTGCTGGAAAAGCCTGTTTTTTGCCTATAGTCATATCATTTATATCTTACCCCCATTGGTATTGAACGTTCGAGATTTAAAATCGTGGTTGGAGGTTATGTTATCAGCGAGAGATGCAAGATGGTGTTGTGGACACATCTACGAAATGTTATGACAATACTTGTACGTTAGTACTCGTATGTGAACATGATGAATACGGTCTTGAAGGATTCGAAAAGTTTTTAAGTATTCACAATCCAGCCGATTTGTGTGAAGAAGATCATGAAGTGTACAAATAGTTTTTGAGTGTGATGAAGACGGGTTATACTCATAGATAAAATTGACGATATTATTTGTTCTGAAGACGAGGAAAAGGTGAATGATGACGCATACATCAGTTCAAAGTCTGTTGAAGAGTATCGTGTGAAAATGACAATACGAGTAGTACAATGTGTTTTAAAAGTGACATGATTTGACATTCCAGACCTCTCCGTCGTGGACGTAGAGAAACAAATCGCCAAATATTTTATTAACATATCAAAACAACGTTTAATCTGCATAACCAAAACAATATTACGACATTTACTGTGAAAATAGGAAAAATAAATTGAATTTTCCCTGGGGTAACTTCTTCACCCTTCTTGGTATTCGACGAGTGTAAAACACCTCAGTACTCGGAAGAGTTAATCACTTCATGTGCATTTAATGTTAATAAAACTGATAAAAACTTTGAAGACTGAAAATATCTTTAATAAAATAGAAAACATACATCGACAGCGAGAAAAAATATACATCTGTAGCTTGGTGCAGGAGGGTCCAATAGCAGTATTCAAAGTTTTACAGAACGGGTGGTTTTATAACACCACCGAAATGACAAAGCAATCGTAGGCCAATGTAAAGATCGATAGTAAAATCAGATAGGACCGCCTTTTGATTTTCGCCTCTCTTGCATTAAAAGAAGTGACTTTAAAGCACACATTGTATATACAAACCGAAAATCACTAAAATCTGACATTGATCTTTCTTGCTCCAAGCCACAGACATAATGAGAAATTAATAATCAATTTACGTACGAATGCGTGAAAATACTGTGCGTAGCTTTCTTATACATTCCTTTATGAAATAGGCTTCCCCTAAAAAGTAAAGGAAGACATCTGTGTAGCAAAGTTGTACAGCCCTGTTTCACAACTTCACAAACGCCTTCGCGCAACGCGATAACTCACAAATGGGCGCGAAAAGCGGAGTCCTGGGATCGAGCCCAAGGCGGGTGGAAACGTCGGGCGACTGCGGACACCTGCGCCATCCGGCACTCACACCCGTCTTCTATTGTTTCGTTTCGGCCGCGCGGACCATGAAAACAATGAAGTGCGCCTACGCTTAATTCGAGCTATCAAGTGCGCAAGGCAAACCTTTAATCAGAACACAAGAAATAGAACAGCGAGCCGCGGCAGTTCGCGGTAACCTTGGACGAGGCGGTCTAGGGAAAAGAAGCATAATGGCCGGTTTTAAGTTCCGCAGTAATTGATACATATCGTGACCGACAGAGTCCTTTCATTTGATAGGGAATTCCGTGAATTTGCAATCATGGAAAACATCGCTGAAATTACAGTGTGCACGGAGCGTTGTTGTCTGAGTCTACCAGCAATGCGCGCAAGGGGAGGGAGAGGTGGCGCTTGTGGTGATGGGTGATAGCCAGCAGGGATGGCGATGATGGCGATATTCCAATGGAGGAGATGAAGTGACGGTGATGATGACTACGAATATTCTGTGGGAAGTGATAACTATAGTAGTGGAGATGAAGCAAAATGGCAATAATGAATGATAGTGACAGTGGCTGAGAAATTAAAGAGACAACAGTCGTTGATGATGATATTGAAATTGATAGTATTGACGCTACTTTTTTAAATTTTACGTTGTGATGAAAATGATGGTTTTGACAGAAGTTCCACGTGAACGGTTCAGTCGCTGATGGCAGCGGCAATGTTGGTGATGGGAGCGGCACGCCGGCAAGGGGGGGAGGAGGGGGCTTCGAAGAACTCAAGCCCGAGCTTCTTTTGTTCTCGTGTCGATACCCGTCCGAACGAGATATCGAATTCCTGGGAGAAAGTGATGCAAGGAATCCGCTGTCGCTGTTCCACGTCGGCAAGAATGTCACTTCAAAGGCGCCGACCAATCACAGAGCAAGAACAAGGGCGTGACCTTAATAGTAGGTCTGGGCTCTGTCATTACTGATTGGTTTGACGGAGCTTCGATCCAGCCCCAGCTACTACCCGGTTGGAAAACATCGCCTGAATTTCGAAGGCGGGAATTTATTTCCGTGAAAGCCTTGAACCGTTCCGTGAACAACAAACAATCACCTGAAGTACATCGTGATCACTCAACTGTGAGTGCTCTTCCACATTTCATGCTTTTATAAAATTATGTAATTATTCAAAACGTAGATGTGTTTAAACACATACTTTTTTTAGACAGTGGGAATGAATTTTATTTTAGACAATATTAGCAGCAGAAATATTATTCACAAATTTATAAATAATAGTTCAATATCGATTCGCGAATTTTGCCAATAATAACGTTAACAAATTGGACACTAAATCATTAATAGAAAATCTCAATGTTCGTTATATTGATATTTTCGTTCACCATTTTAAGTTTCCACTTGTACGAGCTTCAGTGAATCAAGGCGATATTTAATATTTGTTAAAAAAGCAGCAAGAGTTGAAATTTATTTTAATATACTCTTTCATCCACAGATCCTAAATTAATTAAATTTCATTCTGGGGAGGGTCTACTGGTGCGGGAGGTTGCACATTAGGTCATCCCTTCCGTGTCGGTGCGCCTGTGTGCTAAATTTAACGAACACATTCAATCCAATCTAACGCACGCCTGAGCTGGGTTGAAATGAGATAGTCGATAAACGTCGTTGTTCAGAAACAAAAAGAAATATTCGTACTCATTCCATTAGGGAGACCATTTCTGTTTTAGGATAATGCTTCAGTGATTAAATGAAGATTTCATTGCCATAACGTATCGTAAATCATTTCTGAAAAACTAGTAAGTATTCTGGAATATTGCGGATTTCAACAGAAAAGTCAGTTGGAGTTCAGACGTACTTTTATTAATTTTTAAACGTGTAGCGTTCTTAATGTTAGAATTGTAATGTTCAAAAGAGGTTCACACATTTGTCGTCATGAAGAGACTAGGTCTCTCTACTTAATGCGCCCCTTACTAGGGATGTGACATCGATGCACATGTTTTCATAAAACCATCCGTAGATTTCACAAAGATTTTTTGAAGCCGAGGTTTTGTTAACACAGAAGTCAAGTTCAATGTTTTTAAATGGTTGGTTTTTATTTTCAATGAAGGAAAGTACTCTCTTAATAATAATCTGTATTTATGATATTTATAAATTGATTATTCTTCAGACCAACGTTTTCAATAAAAAATAATTAAATACGAGTAGTCATCGATAAATAAAATCCAACTTTTTATTTATCCAATGAGATGATAAACATTTTCTTACTTGTCAGTTCAGTCTCAATTACAAATAAACTAACACGACCACCGTCAAATTACTCCTCCCCCCACTCCCATCCTCCACGTTAACATCAATGAAAAAATAGAAATGCAGCTTTTAAAATATCGGTGTCTTAAACCACCAATGATCTTGGTACCATATTTTATTATCATCGATGATTTACTTGCTAATACCTATGTTTAGAAACAACCATATATTGTGGGCGATGTCATATCCCTACAAACTACTAGAATAAGTAATACTATAATCAAAATGTGAACATACTAAATATCTCTTCAATGTTATGCAGCGTTGTGTGTAATTCTGAAAAAACCATTATAAAACAAAAAATTTAAAAAAAATGAAACCACTTTTAAAAAAGGAAAATTCAATTTTCATTGCATTCGAAAAATGTTCACACGAAAACTTAAAATTTTGAGTCTACTAATTTGCAAACAACAATTACAAATATATGTAATACTATTCAAATAAAGCTAATCAAATAGTTGTTTCGTAAATGAAAATTGAAACACTGTCTGCGTTAGCTTATCTTCATTACAATTAAGATTTGATTAAGAAAAAAACTGTTGTTGATTTAACCCCACACAACTGATTTTTCTATTTTACAAAGAAGAGAATAGTACGCAAGTAGTACTACAAGTGTTTTAACACTAACATTTTTCTATTCCACAAAACTTTTTTCATATCTCACTTCACCTTCATCCACTGAATCGGGCATCACCTGGACACAGCCATGCATTATCGTAGTTGGAAGCCGCGCGAGCTGACTTATTCCTGTCGATTGAATGGGAGAAAAACTATTTAGAATTAATTTTCCCGCGTGGCGTAGCAATTTGTGAGTCATCGCCTGCCGCCGCCGCCGCTGGGCGCCTCGGGGGCCGCGAGGGCGCCGCGCCAGCCGCGCCGGGTGAGCTCTGGGTGCCGCCGCCGCCGCGTCCTGCGCATGCGCACCGGTCACGCTTTGGACGGCGGCGCCCGCGGTCCCTCTTCGCTCGCGCCGCGGCAGGGGCTGCAGGTGCAAGTGGAGGTGGAGGAAGAAGCGGCGGTGGAGGAGGCGGTAGGGGTGGGCGTAGAGATGGAGGTGTTGCAGGTGCAAGTGGAGGTGGAGGAAGAAGCGGCGGTGGGGGTGGGCGTGGAGATGGAAGTGGCGGTGGAGTTGGAGATGGATCGATTGATTGATTGATTGTTAGTGCTTCCGGGCGCGTCAACAAGGAAGGTCGTTTGTCCCGTAAATGTAGTGCATGTTTGCATCGGAATATGGCTATTATCTTCCCTCACTGGATGGCGAGATCCTGGCGGCCGACCGACCGTCGACTAGCGGGGTTTCCTCAACCAGCTATCGTCCACCAGCGGGGCACCGCCCTAGCCGGGTCAAGTTCTAAGACCCCGATCGGTCTCCCGGCTGTGGTAGTGTAGTGCGTGTTAGTGTAACTGTATGTGTGTAAGGGATGAGGATAGGACAAGGAAGAGGAAGGAAAGATCGCGCGCGGTCCGTGGCCCGTTTGTTAGGGTACTGCTCCGGCATTAGCTTGGTTTTGATCGGAGAAACCACGGAAAATTACCGATCAGAGCAGCCGACCGCTAGAATCCTCCTCCAGACTGCGAGTGAATTCGACATAGCTGAAAAGCTAGTGACGAAAATCCTGCCGTCGCTCCCGGTCAGTGGCATCAGTTCATGCACTTAGTCCCCGTCCCAGTTTGGAAGTGGAGGTGGTGATAGAGATGAAGTTGGAAGCGGAGGTGGAAGTGAGGTGGAGTTGAAGGTGAAAGGAAGGATGGGGAGGTTTGGGAGCCGAGGTTACAAGTGGGGCGGTGGATATGGACATTAGAGAGACGATGCAGGCGATGGAAAAGCGCAGTGGAAGTGGAAGTTGAGGAAATTTAAGTAGCGGTGAAGTCGGTGAAAGTGGGAATGGAGTGGTGACGAGTTGGGAGGACGATGGAAGTGACGGGGTAAGAGGAGGAAGTGGGGGGGGTGGAAAGGAAAGCAGACGTGCGAGTGGAGACAAAGGGGGGGGGAAGATGTCAGTGCGAATGAGGTGGGGGGCCATTTAGGGCACCTACCAGTAGTATTGAAACTACATCCTACTCTACGAACACTTGAGGCTTAGGAGCGAAGACTCCCCTCACATTATTAGGCGCGACTCACTATACACAATATTCCATGGATATCAATTGTATAAACGATGAGAAGGTAATGGCCATGACCCGATTATAAAACTTGCCGCTTTGTCCACTAAAAACTCCACATGGGGTGACTGGGATTTGAACATCGTTGTGGTTGACCATTGATCAAGGTAACTTGATCAATGTACTACCAAAATTTGTGTTCTTACACTCCCAGTTCGCATCGCATTGCCTGTCCTGCTTTCTGTGATGTTCTTCATTGATCGTCTTGTCAGTTCCCGCGCGTCCACTACCTCTGTCCCCACATGTTCTCGCCTCACCTTCTCTGGATCCGAACCGGTGTCATAATTGCCCCACGTACTCTCAGTCGTATTGTAACTGATCTTGGCTGTCCGGGTGACGCCGCGTCGAAGGCTGTGCGCAGATGGTCGAAACATCGGCAACACAGCCTTCTACGCGGCGTCACCCGGACAGCCAAGTTACCCGACTCTGGCCGCGGTAGCCTACGACTTCTCTCAGTTGTATTTTTTCCTCACTTCTCAACTCCATTTTCCATCATCTCGCTGTCTATGCGTCTTCGCTTGTATCCGCATTCCTTCGTCTCAAAAACCTCCCAAATACCTTGTTTTTTTCGTTTCACGTGAGTTCAGTCTAGTTCCCTCCTCTCCGTACTTCTCTTGTCGCAGTCTGTCTTCAAGACCTCCAAGTGCATGCAGCCAGACCACATAAAGCACTCCCTCCTACTACTTTGCTTCTCTTCCTCTTCTTTCATTTTCCTTTATCGCCATAATTCCTTTTCCCCCAAACCATGACGGTCCGCCGCATTGCCTGGCTCAACCGCACACATCTCGTCCTCTTCTTGCAGTCTCTCCGTTCTCCAGGCGCTGCTTCCCTCCGAAGGCCGGCCAGGCCAGCGCCAGCGCCAGCGCCGATCGCCGGTCGCCGCGGGAGCGAGAGAGATACGCATCGAGAGGTGGCGGCGGGCGACGATCTTTACCTAGCGCGCGCCGCTCTGTAATCTGGAGCCCCTAATAGCACTATTAAGTGCCGCGGTGAGTGGCGGCGGACGGACTGCCCGGCCGGCCACCCCGCGGCCCACACAGCGCGCCGCCGCCGCCGCCGCCGCCCGCCCCTGCCCCTCTGCCACCCGCTGCCCGGCCGTTCGCTCGCCCGTCGCTCGCCCGCTGCCTCGCTGCCCGCCCGCTGCCCCGCTGCCCGGCTATCCGCCCACCCGCGCGCCCGCCCGCTCGTCCGCCCGCTCGTCCACCCCCTCGCCCACTCGCTGCCCGTCCGCCCACCTACGCCGCCCGCCTCTGCCCCTCTGCCACCCGCTGCCCGACCGTTCGCTCGCCTGCGCCGCCCGCTGCCTCGCTGCCCGCCCGCTGCCCCGATCCCCACCCGTTGCCCGGCTATCCTCCCGGCCGCTCGCCTGCTCGCCTGCCCACCCGCGCGCCCGCTCGCTCGCCCACCCACTCGCCCGCCCGCTCGCCCACCCACTCGCCCATCTTCTGCCCACCCGCTGCCCGTCCGCCCACCTACGCCGTCCGCCTCTGCCGCCCGCCTCTGCCGCTCGCCTCTGCCGCTCGCCTCTGCCGCTCGCCTCTGCCGCTCGCCTCTGCCGCTCGCCTCTGCCGCTCGCCTCTGCCGCTCGCCTCTGCCGCTCGCCTCTGCCGCTCGCCTCTGCCGCTCGCCTCTGCCGCCCTCTCGCCCAACCCTTCGCCCTTTTGCCCGTCCGCCCAGCCCCCTCCGCCCCTCCGCCCCCCCCCCCCCCCGTCGGCTTGCCGTTTGCCTCCCTTGCCGCTCGCCTGTTGACTGCTTGCCCACTCCCCCTCCCCCTCCCGCCCACCCACCCACTGTCCGCCCGCTTGCCAACACCCGCTCGTTGAACGGTCGCCAGCCAGCTGCCGTCTTCCTGCCCTAGTCCTCCCTGACCGTCACAACCGACGCCCCACTAACCACCATTCTCCGTCCACCTATCACAGGAGGTGTCCTACATCGCCTTCATTGCTCATTTCTAGCCGTCACCACCCACCTCTGTCGTCATATCATCCTTTGCGCTCAGCACTTGCTATCCATACCACATTTCTCCCGCGACCGAATGCCATCTCCACCTCCGAACACCTGCTATCCGCATTTTATCGCGCACTGCGCGCTCTCTGCCCTCTCTGTGGGCTGCCCGCCCAACTCGCTATTCTGCGCTGACCCCCGCCCCCCTCGCACTCACGGATCCAAATCCAAAACGTCATTTACCCTCCCAGTTTCATCTGCCACCCTCTGCCCGCTCTTCACTCACTGATTTCGCGGAAAAACCATTCTTTCCGAAGCTGTCAGTCACTGATCGCTTTCCTGCCCAGGAGATTTCAGCTACCGCATTTTCCATTCGCCGCTGAACCAACATCGTTGCTTTCTGCTGCCCGTTTCCCATCCACATGCGTTATTCGCTGTTTCTCGTACACTATTTCCGTTTCTTACGTCGCATTACAAGTTAATACCCAAGCTCAATGGTCATGATCTCTTGTCACTACCATACGTTAGCCTATTCGAGCGTCGCCGTCGTCAACAATTTAACGGACGAGATTACTTACCGCCTCATCTCACAATCTTCGACGTGATCTGTGACGTATGTGAAAACTTACTTGGGCTGCCCTCATCACTACTACATTTTTCGTTAACTTCTCGAAATCATAACCATTACCTTAAACATTCCTTTCAACATATACAGCACACACGCTCATATATCTTTCAACACGAGTAATCGTTCTCATTCAGCTAGTACCACAATTATTCCTTTTTATTCTCGTCACAATTACTATCTCCATTCCACTCTTGCCTCCAAAGTTATCACCTCCACACTCCATGTCCTCATGACCACCGCTAAACTCACCCCGAGCCAAGAGTGCCAGACAGTGAACGATGTGACGTTCACTGAGAGGTAAACATTGGGTGACGGCGAGTGGAAGAAAGATGACGGCTACTGGCGACGCTACGGAAACGGACACCAGCGTGGTGAGAAATGAAGAGGGGGTGTTGCTGGGAGGTCGGCGTTGGAAGGGGAGGAAGGGGAGAGAGCTGGTAGCAGCGGTGAGTGATTTGATTTGAGTGTTTCCGGGCGCGTCAACTGCGTTGGTCATTAGTCCCGTTAGTGCAGTGCAAGCGTGGTGAGAAATGAGGTGGGGGTGTGGCGAGATCCGGCGCCGACCTACCGTCGACTAGTGGGTTTCCCCTAACCAGGACTCTCCCACCAGCGGGCGCCGCCCCAGCCGGAAGAAGCTCCCAACCGGTCTCCCGGGATATGTGGTAGTGTAGTGCATGTTAGTGTAAGTATGTGTGTTTTAAGGGAGAGGATAGGACAAGAAAGAGGAAGGACAGATCGCGCGCGGTCCGTGGCCCGTTTGTAGGGTACTGCTCCGCATTCGCCTGATGTTGATCGGAGAAACCACGGAAAACTACCGATCAGAGCAGCCAGCCGCTAGAATTCTCCTCCAGACAGTGACTGAATTGCACCCAGCTGAAAAGCTAGTGTCGAAAATCCTGCCGCTGTGGGGAGTGTAACCTAGTGCCTCTGTGGGGAGTGTAACCTAGGACCTCCCGGTCAGTAGCGCTGCAGTGACATCAGTTGATGCACTGAGCTACCGCTACCGTTAGCGGTGAGTGGTGGAGAAGGGCATGAAGATAATGGCTGCTGTACATGAGTGAGTGTAGCCGAAAGCTTACAGCGACGGCAGGAGCCATGTAGTGGCGGTGGGAACTTGCACGGAGGGCAACACCAAGCGAACATCAGGCGATGGTCCATGGCGAACGGTAGAGGGATAGGCAGCTGCGGGTTGCAGCGGGCAGGGACAATGATCGGCAGATCAGGTGAGCCATAACGGTGGGTTGAGATGGTCAGCGGATGGTGGCTGCAAGGCGGATAGCTAGTGAGTGAGGGGGGGTGGAGGGTGGGATTACGCGGGGCGGGTGGCAGGGAGTCGCGGGGCAGGAGGCGGACGGTGGCCGGCGCGGGGCGGGAGGAGTGAGGCGGGGGCACGGGGCGGAGACGCCGTGCAGGAGGCGGACGGTGGGGGCGCGGGGTGAGAGGAGCGGGGCGGGCGACGCGGGGCGTCAGAGGTGGGGCTGGAGGCGGGCGGCGGGCGGCGGCGGGGCGGGCGGCGGCGGGCGGGCGGCGGGCGGCGGGCGGCGGGCGGCGGAGACCGCGAGCCGCTGCAGGTGTGAACGATGAGCGCGGGCTGATGGGTCGCGTCCGCACGTGCTGTGGCTCAGCCGCTAGTGCCTGGGGACAGCGCCGGCGAATCCCTCCGCGACGAGGAGCGGTGTGTGTGTGTGTGTTATGGCTGACGATTTTTCCCCACCGCGCGACAGGTGTGCAAATATTAGAGCGGAAACGGACGTCGCTGTGCCACATGTAACCGTATTACTAGAATTCTGCTTCGGTGGTAATATTGTACTTCGCTCAAACCCTACATAGTTATAACGAACAAAACTGAATTGGTGCAAAAAAAAAAACACACTTAAATGATACCTGTTTTAGTCAATTCAACCACAAAAAGGAAAAAAAAAACATTTCATTTACACATTTCATTCACAATTGTACTTGGTTCAATTGATAGGGTAATGATTAAGATGTTGTTGCTACAAAACTTAATATTAGCTTAATGAGTCGCTTCCGATAGGCATTTTCATGTTAAAAAACCTATTATTATGCAGTGCAAATTCATAAAAAATAAATTTTTGAACCTATTACAATAGCCCAATTCGTACTTTAAAAAGTTACATAAAAAAGTGTACATTAAAATGCTCTTTTAATTTCTTACTTCATTACAACACAAGGCTTCATTATCGCCAATCTTATGAATCAATCAAGAGACTTCATTTAACTGCCGGAAAGCGAGTATAGTAATTCCAAGTGTTGATAAACAATGTACTCGATGAAACCGATGAAACTCGTATGTTTCCGAGCATCTGCCAAAATAACCAGGAGAGACCCGCTAAATTTTCAATTTTTCTTGTTGGAGAGGAACAGAACAATTAATTGATTATATCTAAGGGTCCACAAATCACGCATGCGTTTTAGTATCTTAAAAACCAGGATTTTCAGAGAAATTTCTTAAAATTTTCTGGCGGGTCAACAAAACAATTCTCATCATCACTCATCATCACAAAGTGATTTAAAATTATTAAATTCATCAAGAATATTGGTAAAATAACATTATAGAGTAAAATATTACATTATTAATTTTACGTATGTTCACAATTCCCATTATTACATTTAAAAAATGCAACAACAAAAAATTAAAAATCCGCGCAATCTCGAAATGTTCATCAGAAGTGAAACAATACTGAGAGTAACTCCAAACAGGTGACAATGAAGACACGTTTACCCCACCTCCTCCTCACCACCGCCCCTCCCACGCGTACAAGTTCCCCCTCCACTCCCCCGCGGGAACAGCCGTTCGGCGCTACTTAAAACCCAAACAATGCTTAGGCGCTTTCCTCGTTATTTCATCACGCCACTGACACAAATCTTAATGATTTAGGCATTTAGATAATTTAACGTAAAGCGTGGCTCGGGTCCGTGTTACCAACCTTAACAAATGTTTGTTTATGATAAACTGTTCCTCCTTTCTTCGCGTACCCTCACACAATACGGCGTGTTAGCCGCGTCTAATGATTAATGAATACGCCCCCAGGTTCATAATGTCTTATTAAAAGCATTATTATAATAAAATTAGCACGGGATAAACACCTCGCCGAGGAAAGCATGCTGAAGGGGAGGGACGCTGGGAAGAGTGGGTCCCGGTGCCGCATGTTCCCAGATTTTGTGTCCCGAGTTGGGAGTTGGTGAAGGTCCCCGCAGCTGCGCACGTCACGGCCTCCTGGGTCACCGCCAAAGCCGCGAACACGCCAGCTGCGGCGGCGGCGCTGCCCTGAGCAAAAATGGAGCTATGCGGTGAGCGCGCGTTGTGTTGCGTGGTTTTCTTGTAGGTAAGCAGCTGAACCGGTGCTTCTGGACTGGTTTAGGTGCTTCGGCGTTCGTTTTTGTTGAACATGTGAGATGAGTGATGTCTAAATATTTTTACTCTAAATAGGTATATAGTAATCTAAATAGGTAAATAGGTATCGCTCTACCGGCGATATCAGCCCCGAAACGATCTTCCTTAAACAGCGATTTACAAGTTACACACACTAACGGTTCATAAAGTGTATTTTTATATGACAATAGAATCCTCTAAAAATAAAGACAATCCAACCAAGTATTATATTAAATCAGAATTATTTTATTGGCATAAATTTACGAAGGGTGATCATATCAGTTTATAAATGTGGGATAATCAAATAATTATGTTTTAAAATACTACTTGGTTTTCTTTTCTTTAATATTAGGGGATACCATTGTCATATAAAATATACATTATATAGACAAGCACGTTTGGTTTAGTTTTAGATTATAAATTATATAAATTGTGTTTCTACGTATGTACATGATTCTTGATGTAGTCAAAAACATCGTCGTACTCCAACAGACAATAATAAAATATTATTATCGTTGCAAGAATGTTAAAGCATTCTTAATATTTATGTTATTTCACTCCACAATACAACCAGAAAATTCCGTTATTTCACTCTTGGAACTACTTTTCCTGCATTAAAGATTGACACATGAAAAGAAAGAGCTCTCGAGAGAGATAATGAGATAATACGAAGGCCACAGTGTAGTAAGTCCTGCTTCCCACCTGAAATTCATCTTTCTGCACTTAACTCAAAATTTGAATTTAAAAATGTAATATGAAGAAAAGGAACTTTGTGGAGCTCTATTGTTAGTTGAAGTTCTTTTCAATGACAATGCTCATCAGCCTTATTCGTCGAACAAGGAAAGAGCAAAAGGGCATTTAAGTGCTTGGTCATGATCTGCACGAAACCTATTTTATTCTTCTTTAAGTCACTCTTATTCCTTTTACAAAACACTCTGTTCTTATGTATATTCTATAAAATCAAAATGAAATATATTGACGTTTCTTGAAACAGTGAACACCTATTGTCAATACAAATTCAATTTAATCAGTAAAAGTCACATTTCCTATATTTTATATTCATCTAAAATGACCAAAGAAATACAAATAAAATACTCTACCTAAAACCTAGAGAAATATAAACTACTTGCCGATTTATTTAAATTGTGAAAGGAACAACAAATTTCTTGTAAAAAAATTAGTCTTAAAATAACCTTCTGATGCAACAGTATCTTCAATCTTTTGGAGAAACCAGCAACCTTTAATTGATAGAAATACACGACCGTATTCAATTATTTCAACATATTTGAGTAGTGCAAGATGTGATAATTTATAACCGCATGAAGAAATTGAAAGTGTTAAAGAATATTTGTCTACTTTAGATATTTTGGAACATTTTTAATACTTTAAGAGTAACTTCTTTCTAGAGAGAAAATGTCGTTAACTGAGGTATTGAACAATAGGAAACCTGAAATTCTCGACAATCTTTTCGATGTCGCTCACAAAACTTTGAGGTTATACCAAGGATTCCCCAACTCCGACAGCGACGAAAGCGAAGAGCGCAGCGTGATAGACGGCGATATCAGCCGCAGAGCTCCCTCCCCTCCACACCTCCCCCACTCCTCCCCGCCTCACCCCCACCCCTTCCCCTCTCCCGGCGCGGCCCGCGGCCCCTGCCGACAAGCTAATTATAAGACAGGGGAAAGAGGGGGGAGTCGCGGGTTTTCTTTCACCCCCCACCCCACCCTCGCCTCCACCTCCGCCTTCGCCGCCAATTTATTAATTAGGCGGCATCCATCAGGAGGCGAAGGCTGACGGCTTCACCTGGGGCGCCCGCGCGCGCGCCGCCCCGCTGAGGTTCGCGAGCGGGCCGGGGGCGCGCTGACGGGCGGGAGGGGGGCATAGACGTGCACTAGGCGCAGCACAGAGGTTCAAGAACATTAACGGAACTTCAATAATACTTTTGTACGGCGACAGCCGAAGTCGGCCTCGCAGGAGTGGAGTTAAATATAATTGTAAAGTCATTTTAGTATTTAGTTATGTAAACTGGTGAAGGTTAGGTGGAGGACACATGTAGTTAGTCATAGGAGTTAATAGAATTATGAACAAAATTATTGTAAAACGTTAAAAGGGCACACCCTAAATTGCGACTGTAAGGTGGAAAGGAGGCGAATAGGGGCGAAAGCCTAGGTGCTGCCTCTCTTTCTCACCAGCTTGGCTGCCGCTCGCAGCCACCTTGTAGAAAAGATATTCAATAAACAACAATAATACTTTTGTTCAATCGGCTTAACTACTAAGATAGTACCAGAAGCACCAAGTAAACGTGAGGGAACATTGGTGACTAAAGTGCGACATAATTTATTTCAATGACTACTTTGGTGTAAAATCTTTCTTTTGTTTGGGTCCCCTGTAAAATGGCTGATTCTACAGTTATGTTTGTTTTTCTGAAACGGCGTTTTGTAGAGTAGAGATCCTCAGAATTTTTAAGTTATTTAAACGAACAAATACAATCATTTCGTTTTACACAAAGACGATCTTTCATTTCCAAAGTAACTTTGAGTAATATTCTTTCAATTGTTGTCTTCCTTGCAAATACTTTTTGTAAATACTACTTTTGACAACAAAGAAAAGAAACTATGAAAACACAGCTCTTTGCTACATATCACGTGAAGGCGAGATTTGTCATTCGATATAGTTTCTACATGTTGCGAAGCGAATCTTTTTTAAATATTTCCATTAAGCATTTCTATGGAAGAAAAAGAAATAAGAGACAAAATAAAAAATATTGAATTTATATTAATTAGACGCCCCTGCCACTAATAATTAATTTTAAATTGATATTTGGAGATAGCTTTCTCTAGTGGAATACGAAAAAGGGAGGAATTGTGACACAGCAATCGCATCGTGAGATACCATTAATCTTCACAGTATTTTTTACGCTAACAAAACCATGATAGAAATTATCCTGTACGTTGCTAATGGGGAACTTCTGGAGCTTAAATTTACCGACCGCTTAAATTGTGATTCTTTGGGTGATTTTTTTATGATTTTTCTAAATTAAAACAATTAATAAACTAATAATATGCATTTGCATTCATTTAAACAAAAAATATTCAATTTTTGGCTCTGCAAATGAAAACAGTGATAGAGAAACAAAACTAACTCTTTCGCATTATTTGTAACTGTAACATAATATTTTAACATATAACATTTAACTATTTGATCATACATTTATATAATTGTTCAAAAATTAAAAGGTTACATCCCAATAACGTGAATGTCATGTCATTCAGTGCATTTAGTTCTAACAATTCAATTATTTTAAAGAAAAACTTAAGCAATTTTTTTTCCTTTTTCGGAAAATTATGCGAAAACTACTCTCATTTTGCAAAAATTGTATATTTAAAGCTATAATTTTAAAGAAAAAATGTACTTCAAGAAAAGATTTCTATCTTCAATACTGCCGTCGATGAAAAAATTGAAACTTTATGACTTTGCAATCTTCAGTGTCAGAGTACGTTATCCACTTCTCGTCGACAGCCTTTTATGGGAAATGAACGCCTTTCTAAAAAACAATAACAATTTAATGAAAAAACATCCGTTTTACAGGTTTACAATCGTGTTAACTTCAAACACTAACTAGTGATGTTGCTAATATCTTTAGCAAATCATGCTCACTTTTGCGTAAAACCCACAACTTGTGGAACCAAAATGCCCTCGGTCTGGTCTCCACGACCTCTCAATGCATTCTGCTTCCTTAGCCAGAGTCGGTCCGTCGGTGGCACACATGTCCAGGGTTAACGATTCACCAGTCTTGTCACTTGAATCGCAAATGGAGAGAAGAAAGAAGTAGAGCTGGTGTTAGTCTAAATTAGTTATTTATAAAACGAAATGTATTGATGCGTTATTTCCCTTATCGAGTGCCCTCCCTTCTACATGAACATTGTTGGCAATGTTATTGAGACTCCACCAGCACAGTTCCATTAGTATTTTTCAGAACATAATTAAAGGTTAAGGCCCATTCACAATGCAAACACAAACATAAGCATGACACATAGGGGTAAACATTAACATAAGTGATAGATTGAAGTATTCACAATGTCGAACATAAACGTAAGGAAAATAAGAGTTTCTATTGGCAGTGAGACATTCTTGTTTTTGATTTCAAGATATCGACTGTGTCCATGACGGGGGAGCTCTTGCCGTGGATTGCGTTAGTTCGTCTATCGACTAATTTCGATACTCGATTTTCAGTTAACGTACTGTGATTGGTGCACTTCTTATTTTTAAAAAAGCATAAACACAGAAGCTTGAAGCTTGCAAGCTTTTAAGTTAACGTCTTACGTGTTATGCTTATGCGAACGCATTGTGAATAGGGAGTTTTAGCACCACGCGTACGGTAGCAACGTTATGTACTAACAGTCACGTGACGGACAAGGCACGACCTTATAACTTCATAAATAGTCACACCTGTAGGATAGGTCCCTTAAGCAAAAATTGCCACCTAAAAAGAGGAAACGTTGGGCATTTTTCCACATCTGACAAACCGATTCTCGTATGAGAGGCATTTACAATTATTCCTTACAAATTCCACAACGCTAGCAAGGACAGGAAATGTTGAAGAAGTGATAGGAAAGAAATTTGCGAAAAAGAAGTTGAAATCGTATCTAGGGGACAGATTATGTCTTACTCTCATAATAAACGTTGTTTGAAAATATTTCCTACATTCTCAAGAACAGTCGATTCAAAATTCCAGTATACATACTCATCGCAGAGGGCTACTAAATATAAAACTCCGAACACATGTACGTTTATTAAACTCTTGTCTCGTATCGTGGATTAAAAGTCTCACCGCTAGCCTAGACTCACTGATATATTATGCAACTTCTTTATTCAACGCTTGAAATGTTTCTTTTGTTATAATGCATACCGCAGTGTCGCAACTGCTAAAACACTTCTGAACGTTGTTCATTACGACCGTATAAAGTCGTTAGTCACGTGATCAATAGAGTTTACGGATGTCTCCTTACCCCCCCCCCCTAAAACTCCCTAAGCAGTCCGCTTTTGGACGTAGTCCTGACTTTACGTCAACACCATGCTTATGTTTTGTGTGCATTGTGAATGGGCCTTTAATGACGTATGGTAAAACTCCTCGTTCTTGATTGATTTTTTCGTGTTTCCGGGCGCGTCAACTGCTTTGGTCATTAGTCCCGTTAGTGTAGTGCATGTTTTTTATCGGGACATGGCGGTGATCTTCCCCCGCTGGATGGCGAGATCCGGCGCCGACGTACCGTCGGCTAGTGGGGTTTCCCCTTAGGACTCTCCCACCAGCGGGACGCCGCCCCAGTCGGAACAAGCTCTAAGCTTCCGACCGGTCTCCCAGAATATGTGGTAGTGTAGTGCATGTTAGTGTAAGTGTGTTTGTGTAAGGGGAGAGGATAGGACAAGGAAGAGGATGGAAAGATCGCGCGTGGTCCGTGGTCCGTTTGGTAGGGTACTACTCTGGCATTCGCTTGGTGTTGATCGGAGAAACCACGGAAAACTACCGATCAGAGCAGCCGGCCGCTAGACTTCTCCTCCAGACAGCGACTGAATTCGACCTAGCTGAGAAGCTAGTGTGGAAAATCCTGCCGTTCCTCGTTCTTCGTCATCGCCTCGCGCGGGCGTAGCGCTGCTTCTGGAGCCAGCGGCGACAGCGACGCAGCGCGCGCCTCTTCTTGGCGGCAGCTGCCTCCCACACGTCGGGCGCACGCGCGCGGCCCGACGCGAAAATTTCGCGCGCGCAGACGGGTCGTCGAATTTTGCAGGTGGCTGCGGCGGAAGGAAGCGAGGAAACTCGCGGGGAACAGACGACGCGACGCTTGACAGACCAGACAGGCCGGAGAGGAGCCTGGATGAAGGTTGGCAGCGCTTGACGCGTGCTGGAGGTGTACGCCGTGCGGTGTTGCCAGGTGGACATTTTTTCCTCGATTCGGTGCGGAAACCGTCAAACGACAAAAAAAAATCAACACCGGGTTTAATTCTTTTGATAATTTTATTGATGATATAGTTTTTGATAAATAAATATGTGGATAGTACTTCACACATGGAGGTGTACGTCATGCGATGTTGTCTGCAGCATGAACTAGAGCATCCCCTGTATACGATGCGAAAACTGTGAAAACGACAAAAAATATCAACACCGGTTCAATTCTGTTTTAATAATTTTATTGATAATATATTTTTGATAAATAAATATGTGGATAGTACTTGACACATGGAGATGTATGCTATGCGGTGTTTCCGGGTAGACTGGAGCGTTTTTCTCTGAATATGGTGCGAAAGCCGTTAGAACGACAAAAATATCAACACCTGATTCAAACATTTTTGATAATTTATAAATCAATATGAAGATAGAACTTGACACATATAGGAGTATTTACTAGGTGAACTGGAGCACTTATACCTGAATACGGTGCGAAAACAGTCAAAACGACAAAAATCAACATGGGTTCAAATATTCCTTTCATAATTTATAAATAAATATTTGGGTAGTTCGTGACACTATGGTGTGCACCTTGTGGTGTTGCCAGGTGGACATTTTTTCCTCGATTCGGTGCGGAAACCGTCAAACGACAAAAAAATTAACACCCGGTTCAAATATTTTTTTGATAATTTATAAATAAATATGTGGGTAGTATTTGGCACATAGAGGTGTGCACCTTGCGGTGATGCCAGATGGATTGGAGCATTTTTCTCTAGATATGGTGCGAAAGCCGTCAGAACGACAAAAAATATCAACACCGAGTTCGAATACATTTTTGATGATTTATAATACATTATTAGCTAGTAGTTTTAAGTAATCTTTAAAATTTCTTGTATTTATGACACTACATTATCATAATAATGTCACTATTATTTCATTGACACATTCGCAATTTTAAGTATTTTTGTAGCATTTCCAAACTAGATAGCTTCCGAGACACACGAAATATAAAGTAAAAAACTGGCTTTCGCCTAGAAATAAATGGTTCCGTTCAGAATAAGATCGTCCTTCTGCAAAATGACAATTTTCGAGCTGTGTTACTTATCTTCGTGGACCAACGATATGGTTTTAAAGCAAACCGCATCAATGAGGGGTCGGGGTTACAGGCGACGTCTGGCACTTGAGAACACCGATTACTGACATGTCGCGGGTACGTCCCAGCCACGGGTCAGAAATGTGCTTGTGGTACCTACTAGAATTGAATTGAAAGGACAACTACTCTCATCTGTAGTTTCCCTGACCTCTTCCTGATGATTGCTGGCGCAGGATCCTATACAACGGACAACAATCCGTGCGCTATCTTACTTTCCCATCATCCGTCTCCCCCAAGATTGCTGCAGTTCTAATTTTCGCGTTTTCTTCCACAAATTACATTTTTTTTCTAAAAGTACAAAGCACGCTAAATATTTCGTATTATCGCACCTAAATGTTTCCTTGAGCATTCCGCTCATCACGTACGTCCTACAGTGGTCGGCATGGGGAAAGACATAAGCAATTTGCCACTGGCAGCAGGTGCAGTAGCGGCGATGCGAAATGTCAAAATGCCTTTGGGAAAAACATCTTCATTAGAGTCGCGACGATTTTGCTTCAGCACGCTTCGACCTCTGGACATTTCGAGCTTCGTTTGAGTAAACACTGCGGCATCCCCACATAACGATGGACGAACTATGAGGCAACAAAGGGGAAGAGAGCCAAAATACTGGGTTGAGACATTCGCTCAAATGAGGGAACGGTGTCCATCTGTCGATTTAATGAAGAAAAAATTAGTCTGTTCAACTGAGCAAATTGTTTCTCGAAGATTACCTGAAGAAATAACGTTTTATTTTCTTGCATCGTCACCCTTTGCAATAGGAAAGAGTACAAAGAAGTAAAACGCTGTAAAATTAGAAAGAAGTTTTGTGACAAAATTTAGAACTGGTTTGAGATTGAATACGAAGAGCTGAATAGTGAATACATTCGAGACTGAGATAAAACTGCACACATTATTTTTAATAGATGTAGTATACTGTAAACAAATTATCGATAAATTAAAATTAATGATATATTAAGATCATGACTCTTTCGGAAGGCTAGCGACGAAACAACCCACATGTACGTTCAACATTAATCGAATACTCAGATGTCTGCAATCTCATCACTCTTGAAACAGAAAGTTTTTAATTTAAAATATTAATGATAGAAAAAGTTGAGAATGAATTTATATTTGAAGGTGCAATTTTCTAGAGAAAAAACTGGAGTGTCTTTATCAGCAATGTTGAAAACAATTGAAATGGAAACTGAAAAATATAAAAAGATGCTCTAATGTAGTATATTGATTCTGTGAATGCACAAGGACGGTTTATGAGGAAATTTTGTTTATGGACCGTCACAACAGTTCACAAATAAAATGACTGGACAGTTGGCATTTTGCAAAAGAATAAAATGAAAACTTCTTCTATGTTCTTATGAAGCATTAGATATAAGAGATTATTATCCCAGCCTTTGTCAATTTCTGCATAAAAATTAAAAGTAGTTTTCCGTTCCAATTCTCAGAAACCAGCGTTCTACACTCTCCCATACCACACACAAACACACACACATTCGTATAGAACACATACACGCTCTGGCAAACTCGGGCCAGGAAGCTCTGCAAGATTCACAATGGCACGATGGCTCAACCGTTCTGTAACAAGAGGTCCATTCAGATACGTAGCAGCCATGAGGCCATGCAGTTACGACGAACGGTTCATTCACGTCCTTTAACCAATTTTCCAATCGATTCTCAAACACAGGCACCATTATTCACCCTACATATCTCACAAAGAACAGCACCGTAAAAGGACACAAACAGCAGAACTCGTGGGAACGCTTTAGACAAGTTCCTTGAACTCTTTGCAGGCTAACAAGCCATAACCATTTCCACGATCATCTTCAAATAACGATGCCTCATTCCCCCTGAGCGAGCCGAAAATGATGTCTTTATCCTTTTCACTTACACAGCGCATCCAAAGAGTATTCAGAGGCGGAGGCCCGCCGCTGACCACGAACAGTAGCCGCAATGCGATGCCAACTGTCGATTCACGATGACGTACGCAATATTCAAATTCCTAATTTCCAATTCGCCTTTACATTCCCTGGCCAGTGGCCGTATCTTTTGCTTCGGCTTCCAATGAGTATCTTTGTTACCTCTTGTTCGTTTTATTTTCTTGCCCCTCCCTCCTCTTTCACCCTTCGACACAAAGTGCAGCTACGTCGCGCTATAGGTAGTACAATGGTCCTATTATGAAGTGCTTTAAATATAATAGATGGCGGCTCGTACGATTTTTCCGACGGCAGAGCGGCAGTGGGGTTGTGGGGGAGTGATGGCAGGAGTACAGGACAGAGGGAGAGTACATAACAAGGGGAATAATCCCAGGGGGTTGGCTGGTGGATGCGGAAAGTTGTCACGTAGGAGTCGTGTACGGTGACTTGAACTCTGTTGTTGACGTTGTTTTAAGAAATATAAATGATTGTGATGTTGTTTGAGGGACTGTTTTTACCAAGTAATTGCATTTTCTTGTTTTCTGTCTGTGTGTTCATATTTGTTGCAATGACTTTTCTATTATTGTTCCTAGTATACCGTACAACTGAATTTCTTCATCAAAATTTCAATATTACTTTGCGTCTCCATTCTACTTTACATAAACATCAGTTTTACATTAAAACCAAATTTGAAATCTTTTTATTCTTTTTCGGTCAATGATGATTCATGACGATGTGAGATTTGAAACCATTGAAAAGTTGTCTTCAAAATAACGCTCAATCATCATCATCTGTGAAGTATACAGACATACTGTCTTACACTTTATCGTTACGATTACTTACTTTGTTCAAAGCATAAAATAAAACAAAATAAAATAAAAATGAAAAAAATAAAAAAAGTCTAAGATGAAAAATTATTCCAATAAATACTGCATTTTAACTGCAATTAAAACTGCATGCATTTTCTGATATTTTCTGATGGGTAGAAGATGATAAATATTAAGTATTTCCTACGTACTCTGATTGGTCGTAGAGTACTGCACTCAATGATATTTATAAAAATAAGTATTACATTAAATAAATACAATTGTTAAGACGGTACGTACACAAGATGATGGAAATGTTACTAACATACTGATTTTTTGATGAAATTGTTCATCCATTAGTCAAAATTGCTGGGAGAAATTATGCTACACAAGTATTGAAAAAGAAGTTAAAATGTACTCAAATCATTCGCCTTAATTAAACAGTACGGTCGTAACGATTGATAACAAAAATATAAGAATAAAAATAATTAAACTGTCAGCAAAATTCCTTGAGGACATGAATTTTGTTTAATTAAACCTCTGAAAACAATATTAAAAGAAATATCCCCAGTAGTACATACAACCTTCGCGGCTGCTCTTGGCCCGTAAAATTTGTTGCAACGTCCAAAGTGATCCGAAGGCTGTGGGTCACAATTCCGTAGGGCGTGAATATTTTTACTACTGAGGTTGGGACGTGGCTGACTTAATTGATTGATTTTTTCGTGTTTCCGGGCACGTCAACTGCTTTGGTCATTACTTCCGTTAGTGTAGTGCATGTTTCTTCTCGGGAGATGGCGGTCATCTTCCCCCGCTGGATGGCGACTTCCGGCGCCGACCTACCGTCGGCCAGTGGAGTTTCCCCCTATCGTGGCTGACTTGACATCAAACGTATCCGATCTCATCATCATCTCATCCAAACCATCTTCCTTTCATCATGATTTACCTCCCGTGATTACCATAAAATTCTTCACACAGTGGAAGTCAAAGGCAAACCATCATTGTGATCATTTTCTCACGAAAGGAGACGACAAAAAAATCTCTTCCTCCACCTACAAAAATGAGTATGGAACTCATCTCACAGTCCCTTCTAAATGATACGATGAACTTTGTGAAAATTCCGCACCTGAACTTGCTAGCACGTCGCAAGCAACCGCAGACACATACGAAGCGGAAATGAAGTAGATACACGCAACACATAAATAATTGCTCTTATTACGATCTAACATAATAAGACGCACGACACGCGTGAGAATTAACAGCGACTTAAGATGCAATAAAAAGAACAGGAGTATTCATATACAGAGCACTGACCTAATAAATTAAAATTTTCACGTCGTTATTTCCAGAGTAATGATTAATTCGTCTATTGTGTTAAATGATGCCAGACTCATCAGCATACGAATTAGCTTTAATTCTTATTGGTTACGTTGCATTCCTGCGGCGGTGGGACTGCGGCAGTCCTCCCAACGGTCCGTCCGCGCTGATGTTCGATTGTTTCGTGAAATTTCACGCGTAATAAGTTAAGTCATTGGAGCCACTAACGCGCTCCGCGGGCCTGCCGACTGTGGCTCGTCGCTCTGCAGGACGAGGAGGAGAATATTATGAGATCTCAGCGGTGTATCTCCGGCTAGTGATGGTGTAGATGATATCGGTTTTCAGGTCAACGTTAATACCTACTTACAATTTGGAGATAAAATCAAGATAATATTAATAATAATAATTAATAATAATAATAATTTGTTATATTGTTTACATGAAATAATTGATGGTTCTCATGCTTTGATAAAACATAATGTCTGTATGGCGCCTTATGTACCAGGCAAACTGTGCATAAAGAGATAATAATAATAATAATAATAATAATAATAATAATAATAATAATTGACATTTTGAAAATAGTATTTAAAAGTTGTTTATTTCTGGATGCTTTCTGAAATTATTAGTGACGATTTAGCTGAAATAAATCGTAAATATTACTTGTTTTGGGTGTTTTTTGAATGTTTTATATCATGTTCCCTATGCGCATATCCAAGATTATAAATCGATCAGTGATAGGTTTAAAATGTATTTCATTAAAAGGAAAGGGACAAAGAGAGATCAGCATACTGATGAATGTTGAGAATGGAGATAATAAATAACGAAAAATTAAATCTAGAATTAAGTAGACGAGAAAGGCAGTTAATAACGAACAAATTACATATAAGATCAGATCTCGCATACAATTAAGTATTAAAATGATACATTGCTACGTGATTGCCGTGTCTTTGGAATGCTAAGGGTATTAACAATTTGAAACATCAATGCTCGTAATCCTGAACATATTAAAAAGAATTGTTCTTAAGAATAGGAAAATATACATCTAGGAAATATTATGAGAAGCGAAGAACATCAGTTACTGAAATAAATTATTTAAAAGCAAGATATATGGAGAAAGGTCATTCCAAAGAAGTTATCCAAATCAAAAATGGCTTACATTTAGTGCTAACTATGATAGTACGAAAGGAATGGGAGTAAAGAGGTCCGTAGACTTTGGGAATAGTGGCAGCTTTATCCGTCCAGATAAATCTGAGCCACTGTGCCTATAATCCGCTGGTGAAACTGTCATTGCTCCTGATTTTCTTTAGGTTACAAGTTCGCTTTTTCCCTATTCTGAATATTTTATACGAGTAAATTTGTATTGAGTGTGTTCTCCCAATTCCGAACATTTTATACAAGTACGTGTGTATCGAGTGTTCTGTTAAGTCTTTGAAGTTTGAAGATGTTCCGTAAAGTGGTTGATGCGGTGAACAACGACGGAAAAAAACTGAACGCCCTCAAATATGGTTAAGACAAGAAGCGCAAACCAGTACGGGTAAACGACATACATTTGTAATGTGCGTGAGACTATTTAGGGGAGTTATATGCAGTTATTTAATCAGGTTTTTACTTTATTTATTCGCATATATCCCTTTAACTACTAAGGTCATTGAAGTTCGATGAGAAGAATGACGATGGAATCAGAGCCACGAAAGTGGGAGGAGCCTGAGAAAACACCAATGTCAAATTCAGCCGCTGTCTGGAGAGAAATTCTGGCAGCCGGTTGCTCTGCACAATAGATTTACGTGGTTTCCCCGATCAACACCAGGCGAGTAACGGAGCTGTACCCTAACAAACGGGTCACGGATCGCGTGCGATTCTTTTTTTCCTTTTCCTAGTGGTAACCTCACCCCTTTCACACACACACACACACACACACACACACACAAACACAAACACAAACACAACCATATACCATACGGATGTCGGGAGACTAGTCGGGAGTTTAGAACTTCTTCCGGCTGAGGTACCGGGAGCAGTAGCTCAGTGCATCAACTGATGTCACTGCAGCGCCTCTGACCGGGAGGTCCTAGGTTCGAGTGCTGACGGCGGCAGGATTTTCGACACTAGCTTTTTAGCTAGGTCGAATTCAGTCGCTGGAGGAGAATTCTAGCGGTCGGCTGCTCCGATCGGTAGGTTTCCGTGGTTTCTCTGATCAACACCAGGCGAATGCCGGAGCAGTACCCTACCAAACGGGCCACAGACCGCGCGCGATCTGTCCTTCCTCTTCCTGGTTCTACCCTCTCCTTACACACACACACACACACACTTACATTAACATGCACTACACTATCACAGATTCCGGGAGACCGGTCGGGAGCTTAGAGCTTGTCCCGGCTGGGGCGGTGCCCCGCTGGTGGGAGAGTCCTGGTTAGGGGGAAACCCCACTAGCCGACGGTAGGTCGGCGCCGGATCTCGCCATCCGGCGGGGAAGATCACTCGAGAAAAACATGCACTAAAGTAACGGGACTAATGACAGAAGCAGTTGACGCGCCCGGAAGCACGAAAAAATCAATCAATCTATCAAACCAGCTCAGGCGGGGCCCCATTGGTTGGAAACACATGAATGGGTAAAATCCCAGCAAGTTGGTGTGTAGGTCGGCGCCGGATCTCACATTCCAGCCGGGGAAACCGACCCTACCTCCTTTGACACAACATGTCCAACGCTTACGGGACTAACCATCGTAGAAGATGACACCCCCTCAAAAACAAATAATCAACCAAGAGAATCTTCCGGAGTTCTCTTTGTCTCCCACAAATTCCACATGGGTTGGTCGGGGATCGAACCGGGGCCCCAGTGGTAGAAGGCGTTTCAGCCCGCGCTCCTTGGGGGGGGGGACGAGTGGGAGGGCCGAGGGTGGCGGAAGGGGAAACGGCGGAGTGGCGGGAGTGTCAGGGAGACGAATGTCAGCGGAGAGTGGGCGCGCCGAGGGCGGCGGCGGCGGCGGGGCCACCGCGGAGCGGCGGCGGCGGCAGAGTGGAAGAGGTCTATTCAATTACTTCTTGCGGCGGGCGCGGCGCGTGCTGCCCTCAGTCTGTAATGGATTTCCTTGCAATTATTCCGCGTGTGGCCCGGAGCCTTCTGTGGCGCGCCACCGCCGCCGCCGCCGCCGCCACCGGCGTCGCCGACAGCCGCCGCCGTCACGTCCGCCTTCCGTGTCAGTGGAGCGAGCGCCGGACGGAGGGACGACGACCGAGACAGACTCCGATCCGCGCCGCCACGCCCCCTCCGACTCCCCTCGCGTGCTGTCCGCGGCGGAACGTCAGCCGCTGACAGGCCACCCACCGACAGAACCCTGGGATGCACTCAACGCTTCAGTTTGGGATTGTGGAAGGTTCTTATTTCTGTTACTTTTCTTCGGCGTTTGGAGACAATTTTTTTCTAATTTTCCGTCGTACTCGGGTTTGGGGCGGGAGCATCTAACGCGCCACCCACCGACAGAGTGCGTGGAGGGGAGTTGGCCGGATGCTGTGAGTCTGTGAATCAAGTGGTTATTTGGGAGCTCTCTTAAATTCCTTGGCGTTTCGAGACTTTTTCTTACTTATCGAATTGTGACGGATTCCGTCTCGCTCAGAACGTCTGCAAGTGACAGACCACCCAATACCTGGAAAGTGGAGTGATGAGGGTCGCACTAGATGGTTGAATTTAGGATTGTAAAGCTGTTATTTGGATCATATTTCTTCCAGATTTCGAGACCTTTTTCTCATTTTAGATTTGTGTCGGCTATCTTCTGGTGAGTTTCTCAGAGACCTCCCACAGACGGATAAACGGAGAGAACAAATGCAATGAAAGCTTCAATTTGGGATTGAGGTGAAGGTATTTTAATTTTGTCGTAATTTTTTTGGACATCAATTCTTCACTTTGTCACTTCTACTTTCACATTCCTAGAAAATTATTTCTTACCTTTAAAGATAAGTACAGCACTCCGACATAAGTACATTTTACTCGAGACTTCTTAATATTATTATATATTATTGATAATAAACGTTCAGAGAATTTGTATTAGATAATAATGATCACCACATTGTTTGCAGGTATTGTACTGGGCACTTTCACACAATAGATCAGAGACCAATAAATATTTTAGGTCGTTCGAATATTCTACATCACTACATAATTTCAAAAAAAGAATTAGCTTCCGTTCGAGAAGCAATAATAATAATAATAATAATAATAATAATAATAATAATAATAATAATAATATAAAATAATAATAATAATAATAATAATAATAATAATAATAATAATAATAAAGATTGATACGGATTAATAAGGAAAACTGATACGTGGGCTTACACTAATAATTTGCCACAGTTTCCGCTGCAGTACTATTTGGGCCTGCAGCCATTACAGTCCACACGGTGAAAATTTCAGTTCTTTCGTAGTTAGTTCTTTCTTCTTTTTTAGTTCTTTCTTTCAGTACTGTAGACGAGCCAGTCAGCGTGGCTTTCCTCTACCTGCCATTCGTTTGCTTTTTCTTTCACTTCGGTCGTTTCCGTTTCCGGGCGGAAGCCGGTACAGTACCTTAGTCAACGGGTCAAAGACCGCGCGCGATATTTCCTCATCGTTTTTCCGGTTCCATTCTTAGGTTCGAATTCGCTGATACCTCTTCATCATATCGTCGTTGATGATGGACAACATCCTATGTGAAAAAAATTACAGAAGAAAAAAAACGCTTCTTAATGTTCATAAAGTACATTTGGCTAAGTTCAAGCATTCTACGCTTATATTGCTTATATAATAGTATTAAATATTTATTTATTGTAATATTTTTCTGAAAGCACCTTACAAAAAACTCCCATGTGGCTATTACCAATTATTTACCGGGAGCGGTAGCTCAATGCATCAACTGATGTCACTGCAGCGCCTCTGACCGGGAGGTCCTAGGTTCCCACTCCCCTCGGCGGCAGGCTTTTCGACACTAGCTTTTCGGCTAGGTCGAATTCAGTGGCTGTCCGGAGGAAATTCTAGCGGCCGGCTGCTCTGATCGGTAGTTTTCCGTGGTTTCTCCGATCAACACCAGGCGAATGCCGGAGCAGTACCTTACCAAACGGGCCACGGACCGCGCGCGATCTGTCCTTCTTCTTCCTTGTCCTATCCTCTCCCCTTACACACACACTTACACTAACATGCACTACACTACCACATATTCCGGGAGATCGGTCGGGAGCTTAGAGCTTGTCCCGACTAGGGCGGTGCCCCGCTGGTGGGGAGAGTCCTGGTTAGGGGGAAATCCTACTAGCCGACGGTAGGTCGGTGCCGGATCTCTCCATCGAGCGGGGAAGATCACGGCCATCTCCCGAAAAAAACATGCACTACACTAACGGGACTAATGATCCCAGTAGTTGACGCACCCGGAAACACGAAAAAACCAATCTATTACCAATTACGAGATATTCTATCATCAATAAATTGTGAAGGCACACAGGAGGTTTTTTTATTTTCTACATTAAGTTCACAGTACTAGTTTTCTTTGGAAATTTTCTTATCCAACTAAAGTTTCAAGAAATTCTAAATCATTTATACTAAGATAAAAAGAAATTATTAACTCATTACTTTTCGAATATAATGACTCAACCACAACCACTATTTTTTCAGAGCTTGTTTCCATCCTACAAACACAACAAACTCTTTAGAATTTGAGAAGTACCTGTCCGTACCAATTCACAGAACGCAGAAAAGTTAGTAGCGGGATTAAGTATACTAGCAACAAGCAACGTCATGTTTTTACGTGTCGGAGTATCATTCGTTCAGATTAAAGACCTCACATACTCCAAAAAGCATCATTTCTCACAAATGAACCTCTATTGAATTCGCCGTAAAAACGAATTCCAGGCTTACGCGTACTTTTAAACTCCATAAACTCTTTCCCTCGCATTCCTTCCGTTCTTCTCCGTCCTCCACTGGGGGCCATGGGGCGACCGCCCAGGAACTGAGCGCGCGCGCCCGCCCGCTTCCCCACCCACCCGCTCTCCCACTCGCCCACCCACCTGTCCACCGCTCGCCCTCCACCCTCCCGCCACTCCCGTCCCCCCCTCCCCCGCCCGCCCGCCCTCCCGTCCACTCGCCCACCCGCCCACCCACCCCCCACTCGCCCGCCCACCCACCCAATCATTCGCCCGCCCGCCCACCCACCCTCACTCGCCCGCCCCCCACTCGCCCGCCCACCCGCCCGCCCACTCCCCCCACCCAGCCCGCCCGCCTACCCACTCGCCCGCCCGCCCGCCCGCCCACCCACCCACCCACTCACTCACCCGCCATCCCGCCCGCCGGGCGATGAGGCAAGTGCCACGGGCGCAGGGCACACGAGGCGACGGGTGCCCAGCAGTAAAACGCGCCCCGGTTACAACACGGCGACGTTCGCATAGGAAAGTCGGCTCAATAAGCGACGCGCTTATGAGCAGCGGAGAGTCAGGAGTCGGGGCGTTATGTCATCGGCGTAGGCGGCGACTCCATTCACACACACACACACACACACACGAGCACGGTCACCCGGACACACACACACACACCGTCGAGCGCGCGACGGCCTCGCCTCCGGGCATACGGCAGTTATCACCGTCATCCGCAAGGAATGAGTATAAACCTCTTTAGAAAACGCCTTCAAGAATTGCCCTTAAAGATGTCCACTTTCCTTTCGACGACTACAAAAGTCCTCCTTGCCCTCTCTCCTATCTATTTTACTCCTAATCCTATAATCAGCTTCTGGGAAGACGACAAGTCACCTGCATAAAAGTCTGGAAAGTTGGTATTATTACCCCTTAACCACATGCCAGCAATAACGAGTCTATTAAATGGCTGTCGTGGCCATTAGCAGGCGCCCAGCCTGAAAAAAAGTACAAGGATAATAAAATTATCTTCGTCATGTTTGTCGTCGAAATGCTACTGGTTGGCTCACCCAGCGCTGCCTCCCGCTGATTCTGGATGGTGCGCGCCTCGCCGCAAGCACGTGATCATCGCGATGACGTTTTCGATCCGAAGATTTAATGTATTTATTATTTAATGGCCTCTGGGTGGCTTATGGGCAGCGTACTTATTTCCCGTGCTGTGATCCCGGGTTCGATTCTCGGTCGAGACAAAAATGGAGTTGTAGCTTCCCTTTAAAATCGGTCCAGTTTCTGTAGCTGTGTGACGAAGTAAAGCTGAAGTAGGCGAATCTTACTAGTTACGGGGAAGGGAATACGCTATGTTCGCCTTATGTCGCTCACCCAAGCATGGGAATTTAACTACGAGTAGTTCCGGGCAAGGGGAACACTGGTAGCTAGCCGGCGAAGTCGGACAACCGACCCAATAACTACAACTACATTGATACATACATATTATTTAATGTATTATTTACCATTGGGACTGTATAATTCTACACAACCTGTAACAAGTATTGTACCGCAGCCTCTGGGTCAATCATCTCCATCTCGATCAGGTTTTTCGTCCAGTTTCCCTGATCCTTTCAGCAAATGCTAAGATGGCCCCTTGTTTTGCTTCTGGACATAAATGTAATTTTATTATCTGTGCACATCCTCTAGAATTCAGTGGAAATATTGTTATTCTAATTATCATTTTCCATGTTTTCGCGGCAGGAAGTAGTATTCCTTGACGAAGGATATGATGAGGTATAATAGCCCAAATTTATTGTTGATTTACCATTGAAAATATATTTTACTACATCGGAGCTAATACTTTTGTTAACAATCTTTGCAAAAAACGCTCATTTTTTTTCTGTATTCAAAATTCAAGTTGTATATGGCTTAGGGTAGAGCTCACAGAATTTTGAAGACGTGCACAGACCTCACTTCTTCCATAGCACGTCACACATCGTTTTAACCATTTTCGACGTAAAATAAATAAATAAAGGTGATGGGCAAAATAAGATGGAGGAAAGTCGGTGTGATAGACGTAGCGTTAACAGCGATAATCGCTCTTTGTATTCGCAGAAAAAACCAACATTCTTTCCTTCCTGTAGCATTGCAATACTTTGTATTTCTTACCTTTATTAACTAAATCATTTATATATGTTCTTTTCCTCGCATACACTCTGCACTTTGAAAGATCGTCACACAGTTATGGAACACAAATTTCACTCGTACTTCTCTTTTCCGTTCTTCAAAGCTCCCTCTAGGTCTTTTTCCTGTTTAAGTTCACTATGCTAACAAAGTAATATCTTCTCTTTGAATTTTCGCACCCAGATGAATAAATAAGGTTTTTTTTTCACATCTCAGTTTTTAAATTCTGAAGTAAATCATGCTTCCCATTTCTAATAAATAACCATAAACATTCATATTAGAGAAAAATATAAGAAGTGGATGAGAACAAAGTTTCTAGTATCCTAGCCTCCAGGTTCATTCTTGTCTCACAGCCACATAAAAATATAGTTTTATGAAAATACCGGTACCATTTGCTTACTCTCGATTTTTTCGCGACAGGTAGTTAGGTAGTCTGATTTCTTACCATTCAGAATCACGAGTCGTTAAGCTTAATAATGTCACCAACAGAAAAAATAAAAAAAATATAAATAAAACTGAAAAGTTATATTCAGTTATCGCTCAACCTCATGTAATGCAATATGTTTTCAATCATGTTTTTCCTAAATACAAAATGTAAATATACTGATTCTTATATATTTTAAAACACCCTGACACAAATGCTCTCTTGCAAAGGAGTGGAATATTAACAATTCTCAAAGCACATACGCTCGTGTGAATCGCTAGAATACACAAGTTATGCTCACGCAGGTTAGCGCCAGCCTACAATATCTGCAAAAATCATTGCAAAATACTTACGCAATATGGGAACTGTTTTATGTCGCGGAAGAAATATCATTTTTCATGTATTTTTATAAAGAAAAGGAGATTTTCTAATCTGATACTAAAGTCTTCTAAACCGATACGAAATTCGAATCTTGTCGTTTTTCTGAGATTGTTTAAATATTACATAGCGTATCGTTCATGTGTGATATTAAATAATAATAAAAATATTTGTAAAACATATGCTGAGTTCCAATTCTCCCATTGCTCTATGAAATAGTTGGGCCAATGATGGTCAATTAGCTTAAGTCATTCCAGTTTGTTCTTCAATTACAATTTATTTATTTATTTTAAGTCAAAAAAACAGTTAAAAACTGCGTATGACGTGCTATGGGAAAAGTGAATTGTGTGCACATTTTCAAAATTCTGTGATCCCTACACTAAGTCATATACTACTTAAATTTTGAATTTTTGAAAGGAGAAAAAAAAACAAAAAACTCCCATGTAATAAAATCTATTTTCAAGGATAAACAAGCAATAAATTTTGAATTTTGAAAGGGAGAAAAAACAACAAAAAACTCCCATGTAATAAAATCTATTTTCAAGGATAAATAAGCAATAAATTTTGAATTTTGAAAGGGAGAAAAAAAAACAAAAAAACTCCCATGTAATAAAATCTATTTTCAAAGATAAATAAGCAATAAATTTTGGCTCTTATAAATTGGCCGCGAAAAACATGGAAACGATAATTCCCATGAATAAAATGTATTTCCCACTGAATTCTAGAAGACGTGCACAGAAAATGAAGTTACATTTATGTCCAGAAGCAAAACAAGGGGCCATCTCAGCATTTGCTCAATGGATCAGGAAACTGGACAAAAACCTGATCGAGATGGGGTCATTGACCCGGAAGCTGTAGTACAATAGTTGTTACAGGTTGTTTATACTCATTTATACAGTCCAAATGGTAAATAATGCATTATGTATCATTGTTAAAATTAATGTTACTTTTCTTGTGATGCTCAGTATAGTCTCTAATTGTATAGAAACAGTTATGCAGCAGAAACGATTTCACTTGGGATTTAAACTTTTCTATTGAGTTTAATCGTTTCTATTGAATTTAATCGTTTAATGTCATCTGGCAAAGTGTTGTAAAATAATGTACATGTATTGTATGTGAATTTTTTGTAATGAGCTGTTGATACTGTCACCTGATGAATATGATTTCTACGTCGAGTGTTATAGTAATAGACTTCGGCATTTTCTGAAAATATATTCGTAACATTTAACTGATTGTTGTGTAAATTCATTTGTACACGAGGGTTATCCAACAATAGTACAACAAACCAAATCCACATGGTAAAGGCAAACATTAAAAATTATAAATAATTTCCAAACAATGAACCGAAAAAGAAAACAAACTTTCTTCATGTACTGGGAATGATTTGGTTTCTCCTCTCAAACTATTTCCAAGTAAGCGTAGAGCCGATTCTCACGGTCCTCGCTAAAGGTTCTTCTAGAAGTCTCGGAGCTTTGCAGCATTGCCAGATAGCGTCTGGTGAGATCACGCAACACTTGAGTTACGGGACGAAATTTTACAATGCTTCGCTTGAGATAAGATGATATCGTTCGGAGGCTTAAGAGAACAAATTTGTACCCGAGAGAATTTCCAGAAGATATCAAATCTTACTCCAGGCTGAATGTTTTCGCACACAATTAAGGCCACTCTCATAACTTACTACGATACAGGGAACAAATGTACTCCCCGGTCTCATCTATTTTCTTCGTATATGGTATCATGCAAGACATTTTAATGCATTCTTTGGGAAGTTCTGATATGGGCTTCTCAAGGAAATATTTCTTAATGGCTGGCCCCACACTAGAATTATTTAGCCACACTTGTGAGGACCGTAAGAGGAAATTATTAACTTCAAAGAAAAATACATGTACGGAAAATTCAGGATTAAAATACTTAATGAAGAACTATACAACGAGTATTTTCACATTCGATAGGCAAACATTTATATTAGTTAATACATTGTGTCATTTTTTAAATATTTGCAATAATGTCTAAAGTAACAAGAGCTAGTGGGTACTAATTACAATAAAAATAATGCTTACGGTTTCAATTACTTTTAAACCCACGGTTATCCATAGAATATAATGAGATATGTATATAGTCCATAGGACATCTCAATTCTGTTCAGTGGTAAAATTAAGAAAAAGAAAATATTTTAATAGACATAAAAACTTCTAAGATATCATTTGCCTCGTATTTAACGTTATTTCACCAGACATTTTGTCAGTAATTGCACAAAAGCCACAAAAAGAATGTAATGTTGAAACACAAACATCCCTCGGAGAATGTCGAAGAGCTTCTGCGCATTATATGACCAATCTTCCAAACATTTCTCAGCCTAATGCATCGCCTGGGGCACTTTTACTCACAAACCATTCCACACCTGACGTTGCTCTTCCTCTACTCAAGACCCAAGACCCTGCACGCAAACTGCACTTATGCTACCCCCGAAAAAAAAAAGGCGCCGACCTTGCACATCTCACCGTCGCTAAAACACTGCCCCCTGTATCACGGGACAAAAAGCACGCTTATGGCCGTCACTTCCTGCGGCTCGCGGACTCCTCGCCACCTACAGCCAATAGCGTCGCCGTCAGATTTGAGCGCGCCGGGGGCGGGCCGCTTCGATACAAAGACACCGCCGCCACGGCCGCCTGCAGATCGGTAAGCCCAATAATTCCCAGAGGGCCGCGCGCGCGGTCGGTCGGGCGAACTTATAAAAAGTGACGCAGCAAGTCCCGCCGCTAGAGGGGGCCATTGTATGGGAAGAAGGAAGGCGGCCGAGGTGAGACGAACGGCCGCAAGAAAACGGAAGTTAGCCGACCAATTACGGAGACAAGAAGACTGCCTCGCTGCGCGGCGGCGGCGGCGCAGGCGGTGATCTGGTCCGCGGGATTCTCACTCCCACCATTAACGCGCGGCGCGGTCGCGCCATCACCGACGCCGCTCCGCGGCAGCGTGCGAAACTAAAAAGGAAAACAAAAGCCGAGATTATTACTTGACTAGGAACCATCAACATTACCGATGCCTCCGCGTGACTCGGCAATATTTCACGGAAAGCCGCCATGAGAACTTCAAATACGCCGGACAGAAATGCCACACTGCCTGGTCGGGATCATGCTGCTATACGCCGCCGACGGAGCTGCCGCGATGCGTCTTTCGCGAGAAAAAAAAAAGAAGCTCGCAGAATCGCGAAAAGAGAGGAAGAGAAAAAAAAACGAGGAAAAAAAAACAAAAAAAAAACGAGTGGCTTGTTTAAACAATGCAAATATCGCACAATACCGGCGACTGAGCGAGCACTCAAAGAGGAATTGCAAACTAATGATTCGGACAATTGAAGATCTGTTAAAGAAACAAATACGAAGCGAGGAGCGTGGCGATCGCCGGCCGCGGGGTGGGGTTGGGGGCGGGGGAGGGTGGCAGCCCTGCGCGGAAGTGCGACGTCAGGGGGGCTTTATGCGCGTGCGCACGATTCTAGCGCGCGCGCCGCTACACAGCTGCCAACCTTCAAACTGTGCCGCTGCGAGAAGTGTCGTTTTGAAGTGGCTTTGTCGGTGACAAACCGCTGGCTGCTGTGTTCGTGACTGGCGAGATGGTCAATGCCTTGAGGTAGGTGGTTGGGTGGCGGTGAAGGTTCGCCCTGATACAGCTCTTCTTAATTGTTTTCTAGATTGGGCTCTTCAGTACCAATCGAAAATTTAATGTATTTTAGAGTCGAACGTGAACACGTTATATTTTAGGAACATGCCTTAGACATTTCAAAAAAATAATTATTGGGACCATTGAAATATTTCATTTTATTTTAGAGGTGGAAGGGATTCCCACACATTTTAGCAAACAAGGGGGAGGGAATTGATAAAATAAGATTTTACTCATAATTATTTTACTTTTATCTTTGAACTACGGGTAAATGATTAAATTAACGAAAAAAACTTGTGATTAAATTTCAGAAATTGTTTTCTGATATAAATGAAACTGCAAACAAGGGGGAGGGAATTGATAAAATACTGTTTTTGTGGTAGTTATTGGCTATCCGGAGACGCCGCGTCAGGCACAGGTGCCAACGTTTCGGTCGCCATTTTGCGACCTTCCTCAGGGCGTAGTACTGCGCCTGAGGAAGGTCGCAAATGGCGACCAAACGTTGGCACCTGTGCCCTGACGCGGCTCTCCGATAGCCAATAAACCCATTTTAGTTTAACTCAGGAGTCAAGAGGGCGAAGTTCGAAATAGAACTTTTTTCTCGGAGGAGTAGTGAATGTTGAAAGGGGTTTTTTTGGATACCGTCTAGTAATCACTTTCATAAGTTCGAAAAATATGGAATTAAACTATGTAATAGAGAAATTTATGATATAAATCAAAATATATCTTTGTCTAAGAAACGCTATAAATTATGGTGTTATTCCATTTTCTTCAGTGAGCAGATATTTGGATCTAACCAAACATTGCCTTAATTCAACTAAAACCTAATTCCACAATAATTTCATCTTGGAATTTTTTTGGCTGAACGTATATTCACCACAAAATGGTTCGTATTACAGTTGTGAAGAAAAATTCCATTTGGCGTCATAGTAAAAAGTAAATCAAAGTAGCGTGTCATCAAATTAAATGTTATTGATACTGCTTGAAATGTATGCCCAATTCTGACGCAATTCACACTTACAATTTCAAGGAATTCCATCTGACCAGAGGAACAAAAATATTAATTTATTATTTAACGAGGGAAAACAAATACGGGGCACACTAGATCATTCTTTTGGAATTTCACCTTTTATGTTATTCAAGAGAGAAATCTCAGTTAGTCTTGTAAATACTGAACATTTACCAAATTTCTTCAGAGAAATGAGATGAATAACTCTTCAAATAATTACAAACTACATAATTTGAGAACACACTGATGTCATATCTGTTTTCTATGTTTTCAACTAAGTTGTATTTTTCTCGATAAAAATGTAATTTACGAATAAATTTCCAGACTAGGATGTATAAACGACCATTACAAATTCAAAAGTTAAAGCATGATTTTCTGTGTCAAAAAAATACACGAAAAATGAAAAGACGTTATACATTTTTATTAGGAAGGAATGATATTTGTTCGACGCGCTGTAAATTATCATCTTTCAATTAAGAAGTACCCAGCATAAACATCCATTGCACCTAGAACCTCTGCACTTAAGACAAGACAGTTGTTAGATAGTGATTGAGACAAATTGAAATGGCGAAAATATTAATGCCAAACTCATGAGTGATTTTGAGTCACATCCCTTGAAAAATTGGCCTCTGTGCCTAGGATGCGGCATCTCACGGATAACCAAGTAGATACAGATTTAGGCCTCGAAAGCCTACTCTTTAAACCGAATTTCTACTTACACCAGACCGATCCCCATCGAATAACTGGTTTTGATTGATTGATTTTTTCGTGTTTCCGGGCGCGTCAACAGCTTCGGTCATTAGTCCCGTTAGTGCAGTGCCTGTTCTTTTTTCTCGAGAGATGGCGGTGATCTTCCCCCACTGGATGGCGAGATCCGGCACCGACCTACCGTCGGCAAATGGAGATTCCCCCTAACCAGGACTTTCCCACCAGCGGGGCACCGCCCAGCCGGGGACAAGCTCTAAGTTCACGGCCGATCTCCCGGAATATGTGGTAGTGTAGTGCATGTTAGTGTAAGTGTGTGTGTAAGGGGAGGATAGGGCAAGGAAGGGAAGGATAGATCGCGCGCGGTCCGTGGCCCGTTTGGTAGGGTACTGCTCCGGCATTCGCCTGGTGTTGATCGGAGAAACCACGGAAAACTACCGATCAGACAGCCGGCCGCTAGAATTCTCCTCCGGACAGCGTCTGAATTCGACCTAGCTGAAAAACCAGTGTCGAAAATCCTGTCGCCGTCAGGACTCGAACCCAGGACCTCCCGGTCAGAGGCGCTGCAGTGCCATCAGTTGATGCACTGAGCTTCGAATAACTGGTTTTAAACAGTACGTACCGAAGACGTTCACATCACGCAGAATCTTAAAGATGTAGTCCCATTAGTGTTTTGCGCAGAAATATCAATCTTCCATTGTTTTATAAGGTTTATGTTCTGTGAGGAAGAGCATCATACTTTACAGGCAAATGACAAGAAGAGAGCGGTATGTACTAGTTCCCACGATTTGGCTAGGCGAAAGTGATGGACGGGGTACACGTCCACAATGAAGTAGACTGATGGAGGAGAAAGTAACTATGATAGAATGGAATATCATGACTAAGGTTTGGAGGCAGATGATCTTGCATTAGTCCTGGGAATTAGTCGGGGTTGCATTATTATTCTGCCTCGTTTAGCGTAAGAAAGCGCGTAGGCCAAAAGCCATTTCTGAGTAGACTATCAATCTTACTTACAAGAGAGTAAATTATCGCCGATCTTCCTTGATCTCTACTATAATAATGATCAAAAATGGTTCATTTGCCTGCCTTCTTGGGTTTCTATTTACTTCCAAAGTGTTTGCTGATGATCATTAATTTATGACTTTGTTCTGAAAGTCTCAAAATCTCATTGTAGATACACAAGTAATTTTTATTTAAGATATACTAATTCTTTAATAACCTTACAACAGACTTTAACCATTTATTTCGTACATTTCTGAGTATCTTTGTTCCTATGAAGCTGGTTTGGTTCATATTTCTAAATATTTTTTCAAAGGTGCAAATACTGGGAGTGAATGTGTCTGCTCTAGAAGAATCACTGCAATGCTCGTATCAGATGATTTATTGAACTGATTCTGGTGTGAAACCACAATGCCTCCTTTGCGGGATCATCAGTTTTATAGTGGCTCATGGAACTCGTAAAGGAGAAAATGCATTGTCATCTATGATAGATGAGCTTGATTTATTAGATCGCTTCTTATCCTCAGAATTACAATTGTCTTCTCGTAAGATAATTTTTAACCCCGTCTAGCTTCAAAGAAATGTGATGTGTGCAAAGTCGCTTTAATGCTGGCATTTCTCTGCTTTTCACAGATTCACTTCTAATTGAAGCATTTATTTTTGTAAATTGTCATTGCACTCACTTTGTTTAATGTATGTTAATCATTTTTATTTTTTAATTTAATTTTTATTTATTTTTCTCTTCCTATTTTTTGTCATTGCACTGCATTTCGTTCACTTTCAAAAACAGAATGAAACAAAAATGTACATGAATATACGGCCATGTTATAAAAATACTGCCATGAATGCAGAAGATAGGATAAATCCTGCATGATAGAAACATTAAATATTATTATTATTATTATTATTATTATTATTATTATTATTGTTGTTGTTGTTGTTGTTGTTGTTCTACTGAAATAATTTTTACCGCCCTAATGCATTTTTCTTCATTCTTTCGAAAGCAAGCTTGGAATAACCTAATTCTATAAAATACTGATATCACCGGAAAAGAAAAAAACTGCTTAAATGTTCTTGATTCTTAGACATCTTCACCTCCAATGCGGTCCGAGAAAGCGCCTCAAACCAAAAAGTAGAGCGAGTGATCGCGACACCAGTTTGAAATTGTTTTAGCACGCATGTAGATTGTAAAGAAGGGAAACCCAACTACCCTCCCAGGTGTCGTCATTGAAGCGCATTCCGCCGCCCGCGAAGTAGCGCCACCCCGGTCCACGCGCTGCGACCACCGGCGGCGGCGAGCGGCACCTGCACCGGCGCGTGCAGGACGCGGCGGAGGCGACGCAGCGCGTCACCTGACTGCACCGCGGGGGAAATGGGAGGCGGGTGGCGGTGCGGCAAGGGGCGAGGCGCACAGGGCGGAGCGGCGAGATGCGGGGCGAGGCGAGGCGAGGCGAGGCGAGGCGAGGCGAGGCGAGGCGAGGCGAGGCGAGGCGAGGCGAGGCGAGGCGAGGCGAGGCGAGGCGAGGCGAGGCGAGGCGAGGCGAGGCGAGGCGAGGCGAGGCGAGGCGAGGCGGGGCGAGGCGAGGCGAGGCGAGGCGAGGCGAGGCGAGGCGGGGCGAGGCGGGGCGAGGCGGGGCGAGGCGGGGCGAGGCGAGGCGGGGCGAGGCGGGGCGAGGCGGGGCGAGACAGGGCGGGGCGGGGCGGGGCGAGGCTACCAATTACAATCGGACAATTTTTGTGTGTTTTCCAACAAACCAGGATGATTGTGTTAATGACTTCTAGAAATGCATGATTTCCGAACCACCATTTTGCTGTATGAAGTGGGTTAATGCAGGAGGGAGCAAGAGCCAGGAGCGGGAAGGAACGGGACGGAATGGCAGGAAAGAGGTGGTAGGGAGGTGGCAGAGGCATTGCTTTGTCCAGGAGGGGGCTTGGCGGGACTATTTGGCCTTGCCGCCGGCGACAACTTGTCTTTTCGCGGGAGGTCACTGCCCGAGAGTCATGCCATGGAGTCGGTTCGACCCTGAAGTTCCAAATTCAAACGACGTTTTGTTCAATTCTCTAGCGTGTCACGTGTTAAACACGTGACATACAATTGGTGTATTATACATAATTCCTAACCTATTGATCAACGTGTTTATTTTCTAGCGATGAGTACGTACCGGCCTTACAATTCCGGGCGCCGCACGTAGAACAACCTTATGTATAAACAACGAAGATTGCAACAGGTCCTCTCAGAGTTCTGTTTCCCCCATCCCCCATTCCATTTTTCTTTTTTTGTTACTCATCTCATCATTGTCGTCATCTAAGCAAGATATCGATTACCATCCCTAATGTGAGGTAAATATCGTGTATAAGGAAACAATAAATGTTTCTAGTATAAGAAGCTTGAAACTTACATCGAAGGAAAATGCTAACCGAATAAACGTGGAACAGATTGTTTTTGAATTAAACAATTGCAGACTTTTGGTGCTTGTATGTTCAATGATCAATGTTAATAAATTCTAAATACCTATTGCGAATGCTTGTTTTATTTCAAATTTCTCCTTTTTGAATTTTTATTCTAAACAATTTTTATTGCTACAATTTTACGTAGGAACGAGTGATCAGTTATTCATTACCAAATTTACATTCCACTAACACGATTTCTACGTGACAATCCGTCATTTCCAATTAACATATGCATATTTGAAAATCGAAGAAGAAAGTAAGGTTTGAGAGTTCGGTTTTCGAAGTGTATATGCTTTCCCGTTAACCATTTGAAGTACTATATTTATTTCTTTTTATTTAATTAATTAAATTAAATGTAATTTATTTATCATCAAAAACAGTAAAAACCGAATGCAATATTTGGGGTAGAAGACTAATCTACCCAAATTTTCTGGAACTTCAGAATTCCTACCCTCCTCTTTTACTTAATGTAGTTGAATTATGAATAAGGATAGCAATAAGCGTGATGGGCAGTTTCGGAAAGATATGCATTTTTGTTTCAGAATAATAAAATACGTACTCCTATTTACATCGCCAAACGAACTATCAATTTTATTTTAGAGTATTGCTGACAAAATGTCCCTGTTTGCGGCCATATTACTTTCCTGGCTCAAGGAAACGTACGCTATAGGGCAACTATAGTTCTGTCCAGAAACAGATCAAGAGGACATCGTAGTACTTTTGTGGATCAAGTGGATTCAGAAGATCAAGGAAACTGGAAGAATAATGTGAGCGAGAAGGGGATCATTGACCCAACTTTGTAACTAATAAAAAGTGTGTCTTACACTTCCAGATGAAATGTGTCGATGAGGCGTCGATTGGAGCGGGGTCCGGAATTTTAAAATAAGTATGACCAAGACACTTTCTTGCCAGTTGCAAACATTATATTATGGTCCGCATTCATGGAAACATATAAGTGACGGGATTATTATAAGAGGAACGACAGCTATAATGAATCATGTCACCATACTTTTTACGTTATTATAAGTAGTATTTTATTTACTCTGCGGTACATATCCTGTGGAATTTAATTTTCCTTACTTTTACCGCAAAGTAAAATGTTTTCCAATCAATAAGTCATGAAGAGAATTATTATTTTCCGTGCGTTAGTGCTACAAATAATATAAGAGCTTATTTTCATTAACCAATTGAGTACGAATTAATTAAACGTAGATAAATATCGACAATTTTCTTTGTTTCGCAATGCAGCTTTGACAACTTATTTGTGAAGAAAGTTTCCAATGATCATTTCCTCAAAACTATTACGAATACATTCGAACCTTGAACTCGATGTCTCTAACCGATTAAGGACACGACTTTCTAATAGTTTTGAGCAATTCATCTTGTGGAACGACAGACAAAACCAAACAGACGATGTACCACGTCAAACAATTTAGAAGCAAGAGTGATGTAATATCCACAATACGTGCATCAGGGTAAAAACTGTAATGTTCTCTTTCGAAGGCGATGAGCAATGTCGTAAGAGAGGAGGAAAGAAGGAAAAACGAGGATGATCTTAGGACACAAAAGCTCTTATAGTGAACTTGCATCACCGTAATTTTAAAAATTGTTTAATGATATTCACTTATGTCGAAAGTATATTTTTCATCTTCGTAAATCATAATTTTCGTCAGGTACTAAAATACTACGCTTATAAGATTGAAATTGGAAATGGAGTGACAGTAACTTTAATGAAAAGAGAGGAGTAATGATTACTTCAATATATTAAATCGATTGGTGTTGAAATATTATTACAAAGTGAATTCATAAGAAAAGAGAAACTAAAGATTGGTAGGATTTTGACTTCTTTTTGGACGGATTAAATTGAATCGGTTATGGGACTGAGTGTATTGGAATACTTTTTAAGAAATTACAAATAAAATAATCTAATTATATTAATCAGGCGGTCAATAAAATCAGATAAACCTTTTCAATGTTGAAGTAAAATTATTCAGAACCCATTTGTTGGCACACTGTCACATGTATTTTCAGAATGTACCGCCATTATACGCACAATGAGAAGAGAAATAATTCATTGAAATGTTCCAAAAACGATTACATATGAATTGCGACCATATTATCAGCATTACAGTAACCAAATGACAATTATCCTCCCCATCAACCCTTTTCCCCCACAAAAGAATTCCTCGAGGTCATTTCTCTAAAATCCCCCGCGCCATCACGTGATCCAGACGGCAGCACTCCTCGCGCCCCGAGTCTTCTAAGACGTCCTTCACGACCCAACGCAGACGTCAAAATAACCCAATGGAAGGAATTCCGTTCCGAAGACATAATGGAATCATCCGAGTCTGAGCCCAAGCCTCCATCACAACACAGTCAGCCTGCCCTGCAACATCGTGTATACATTAATCAGGACCAGTTGTGCAAACAGCGACGGGCCTGTGCCTCGCATTCCAGCAAAGAAGATAAATCATTCGATGTGGCAGTAGCTGCTGCTGCTGCTGTGGCGGCGGGGGTGAGGACGTGGGCGGTGGGGGGGTATTGAAGGAGGATGGACGTGAGGACGTGCCAGCTCCCGTTGGTCTCTTCACACACGGCCCACCCGCCCGCCGCCGGTAGCCGGGCGGACGCTGGGTTCGAGCGGACACGAGGTCAGGTTAGGAAAACCATTCGTTAATGTCAGCGCTGGGCTTCATTCAACCGGCCCAGGCCTGACGCTGCGGTCTCCGCCGCCGCCCCCGTCGGCCACGCCGCTGGCGCGATCAGCCGTCACCATTGTATCAAATGGCCGAGCCGATTCGATTGGACGTGCTAAATCGATTAGTGCCAAGAATCGATCAAAAAGACGGGAGATGACTTGGGCGTGGAGGATCGACCAAATTCAATCTTCTTCATGGGCGCTTTTTTCGGAGGCGCAGTCATTAGGGGCGCGGGGCGCTGAGGGAGCCCGAGGAGAATAGGGAAAGGGCAAAGGGTGGGGGGCCGTCGCGGTTGAAGGAGCCTCCGACAGCTTTGTACACGCAGACCGACGCGCCCTGACGGACGACGTGGCGCTGCGGCCCAATGACCTATGTTACTAATTTCCTGGGCCTTTCCTCGGACCGGCTGAGGGTATCAACGGATGACACTGCAGTGCCTCTGACCGACAGTGGCAAGATTTCTGACACTAGCTTGTCAGCTAGGTCGAATTCAGTCGCTTTTTAGAGAAGAATTCTTGCGGCCAGTTGCTCTGATCGGTAGTTTTCCGTGATTTCTCCGATTAACACTGGGCGAATGCCGGAGCAGTACTCTAACAAACGGGCCACGAACCGTGCGCGATCTTTCCTTCCACTTCCTTATCCTCTCCTCATACCACTACCACATATACCTTCACTACCACATATACCGGGAGACCGGTCGGGAGCTTGGAGCTTGTCCCGGCGGTACCCACTGGTGGGAGATGTCTGGTTAGAGAAAACCCTGGTAGCGGACGGTAGGTCGGCGATGGATCACACCATCCCGCGGGGGAGATCACGGCCACCTCACGAGAGAAAAATATGCACTACACATACGGAACTAATAATCTTAGCGGTTGACGCCTCCGGAATCACTAACAATCAATCATTCCAGGGCACGGATTTTGATATGACATCTTTTCATTGTTTCATTCTAGACGTAGCTTACTTATAAATGATTGAAATGATTGAAGGCGTTGTCATTGTCAACAATAGTCACTGTCATTGCCATTGACATTGTCAACAATAGTCGTTGTCATTGTCAACAACACTATTGTTGACAATGACAACGCCTTCAATCATTTCAATTATGTAAATGTCAACTACAACTCACCACTGAATCAATTTATAAATGAGTGTTTATCACGACGTATAGCTAATAGAAATGTATAGTTTTTTTTCTTTTTTTGTCATTTTTCAATTTTATGTCTTTTGTTACCTTTGCATAACTTTCGTAATTTTCCCGATTTTTTTACTTTTTTTGTTTATAGTTAGTAAACGTTTCAGGAATTTGTAATGAAACACTAAAATAAACATTTCAGTGTATCATCAGTTCGTGACGATATTCACTTTTGCGATGCATTTTATGCTCATATTTTTCAAACTCTCAACATTACACGGATCTTCGGTAACTTTCTCGTACTTTCAAAAATTGTGGATATAAATATTTTGCTCCATTAGTCCAGTGTTTAGGAGAGATTTTGAAATGAATGGCATTCAACAGAAATTGAAATCCAGTAATATACCACATATCAAGTATGCTCCTGATCCATCAGATGATGTGGAAGGATTTTCCATGTTCAAGAACATGGGCTGCGGACAATTAGTGTTCATTCTCATTCGGCAATCTGCTCATGATCACAGTCATCTAATTTAATGTTCTTGCTGAATGAGATGGGATCAATTCCTCTTACACATAATACTTATTTGTAGACAACGTTCTTTAAAAATCAGTTAAATAATGCATTCTTCTGCCTTTAAATGGTATTTTTTCTTTTTTTCCAGATTCGGAGTTAATTATTACACTTCCTCCTGAACTAAAGACTTTATATTTATTTAAAATTGTAAAATTGATTGAATAAGTTAATATTTTAATAGAAATTGTTGATAATTGTTTTAATTATGTCAATTGTTGATAATTGTTTTAATGCGCGCAGGAATTGAAAGGAAACAATGCAGCCTCCGACCATAAGAAATTTGTCTGTTTTGTTAGGTATCCAGAAACTCGACAAAAATCCGAAACAATGACTGAAAATGAAATTTTTTAAAAGTGTTTCTCTGCCAATTATCATACTGCGTGCACCTACGGCATTCTCATATTCACCGCATCACTTTTACGACTCAGTTGTCGTCGTGCGACAGCAAGGTTCCAAAGAAGAGGTACCTCGTCATTAAATTGTTACTTCTGCGTAGTGGAACAGTCTTTTTTCATACTCTTGATATGGAGAACCATTGCATGTTATACCGTACTATGTTATTGGAGATTTGGGAAGCATTTTTTATTAAAATATTTAATTTATTGAAGTGATATGCGAGAAAAGTTTTACTTGTTGTTCTTGAGCCATGTGCATACTACTTTTAGAAAACCTTCTGTGTAACTTTATTCAGCAGAAGTTTTGCCACCAGTTGTAATATAATTACAACAACAACAACAACAACAATAATAATAATAATAATAATAATAATAATAATAATAATAATAATACCGCGAGCCTCTGAATATTTGAGTCAAATGAGAAATAAATTTGAGTATTATTGCGTAACATACAAGATCATCTGAGAAAGGCAAGCAAAGAGCTGCTGCTGACAACTAGTTTCAAGAGAAGAAAGTTGCTTTCTCACACAAATTAAAGAGTACTGGAGAACCAAAGAGAACGGCTAGTGATGAATGTGGTTCCATAAAGCCGAAACCTACCTTCAAGTAGCAATAAATTATCTCCATTCTAAATTCGTTGCCATATTTTATTCTTATCCAATGGAGCATTAGTACAGTAATACTTAATCTGTTGTATCAAGTCAATCATGAAATATTACATTCAAATTCTTACAGACTCTCAGAACTGTATATTGAAAGAGATATTTTATTTTTTAAGAGACCGTATCATAGAGAAAAAGCATTTCTTCTTCTCTGAAAGTATTCAAACAAATGCTTCTCCACGCTGTTGAAGAATAGGTGCAAAGTCTTTTTGTTGAATAGCTAGAACTCTTGGCCGAATTGAGAGCTCGCATAGTGGCATGTGATGAGAATGTAAGATGTTGATTGTTGGAACAGAAACTTTTCTTTTCGTAAGCATTCAATATTGTCTTCTCCATTGTAATCATACATAATTGTTTGTGTACGAGCACAAAGCTGTACGGTACTGGATTTAGGCCAATATACCAATACTTTTGGGCACTTCAATGTGCAGTATCTAGTCTCACCCATCATGACTCTCACGTTATCAGATTAATTGAACAGAAAAATAGTTTGTCCCAACTGTTGTGAGAAACTTCCTACAAGACGAATAGTGATTTCAACTCCGGTCCAGTAGCTAGCTCACGTAACAATCAAACATAACTATTAAGAGTTACTTCGTATCGATACTCGAAGAAACGCCACGTGACCACACGTGTGCCAACCACCAAGCTCATCGTAGACATAACGCCTGGGAGGCAGGGGCTTCGAACCGAGTCGATTCCACAGAGTGGATAACCTATAAAAGCTCCGACGATGAAGTCGTTCCAGGCGAGGAGGTGGGTCCCTAAAAGGCAAGCGTAGGACGGGGCTGGTTGACATAAACGGTCTCCTCACTCGCGCATATGGCACGAGTTAATTGTCTGCGATGCGACCGACGCTGTAAAACAGCCTCCGACTACACGCGGTTATGACGGCGGCGACCAAGCGCAAACCAGGCGTCTCCTCCCGCTCCGTTCACCCCACGCCTTCCCGCGGCCGGCGACGTCCGGACGACTCGGCGGTCGCCAGAACATCTGTTTCGCAGAAAAAGGGCGGGAGTCGAATGATACCGGGAAAAGAGAGCCACTAAGAACACAGCAGACAAGAGAGGGAAAGTGAAGAAGGAAGATAAATCTAGTGGCCTGCAGCAGCAAAAATGTTGCTCAACAAAACCAAACAAAATGGTTATCGAAAAGTAGCACAACCACTGCTGAAGAAGAAATTGTTTTTTGGCACGTATTATACACTATTCTATAAAAAAATTTACAAAAATTATGCTTAGGAATACAACAGTAGCATTATATAGTATATTAGGATACACAGTAAAACAATTCTGTACACAACAAGAATCAAAATAGTCCAAAAAAGTTGTTGCATGACACAACACGTGTATAGCAAATATTCAAAGATGGACGGCCTCTTCTTTAGAGCCTTGCTGTCGTATGATGTCAGATGTCTCTTGCGTAGTGAGTCACCGAGTTTTAGAATTAATTCGGAAGGCCCAATGTGAAAATAAGCGGAATAGCACAACCAAATATTTGCGTTTTTCAGAAAATGTTGAAACTTTTTGTTTTTGTATTTTTCCGGACATCTGGGTATCTAGCATAACCACTGGTATCTTTCACATGAACATGGGCTGCTTGGTTTTCTCTCGCTTTGTGCCCGCATATGAAATTAGGAATATAAATTCCAATCGGTGTAGATAACTGCAACTCGCCAGCGAGAACTGGCTAACCGAGCGACACCGAGTATCCTGAACGATATTTTTTTTATTTGAATTTTTCGGCTAGATGTAGTAGATCAGTATTTAATTTCAATGAAAAGCAATTTATATTGTATTCTTTGTGGTTATGAACTGCAAAAATACTTGTCACTACAATGTTCTAAAATTATGCAAATGAGAATGATAGATGATCATAAAAGGGAGGTAACGAATTTTACAATTTAACATCAATATTAGTGGAGTATTGTAGTTATTGTACCATCGTATAAAACTTTTGTTTCACTAAAAAAAATTGAAAAATTCGTTTGGATTGAAATATCGCAATGACCACTTAAACAATACACTGAAAAATTCTATCAAAATTATTAATAAATATTTTACATAAAGCTATTTCTTCCATTAAACAGATTGTTTAAAGCAAAATAACAAACTAAATAGCCAAAACATTCTGAACACTTCTAATGTTAGGCCACAAATAATTACACGGTACCTACACAAGGTCTGGAATATAGCAGATGAATAGAAAATCATACCAATGTAGAACCTTTCACCTCAAATTAATTTAGTTGAGACGGAAGAGATCATATACCTGAAGAGATCAGCAGGTTGACATGTCTCACAAGCTCAGTCATCCCTTGAAAAACACAAGATGAAACGACGCTTGTGAGCTTTTGAATACAAGTACTGGCAAGGTACGGGCGAGGAGTTCACTTCAAATATTCGACTATCCATAGTTGCTTTCGTGACCACTCAGCCGAAACACTCACGTACCTATGGTCAAGGGACAGCCAGAACAAAGCTCGCTGACAGTTGTGCATTTGAGCGCCAGCTGAAACGACAAAAGACGGATGAGTAGCAGCTTCACATCTTTTCTCTAATGCAATGATAGATGAGATCCGAAAGAACGCAAATACGCAAGATGCATTAAAACCGAAGAGCTTATTTCTAAAGGGCGTATCTCCATGGAAGACAATTTTTAAAAACATCTAGCGAGAAACCTACTACCTATGCGAGAAACCTACTACCTCTGCGAAAAATGTCACAAATGGAAACCTGCCCCTCTTTTTCCCTCAACTGCACGAAGAAAAAAATATTTTAGCGATCGTGACTTTTTAAACAGAATTTTAGTTATATGAGTTAAGAAATAATCAAACTAAATGAACAATTAATTTAATTAATCAATTAGATTAATAAATATTAAGTAATATTTAACATATCAATTAATTTTATATTTAATTAAGGCATGGGCCTCGTGTTAATTGGAGAAACCATGGAAAACTACTGATCAGAGCAGTCGGTCGCAAGAATTCTCCCTCGTTATCTAGCCAGTGTTGAAAATCCTGCCACCATCTGGATTCGAACGCTAGGACCCCCCGGTCAGAGGCACTGCAGTGACATAAGTGGATGCCTTGAGTCACTTAAACCGACTGAACGAAATATTTGACTGCATGATGGAGAAGTGCTTTAAGAATATACGTTGTGTAAAACTAGAAAACAAACGGGAATGGAGAAGCGCATTTTCGAAAATAAACTCTTCGATTTCTCCCTCATTTTGAAGAGGCTTCTCCCGATGTATAATTTTGTGGTATTAGGAGAAATCGTGAGCTAGAAGGAAAAGGTATTAAATCCAAAACAATGGGCTGCAACAAGCTGGTTGCAACCCCGGTTAGATTTTATATTCGACTCACTGATCGACTCCTAAGTCGTGAGTTAGGGGAGTAATAATAATAATAATAATAATAATAATAATAATAATAATAATAATAATAAATATTCCTTCAGAAATATGTCTACAAAATACTGTCTGCAAACACGTAGTTCTCTTTTTCCATGATTTTGGACTAAATATTTTTCCCTTGAAAACTCACAAAATGTTCTTCCGTAGATAGGTTTAGTTAAGGACTTACATACTCTTACATTGTGGCCACAAATATTACTTTTAACTTTCTCAGAAAATAAGTTTTATTTGTCAATTTATAATGCCAAAAAAACACACTACTTTTCCACGCTATCAAATCTGATTGTTTTAAATGAAAACGTCTTATGAACGCTGCATTTTGGGCAACCTAGCTACACAATGGAAGAAGCATAGCATGAGACTTCACTTTTTTCGTACAGTTCTCATTATCTTCCTTTCACTTGACGGCCAAGTGTATTTCTCATTTCCCTTCCTTACTTTCCAATGCTTTTATTTAGAGTTGCTTGATGTCCATTACAGTGAGCATTTCGTATGATTTATTACACGTGAATGTCAGCGATGACATATGTTTTCATATGTATTTACTTGTTCCCTGAGGAAGATATATTTATAAATATAGTGCTAATGCATTGAAAGACACCTACGGACTCTAGGAAATTGAAGTTCCCTTCTCTTCAGAAAGTGAACGAGCAGCACCGCCATAAAAGACCTGATTCTCTCCTTTCAGTGCAATGGTGATGGAGATGGAGATGGAGTAGTGGAAGTGGTAGCCATGGTGACGCTAGGGAGTAGACGTGAAGTAGCTTGGGTCGTTATGATAGAATTGGCAGTAATAATCTCAAATGTCATGTGAGTTGGAATGATGTGAAGGCCAGAGACGATGGTGGTGTGGTCTTCAAGATGGCCTCAGTGCTGAAAGCGATGGTGAAGATAGTCGTTGGTAATTAGGGAGCTGTCTCATCTCGTGGAGACTTTTACTCGTAGTAGGGATTTTTGGGAGTGTTAATGCAGATGAAAGGCGTAGAAATGAAGGCAAAGGAAGAAGTGATGGCTGTGAATATGATGCTGGTGATATAGTGATTGTGATCATAATCCGAAATGTTGTGAGAGTAAGGGAAATGATGTGTGGAAATTGTTGATGAGGATGAGTTTGTGATGGTGTGAATCTGGAATGTGGTAGTTGATGCGGAGTACAACATGCACGTGGGGTGGATAGAGTGTTGTTTGTGGAATTCATATTGGCAGACGGAGGTGTCGCTGGTGGTGGAAATATTGAGAGGTGGAAATATGGAAATATTTCGGTGGCAGATGGTGCAGGAGTCGAGGTAGGTCAAGTAAAGCTCTGAATAGGGGCGATGGAGGAAAAGGTAGTTCGAGATGGAACTGGTGGTGGAGATGTCTGAGGAATGACCAGTGGCAGTGACAAGATACTGCGTCGGAGTCAAGAGTAGAGATCATGTGGGAAAAACGAAAGAAACAGGGGAAAGGGCGGTGTTTAAGAGTGTAATGGGAAGAGTGAGGTCAGAGTTGAATGTGATGGTAAGGTTTTGACCCAAAGCAATGGAATGAATGAAGTCTACAGATACGACAAGGTCATATTTGATATTGACGACGCCAGCAGAGACACTGATGGCAAGGATTTTGGTGTAGATAAGGAACGTGTGGAGTAATGGTGAAGTAGAGAAATGGCGTTAACAGAAACAGTTATGAGATGAAGAGATTCGGAAAGGGAAGGGAACGTGAGGTTGCACAGATGCGGTAGCTACGACGTTTGGTGTTGATGGAGGTAGCAAAGGAAGCATCTACATCTTCAACAGGGTCGAGTTTGTCGGCAACAAGTAGTATGGGGCGTGGATGGGAAGAGTTGGGGTACGGGAGTGGTCATAGAAAGGCGTTAACGGAATCTATAAGATCAAGATATTGAAGGGAGGTAGAAGGAAGTAGGGACATCCATACCTTCAGCAGGGGCGAGTTCGTTGGCGGCAAGGATATTGGGGCGTGGATGGAAAGAGTTGGAGTACGGGAGTTGTCATAGAATGGCGTTAACGTAAACTATAATATCAAGAGATTGAAGGGAGGTGGTACGGGGTTCCTTGCTCTTGCCATTGGTGAGACCCGATATTTCCCGTGTGGCGCCTGTATGGGAGGAGATTTGGGCAAATGTGACCTCCAGGGTAGAGACGGTGAGAGACCCGCCGCGGTGTTAGTGGCAACGGCCTCTTCGGCAGGGTCGAGTTCGTCGGTGGCGAGGTTTACGGCGCGTGGATGGGGGTAAAGGTGGTGTCAAGGGGTGATGTTGGCGAAGGCGGTGTTGAAGTGGGGATGGCGATGTGGCGGCAGCGGTGGGCGCACCGCCCCCGCACAGCGCGCCCGGTGGTCTCCTCGGCGCGACCTTCACGTCGCCCGCCGCCCACTGCCCGCCGCCCGCCGCCCGCCGCCCGGCCGGGCTGCAAAGCGGCCAGGTGCCCGCCGGCAGCCGCAACGGCAGGCAGCCCACAGGTAGTAGCTGTTGAAGGGAATTAAGACACTTAAGGCCCGGCTACTGTGGAGGCCCTGTCTCCCGCGAGCTCTTTTGTTGCCGGGATGTGCCTAGTCATCATTTGCTTAGGCCCCGCGCCCGCGCCGCCCCGCCCCGCCCCGCGCCGCTCCGCTCCGCTCCGCAGCGCTGCCCCACGGACGGGTGGCCACAGGCGGAGGAGACGGGCGACAGGGGCGAGTGCATGCACGCCACAAGCGATATTAATTGCATGTGAAACGTGGTGGCAACAGTGACCACTTCTAAGAAGAAGGACGTGCCAATGGATGATGTTGGTTGTAGAGGTGATATCGATTGTAGGAATGATGGTCACTCGGGAGTAACACGAACAATGGGGAATTGGGAATGTGGGAACGCAGTGATAATTTAAAATTAAAGGAAGGGACAGTTACAAAAATGAGAAAAGATATGAAATCTATAGAGAGACGTGGATAATAGCGAGATTAGAGATGATAATCATTGCCAGAAAACCAAAGTAGGGAGGCTGATCAAAAAGCTGTAAATAGTATCAAAAGCAAAATACATGTATCATTTGAGAAGAAAACATTACCGAGAAGACGCTGAAGAAGATTTCCACTTTCAGTAAAGAAGCAAACTCAATGTGTTATAAAATAATTTGTTCCAAGTAGTAAGAATCAATCTAATGTTGTCTACGCGAAAGAAAGAAGAGATAGGGTAGGGAGCGTGAAAGTATAAGAGTCATTCCTTAAGTATATATTTCTTAAGGAGAGTCGGACTTGAAGAAAGAGCAACACGACTATGCGTTTTTCTTGACGAGAAAAGAAAAAAAAACTATTAATTAATTGAGAATGGTACCTTGATGCGAGATCAGTGTCAAGGACGCATACAGAAAAAGACATGCAAAAGTAATAAATGTGACTCATGAGGAGTACATGATGATGTCTTCAGAGAAAGAAGCAAGGTACTATTTCTGTCGCAGAATGAGGTGTAATGACATGGGCGAACAAAAGGATATTGTATGCGTTAAAGTATAGATAAATAATTTTTAGTAATAAAGAAAAGAAAAGTATATTTTCAAATTGTGTGAGAGGATATTAATTCATAAAAGCTCTAAAACTAATTATTTGTTTCTTTTATTGGAAGCAGATTGTGCCAATATAAAACATGCGTGACTTAGAGTTCTAAAAGTATTGAAATAATGCTTATTTCACGAGACAAAAAAGGTGATACAAATTGAATAAAAACTTGTTTTAAAATCATTTTCCAACCTTCATGAAAGTTGGGCTAAATGGGGAGATGGCAGGTAAAACACTTGTTTTGAAGAACCGGAGAAAAGGAAGGAAATGAGCGGTGAGATGAATGAAAGAAGTGACACAGAGAAACGAGAGGAACGATACAAGAACATGAAACTATAGGCTTTGCAAGTAAGGAAAACAATGAAGAGAATCCTATGAGAGGTAATGTAAAATGACTATACTCAGAGGCGATTCAGAGGAAAATAAAAAACTTATTGTCTCTACAATCAATCTAAAACGGCAAGCACAGAACTGCAGATGATGGCGAAGGGTAAGAGCGAGGTAGACGGAAATAGGAACGAAATGTCGAGAAAGAACCTGGAGTAAGCTTGGAATTCGTTTCAATGTTTAGAGGAGGGAACAATGTGAACGAAAGGACTATTTGTAAGGGTTGTGAGGGTTATTACTAGTATACTATTGTTTAGACAAAACTTCGACCCTCTACAAATAAGTATTCGCATCAGACTTCCCGAGGGCAAATTTCGCCCACCTTAAACAAATCCAATAACTCATATACTCCTTTTCTAATTTATGTATAATAAACTCCTTCTTCTTCTTCTTCTTCTTCTTCTTCTTCTTCTTCTTCTTCCTCTCCTCTTCTTCTTTTATTTAGGTTACACAGGTTTTTCTTCACACTTCCCATCAGGATGATCCAGAAGATGTCGATCCATCTTTTCTTGAGTCTGTCTGAGTCGCGTTTTCCTGTAGGTTTTGAATCTCTCGCAATCTTGATTAGTCTTTTGCTGTCTGACGTGTTAACGTGCTCACTCCATTCTCTTCTTATAAATATTACTATGTCGCTTATGTCGCATTCATTTCTTATATCTTGTTTTTTTCAATCTATCCCATCTTGATAACCTAATATTGACCTTAATGTTCTCATCTCTGATAATAGAGTCTTAGTTCTAAAAGGTCTTCCAAATAATTAAAATGTGAAACCAATTCCGCACTGCTAGATGGTTGAAGAGGATTCCAGAGGGGACACTCTCCTTATTTGTAATAATTTGAACACATCATATGTACTATTTGTGAAACTTTTTAACTCTTCGGTAAAGTGGTTAATCCACTGCATCGAAAACTAATAGTAATAACAATAATAATAATAATAATAATAATAATAAAACTTATACCATTGCTTATCTAAAGAAAATAGACTAATACTGTACCGCGTCTCGTTCCATTTTCTTCTTACCTCTTGCCTTAAAAATCTAAAGTCGAAAATTCGAGTAGAACGCTGGCCCCAGAGAGGGTTCAGCAGTAGGCAGTAGCAGAAGGAAGGCTGCAGGAGGCGTGGCGCGGGAGCGGGGACCGCAGCCAAAGCTCGGGCGGCGGGTAAGGCCTTCTGGACATCGTCAGACCACACGGGCAGCCCCGCTCTATAGATACCGGCACCAATTAACTTAAAATCACTAATTGTGTTTTATTGGACCGTTCCATACTAATTACATTGACCAGGCTTAATGCAACCCAACCCGCGCGCGAGGATTGGCTAAGAGAGAGGCGGCGCGAGGAGGGGAGGGGGTGGGGAGGCGGCGCATCGCGGGAGCCGACGAAAATTTGGGACATATTTCCACTCGAGTAGAAGATTATATCCCGTTTTACACCCCTAATGGAATTCGACCCGTTATATGCGAGCATTGCCTACTACGCGATGTTTGGAGGCCGAAGGCGCAGGAAGCAAGGGGTTACGTTAAAGCGGAATCTGATAACGCGAACGGAGGAGGAAGTGGGGGAGGGGGCGGAATTTCGTTTGGAAAGTGCGCCGGCAAAGTGCATTAGTCTTAAGACCGAAACGGCCGTCCTAATTCCCTCCGTGCCACTGTGGTGGAGGTGCAGTGAAGGGGATGAAGCAAAGGTGGCTGTGGAGGCAACCGGTTGAGGAAGACGTCGAAGGGATGAAATTGACTGTGGCTGAGTCGAATCAGTGATGCCAGAATACTCAAGGTAGTAGGATAATAACAAAAAGTGTAGATGTTAAGGAGTGCTGTGACCACCATAGCAGCAGGGAGTTAGTGAATGAATGAACGGCTTGGACGACTGGTTTTTTATATTGCACGGAAAGACTGAAAATGAGAACACATGTATGGATGGCAAGAGAAATGAACCGAGCCGAGACAGACAGGATTATTGAAGGTGTGAACTTACGAATTTTCGATTGAAGGCAAGAGCGGAAGGAATACATGGCCGTAGTAGTGAGGTGTGGAACCGGGGTGTTGGTGGCACTTGTGGTGTTGGGATGGTTGTGGTTATAGTGGTGGTTATGGTGGTAGTGATGGTGTGGGACGGGAGGAGGTCGTGTGGTAGTGGTGGTAATGGTGGAGGGAGGTGCTGAGGGTGCGGTGACGGCAATGGCTGTGGTGGTTGAGTCGGCAAGGCAACGGAAGGGGGGAAGGAAGGGGCGGGGGGGGAGGGGGGGGTGAGTAGAGAGTCAGAAGTGGTGGGCGAGGTGGGGTCAGCGACGGCAGCTGGAGCCGGAGTCGAGTCGCGGCCAAAGTGGAGGAGAGGTTGTGAGCAGTGGCGGGGGGACGCGCGACGGGAGAGGGGAATGAATGGTGGGAAGGGGGGGGGGGGGGGGGGGGGCGGGGGGGAGGGGCAGGAGCCGGGGGTGGAGCCGGAGGCGGGAGCCGCGGGTGGGAGCCGGGGGCGGGAGCCAGGGCGGGAGCCGGGGGCTGGAACCGGGGGTGAGAGCCGTGGGCGGGAGACGCGGGTGGGAGGCAGGGGCGGGAGCTGGGGGGGGGGGGGGGGGAGCCGGAGACGGAGCCGGGGGTGGGAGCCGGGGGGCAAGAGCCGGGGACGGGAGCGTGCCGGAGGCGGCGTGGGTGGGGAACTCGAGCGAGAAAGTGCGGCCGTAATGAAATAAACAGAATGGTCCACATCCTTTCGAAGGCGATATTCCCCCCGGCGTGTTACGGTATGCCGAGGCGGCTGCGGTGGTGGGGCACGGAAGCCATAACGTAATGAACGAGCACACATCGGCGCACGCGAGGCGAAATGGGCGATATCCTCAAGCCATCGAACGCCGCCCCGCGCGCCGCGCCGCCGCACGAACCGGCCGGTCACGGAACTAACGGAGCGCGGAACAGGTTGATTATTCGCAGCGTTTTTCAAGACGATAGAGCCACAAAGCTTGGCAGTTCTACACCATGGGTCATGTCAATAATAAGAGCAGAAGGAGATGTTCACGAGTGCCAAACTAGTTTCTAAGCGTGGGCGAGGAAAATAAGTACTAATCATGGGATTACAGAGGTGATTTGTCTTTGCTTTCAAGTGTGTGAAAGATCATCTTTGTGGTTTCACCCGAGATCATATGAGATCATGTTAGAGTAATCAGCGGTAGTTTTCCGTGGTTTCTCCAATCAACACCAGGCGAATGCCGGAGCTGTACCCTACCAAACGGGCCACGGACCGCGCGCGATCTGCCCTTCCTCTTGCTTGTCCTATCCTCTCCTCCTACACACACACACACACTTACACTAACATGCACTACACTACCACATATTCCGGGAGATCGGTCGGGAGCTTAGAGCCGGCTGGGGCGGTGCCCGGCTGGTGCGAGAGTCCTGGTTAGGGGGAAACCCCACTAGCCGACGGTAGGTCGGCGCCGGATCTCGCCATCCAGCGGGGGAAGATCACCGCCATCTCCCGAGGAAAAACATGCACTACACTAACGGGACTAATGACGAAAGCAGTTGACGCGCTCGGAAACACGAAAAAAACAATCAATCAATCAATTAGAGTGACCAGGTTGATGAAGCTATATGTACAACTGAGGATGCAATGGTGATACAAACGGGATACACGCAGGTTGTGGAAATTCAATCCGGTCACAAACACGTGACGGCATCCATGCCATGCAAGTCACGATTCCGCAGCCTTTGATTTTGGGTTCTTGTATGATTCTCTGTACATCTACACGGAGACTTATAATAACAAATTTAAAATAACGATTACGAAACTATGAAATTCATTGTTTCCTTCAGCATCGAAAATTTGTGAGTGATGAACGGCCAAGTCTCTGCAGTCCATCAACCCTTACATATGAATACCGTATGATATATTAAAATATTGTTAAGTAACGTGTATTAATATTTTCTTTTAAAATCTTTCGTAGTAACCGGTTAATTCCTTAATTAAATAATAACATCTGTTAAATACAAATGATATTACAATAAAATTACTTTCAGTTGGGCCGGAAAATATTCTAATAAAAATATAATATGTCTACACTTTCAATAATATTTTGGAATTTGATGTTTTTACTTAAATAACCCGGAGATAGATTTTATTCACCGAAAATATTTAACCATTCATTTAATCCATTGCAAAAAATTAAATATATTTAACTCTTACCAAGAAACGAAACAAATACTTGATTTTGATTGTTTATTAACGACATTTGTATTTTCACAATACTTTAGATATCGCTACGTCTCTGCTACATCACACACGTCGTTATCATTCACAACATCGTCACTTCTGCAAATCCACCTTCGCTGTCATTTATCAAAATTTCCACGAATTCAATAGTACAATCATTTGCTCAGTTCTGCTTTGATTACTGATACATGAGCTATTTCTGCTACCAATAACACCTACTAATTCGACTATCAACTACCCTCTTTCTCACAACTGTCGTTCTCTGGTATTCACAGCTACCGAAATCGTTACCACAATCATCCCAGCACATAGTTCGTCACTATTATCTTCACTGCCACCTGCATTTAAATTGCCATCATGGGTGGTGAAGACTTACACCTAAGGCACTTTGGTCTGTCATTAAGAATCAGTTGGGGCCTCCATTTTTAACACCTTCTGGAAGCCACGAAAATGAAAACGGCCGTTGCTAAGAAATTACAAGAAAAAACTATAGAAAATGATGAAAATATACACTGCAACATCTGTTTTTAAGTTAACCCTCTGCGTCACCAACAACTCAACAAAAAGGTACCCATCAAAATTATTAAAATATTTTTAATGTTATAGGTGTACTAATTGATGTATACATGTAAGGGTATGGGCACCAATTTAATTGATACCACTGAATTAAACCGTTAGGGTAGTTCAGACCCCTTTGAGAGACGACATGTCAAGAAGTTTTTTGGAATGTAGCAGTTTGAAGAAACACTTTTTAGGAATGAAATGCAAAGAAGTAAAAGAGGCAGACCCAAGAAATGCGACGAAAATTAAGTTGGGGAGACAATGAATAGCAGCTAACTAACTCTATTCGTTTGTAACTAACGAGAGAAATAAAAGCTAGAATGCGAGAGACGGCGCAAGCCATAACAGAATTCCATATACTACTGTGCTCAGATTAACGATCCCTTTCGAACTGAGGTTCTCAACCCATCGATCTTTTTAAAAGAATGATATGGGTATCCCTTGAAAAGAATGGAATGTCGATCGATTCACATATATATTGGTCTAAAATACGGCGAACAGCATATCATAAGGTAAAAATTGGACTTAAATGGCTTAAAGATAACATCACCATATTGCAACATATTCGTAAATATCTTGATTTCGCATATTCGGAGGGTGTCTAATATTCAGTTCTCTCGTAAGGTTACCAAATTTATTCTTTGTTCAGAGCTTTTGGAGAACTAGAACTATAGTACTTTTGCAGTTCGTTCAGCGAAGAATGTCTCCTTGCGCTATAGAGAAACGTTGTAAATACATTGTTATAATTTCTTGACTCACCAACGATTAACGATGGATTTGAATGAAGAGGAGGAAATTTGTGATTTATTATTAGATGTTTCGTTACTTGCTTTATATAAAAAAATATAATTCATAATCACCCTAATTAATATTTTTTATAATCAATGTGATCTTGATTAAACCTATCAGGTGGCAGTTCATATTCGGCTGTTGACTCCTTACTCGTCAATGACCCTTTTATACATTTTATACCGGAGCGGTCAGTGCATCAACTGATGTCACTGCAGCGCCTCTGACAGGGAGGTCCTACGTTCGAGTCCTGACGGCGGCAGGAATTTCGACACTAGCTTTTCAGCTAGATCGAATTCAGTCGCTGTCTGGAGGAGAATTCTAGCGGCCAGCTGCTTTGATCGGTAGTTTTCCGTAGTTTCTCTGATCAACACCAGGCGAATGCCGGAACAGTACCCTACCAAACGGGCCACGGACCGCGCGCGATCTATCCTTCCCCTTCCTTGTCCTATCCTCTTCCCTTACACACACATTTACACACTACGCTACCACATATTCCGGGAGATCGGTCGGAAGCTTAGAGCTTGTCCCGGATGGGGCGGTGCTCCGCTGGTGGGGGAGTTCTGGTTAGGGAGAAACCGCACAAGCCGACGGTAGGTCGGCGCCGGATCTCTCCATCCAACGGGGAAGATCACCGTCATCTCCCGCGAAAAAACATGAACTACACTAACAGGACCAATGACCAAAGCAGTTAACGCACCCGGAAACACGAAAAAATCAATCAATCAATTTAAAAATATCATCGACCCCCCAAGGGGTCGATATCGACCCTGTTATGAACCTCTTGTCTTAAAGTAAAACCCAGCAGCAGTGAATCTGGCCCATGGGAGTGGCATCCGCTCGAATCGGAAAGCGAGAAGCCCCGTGAGACGACCGGCCGAGGGAACGCGCCGGGCGCCGTTCATATGTCTGCCATCTGGTCGCGCGGGGCCCCTTGCCGTCGATGACGTCACGCCATAAAGCAGCGAGCGCTCGCGACGGCGACCGCGGAGACAAGAGGAAGAGGAAAGAGATGCGACGACGCGGGCGGTAGAGTTGCTGAATGCGGCGGCGGCGGAGGGGCATCTGCAGAACGCTGGGAGACGTTGGAAAGATACGATGACCACGGCGTGCAGCCGGAGATGGGATTTCTCAGGATGTTGATTAAGGCGGGGAGTCAAAATAAGGAATTGAGATGGGTGGGAAAGAAGTAGCAAGGTGGAGAAATGATGGGAGTATTTTGTGCGGAGTAAATGATGTCGAGACCTAAGGAAGGTGGCTGCGTGAAGATATAACTGGAAACAAGGAAACTGCACTCTTGGTTTCGGGAAATTGTGGTGGATGTCACACACGGAACAAACTCAAGAAATGGTGATGGCGAAAGGAAACAGGATTGTGAACCCATCACAGGTGCAAGAATTGGTGGGTAGTGATCTTTGAACCGTGCGCCAAGCAGTCCCGCAGAGCTCACGACAGTGATAGACATATAATGGGGCGAAGAAGACAAAAGTAACAGCTGCATCGAATTCGGAATAGACAGTGGAAAGTTCTCTTGCGGCTTTGGGTGATGGACATGATAGCAGTGTAAGAACCTACAAAAGAAAAGAATGACCAAGGGCAGCTATAGATGATGATGCAGGATGTGACAAATATGTATATTAGATTCCCACTAGATTAGATGTATCACTGTATTATTTTATGTATTATTTTATCACTGGAGAAATGTGTTCCGGGAAAGGACTATTGGCTATGCAGAACAAGAGAGGAAAACCAACAGGTAAAGTATGGAATTCGTCGTATATGTCTAATATGCCGTTATTATTAATTATTTGGGACTTTTGAGCAGCACCCATAAATACACAGATCTGAGTTCTGCATGTTCTGATTTAGTTTATTTCACCTTGAACTTGTAGTGTGATTGGATGGTTTCTAATATATTCAATACTTTCCCAGTTCCCAATTTGAATATCATGCAACCCATAATCATTTATTATCATTATCATTCAGCGCTCTTGGTCCTTCCAGATGCTAAAGGCAAACGCAAACTAATATTGATAATCTGCCCAGGAAAAGGGTTAACCATTTTTTTTGTCTGTGCTCATAAATGACACTGGCCCTCAATGAAATTTAGACAAGTTCAATCAGAACACAACTTATAGACTCCATACACAGAAGACACCTTTTCCCGCAGCCGTAGAGAGACATTTAAAACGGATAGTGACAATGATAAATCACGAACACAATGTCTGACAAGCGAATCCGATTATTATAAATCCGGGGAAGTCCCAGTATGCCTACAATCTCCGAGAGCATCGTCCGGTGCTCAAGCTGAGCTGCCACTACTACATTAACTATTTTGTGCCCTTCTGTTTTCTCATTTTGAACGGGTTATTTTGTTCGGAGCCTCCGTTAACCAGGAATCATTTAAGACGATGCTTTCTGTTCTACGTCAATAATATGGAAAGATTAGGACTGAGAAAGACTCAACAAAACAAATACTCGAACTTATTTTTAGATCTGGGCGAGTCAATTGTCAATTGCTAGGGTCGGGTCATATGTTCCGTTAGTGTATTGCCTATATGGTATATGGTGAGGTGAAGTGAAGTGTGATGAGTGGAGTTCTATGGAAGCTTGCACGGTGAAATGTTCATGTTACTTTGTAAAGTTTGTAAAATGTTGTATAGTTGTTAAGTTCTGTAATGTTTAGTTAGTGTATTCTGCCACCAAGTTCTCAAACTTATTTGCAGAAATAGTAATAAATATAATCTATAAGGTGTTTAAGGTTATCAAAACTTTGTAGACAAAACAGTGAATCAAAGTTCTTGTAGGCAAAAACGATGTATCAAAACCCTTGTAAAAATATGTTGTATAAAATCACTAGTAAACATTAAATTCCCTCGAGGAGGAGAAGCCGCTCCTCCCACTGATGCCTGAGGTCTGTTGCCACCCTATCTCGGCATGCAGGGTACTCAAGGTACCTCCCCCCAGCGGACATCCCCCCAGCCGTGACAAGCCACGACACATCTCACCGATATGTGAGGCAATGAGTGCATGTAAGTGTGTGTGTGTGTGTGTGTGTGTGTGTGTGTAAGTAAGGGGAACGGAAGGAACAAGAATGAGAAAGGAGACATTACGCGCGGACCAAGGCCCGTTTGTCGAGGCACGGCTCTGGCACTCACCTGGCATTAACTAGAGAAACCACAGCCAACCGTCGATCAGTGTTCCCGGTGAATATATATCTCTCTCAGACAGTGCAGTGGTTGAATTCGACTAGATATCTACTCAGTATCACAAATCCGCCACAGCGAATCTCGAACCCTTAGACACGCCTGTCAATGATGCTGCAGGGACAAAAGTTGTTGCCCTGGGCTAACTCAACCGGTATCCACCATGCTACTTTAATAATTCGGGAAATGAAGGGCTGATTTAATTGATTAATTGTTAGTGAGTCCGGGAGCGTGATCTACCGTGAGCATTAGTCCCATAAGTGTAGTGCGTGCTTTTCAATCGGAAGATGACGGTCATTTTCCACCCTGGATGGTGAGATCCGGCGCCGGCCTACCGTCGACTAAGGAGGTTTTCCCTAACCAGGTATTTCCCACCAGCGGGGAACCGCCCCAGCCGCGACAAGCTCTAAGCCACCGACCTGTCTCCCGGTATGTGTGGTAGTGTAATGCATGTTAGTGTAAGTGTGTGTGTAAGGGGAGAGGAGAGGACAAGAAGAAGAGGAAGGAAAGATCGCGCGCGGTCCGTGGACCGTTTGTTAGGGTTCTGCTCCGGCATTCGCCTGGTGTTGATCGGAGAAACCACGGAAAACTACCGATCGAAGCAGCCGACCACGAGAATTCTCCTCCAGCCAGGGGCTGAATTCGACCTAGCTGACAAGCTAGTGTCGAAACTCTTGCCGCCGCCGGGACTCGAAACTAGGACCTCCCGGTCAGAGGCACTGCAGTGACATCAGTAGATGCATTGAGCCACCTCTCCCGGTGAAGAGCTGAGCAAGCCTCAACACACCAGAGCCAATACTGGTAGAGCGGCGTCGCGGGTGCCTGGGTCGGCTGTCATTGCAGAAGACGGCGCAGCGGCCGGCGGCGGGGCGGGGCGGGGGGGGCGGGGCGGGGCGGGCGGGGCGGGGCGGGGCGGGGCGGGGCGGGCGCGGGGCGGGGCGGGAGCGGTGGGGCCGAGGAGACGACTCCCGGGCGGTGGAGACGGCAACGGTCTCGGAGGCGACGGAAGCGACGGCGGCGGCGGCGGCTGCAGCCAGAGCAGCCAAAGCCTCCTAATTATGATTTATTGACAACAGCAGACGCCGCCGCCAGCCTCCCGGGGAAGGCGGCACAAACCGCAACAGATGACTTCGTCGTCCCGCGGCGCGGCGCGGGCGGCGATGGCGGCGGGCGGGCCGAGACGCGAGGGCGGATAGCGCCTCCTTAAGGCAAAGCCCGCCCAGCCAATGGATGAAGACTTCAGTGCGTTTGGTTCTCAAAGGCGACGGAGGTTAGGGAAATGAGTTTCAAAACAACACATACTATAGATTTGCGCGTTTCGTGTTTTTTGTAGCTATTGCTAATATGGTAACATGATTTTTATATACTTGTTCATTTATGCCACATTTTGAACATGCGTGATCATGCAATATTAAGACTATTTGAATGTCAAGTATTTAACTTCAATTTATATTCTTAGGCTGAATGACCTGATTGATTTGTGAGGAGATGCAAAGTGGTTTGCACAATTAATGTGTTGGAGCATTTTTAATTCAGATATTTTCATTCATTGCATCATACAACACGTAAAATAATGTTCTACATTTACATTATTTTAACAAATCCACGAGTAGTTTATGTTTAAGTAATTTGATTAATAATTATTTCTAGACGTTAAAAGTCTTGGTGTAATAGTAACCTGGGATTGCTTTTCATAAACATTTCATGACTTGTCTTACTGTATTGCATTATCGTTATCATGTGTTGTTCCCTATTTATCATTTTTTTTTTTTTTTTTCCCAACGTTTAATTAATTTTGCGGTTACAGCCCACAAATAAACTTCAAGAATTTTATAAAAATAATTTTTCAAATGAAGTTGTGTACTAATAATCGATGCAGTGGTTTGATAAATTCCTTTTAAAATAGTAACTTTTGACGGAAATAATATGCTTTCGGTCCAAACCATGTGAATACACATCTCGCTTTCCTTTTAGAATCTTTCAATAAGATCCAGATTTTGGGTACTCTTCAATTCTAAGGGAAGTGCTCCCTGCAGATGTACGTGTTGAGGCAAAGACACTTTTCGAATGTCTTCCCATTAAGATCGATCCAGTGGTATCGGGTGATCACACAGACTTCGGAAACTCGAGCTCACGGAACTCCAGGCTGGGTAGACGATTTTCGAAGGGAGAAAATTCGACAACGTGTCATGCCATCCTCGCAGCATGTAAACAATTTTAACTAAATGCTCGACAGAATTAAATAGTTTGACAATTACCGTCCGTATCAGATCCGCTTAACCAGGGCAAGAAAAAATAACGGATAAAAATGACTGAAGACTTTCTTGAGACGTTCTCTGAATACAGATATGAAAAGTAAAAATCACTTGTTAGTGCTGGAGCCGACGAGTGCCAAACTATGTGATTCCCAACAATTCCTTCCATATTGAGGTGGTCTAATTGTCACGTTTCCAAATCCCCATCAATAGCAACAACAGGCACAACAATGATTGCCATCAACCATGATCAGTTTTCACCAGTGAACACATTTCGTCCCTACTATCAACTGTGATCAATATAAGGGCTTAGTAGATCAAAGAGATAACCGACATTGACCTAGTTCTGAGATACTGAGAGTTTTACTAAAACGTTCTTAACACAGTTCACATTTAAACTTTTAAACACAGTGCACGTGAATAAAAGTCCATACTAATGTTAAATAACATATTATTTATTTAGTCAAAAACTGTATGTGACGTATGGGGGAGGAAATCATCTGCGCACGCATTTTTAAGTTTCAGAGTCCCTTTCCAACAATTTAACTATTAATAGTTGAAAGATGAAATAATAATAATAATAATAATAATAATAACAAATTTAAAAATGCGAGGGATTACTCTAAAAGAATAATATTTGAAGGTATATTTAATGTTAATAACCCAATTTTTACAAAAAGTTTGAGATAACCCCTTGTTTTCGAGCCCTTCAATTGTCAGCAATCACTACAACACGAACGAAAAGCTACTCCCCCCACTGTATGTGACGTGTGCGGGCTTGTCTGCAGGTGGCGCTGGCGCAGCGCGGTGCCTGGGCCTCCCGGGCGGACGCCCGCGGAGGAGTGGACGCTTCTTGGCCCTCCGGTCGCCTAATTGCATCGAAGCCCTCGCCGCGCCACTCTCCTCTTCCTCCCGTCTCTCTCTCTCTCTTTCCCTCTCCTGCTTTCAGCGCCCGCCCTCTTAGATTTCGCCCTTCCTTTGTGCCTTTTACGATTATGGCTCAGATATATTTTTTTCTCTCGTGAGCAGTTCGAGGAGTGTGCGGCTGCTCTTTCTGGTCGCCGGGAGACGCTCGCGTCGCGTGTGCTGTGCTCGATTTCCGGCGATGGTGCACTTCTGCGGCTTCGCTGTTTCGTGCTGCGTGCTGTGGCCCAAATTCGGCAGACGATGTTGACGAGGGGAATTTAGACTTCCGAAGTGTGTGAAATAACTAGCAATATGTGCAAACATGAATTTTGTGTGCTTGTAGTGATGTTGTGACGAGGCAGTCAGTCCAGCGTCATGTTCTAATTTTGGAATTTGCCGGTGATATCGACTTCCACTAATTGTTAATTATTATCGGTTTATTATATGATGTAACACGTCATACCTACAACTACCGCCAGCTTTATTTCTTTTTAAAAAAATCTAGAGCTTTCATTGCTTTAACATTTGCTTGAACTCAACCGGCATTGTTCCCTTTAGTCTGCAAAAGTAACGCTGTAAATATTACTATGGATACACAATAAATTCATTCAGTTTTATAATTCTTTGTACGGGGTGGTAAACATACATTTTATCAACAAGAGTCCCGTCTCACAACCTTTATATAGATATATTACACCCTTATATAAAAACATATGATATATATATATATATATATATATATATCTATATATATATATATATATGTGTCATTTTGTACAGTTATTGGCTACATATTATAGTGATTGGCCAACATGATTAAAGTGATTAGTCGCTCAAATATATCTAACAGAAACAACTAGGATAACGATATTTTTAATTAATTATTATATTACTCGTGAAAATATAATTTGTATGATGCAGATTAAATATAACTTTAATATTTTATATAAGTGTTGTTGGGGAAAATTACAATACCCTCAATTCTCAAATCTGAGCAACTTTGACTTCATTAAGATGTGTCTTCTGGCCGCCAGCGAATAGAATCAGAGGGAGTGTGATGGCATTTTTTAAAATACAAATGAATGAAATACGTTTCAAATATATTCTTAGAATACCTCGTTTGCCATCCATCCGTACTCCTATATAGACCCTAGTAGGATCATTTATATCGTCATCCAAGTTACTTCCCTCGATGTACCCTATAACTTCTTCAAATGACATTCTTGTCTTCTTCACTGACACATGAACAAGCGGCTGCAACTGCTTCACTTGTCCGTGTAGTGATTATAGGATGTCTTTATAAAAAAAAACTTGACCCAACCTTCTCCTAGACGGTTGTTGTTGAACGGATTGGACATTATGAGATCACTTATTCCAGGCTTACACAGGATTTATCTGTGTGAAATAATATTAAACGACGATTATAGCAATTTGACAACAATTATTAGCAGAGTGACTAATAAGAGAATTCACACACTATGGAAGATACAGTTATTGCCCATCCCCCTACGCCACTATATACCAAACCTAGGCTTCGCATTTTCAGCTGATATCATTGTCACTCAATAAGATTTGTGCTTTCTGACACATAATTGTGATTTGCTTACCGCAGTAATCAAGTAACAGCACTTATGGATATCATGTTTCTCAAGAAAATCTTAAGAAATCTTTGCGTACAATGAACGCATACCACACTGTCAACAAGCATCAGCCATATTGGCAAGAGTTGCACTTTTGCGGTCTAAGTAAATTTTATACAATACTCAGAGAGCGTCCCTTCGCAGCATTTATAAGCAAAATAATAGAAAATGGTGTTAGAACAAACGGTAATTCCAATTATATTTGGAGTGGCCTACCACTGGGGGGGGGGGATTATTCTATTTCTGAAAAGAAAGAAAAACATTATCCCCGTAACTGCAAGTCTGGCGTATTTTTTATAATAATAATAATAATAATAATAATAATAATAATAATAATAATAATAATGCCTTTATTAATGGCGAGGCTCAGGCCAGAGGTCCTACTCTTCCGCCTAATCGGTGAATCTACATTAATACAGGGTAACATGTAAGAGGGGAGGGCTATCTGTACATTTACGTCTGGGAGTGTAAAACTAGGAACCATCCCGGCATACGCTTTAAGCGATTGAGTAAACCCAGAAAACCTTAATCAGGATCGCGACTTAGGGCCGAACAGCATCAATGTATAGAAATGGAAGAGATTTTTTACCTATCTCTTTTCACCTAAACTCAATGTGTCTCGTGGTAAGTTAGGCATATTATAAAAAATACAGTTTTCTGACACTTAAGGTAGATGCTCATCTAGTTCACTAGTGTGTTCACTGTCTCAGCGAAATGCGACGAGGGACGCTTACAAATATGTGGAGGTTCAAAACAAAACGTCTCATGTTTTCATATTTTAAGGAAATAACGAAAATTGTTAAATTAATACTTTTTGATATAATTTTATTTATTAAATATGATTTAGACTTAGATTCGAGGTAAATAACTCTCTGTTTTAACAGTACAAAGAAAGCAAAATTTAACGAAGATACGCTCATAACGTTTTGTTCAGGAGTCTGGTACGCACCCGGCGGAAGTGTGAGAAAGCTCGAATGAAGATCGCAGGATGGACGTTCGTCATAAACTTAGCGCGCGAGCGCAGTAAGAGGCAGGCGTGCGCTGCCCGCGGCTCGTCTTTGTGCACTGCGTGAGACGCCCTCCTCTAACGACCACTTCGGAAAATGTTATGTGAACCGACTGTAGCAGATGTGGAAGGTATGGGCTAAGATACGTTCGTTTTCATTGTACTCGTTCTTTGTTGGTGAGAAATAATGGCAGCTTCTCCGAGCTTAGAATCAGTCCCGAAGATGCTTCTGATGAGAATATTCTATCGTCACAATTACCTCAAAATTATTAACACCATTTTATAACAGCTTATGAACTATGAAGTGTGGGGCATGTGGGGGGGGGGGGGTATTCTTGTCAAGCCATTTTCAGAATTCATGATGCAATTAATTTAATTTTCCCAACATATGTAACAGATGCTTGAAATTATAGAATTTGATGGAATAATATAAAATACAAATTAGAAATAACCACTGAAAAGAAAATACTTGCTAAATGAAAAAAATGTAAAAACGAACCTATTCTAAACCGTTTAAAACAAACGCCGTTTAAATGAACTTACTTATTCGGTATGATCTATAAAAAAGTGTAACATGCAACTGCAATTTGGCTTACTGTTTTTGAGTTGTTTGTAAAAGCACCCTTATTTTCTCTTCGAAAAATTTCTTCGTTGAAAATGAGTTCAAATAGTCCCTCCAAAGATATCTAAGATAATGTCATTTAAATAATCTCCCGAAAATTGATAAATAATATACCAAATCATTTTGTTCATTACTCCAATACCCAAAAGTTAATTCCGGAAATTATATATAATGTAGTGAACATACGCATCAAATAAATAATACAAAAAATTTTCATCACGGTATATAATAAAAATGAAATATTTTCGAAAACAGCCGCAAAAGTAATCGGAAATGAAAATAATTTCAAATATCTCTGAATTAATGGAATTTATGAAACAAATAAACAAAGAAGAATGCCAAGAAAGTAGATATTTATTCATTGCAAAAATTAAAAATTTTCAAAAAATTAAAATCTCTCAAATTACACACACTTACCCTTACAAGCACTACACTACACTACCGCACGTGTCTCATGCACCGGTCAGGAGTGTAGAGTTTGTCCCGGCTGGGGCGGTGCCTCGCTGAGAAAAGAACTAGAGGGGGAAACCCGGAAGACGACGTGTAGATCGGTGGTTGATCTCAAGTTTCAACCACGGCTCGGCTCTACACGCAAGAGACGAGTGACAATAGCGTTGACGCGCTCGAAAACACGAATCAATCAATCAATCAATCCACCAGTCCTGGCATGACTGCCTAGTAAGAGGATATTAAAGGCGGCGGGCGTTCTGGATGTGGGGAGGTGGTCCGTAGGTGCTGGCAGCGGTGTCTCGCGGCCCCGCCCTCCGCCTGCGAGTCCAGATCTATTTCGATCGATGAGGTATCGGCGCTCCTGGGAGGTCGCGCGTCAATGAGGCGGCGACGCCCCATGGGTCAGCCCCGCCACGCAGCTGCAGCGCCACGCCGCGCCACGCCGCGCCACGCCGCGCCAGGTCACGCCAGGCCACGCCGCGCCACGCCGCGCCACGCCGCGCCACGCCGCGCCACGCCGCGCCACGCCGCGCCACGCCGCGCCACGCCGCGCCACGCCACGCCACGCCAGGCCACGCCACGCCTCGCCACGCCACGCCAGGCCACGCCGCGCCACGCCGCGCCACGCCGCGCCACGCCGCGCCACGCCGCGCCACGCCGCGCCACGCCGCGCCACGCCGCGCCGCGCCACGCCACGCCGCGCCGTGCCGCGCCGCCCGCCCACGGATAGTGATGGCAAATTTTACCAAAACATCGATACATCGGTGTTTCGATACATCCCTAAAGGGTTTTCAATACCAATGAAACATAAAAATGCCATTTCCGATCCATTTTTAATTACTGTACGTAAAAGGGATATATTTTATTGTTTGGTTACCAGCATGTTAGTAGTATGTCAATAAAAATTATTATGGAATGTAAAGAATACAATTAACAATAAAGAACGTCGAGTTTCGCTTCTTTACCATTTAGTCTCTTCCATTCATACACCAACGAAGTAAAACCAACTAAAATTCCCTCATATTGCGTAGGCAAAATGTGCAGCGTGATAAAAGAGAATGACGCAAAATAACGATATTGCTGTGGATTGCTGATATTTTACAACGTGCCTAAACCCCTTTATTGAAAAAATTAAAATTAAAAAGACATCAACATTTTTGCAAAAAAAAAAAAATCGATGTGAGGAAAACATCGAAAGCAAAATATAGATATTAATATATCAATGTTTCTGGTGAAAAAAATCGATGTTTTAAAATCATCGATTTTTTGCTATCCCTACCCACGGAGCTTCCACGAGCGCCGCCTGCAAAGTCTCTTTTCTTCAGTGCGTGGATCGATCGCAAAACATCGATGTTTCAAAATATAGATGTTCGATATTACAGCATGATATTAATAATACACCGCCCCAAAATCATGGACTATTTAAACTATTAAAAAGAGGGTTTGTTTAATCTCTCTGTTGTTAATTACATCGCCCCAAAATCATGGAGTTTTAATCATCGATGTTTTAAAAATGTTTTTGTAACCTCCGTCCAACGTTTAATTGATTGACTTATTTTTAATTAATAAATAATTCTTAATTGAGAAAACTAACAATTAATAAACACAATTATCAAAACGGTTTGAAATTCTACGCGCTGCGCTTAGATCATCTCAAGTAGTCAGATCTCCCACAGTTCTTCATAGATGGACGCAGGTTGAAGGGGGAGGCCCTAAACCTCTCTCTTTCCATTGCATATGCGTTGACGAACATGCGTTAATATAAGAACATATGAACTGTCAGTGGTATCATCAGTTATTATTTCATTTTTAACTTTCACAAAATCATGATTAAGTTTTTTTTATACACAAAGAAAACATTAAAAATGTAAGAAAAGATCTTTTAACATCATTGTTCAGAACAATCTGTGTTTAAAACATCGATTATCTTGAAAAGTCAATATTTTGAAAACATAATTATCTATGTTGCATCCATAGAAGAGGCACACTTCGAAGAGAAGGGGAGAAAATCGTCGGTAAAGAAGTAAAACTTAACTTCAAAACCGTGTTTTGGGATAAGTTAAATTGAAGTTGACTGTTCATTATTTTGTAATTGGATAGATCTACTAAGAATGATTTCGTACAAAAACTTGTTTGAAAACTATTTCAGAATATTGAAAAGCATACGTATCCACAAGGAAAAATTATTTGCAGAAAACAGGTATTTAAGAAAATAAATATCAAGAATCAATACCAGTTGCCTTTTTTGGATGTTATAAACGTTTACTAAGTTATAGTATAAAATACATTCAATTATTTGTTCTTTTTCATTTATAAAATATGCATCATATAGTTAGTGAAGACAAATAAAAGCAATTGTAACTATGAGGAATAATTTTGACATTTACCCACGGTAATCACCAGTTTTCGAATGTCCTTCGTACGAATATGGTGAACCGTAATTGTAGGGTATTTAAGTGAACTAACTGGCAGATGATTATCAACATATTTACAAACATTATCATGGATGTGATGCAGTGGAACGTGGGCATGATGACATAAGCAAAATGCAGGTGAAGGAAGCGGCAGGGGAGGACGACGCGGGTGCGGGAGCAGGGGCGGGAGCAGGGGCGGGAGCAGGGGCGGGAGCAGGGGCGGGAGCAGGGGCGGGAGCAGGGGCGGAAGCAGAGGTGGGAGCAGGGGCAAGAGCGGGCACGGAGCAGGAGCGGAGTAGGGGCAAAGGCCCGGCGGAGGCAGGGAGGGGGTGAATGTGGAGGTAGGTGCAGAGACAGGCCAGTAGGAGGTGCGGGGTAAAATTGTTCGAGAGAACGAGAGCGAAGGCGATGACGATAGCGATGGCGAAGGCAGCGATGCCGGGGCGGTGGCAGGGCTGGTGCGGGGCGGTGCGGGGGCGGTACGGAGGAGAGCGTGAAGGGGCGGGTGGGGGGGGGCGGGGCCGGTGTTGTGGCGACAGAGGTGGAGGCGGAGGCAAACGCGGTGGCGGAGAGAGAGAGAGATGGAGGCAAACGCGGTGGCGGAGTCTGCAGCGAAGACTGAAGAGCCCCAAGCGGTGGCTGGGAACCTCCCGCGCAGGCGCACGCCAGATAATAAAGCACGAGCAGGGCTACCACTCGCGGCACCACCACCCGAAGAGTAACGACATCAATTTTACCAACACCCGGCTTAAAAGCAACCTTAAATTTCCCGCCGCCCTGATAAACTGTGTGGATCTGCACAAGGAATCCGTTGTTTGGCTGGCGGGCGCGGGCTTTCGGGATGGATGGAGGCGACGCCTCGCGTCTCCGACCGCGCGCGACGCGGCGTCCACCCCCGACGGCTGCCCCACCCCTGCCTCCCCCGCGCGCGCCACCCCTCTCCGTCCCATTCTCCACACCCCTACCCCGCCGTAATCTCGGAACCTCCCACCGGGAGCGGTAGCTCAGTGCATCAACTGATGCCACTGCAGCGCCTCTGATTGGGAGGTCCTAGGTTTAAGTCCTGACGGCGACAGGATTTTCGGCACTAGCTAGGTCGAATTCAGTCGCTGTCTGGAGGAGAATTGTAGTGGCCGGCTGCTTTCATCGGTAGTTTTCCGTGGTTTCTCCCATCAACACCAGGCGAATGCCGGAGCAGTACACTACCAAACGCGCCACGAACCGCCCGCGATCTGTCCTTCCTCTCCTTACACACACCTTAAATTAACATGCACTACACTACCACATTTTCCGGGAGACCGGTCGGTAGCTTAGAGCTTGTCCGGCTGGGCGGTGCCCGCAGGTGGGAGAGTCCTGGTTAGAGAAAACCCCACTAGCCGGTAGGTCGGCGACGGATCTCACCATCCAGCAGGGAAGATCGCCGCCATCTCCCGAGAAAAACATGCACTACACTAATGGGACCAATGACCGAAGCAGTTGACGCGCCCGGAAACACTAAAAATCAATCAATAAATCGGAACCTCCCTGCCCGCCTCCCTCATTGCTGTTAATTGAATTGACTGGCCACTGCCAACACTGCTTGATGTTGTATTTAAATATATATATATATATATATATATATATATATATATATATATATATATATAAATATAAATGATAGATAAGCGAAAGAATCTTAACTGTCGCCTACTGCGTTCCTTTCTGCAGTATTTCATTAAAAATGTCATAGCGTGAAAAAGAGTGTTTATGCAATGTAACAAAGTTTCTGAACTGTAAACCGCATGCCAACGCAAGATTTCGGTGGTTGAAAGGGTTTTATAGTTAAGTAGCAACCCATACAATAAGATATAAATATTTAAAATATATTGCGAGATGTGGAAACAAAGTACAGATACAGATGTCGTATGAAAGTTAGATAGAAACATACACGAATACATTTTGATTGATTTGTAATGAAACCTAAATCGTATTAATCTTAACCCAAATACTGTTAATCTCTCGGCTGAATATTAACAAATAGGAACAACATTCAAATGAAAAATTAACCTCTTTATCACTATAAAAATGACAGCATTCTCATTTTTATTTTATAATTTAATTCTTTTTTAACGAATTTATGAAAATACAACAAACGAATTTAAAAAATGTATAAATGCGATCAGATTATGGGCGACTGTTGGTGATGAGAGATGAATTGTTGTTTGGAAAGGCAATGCAAACAAATGTCCCGCTGTCTAAGGTTTTCCTTTCTAAGCGATGTGCGCGGTGCCTGGTCCTGCAAGGAGACCGCCTGCTTCGCGCCCTGATAAGGGCCGTCGCCTGTTGGGAAGGGTGGCGCTTCTGCAACGGCGAAGGGCGTCTGCTGTCGATCGGCTCAAGGGCGCCACGCCGCGTCGGCGCCAGCCCGCCCTTAGAGGCCTGCCCTCAGAGGCCGACCGGCTAAGAGGGCCGGCGATTGGGTCGGAGGGCTGCTCTGAGAGAGTGGGTAGAATGACACGACACAGAATCTGTCGCGGAAAAACAAAACGGATAAGTTTGGAGGTGGAAGCAGGGAGTGACTGCAGGGCAACGGCATTTTTTTTTTTTTTGAGACTACTATGAAATACCATAATTTATCTTCCTTCACCAAAATCATAGTAAAGACTATTATATTTTTTTATATTAATTTTTTTCGCATTTTCTAATTTAGATATGAATGGGCCAGGTCCGCAGTGATGTCCCACATTCATGCCATTTTTAAAATCCAGAAGAAATCGAAATTTAAGAGAATCTAGACGTTATTCAGTTTGTTTATATGTTTCCTTTATTTATATTCATTGCAGTTTCTGTGAGCACTATGTAGAACGTTTGTTTTATAATATTTCTTTCTTTGAAAATTCTAAGATCTACATTTTGGATGTGTGAAATGGTGGTTTACAATGTTTGCTAATCTGTCCGTATAATCTGACACATGCTTATACACACACACACACACACACACACACACACACACACACACACACACACACACACACATATATATATATATATATATATATATATATATATATAAATATATTCATGTTTATCAGCGTGTTTCTGCATGAAGTTAGTATAATACAAAATATTTTTACCAAAAATAAAATGAATAAAAATTAGAAATCTCAAATTCTAGAGCTGACATATTCTTCACACTTAAGAAGAATAGTAAGAGAGCAAAATTATATCAAACGCCATCCATTTCTGTGTTTGACGAACTGCGAACCAGATGACCAAATTCAACTTGGACAAAACTTCGTGCAATCGACTGCTCTATCTATGTGTGCCTTGTGTGTCCTCGATGATTGACAGTATTTTGTAGGAAGGAATCTCTTAACGAAGGAAGTAGTACATTTTGTGGCAAATGGAAGCGTAGGTTTTCTCAGCAGGAGTCAACGGAAAACTTGGCTAGTCGAGGAACCTCGCATCCTAAGCACATTTGCCAGTGCTTCAGTTGTCAAACTGCGTCCTTCCTCAAGGCGAAATGCGAAATTCCTCATGTATTTCTCCCTGAGAAAGGTAGGGGACTGAAGGCCAAAACGTTGTCGACTGTATGGGGTACGGCATCGCCCGGACAGGAGAGTACATCGCTCCCTTCAGTATCAGTAACGGTGGCGACTACCACTGCTTATTATTAGTAACGGTGGCGACTACCACTGCTTATGAATAAATTTCGTACAGCAGCGAATATTTCCATTATTTGGTAAGACTGTTTTTGGTATGCAGCTGTCTTGTGAAATTCAATCGAATCATTATTGCGCTCTCTTCAGCTTCATTGTTGGGGGTGAATGATGAAAACTGATCAATACTTATTGGAGAGAAGAATCGTACCACTAGATGATAAAAACAAAACGTTGATATTCCAACAGGTTGTCGCCCCGTTGGAAACTTTAATTTTTTCAAAAATAACAATATTATAAATTATTAATTACAATACAATAACTGAATAACTATAAAGGAGGGCATATAAATTATTAGTACACGAAAAGTTTACGTTAGATATTTTTCCAGGGAAAAAATAAAATGTTCTTAAGGATAGCCTGTGTTCGGATTAATTTGTTCGCTACGTACATATTGTTTGTTACTTACGAAATTAATTCCATTTTTAGATTTATAACGACATAGTTGCAGGTACATCTCCATGTTTTTCAATTCTCCTCTTAAAATGTTTTGTTTTAATACGTACATTTTTTAATAAAACTGCTGTCCTCTCTTATTAGCTTCCTATTGTCTCCCTTTTCGTGCATTTTGTTCCTTTCACTTCATATTCTCCTGCATTTGTATTGCAACCTTACACTCTGAAGTGAATTGATGAACATATGTCGTCCCCATATGAGGAGCAAACATTCAAAAGGTGACTTGTCCATTTCGCAAAAATTTGACCATTTGGTCCATTTACCGTTCTTCTATTGTTTTTACCTAGAATTTTATTTCCCAAAAAACGAGAGATGACTTACTATACATTAAATAGTACTCTATTCTTTGAGTTAAAGGTGGTGTTGAAAAGGGTAAAATTTGTGCTATATTTTTCATTTTTATTGGAAAAGAATAAAATGGGCATATCACATTTTGAATGTTTGCTCCTCATATCTTTTCTTTTACCTTCAATTACCCCTTCTTTTTCCCCCTTTATTATTGTCTGTTTCTCATTCTCAGCTGTCCCCCTCCGACTCCGCCCCCTTTCCCTCAATCTCCTCCGCGCACGTCACGCAGCGTCACAGTCGTCTCGGACGGCTACTTTTTTTCTTCTTCTTCGCCGAAGACGCCCACCGTTAGGCAAACATCATAACCCGGCGTAAAACACACAGCCCGGGGAAGGGACACATACGCTACACTGTGCACGCCGTCCGCAGGGCCCTGCCAGGCGGGGCGGGGAGGGGTGGTGCCAGGGGAGAGGGGAGAGGCGCCGTCGAGAGCGTGCCAGGGAACGACCGGTCGCCCCGCGTCATGCCGCCTGTGTGATACGTCAATATTTGTGGGCTGTTTATCCGTCTTCCTTCTTTCCCACACGCATCAGCGCGCGGGAGTCTGCGGCCCCTGGCACAGTGGGTGCCCGCGACGAGCACCTCGAGGAACAAGCAAGTCCATTTCGTTCTCGCTTTCTTTTATTTCAATACTCAATGGTTTTGCATTATTAACTATTTTTTTCGCGTATCATTTCAAATATCACTTATTTTTAGGCGTTTTGTTTTCAATCACTTTTCGATATTAATCACTTCCCTTATAACATATATCGAATAGGCAAAAGTCCACGGCGCCCCAATATGAATTGGTGGGAAGTGTCTGGGAAGAGAAATTAGCTGCCCATTGCACAGGGTGCTGATTCAGCTTTTGCCTCGATGTACTTTCGGAAATCACTGATTAAAGCTCCCGATCTACGATTTAGATCCAAAACTCAATAATGTTTAAACTATCCAGAATATATCCGGCACCCATCTGGAAATAAACCCGCACTAATCAGAACAGCGACACTCCTCAATTGTTTCCACGCTGTAATGCACGTAGCTTCCGCAGTCTGTGTCAAAAACAATGGTCATTCATTTTGTTTTGTTCTCCATAGCACGATTGAATACAATCATCGTAATACGAGTTTTACTCTGATTTATGACGTACATTACTCAAACGTAAAGAAGCAACACCAGTAGAAATCAGAAGATGATTAAGTCAATGAAAGTACAGTATTTACGACGAGAAACAAAGGTGACGGTCCTATGAGAGTATAGGCTTCCGCGGCCGGAGATAGTAGCTACTTGGCTGTCCGCGAGACGCCGTGTCTGCACAGGTGCCAACGTTTCGGCCGCCATTCTGCGACCTTTCTCAGGGCGGAATGTCCCATTGGTTGGTACCTGTGCCTAGAACGCGCTGTCTCCCGAACAGCCAAGTAGCTAGTGACGGTCTTATGTTGTAGATACTATACGTATATAGCGGACGGTACCGTACAATAATCCAACAGTTGACGAAAGTTGACGTCGTTGATGAACGCCGGTGCTATTTTACCCCTGGGCTTTGCTTTGTGTGCATTTGGGCACAGGGCGCGTGCCGGCCAGCAGGGGGCGGGGCGGACGCTGAACCGCAAGACAGTGGAGAAATAAAGTTGACAGTCCTATGCTGTAGATACTATACGTATTTAGCGTACGGTATCCTAGAATAAATAATCCATCAGCCTCAGACTTACGTTGACCTCGTTGATGTGCGCCTGTGCTATTTTTGCTCATGGGTTTTGTTTTGAGTACGTTTGGGTCTAGTGTGCGTGCCGGCCAGCAAGGGGCGGGACGCGGGCGTGAACGTTGAACTGTGTGTGTGAGAGATAGAGAGAGAGAGAGTTGGAGAAATAAAGTTGACGGTCCTATGTTGTAGATACCATAAGTATTTAGCGTACGGTACTCTGGAATAAATAACCCAGCAGCCTCAGAGTTAAGTTGAGCTCGTCGATGAGCGCCGTGGTTTTTGGACGTCGTGTGTTTTGCTTTGGGTGCGTTTCGGCCCAGTGCGCGCGTCGGCCGCCAGGGGGCGGGGCGGGGCGGGACGCGGGCGCCGAACCGGAAGACGCCGGCGCGCGCCGCGGGCCGCGTCCCCCGGGACAGAAGAGGAGCGGGGCGCGAATGGCAATGGGGCCGCGTGAGTGCTCGGTTGGCCTCCAGACGCGCCCTCGCCCTCCCCCGCCCCTCCACGCCCCCAGCCCAGGGCCATCGCGGCGCCCCCGCATCGACAGAGGTTTGTTTTGGGACGAGAACGACGCGCTAGAAAGTGGTCGGGCGACTGGGCGCAGGTTGCTGCATGTGAGAGCCACTCAAGGCCGAAATGTCGGAAACGAAAGTGACATTTGCCACCTGATGCAGACCAGTAATGATGACATACTGATGCCACCTGATGCAGATAAGGAATTTTGATCATAATGGAGAATTTCAATTTATGAACGCGAAAGAGTTAATGAACATAGGTGCTCTGGTGTAGATCTTGTGACCAGGATTAATACTTATTTATAATATTAAATTAATCCCTGTATGCTATCGTTTCAATAATCATATAAAAATTGTGCATAGACTGACCTGTGTTACAAGATACATACAAGGGTTAAGGGGTTTCGTCTACAAGGTAGGTGAGGTATGAACAATCTCGCCAAAGCTAATTCGCGCTTTTAAAATTTCTTCGATTTGAACTCTCATCGTAATTTATTCTATTGAAGTGTCAGTTGAACATTATTACATTTCCAAATATCTTAAAAAATATTGGTCTCCGATGGATGACTGCAGAATATGTATCCCCATGATTTCTCCTTTAGCTTTGAGATTTGTAATCTCATTTCCAATCATTTTTTGATGAGATGATATCCAACCAATTACTATTTTCTTTCCTAATTTAGATGTATTACGGGATGTAGCTCATGTACGATTTAATAATTACGATATTACTCTTATTTATGATATATGATGAAAATTCATAAATGGAATATGATGAAAATTGTCTGTCAGAATACTGTAGCACTGAATGGACGAGTCTTTCTGCGTTTGCACAGAGGAACAGATTTACTTCACATTTTCTAAACACTATTAAGAAGGAATTCGTTAAGATTACAAGTTCGCATTTGCATGCTTATTGACATTATTTTTCGCGGTATCTATTCTGAGAACCAATTCTATCACTCAAACGAAGTTTACACATACTTTACTAAGCAGCAAATATCTCCTACAAATATCGATCACTTTCTCATATGAAAGGAAGAGTACTCTAAGTATTTATAAAAAAATTAATTGATCCTAGTAGCACAATACTCCATGTAGTTTATTATCTGCATACACATTTATTCCATTCAATAGTTTAAAAACTTGACATTTACGCTCACTATCGTAAGTATTTTGTGGAGATTATATCAGAAGGCAACTACTCACTTTCTCATTATTATTTCAAATATCGTCGTGATTCGAAAAACTCCTTTTCGAAGTATTATATCATCTATTTTTAATGAAAAAATATACTTGGTAATGAAACATTCACTACTGGAACTAGCACAGAAAGTATTACCGAGAAAAACGAGTCCTGACGAAGAATATGAGAACTTGGTTGACTTTTTTACTTCGTGCCATTGGCAATGTTGGTTCTACGGTTCTGTCTCCATCCAGCTTGATAACTGCGTCGTTCATTTCATGTCACGCTGGGTCGCTCAACGGTTTGGCGGCCACCCGAGAGAAGCCACGCTGTATTTCTGACTACCACGTTCTTTTCCCACGATTCTATTACACGACGCGTTTATATTCGCGAGTCTCGCTCTGCAGATCCTTCTGCGTCTCTCTTTTCGGCGAAATTTACGCGCGAGCGTTCGTAACGTGATCAGTGGATTTTTGTGGTCCTTCCACATTCTTGCGGCGTTTTGTAAGCACACTCATCGATGGAAACAGATATATGATGCTGTGTCGTAGAAGCCATTGACCGATTGCTATGTTTGAAACCAGGGGTGACCAACTTGCAAGGCCTCATGGGTCGCAACTAAAACTTTTAATATGGTTGCGGGAATGCATAAATGCAGTGAAACCCATTGGGATGATTTTGAATTTCTGTATTTAATAGAAAAAAATCCTTAAATTTACACTTGACCAGTATTACATTAAAGAGGGCGTTGACCCTGACAGGGCGCAACATGGAAGGAAGGAACTTTTAGATTCGACTAATTATCTTTCGTGGGCCACAATAAATGGCACGGTGAGCCGCATGTGGCCCGCGGGCCATCAGTCGGACAACCCTATGCACTTTGACCGCAATTCGCTGGCATCTGGGTACAAGACAAGAAAAGGTCACCGATGTTGGAAAACACAAATAAGAAACATCGAATGAATTAAGTGTTATATTTGATGTATCTTTGAATTATAATAAATATTTCTTTTTGTTAAATGTTTGTTGATTAATTCTTTAAGCCAAATAAATGTCAATGGTCTGAAAAACTAAATTCTGGTTTCATCTTCCTATCATGGTAACACTATTTTTATTTTATCCTCAGTCCACTACAGCATTATGCACTAACGTACATCACATCTCGACTTTCGTTTCAAATTAGATACCATCCAAAATATTTATCATGCTGTAGTTTTTTCTTTCTAAATTATTTACGTCATTCGTAAAGTCACAACATTCGCTTTTACAAATTATTACACTCTTTACATATAAGATATTCCTTGGAACAAATGAAAATACGACATCAAAATATTACTGTTTGTAGACAACAAACTTCGTAGTCAATTGAGTACTGTTGTCTTTTTAGTCCACTGTGCCTAACGCAGCATACTACGTAAATACATCTCCACTATTAATTATAGATTTAAACGTTTCTTCGTTAGTGTGAAACATTAGGATATCATGTTAATTAGTCAAATCAGGCGATGGGACATTCACTGTCGACACTATTCGCAGATGTACAGGGATCCTGATTAAATACGCGCCACCCCCATAATTTCTAAATGTAATAATCGCTCAACAATACATCAACATTGAGCACGTGATGTGTCTTATAGATATATTTTGTAATATTTTTTGTAGGTAAAAAAAGCCAATCTTTGATTTTTAAATTCAACTATATATTTTTTACTAGCGATGGCTGGATCATAATAAGAGGAATACAATGATGTATCGTTTGTTACTGTTTTGATGGTAAGTTGGTTAAAAAAAATTATACTTTCCGAGATGATATTTCAAATTAAACGGACAATAATAGTAGCCATTATTACGGTCTTTAAAGAGAGGAATGGCGCCCTTGTTAGCAGCGATATACAGATATTCACGATTTTGGCACAAAGGATAGAGGAACTAAGTCAATATTAACGATCACATTAAGAGATAATCAGAATTGAACGTTTCTCCCCCTGATTGACGGGGAGCGGAAGCTCAGTGCATCAACTGATGTCACTGCAGCGCTTCTAACCGGGAGGTCCTAGGTTCCCACTCCCCACGGCGGCAGGATTTTCGACGCTAGCTTTTCAGCTAGGTCGAATTCAGTCGCTGTCTGGAGGAGAATTCTAGCGGTCGGCTGCTCTGATCGGTAGTTTCCGAGGTTTCTCCGATCAACACCAGGCGAATGCCGGAGCAGTACCCTAACAAACGGGTCACAGACCGCGCGCCATCTTTCCTTCCTCTTCCTTGTCGTATCCTCTCCTTACACACACACACATTACACTAACATGCACTACACTACCACATATTTCGGGAGATCGGTCGGGAGCTTAGAGCTTGTCCCGGCTGGGTCGGTGCCCCGCTGGTGGGAGAGTCCTGGTTAGGGAGAAACCCCACTAGCCGTCGGTAGGTCGGCGCCGGATCTCGTCATCCGGCGGGGAAGATCACTGCCATCTCCCGCGAAAGTGAATTGATTCAATTTCTCTTAAAATAAAAGCATTACAATATCTCTACTGTATATTACTTCCCTCACGATTTAGAATTGTTGAACGAAAAGTGAATTTTTATATCGCGAACCGTTTACAAGTAATGTGGTTGGCCCGCAATTGGTGAGACACCTGGTTTCATGTGAACCCGTAAAATGAAGCTCATGAACTAGTACGAACTCATTCGAAAAGCAAAACTCATTCCCAAAGAAAAATATTGTTTATTTTAAGTATAACATCAACAGATCCACATCAAAGTTACTCTGACTTATTTCTTTTCCTTTGTTTCTTTGTAATTTTTTTAATTATGTTTTATTATTTGATTGTTTTTGTACATAGATCAGTTCCTATAAAACTACACATATGCAGTGATGGCTTAACTTATTACACTTAACCTAACTTAACTCTAATACAGTGGTTGAGAAAACCACGATGGCACCTCGTAGATATTATTCTAGGTCTGAAAATATTTTACAAAATATGTGGAATGGATATTTATTTTTGATGCGAGTGGGATGAGTGGGGTTTTTACAGAAGTTGAACGAGGATAATGTTTGAATATGGTGAATATTAGAGAAGAATTTATGGGATAGGTAAGTAATGTGGTGAAGATGAGGTTGAGGTTGAATTCATTATGTAGTTGATGATTTGATATGAACCAGGGTGCATTAGTGATGGTACGTAGGAATTGGTTCTGTACTATTTGAATTTTGTTGATGTTTGTTTTTGCAGCATTAATCCGTACTGGACAGTCATAGAGAAGAGTTGGTCTGATGATTGTTTTGTAGAGTATTGTTGCTGTTTTGTACGGCTGTTTCTTTGTATTTGGCAAGTATTTGCCCATGTGACACTGACCATAAATCGGCGGCGACGGGGTCCTTGGCCGGTGCGCGGGAATCGAACCCGCTGCCCGCCAGGCGGCGCATAGCGGTCAGCTGTCTGTGGCGAGCGGGTGAGCGTGCGATAGCCAAGACCTTTATCCAGGAAGTGATCGCACAAGTGACTAATAAGTTGTCTCCGTAGCTCTCGCGAGTGTGCCAAGACCCTACCTTGTGCGACCGGTCGTCTGTTAGCAGTAATGACTCCCAATAAACATATTCCTTTGAAATTTACATTGGGAGCTTTGCTCACAAATCTGTCCTCTGATTTAATATCGTCATTATTTCCTGAATGTGATGTCAGGAAAAATGGAAATGCATGTATCGCGAAAAATCGGGTAATTCTCAGAGAATATGTTTTAAGAAGTGGTTGTTTCTTAACGCGTGTGAATATGACATTAGTGGATAAATCTCGACTCGTGCATTAAATAATCAAGTTTCTTTCGAGCTACATTTCACCTCTGATTTTCTGGTTTCTTCCTCATGTTTTCGTTGTGTATTTCTGGAAAAGCGTGGACTATGTAAGTGTGGCGCGTTTCTAGGTTCACTGAAGTGTTGAAAACACGCATTGTAAGGGTCACGGCAGCATAAATATCACCGATGATAGATCCACTAAAATTTTGTGACTTCATCGGTGCAAGGGACGAAGTTTAAGGAATGTTTCTTATGGAAGATAACACCTGAAGGATTCTGTACATGAAAAAATTGTAAAACGTCCGTGATTACATTCGTGCATTTTCTTCTTTTAGGGTCAAGGGACCACGTGACAATTTTAGCACTTCCTTCGTGAATTTTCACATTTACTACATTTTCTGATCTTAAATCCAATTTAGCGGAGAAGAAGAGATTATCCCACGTCGATAATTGAACCGGGCAGCCAAATTCTTTATGATTTTGTGGCGCTGATAAAAGACGAAAATATGCATCATTTGTCTAAAAAAAGTACGTAAAAATAAGTACAAAAAAAGTAGTAGTATGAAGTAGAATAGTATACATTGACCAGTCTTATTTTTAAATCGAAATGTACAAAAAATGGTATTCAAGTGAAATTGTCTAACTATAACTGCGATATAAAACAACTAAAATACACATTCTTGTGGTTTCCGTTGTTTTTCTTGTGCCTAGATGTTCCACCTCCTAGGGCGAGTACGATTCCATACCGGTCTTGTCGATGTGTTCCAAGAGCCACAACGCAAAGATATAATATATTATTTCATTCTTTTAAATGTTTTACGCCATGTAATTTTGTCTTGTTGGAATAGAGATGCACGCTACAGAAGATTATGCAACATTTCGGACACAAAATGAATCACACTTCAAATAGAACTCCTAATTAAACATATAAGAAAAAAAATGTGACAAATGTTTTACACTTCTTCCATCCTCTCCTTGCACTATAAAATTCACATTGAGGAAAACATTACACAATACCAAGAGAAGAAGCTCACGGTATCCCAAATACATGTTAAAACTCCCATAAAAATAAATATTCACTATAAAAATGTGTGTTAAAAACGAAAATTTTCATCCCTATATGCTGATAATTTCTGAATGTATGTATAGAGAGTATCTAAATTTAAGAATGAATAATGTATTGTAATTTTTATGTATTGTATGTAAATTGTTTAGATTATGTAAATTGTGTAGATGTATATATTAGGAATATAAGTATGAAATCCTGTAAATTAGCAAGTAGTAAGATAAAATAGTGAGATGTTGTATGCCAAAATGTTATGTATTAAAAATAAAAATGTAAAAATCCCTGAAAGACATAACTGCCAAGCAGGAAGAAAATAAATGTAAAAAACGACTCACCAAAGTATCCTTTAAAGGCATTAGCAACGGGAAGAAACGATGAGTTTCAAACGAAATATACAGCTGAAAATTGTCATCTTGGCCAAGTAGTGTAATTTGTATTAATGTTAAATATTCTGTTCATCAGGAGCACAGGAGCTGGAGCAACTTCCAAATACGCAAAGACCAAGGGGGAGGCCTCGAGTCCCTTTTAGGTCGTGGGTGTTTTTGTTGTTATTTGTATATGTGCTTCTGCTTGTCGAGTAACTAATATCGTTTGGTAACTATGAGGGTTACTTAGTAGATATAATTATGTACGAAACAGTAAAGGATTATCATGGTTGTAATAACAGATTTACACGGTTTTGGACCAGAGGAGCTGAGAGCAGTTTTTGAAGTAATTGTTGGCGCTGATTACGAATCCGTAGTTGGTTTTTGGATACCAGCTCAGGTTTCTTAGAAAAAAAATGAATAATGTTTTGCAATTTTCATCAAAAAATTGTTACTGTATTGGGGAAAAACAAAAGAAATCAGAAATGAAGTGGAGTGGAACTGCGTCGTTGGTAATTTTTTAGGTCCGTCTGACGTATAAGACACCAACAATAATCGCGCAGCTTTCCTTCGACCCAAAAACTCTTGGAATATTTCACATTTGTAAATCTCGGTGTAGCCGTTCTCCTTGCTCATCGCTAATTTCGTCTAAGTCGTTAGGGAATAAATTCAGAGGGGAATGAAGAAAATGGATCTTCAACGATATCTGAACTCCATTTTTATGGTAATTATTCAAAAGATTTGTCACAATCAGCTTGTAGTCGTCACAATTTGTATTACCAAGAAAGTTTCTAACAACACTCTTTAATCACTCTCATGCTGCTGCTTCCGTGGCCGATAAACATTTGGTGAAGTTGTTGTCCGTCATCAGCCTTTGAGTATCTGGACCGTAAAAAACACCTTTGATTCTAGAGTTGAAAATATTGGGAAAGAACGAAGAGCTTTATCAGATACTGTAAACGTGGTCCACCTCGGTCAAGGGCCTTAACGGCATTTTTTTGTACGACCAAGTTTAATGTGTAAACTTGTAACACACGAGTTGGGTCAACAAGAGGTGTTGCACAGTCCCTTTGTTGTCCTGGTGAATACTGGCTTCGACATTGATGAAACTTCGCGATATTTCAATGTCTTAACAATACCACATTCGTAACTATCATCCGTGTGGTTCTGAGGTTTCCTTCACAGCATCCTCAATGAAAATGGAAAATAGATCTTCTCGCCTCTCGACCATTTGTACAGCTTGTTTCGACACACGATGTAGAAGAATTCCGGTCCTTCTGGCTTTTCTGTGCCATTGATTCCGAAGTAGTGCATATTCTTCAAAAATCTGTAATGATTTGGGCCTTTTTACCAACGATATACCCGTCACCAACGACATAACATAAAAATAATCAGTACTGATTTTACACGACTTTGTTAGCATTTTCACTCTCCTTCGTTTTAGAACCATAAAAATACTCCTCGACTATGAATGAAATAACCACAGTATTAACGCAGTCAGCAGTCGTGAGAACTCAATACTGTCAAAGTGAGAAATCAAAGAAAACAGATCTGATAACGGGATACGAGAAACGGATTTGAATTCTGCGCACGAAAATACTTAAGATTACAAATTTGTCGTCTCTGGTTCAAAAACATGACCTAAATTTGTAAACCTGTGTAATGTACGAAGGAACTAATAAAATATATGTTCAAAGTTTCAATGGCAATTATGTTTAATTTAATATAATTAAATAATCACAATTTTCTCCATGTGGTTGTACGTGGTGGCTAATCATATCACCATCTCATGTGAATATCTCATCCATAATTATATATCTACCGTCACCATTTCCGGCCTCATCCTGTACAGTGCAAGACAAAGGCAAACCAGTGGGATCAATTATACAGCAATCGCCAGCAGGAAAAGTGTAAGTCTTCTCTATCCTCTTCGCTTAGAAACTAGTAAGCCACTCATCACATTAATTCAGTTGAATTATCATTTGCGTAAACTATAGTAAACATATCATGAAATTACTGACTTATGTGGCTCAAGGCATCAACTGTCTGGAGGGGAATTCTAGGAACCGATTGTTCTGAATGGTAGTTTTTCGTGATTTCTCCAATCGACTCCATGCGAATACCTGAGCAGTAACTTAACAAACAGGCCGCGGACCACGCGCGATCTTCCGTTCCTCTTCTTTGACGTATCCTCAACCCTTACTTCCCTCACTTGGAAACACACGTACATGCACTACACTCCCACGCATGCCAGGAGACCAGTCAGGAGTTCGGGAGCTCAGTGCTTGTCCCCATTGCGGCGGTGCCCTGCTCGTGAGAGATATCTGGTTGAGGACACCCCGCTAGCTGACAGGTAGATCGACACAGGATCTCACCATTCACTGCCACCTCCCACGATAAAACATGCTCTACACTGACTAATCACTAGTGACCGGAAAAATATGTAGTATGAAACGTCAAAATATGTACATAAATATGTAATGAAAACAGTAAGAATGTGTAATAAATATGTAAAATCGGATATAATATGTAATATTAATATACAATAATTATAAAGCGAACATTTACATAATGGGAAATTACATTTATAAAAAAATACCTAAACAATGTTTAAAAATAGTACAAACGTTTTAGAAATCGTCTGGAGAGCACAAATTTATGCACGCTGTGCATCACACAACTTTCCGCCGGAATGTGAGAACATCCGACTGCGTCTTCATGTGGCGTCCTCGTGTACACAGTACGCACAAATAATGTAGAAAAAAGTGCGATTTTTTTGAAAATATTTCCTTTCATAAAAAATAAACAATAAAACTGAAGAAAATTGATACATAAAAAATGTTTGTGAAAATAGCAAAATATGTAAAATATGTACTTTAGTACAAAATATGTAAAAATATGGAAACAACAATTTTGATATTGTGTTAGGACGGCGGCAATTCGCCAAGATTACAATTTTTAGAACGGTAAGTAGAAAGACAAAAAATATGCAATTACATAAAAATCCGGTTTCTACTAATGACCTTAGCAGCATTTGTGGCGTCCGGAAACCATCAATCAACGACTATGGAATTATTACATAAACTTTGACATTATGGCGCCCCAGATCGCCTGGCCGTGCGCTGTACACAACGTGCGTTCTCTCTGAATGGAATTGAATCGTCGTGTGCTCCGCGCGGCCAGACGCCGCCGAGAGTGGCAGCGCGGCGTGGGGTCGCAGCCCGGCGACCTCTGGCGTCCGCCACTTGAACTGTCGCGGGGCCACGCCGCCACGCGCCGGTCCGGGCTTCGACCCCGCGCGCCGCCGTTCTCGCGCGAGCAATTGCCTACGCCTAGTGGATGTGGGTCGCCCATGCTTAGACAACTTGGACGTATATGTCACGAGTTCACACTCCTACGTGTTACAATGTACTTCATTCTGAGAAGATTTGACGTCTTGCATTTGACTCGCCCTATCTTCTGCTTCACACCACATTTCAAACGGAAGGTTGGCGGAGAAACAGAAAGTTGATAGATAACGTTTTCAATTTAATCTTAATGCTGGAACACTATACTGTCGTGTAGATGTTTCTCGATGATGTAAAAAAAAACTTTTTTTTTTTCAAGGCGCAAGATCAAGATGTACGTCAATGCACAGACAACGTGCACGTATATGCCGCAAGTTCACACTGTTTAAGTGTTCCAAAGTAATTAATTCTAGAAAGATTTAAGATTTGTCTTCTCTTCGTACTGTATTGGTTCTATCATCTTCTTTCAACATTTCAAACCGGATATTGTTGTTGAGGTAGGAAATTAATCAAGAACAGTTTCCAATTTAATGTTAATACTGAAACACTATATTTTCATGGAGTGTTTTTTTTTTTCAATGATGAGCACGCTATTTTTACACACACGTACAATCACGAGCCTTGATCTAAAAGAAGAAACACGATTCCGTACATTTCAAAGTAAGAAAACAGTGAAGCTGAAGACAAGACGACCTCACCTGAAGGAGATCCCCAGTATCACGAATTCCAGGAGAACAATAAACAATACTGAGAAGGGCAGAGCCCTGCATTGTGTCTGTCTCAGGATCAATTCCGACGGGCGCTGGGCGGCAGCGGCGTTGGAGACGGAGGAGGGGAAGGGGGGGGATGCCCCCAGGGACCAACAAACCTCGCTTATCCCGGGGCTCTGTCGATGGCGGCGGCGGGGGTGGGGCGCACCTCGGCGGCGGCGGCGGCGGTGGACGGACCGCCCCCGGAGGCGGCGGCGGCGGTGGCGACTCGCGCTCCTAACACCCTCTTCACTTGTCAAGCGGCCATTGTAATCCCAGGCCGCCACCCGGACAAGACAAGGAGTGTCGGCCAAAGCCCCTGAGACGATGACAGATGATACCGAACAACACGCCGCCTCCCGCCGCCGCGGCCGTCTCCTCAGCTGCCTCCGGCTTTCAATATATATATATCTGCCCCCGAGCCCCCAGAGGGCCACTGCCGGACAGACGGAGCCCCGGAGGCACCTCAAGACGACGGCTGTTGGCGCCCACGGAAAACAATATTTGGACATTCGGGTATTAGCTTATTCATTTTGACGAGGGATAAATCACACGTATAGTGATGGAATTCCCAAAGTGATCGCTTCAACAGAATATCTAACGAAATTCGTGATTGTAGCTGAAATACATTTTTATTATTTGTTTGTGTAGGACATGTTTCACAACATATTCAAGTTATCTTTCATGCACTTTTATATTCACTCGAAGTTAGTATTATAAAATTTCACCGGAAAACGTCATACACAAGAATAATAATTAAAATAAATATTTTTTTTCATGAATTTGTTGACTGAACGTATTTTGATTGTGGTCGTATGTATTTTATGGTTCGAGGCTTCGATATCTCTCCTACTCCAACTTACCTTTCCTTTAAACGTTTAAAGTTCTTCAAATACTCTTTAGCAACTAGGACAATCCAAGCTGGGTCGAGAAGAGAGATCTTGATAATTACGGTAAATTAATTTTTATATTTTTCTATCCTAACCACTACTTCCTGAGAAATGATAGCTTTCTTGACATCACAATACTGCATTAAATGCTTGGAAAAAACTTTTTATTTAGAATTTGGCGATAGTTAAAAGGAATTGTTAAAATGAAAAAAATTCAGTTATACAATAGCTTGTAATATATTGTTGCAACTTCTGATACAGGAAAATCCTAAAAACACGACTTCACTCGTGCCGATTTCAAAAAGGTCAAATTGTTCCCTGGGTTCCCGGTAGATTTCAAGACAAGTGATAATTGACATGAGATAGGCAATAATATCGTAGGCTGACAATTCGAATCAAATTTCTCAGCAGCTTCTTAGAAAAAAACGAAAAAACGAATAATCCAACAATAATCTATTCCTTTCGTTCTACATTGTTTCTTCTCTCTTCTCTGTCGATGGATATTCATCCTTAGTGGTCCATAGAAATATAAGATATGCAGAACTGTTAATACGCAAATCTCTCCCTAGAATGATTGTGTTATTTGTTAGTACGCTGTTACTCCTTATGACATTTCCTTTCATTATTGAGCACGACCAAATGCACTGGGAAGGTATTTTTAGATCTTAGTGGTGGCCAATCAACAAAACCATTTCTGATCACCATCCTCATCCTTTTCAGTCATTCGTCTTTTCTGATCAATCATCAAGAATTTTCCATTAACTACTTATAACGGAGCTCCACTTATCTATCATCCCCTTCCTGCAACTCATTTTCAGTTTCTAGAGGATCCGCATAGATAAGAACAATCATACCATATCATTCTCAATCACTATCCCCCATACTCTTCAGCAACACCACTTCCTTCTTCTAACAACTTCTCCCTTGCAGCTTCTTAGGAAGTCCCCATCCTCATCAGCTCTCCTTTTGCCATATCCTCAAGATAGCTCTACATCTTCTTACAGCACAGTCGCACCTACCAAAACGATTCCGATCACTACCCCCCTTTTCTGCCCGCCACATCCTCACAATTCCTCCTCCGTAGCCTCTTCAGAAAATTCCAGTCATACCAAGCTATTCCCGACCACTCTCCCCATCCTCTTCATCTCTTTCCCCGCCACATCCTCACAGTTCCTCCACCGTAGCATCTTCGGAAAATTCCAGTCATACCACGCCATTCCCGACCACTCTCCCCATCCTCTTCACGTCTCCCCCACGTCCCCCCCCCCCCCTCGATCCCGTCACTGCCCTCCCCAGCCACGTCACTCGCGCCTCATCCTCACGCCCTCGCACCGCAGCCTCTGCCCTCTCAGACGCGCCCTCCCGCCCTCAGGAGACGCGCGACAATTCATCATCGCATTGTGCGGCCCCCTCCCTTCCCTTCGGGCCGTCGCGTCGCGCCGCGCCGGCGGCGTCCGCACTTTTCTCCGGGGCGAGCGTTTAGCGCGGGCCCCCGGATTAGCCCCGCCCTCGCCTTTGCCCCGGGCGGGCGGAGGGCGACCGCAATTTTTGATCGCCCCGCAGCCCGCAGCGGGGACAGCATTTATTACCCAAGACACGCCGCCGTCGCGCGCCCCGACGGTCGTCGATGACTAATTATTCGACGGCCCACAGACGGGGACGCTCCGCTACTGGCCAGGAGGAGGGGCAGGGATGGGAATCGGTGGTTGAATGTGTGTGGCGTGGTATGAGAGAGAGGGAGGGAGGGAGAGAGGAGAGAGGGAGTGAGAAGGAGATAGGAGAGAGAAGAGAGAGGGAGAGGGAAGGAGAGAGAAGAGAGAAAGAGGAGGAGAGACGTAGGGAGAGGGAAAGAGAAGGGGAGAGAGGGAAAGAGAAGGGTCTAGTGAGATGAGTGTGTTTGTGTCCAAGTGTGCGCGTGTATGTACGCATTAATAGGTGGTGGTGGTGTGGGTATATAGTAGAAAAGTCAGTATGTGTAGTGTGTGTTTGTGTATGTGTGTGTGTATGTGTGTTGTTTTCTTTATATGAGAGCAGGGGAAAATCTTCCAAAGACTCTGCGGAGTCCGCTCTCGGCAGTGTGTAGGATTCACAACTAGCCTGTGGCTACACACTAAACCCCCTCCTATTCTCCGATTACGTGTAATGTATGAATGTTTTTATGTTTAGTGAATGTGTGGTACACGTGATTTCATGGATGAGTGGGAAGGCAATGGGATTCAACAGTAGAATGAATGACCAAGGGTGTTTATACATGCATTAATATATTTCGGATATTGCATATTTTATATAGTACCGCAGATCATTGACGGAGTAGGCAATCAAAATACACCAGAGACTACGCGACTGTCTTGAAAACACTTATTAATGAATACGACATCAATGATACAATGAAACCACAGGAGTTTGGCTCTTCCTCCTCTTCACACAAAGCAAAAACACGCGAGCGTGACGTGGGTTTCAACACACGACCATTTATAGCCTAAGAGATGCGGCTGCGGGCGTCACAGCTGTTGGGGGATGACCGCTCCGCCAGGAGTGATTAGTCGACGGCTGGCAGACGGGGCGGCAGAGCGAGAGACCAGCGGGGGAGGGGGGGCGAGGGGGATTCGTAGGTGGACGATAAGTGAGGGTGTGCGACGAGTGGGTATGTGGGGGGGGTAAATTTCTGTTGTGTGTTCGAGTGGATGAGAGAACTCAGTGGTGGTGAAAGAGGTCAGAGATGTTCGTGATCATGAAAGTTCGTTTCAATGTGTTACATTTTGTTCTCGGCCTTATAAATGACATAGGTGACCAAATACTAAACATATAGTACTTTTCTCTTGGAAACTTGAAATTACGTAAATTGAAAGTATGTAATAATCATGTAGTGTCGTGATGTTTACCCTGCATACAACGATATATGTTGATTTAAAACCCTAAGGGTTTTCGTTTAGAAGGAAGTTTGAGCTTTGTACTCTACCAAATTTCATTATTTTTACTTTCTCGCTATGGAATAGAGTGAAATTTAGAAAATGCTGCACGAAAAAGCTGGGAATTTTTGGCAGAAAAACTCTTATTGCAGGGCCTTGGTATAGAAAAAATGGATCAATTCAATTGATAAATTAAGAAAAAGTTCTCTATCACGTAGTGTAGCCAGAAACCATGTTTCGTGGGTCCTTGATATCGAAAAATCGAATGATAGCAAAACGGCTGTCTGTCCGTCCGTACGCCTGTCTGTCTGGCTAGCTGGCTGGCTGCTGGCCATACGTCCGTCTGTGAACAATACTAGGACCTAAACCGTTCAGCCGATTTTCTCCAAAACAGACATTCCCCAATTGACCTGGCTGATGTCACGGTGTCGCCATTGACTTTGAAATCGGTATTTTAATTTTGGAGTACTTTACATAAAGACTGTGGGACAGTTTGCAAATTTTCACAAAAATGGCTCCATCGTTTTTTATCTTTTTTTTGTTGGATAGTGTGAAGGACGTTTAAGATAATGCTGCAAGTCTCAAGTTCTTTAAAAACCCCATTTTTTTAAAAATGTTTAAAACAAATTTAAGCTTTCCTACAACTAAAATAAAAGAGAGATTTTTCCCTTAATGAAATGTCCCTTAAAGATAGATTTTGAAATAAGTTCAAGGACAATGTTTGGAAAAATTGAGTACTTTTCGCGTAATTCGGCATGAAAACACGCGCGAGAAAGTACTTGCTGTTTTAGCACCGCTAGCTTATGCGATGTATTTACTCGGAACCAGCTAGTTACCATAACAAACGAAGTATTACGAGTAATTCACATTTTGAAATGTCGAGGAGAGTCAAATTTCTTCCCAAAACCTTTTTTATTGTATTTACTAGCACAAAAAAAACTGATTATCACGAGAACATCCCCGTCTATATTCTCCATCCCCTATTCCCGCCGCCACCTGTCCATCTTTCTGCAGCCAGTTCCTCCAACTCCGAGAGCCTGTTGTAGGTGCTTCCTGCTCCACACGTCGACATCATCGCCGCGTCGCCAAAGGCTCTCGCCACCGCGTCCTGCTGCAACCGCACGTCAATATGCGCCACACCCCTCTCTCTACCAATGCGAGTGCCACTCCGGAGCTGGGTGTGTCCAGACAGGCGCTTATCCAGGTTGGCAAGTAGCTGCCGTTAAGGCAGCAATAGGGGTATGGACAGGGGTCGGAGATAAAAAGAGTTGTTAATATTCGGACTATAAGTACTAGAAAAGAGTTTACTTAATGTTTTAATTAATTGGTTAGTGTTGTGGTTATGGGAATATGAGTGTGTAATTTGAAAGTTAATGAGTTTAGTTATGTTAATATTGTTCATAAAATATGAAAGGAAACTTCAATACAGAAACCTCGGTTTCATATTGATATTACCGAAGTACTTAAGGTTCCCTTATCTGGAAGATAGCATTTATTTTAACTTAATATACTACCATTTCCCGAATCAGGCAACATCGAAGTACTCAAACAAAACAAACAATATGCACAATTGTGCAAAACATAATAATGTCCACTCCGAAATTAAATCGGATCGACACAAAAACAGGTCCTCTCCTTCCAGATTGAAGGGAATAAAAGATAATCTAAATTTATCTGCCTGAATGAAGTCAACAAATGATGCAAAGAATAAGCACTGAAGTCTTGCCAAATTGCAAAGTGTTAGCCCACAACTATGTGTTGTCTATTTGTCTGAAAGCGTGTACAGGAGAAAGTCTATTCTAATCCACCACTTTTCCCCCTCTCTGTGTAAAATCGACACGATGAACTCGTACAACGATTCTCAGTCGACAAATGAAGCAAAGACTGCGCAATATTTTGCAACACATTTTTCGCAAAGTGTGCACTTGAAATCTGGTCCATATCGCTCCAAACTATTTCGGCTCTCAAATTGTAGAGGAGAATGACTAGTCTATTGCACCATTTCCCCCTCCCCTCACCGCACACAACCGACGCCGCCGCGAGAAAGAATCCGCGGGTGGGTGACGCGGGGAGGGGGGGTGAGCTTCGCGAAGCACCACGCCCCCTCCCGGGAGCCGCGGCGATAGCGCTCTCGCTCGCCGTAAAACGCAAAGCAAATGTTGACAAATGCGGGTCGCGTGTGGGGCGGGGCGCGGCGGGGAGGGTGGGGGAGACGCGAGGCGGGGCGGGTGGGGCGCGGTGTGTGATTGAGGCGGCAGGGCGCGTGAGGGCGAGGCGTGGCGAGGCGGGGCGAGGCGGGGCGAGGCGGGCGGCACGGAGCAGGGCGGGGCGGGGGCAGGAGGGGGCCGGGCGGGAGAGGAGGGCGGGCGAGGCGGGGCGGGGCAGGTCCGAGCGTAGGGAGGGGGCGGGCGTGGCGGCACAGAGCGACACGGCGCGGGGAGGGGCGGGCAGGGAGGGTGTCGGGTGGGGCGGGCGGGGAGGGGAGGGAGAAACAGGGTGGGGCGGGCGGGGCGGAGCGGGGCGGAACGAGGTTATTGGCAGATGACGAGTCGTTCGGAGGAACCCTCCGCTGATGGTTCACGCGATGGGTCCTTTGGCACAAAAGGGGTGTGCTGGAGGGTGAGCCTCTGTTGACTGATTGCCCGTCCACATGGGGCGCGGGTTGCTCGGCCCAATAGGTTCATCAAACAATTTTTGTAAAGCGAGAGAGGGGGGAGGGTGAGTGGTAGCAAATGGAAAACGCGCTATGTCGTGTGGTGACACATTACTGAATTTGTTGGGATATCGCGTGTTGTAGTGGGGGAGGCAAGGCCGTGTAATGTAATTGTATCGAACATCAACAATGAAAATAAGAGTATGGAAGAACTGAAAATTATTAAAATCTTTTAAAATCTGAATCTTACAAAAATTTAGATTTTTTTGCGATGTTTAGCAACAAAACATTCTTCTGACGATTTGAGAAAGATCAACTAATTCAAAACAAACGAATATATTTATTAAACAATATAATAGTGTTGACGGAATACAATTCCCATTATTTTTTGTATTAAGACTGAGAACGTGTCTACGTTGACCGCTTCTGAATTGCGTTCAATTGATATTTTCTATTGCTGCTACGACACAATCTGTAGCAGGTAAGACCAACCGGTTGCCGTAAGAATCTTCAAAATCGTGAAGACATGATATATTTTTTATGTCGGATGACTCTCTCTTTTCTGAATTGTAAGTAACAGACAACAAACCCCTTTTTAGTTTTGAGAAGATAATAATAAATTATTATTGATATTATTATTATTATTATTATTATTATTATTATTATTATTATTATTATTATTTTCTAGTAGCAAACAATTAGGCGTGCAAACAACAAGACGAAACAGTGGATTACCTAATCAGTGCCTGCAGCAAGGTTTTCCAGATTATAATCGGCGTCATGACAAAGTGGCCAACGGGCTTCACTGGTGTATGTGCAGTAAATACGGATTGCAGGCGACTGACAAAATGTTGAAAGCACGTAATACTTTAACATGAACAACATATGTAAATTAGTATGACCTCTGTTCTCTAGAACTTGACCTCTGTTTCTGAATTCAATAATTATTCTCCATTTCTCTACCTACCGAAATGGACAAAACGGTCATCCGATTCCTCAACGACGACAAGAAAGAAAGCCGTCCAGACAGCAACCTATTTAAGTTGGGCCGCAGAAAATGAGGTCAGGCGGCGAGGAAGAAGTCTCCCAAGCAGCTATCAATTAGGAGCGCATCTAGAGGCGATATCGGGCGGCTGCGGGGAAGATCATCCGACAGGCAGCAACCAATTCTATTCGCAACCAGAGGCGATTTCGGTATACGGCGAAGAAGACAAACCGATTGACAGAAATCATTTAAAATCCTACCCAGAGGCAGTATCGGCATACAGCAAAGAAGACACCCCGCTGAAAAAAATCATTTCAAACTTCAAATTTCAAAACCAAATCAAATCATAGCAACCGTAGGCTATACCGGGTTTCAGGTAAGAACACAGCCCGACTGACAAAAATAGATTCAAATCACAACCACAGGCGATATCGGCTTACAGCAAAGAAAACAACTCGACTCACAGAAATAATTTCAAATCGTATCCAGAAGCGATATGAGAGAAATCATTAACTTTGAAGGCCTTTTACAAAAAATATATTTTTAATTTAATTTCTATTTAACGGTTTTGATTCGGTCACTTGAACTCTCACTACCAAGAAATCAACGGTTGTTTTTAATTATTATAAATTGTGTAATGTTTATCTGTTATTCACTTATTGTCGTGTTAATTGTATTTCTTTTGTCTGTGATATCTGTAAACTTCAAATTTTATTTCCGCTTAACAATTTATATTATAATTTTATGCAATTGAAACTGATATGGAAACTGAAAATATTGTAATCTTTGTTTTCAATCTGATTATGTTCCCGCACTGTTGCAGCCTCTGTGTGTTTTCTAATTAATGTATATACTCTTATATTTTTCAATTATTGTTAATTCCTCGGTCTTCAGCCGCCATCCTGATTGAGGTTTTCTGGGTTTACTCAATCGCTTAAGGCGTATCCCTAGTTTTGCATCCCAGATATAAATGTAAAATATGCCCTCCTCGATCTTCTTCATAGTATAAGAAATAATGTAAATATTTCATGTGGTTAGGCGGAAGAGCAGGCCTAATGGCCTGATCTCGCCACTAATAAAGACAATATTATTATTATTATTATTATTATTATTATTATTATTATTATTATTATATCGGAATTTAACAAAGAAGACAGCGCAACTGACAAAAGTCATTTCAAATCGCAACCGTAGGCGATACAGCGAAGCGGACAGTACGACTAATAGATATCGTGTCAAGTCGCAACCGAAGGCAATATTGGTGGGCGTGTGGCGGCAGCAACCAAACCCTTTTCCTTCCGTTCCCCTCCCATTGCCCGCCCCACCCCCGTCCCACCCCCGCCCCTCCCATCGCCCCACCCACCCCGTCCGTGACGTGAATATGTGTGTGACTAATGGCCACGGCGTGACTGTGACGAAAGAGGTGACAAATGACGACCACGGGCCGCGCCGGCCGCCCCCGCGCGCCCCCGCTCGCCTCCTCCGCCGCTCCCGCCGCCGTCGCTCGTTTCTTGTTTCTCGTCCCGGGCGCGCGACTTCTCATTGTTTCTGACGCACCGCTGGGTGGTACGCTCCCCCAGTTCCTTTTTTTTTTGTTTTTCGTTTCAAAAAATAAACGCCCCGCGAGACGACTCGTTTCGCGGCCCTTTTGAAGCGGCGTCGGCGGCGACGGTGAATCGGATCTCAGGGAATCGGTATGGAACTGCGGCCCCTGCCGCCGCCGCCGCAGGGAACTGGGCGCGCCGTCGCGCCGCGGCGGAGTGGAGCGGCCTGTTAATATTCATATGTCCGAAAGCGAAGGCGGCATCCGAGCGCACAAACGTCATGTGTATTTCACACTTCGACAAATTTGAATTACAAATCGGTGTCGGTAATAACAGCGGCCGAGGTCGCGTCGTCGGAAGGAATTCGTCGCAAGGGAGACTGTGCAGTGCGGGGCGGCGCGGGGCGGCGCGGGGCGGCGCGGGGCGGCGCGGGGGGCGCGGCGCGGCACGGGGCGGCGCGGAGGCGGCGCGGGGGCGGCGCGGGGGCGGCGCGGGGGCGGGCGCGGGGGCGGGTTTTTCCATCTGCAATTGATTATACGACGCGGTGTAGGGGTCGGTGTGGCTTGAAGTACAGCCTCGCCCTGCCGCCTACCTTTCCGACAGAGCAGCGCTCATGCGGTCGGTTCCGTTGCGAAATCTCTCATCCAGGTCGCTCAACTCACCCGTGATTTCCAAGATAAATGCATCTTGTGTAGGTGGAAGAAAGTCAATAAGGTTGAAGTACCTAGTACAGAATGGATTAGGCAGTGCTCACTCCAAATCACTTTCATACTACTCGTAGCAGTGAAATCCGTTCATCTTGTGAATTGTGAGAATTTCAGTGTGGTGGAATTGTTACCTAGAAGAAGGCGGATTTGGTGGTAAAAGGGTTAGCGCACTGGCCTGTTGTACCCAAGTTTGTGGGTTTAAACCCGATCGAAGCCGTGGATATTTAAGAGCGTACACCTTCCTTCGGAAGGGAAGTACAGCCGGCTGTCCCATGTAGTAGATTTACTGAGTGTAATAGATTCTCAAGCCTAAAAGAAGCCTCTGAGCTAAATTCAATCGCCTGTTTCGTCGCCCTACCTCCTTTCTGTTTGATGATGAATGGAGCGCAGCGAAATTTGCTTGGCCAGACGGAAGAGCAGGCCTGATGGCCCAAGTCCCCCCACGTAAAATAAGGCATTAACTAACTGAGGCATAGACTTGCTCGGTCGAATACTCTCTCGTAGAACTGGTACTAGCTGCATCCGCTGTGTTTAATATTTGTCAAATTGCAACCCTATGAACGAACGAATTCGATTGGAGTTGGAGACTCATTACAATAATCTTGTCCGCCTAACACAAGAAATAGAGTAATTCTTACAAATGGACGATATGATAAGGCTTCAAATATTCAGTTTCATAATTAATTTTCACCCTGATGATTGACAGTGATTCAGCTCTGTGCGATTTCCATATTAACATATGTCAATGCTCGAGCAACGATTAGATGAAAATGCATCTAATACCTAGTGCCTATACGTTAAATTTTTGAGAGAAAATACTTCATTGTCGATGTTCTTTGACTCCTCTGACTTCTGCAGTCCTTTGCACCTTTTGACTCATTACTATTCCCTTTCATTTGCATTTTTTGACGCGGGAGGCAATATATTCAATTGATGCTCTCCATTTCCCAATCCCTGCTATTTTCTAAGGGTAGAAATGTTAAAATTCTGGGCTACGTATAACGGTCTTTTTCCTACCTTGTCTACTTTCTCCTCAAATATATATTTTGGTTGTATCCCTTGCGGGTTTTTGTTTCTGCCTTGCTATTTTTCGTCATATTCTCCGACATTTGTAGGTCACACTAGACTCGGCGATCTCGCAAACTTTCTCTCGATCTCACGAAGGACGTCAGTGACGAATCATATTGTTATTTCGCCTCTGAATACGACGGATGAGAGAGAAACGACACTAATTTTGGGCCATATTCGTTTCATCCATCGACGACTGGTCCTGCGTTGACCCAGTAGGTTCCTGTGACGAAACCTTTCCTTCACATAGTATCACACCTTTTTGCCTTTGTTGAAAATATTTCCCTAGTAAATAATAGTGTGTTGAAAAAACAAAAATTTGATGTAGGTAGGAGTCTTTCCAATTTCGACATCAGGATTTTCTCCGTGCGTTCTGAACAACAATGTCAGTGGATTTTATTTTCGATTCTGCTAAACTTGAATGGTACTTTCTCAATCTCTTTGAAGTCTCTGCTTGTCTGAAGCGAAAATTAATTTGTTAGAGACACACGAATACTCAGAAGAGAAAAATATAATATGAATTTTCTTAAAAATGTTCAGATATATTCGGCATGATTCAAACGAGTTTTCCACTGATACTGGTCAATTCTCTTGTTTGATTTTTACGTTTCTGTGTTCTTGTCGTTTTGGGTGCCGTTTTCATCATCCGAGTCATCATTCGCATCATCATTTGTCTTCGTTATTTAATCCTTAATATTTTCCGATCACCTCTTCATCACAAACAGTCATTTTCCTTTACCAGATCCAACTGGTGGGGGATCCTCTGTGTTCCATCGTGTGATGTAGCATACGTGTTTCCCACGATATAAAATGTCTTGGATATTGTCCATGAATAAGAAAAAATATAATTTAGTATTACTTTGTATTAATAAATGTTTTAATTTTCTATTATAACTTATGATATGACATAATTTACCATTATTTCAAAGCACATAATAATATTTTAATAAATTTACTCAACGTATAATACAAATTACCAAATTTTTTAAAAAAATAAAAATAAAACTTTTTAATAGATCTAAATCACATTTTTGTTGAGATCTCTAAGAACGTATGAATATAATGCGATTGAAAAATAAGCATTATTAGAAAAGATAATTCTATTTTTATCCTTCTATCCGCTCTTGGTAGACTCCGTTCTGAGGCCGTTCAATTTCTGTAGCACATCGACGTTCATTCAATGTCATTTTCCGCAGACACATTGCCAAAACACGAGCGGCTGTTACCTCCCGTGCAGCTGGTGCAGCAGCCATTGTCGTTCGCACCGCCGCAGATCTCGACGCGTTCCACACCGGTTAGTAGTGACTCACCGGTTACGAACAGCAGCCACTAAAGCCACCACAACCACCTTTGTTTCTGACGCATTGCCAACTTTACAGCCTCACAGCCCCCAGCGCTACCGCTGCTATTCCCCACGCCAATATCTTCGCCTAGATTTCCCAAATTCAGTTTCGTCCTTTTCGCTCCTCTCATCGCCGCTATCATCTGCGAACCCGGAAACCATTTTAATCGTTTCTATCCAATGTCATAACCACGACAATTTATGATCTCTGTAAGATATCTGCGGAGCACGCCGCACTCCCACCATCACAAACACTTCAAGTGAGGATTACTTCGTGGCTGTTGTAGACGTGGAAGTAGTGATGATGCGTGATGGTTTCAGAAATCGTGATGAGAAAGATGGTGTGGTGAGAGTAATGATAGTTATGGATGGTTGGTGAGGTGGGTAGCGGAGGCAAAGGTAGAGGAAGCAGCTTCAGCTGTAGTGTCTACAGCGGGTTTTGGGAATGGTCATGGGGGCTTAAGTGCAGCCGCAGTGCAGCCGTCGCCGCCGCGTGGCCAGTCGTAAACCGCCGCCGAAGCCTTGGAGCGCGGCCGTGGGGCAGCGAGGGCCTCTGCATGCGGCCCTCGATTATGCACCGTGTTGCCTCCGCTTCATGGACGCCGCCCCCCCCCGCAAACGCCGCGCCCTCCCCGCCCCCCGCAAGTATCCCCGCGCCCTCACTGTCAAAGTAGTAGCTGCCTTCGCAACCGCCGCCAAAGCCGAGAGTGGACACGTTTGTGTCGCCGCCGCCATCCTCGTCCCCGCCCTCGTCCCCGCCCTCGTCCCCGCCCCTCGTCCCCGCCCTCGTTCCGCCCTCGTCCCGCCCTCGTCCCCGCCCTCGTCCCCGCCCTCGTCCCCGCCCTCGTCCCTGCCCTCGTTCCCGCCCTCGTCCCCGCCCTCGTCCCCGCCCTCGTCCCCGCCCTTGTCCCCGCCCTCGTCCCCGCCCTCGTCCCCGCCCTCGTCCCCGCCCTCGTCCCCGCCCTCGTCCCCGCCCTCGTCCCCGCCCTCGTCCCCGCCCTCGTCCCCGCCCTCGTCCCCGCCCTCGTCCCCGCCCTCGTCCCCGCCCTCGTCCCCGCCCTCGTCCTCACTCTCGTCCCCGCGTCGTCCAGTCCTCATCCGTACTCCCGCCCTCGTTCTTGTCACCGTTCTCGTCCCCATCTCCACCATCATCCCCATCCCCGCCCTCACTCCCGCTAGCGGCTCCAAATCCACAATTGCCCCAGGTCCTCTCCCCGTCACTGCTTACCTGCTCTCAAAGCACTCAAATATGTGGGGTCTGACTGGCTGTCCGCGCGATAACGTTTTCTTAAGGTCCACAATGTACGAATGTCGTGATGTAATTCATGACCTCAGGAGCTTTTCTATAAAGTGAGGGTTCAAGGGGGAACCATTGTTGATTAATTGGGACATGGATGCAAAGCGACAATTACCAGCGAAATTGAGCACTCTTCTGAAAGAACAGAAGACTCTCAATTCTGTAATGAATCATTGGTTTGTTTTACAAAATCAACTACAACTAAACAACCATTCTTAGCTCATAATTCTCATAAAAACTAATAATATTTTCACTACACCTCGCATGTTACTTATTATTTTCTAATAATAGCATTTTGGGGATGTCGACGGACAAACGAGAGTCTATGAATATATTCTGTGTTAAGGAAAGACAGTATAACGTGATGTCTCTACTTTACTTATTTGTACACGCCAACGCTCTTTCCTTTAAGATACGTCACTGCATCAATTGATGGGCAAATACTTTCTTCTTCTTTGCCTATCTCCCCTTATCTCCTACGACACGTTCAATAGCTAAGTCACAAAACTGGTACTTGAAGGATTTCCTTGACTTCTTTGAAATGATATGATTTAAATGAGTATGGGATTTTCGCATCTTTTCGAAACACGTTTACAAACATTTGCGAAATTCAAACTCACACGCAAGTGAAGAGCTTTTACTTCCACAACCCCAGGCAGTATTCGGATATGCTATGTGTATCTCCATAAACGCGAGTAATTATATCAACAAATTTATTGTATTTTCAACAAGAATTTACCAACCTTGGCATCCTTCGAGGCATTCACACTGATCTCCACAAATCCTGTTTCACATCTTGCACGACTACCTTCTCCACTTCATCCGTCTCTGGCCAGCACGTCTCACGTCCCCACGTTCACATTCTAACATTTCACATACACACCATCGCCCTCGCCGCCCTCGCACCGGGAGCGGTAGCTCAGGGAATTTTTTAGGATTTTAGAATTTTCGGCACTAGCTTTTCACCTAGGTCGAATTCAGCCGCTGTCTGGAGGAGAATTCTAGCGGCTGCTCTGATCGGTAGATTTCCGTCCTTTCTCCGATCAACACCTGGCGAATGCCGGAGCAGTACCCTACCAAACGGGCCACGGACCGCGCGCGATCTGTCCTTCCTCTTCCTTACCCTATCCTCTCCCTTACACACACACTTAAACTAACATACACTACACTACCACATATTCCGGGAGGCCGGTCGGGAGCTTAGAGCTTGTCCCGGCTGGGGCGGTGCCCTGCTGGTGGGAGAGTCCTGGTTAGGGGGAAACCCCACTAACCGACGGTAGGTCGGCGCCGGATCTCGCCATCCAGCGGGGAAAGATCACAGCCATCTCCCGAGGAAAAAAACATGCATTACACTAAGAGGGCTAAAGACCAAAGCAGTTGACGTGCCCAGAAAAACGAAAAAATCAAATCAAATCGCCGCCCGCGCAGCCTCCCTTCGTCTCGCCCCCGCCCGCCCCCACCCCCGCCCAGCCGGCCCTCACCCGCCTCCGTCACCACACGCCTCCGCCTCCGCCCCCGCCCACTCACCTGTCCCCGCACCCCCCATGGTCATCCCGCTCGCGACTGCCCGTCCCCACCTCCACCACCCGCCTCTGCCAGCGTCTACCCGCCCGCGCCATCCCGCCTCCACGTCTCGCCTCTGCCCCGCCCCCCCCTGTCCCCGCCCCCCCATGGTCATCCCGCTCGCCACTGCCCGTCCCCGCCTCCCACCACTCGTCTCTGCCACCGTCAACCCGCCCGGGCCATCCCGCCTGCCACCGGTCGCCTCCGTCCCCGCCTCTCCCCCACCGACCTTCGCCCGCCGCCGGCCACACGTGTGGCGAAGACGCCCCTATTCCCGCTTACGAGCTCCGCGCTTTAAACAAGCGACGCCGCCGCCGCGCACGCGGCAGACGACGCGTTACTCGCCCTGGCGACAGCCGCCGCCGACGCCGCGGGCGAACAGTAGACACACCGCGCATGCTTTCCACCACTGCACACTTATCACCGCAGCGATTTGCTTTCCGTCTTTTCACTTAAGACTTGTGGAGTGGAGTGGAGGGAAGTCACACACTGGAGGGGGAACTAATTCGGGATGTTTAAAGAGCTAACTTTAAAAATTCACATTGCGATTGTAAATTTACAAAGGAAAATAAATTATATGACTGGGTATGTAAGTGTATGTATGTTCTTGATCAAGTATATCTGTATATGTATACTGTGTTTATCAATGTGTGTGGTTGATTATGTATATGTAGGTATTTACTCTATGTAGGGCAAGAGTGTGTTCGTGTTTTATGTGTACATGTGAGTGAGCACGGATGTATAAGAACGGGTGTGTGAATATATATGTTTGTATTTGTATGTGTATTTATATGTGTGTAGTAGATGTGGCTGTAATATCTTTTAACGTCTTGTATTGTTAATTGTTTTTATATTGTAATTGTTTTTGCATTCTAAAGGTAAATGTTTTGTAAATCTGCTTAGTGGACTTATGGTTTCCTTTTCACCAAATAATGATAATGATAATGATAATGATAATGATAATGATAATGATAATGATAATGATAATTATTATTATTATTATTATTATTATTATTATTAATGCGTCCGTTGGTGGTGAAGTGGAAGGGGGCTGCCGTTTGGTGACAGCGTTATAGACATTTTTTGGCTGCACATCGGTCGTGTGCATACGCACACATAAAACCTTCACGAATCTCAGTGCTTCAGCGTACCCGATATGGCCGATTTTAAATTTCCTTCCGTCCAAATCAGTCTACAACGGGCATGAAGGAAAAATGGAGAGCGCTTATTCGATTTCTTTGCCCTAAATTTCCTTCATTGCTTTGCTGTGATATTCTTATCTTTACGAATTATTTTAATGAAATTATCATTATTATTCGACTCATTTTCACGACACACAGGTGACATGTATCTAAATTATATAGACTCCAGCTTTTAACAATCTTCCTAAGAAATTTTGTATTGTTCTAGCAGACCTTGCAACATCGTTAGCAGAATATTTACTCTTCTGTGTAGTTCATCATACATATCCTGAATAATGCAAACTATTTGATGAAATCTGGGAGTCTAGATAATTTAAATGGCAAGGTGAAAATTCAGAACCTCAATTATGTTTGGAATTACGTGAGTATTTACTTCGTACGGATGGTTGATTTCGTGGGAATGTCCCTGTGTTTCAATTTGTTCTCCGCCGTTTTGGAATGACGTTTCCATCATATGAGATGGATACATCAACTAAGAGACAACATTTCTGTACTATATCACGAACAACGTCATACGCCTCTTTATGTGAATTAATTATAATGCATATTATTACACGTGGAGTTAATAAGTCCATGTACGCAATCGTGGAAAAGTCAAAGATATGTCTATTCAAAACATTTTTGCGGATGAACAATCAGCACGATATTCGACTCTTATAGTCACAGAAAAGGTAGTGAATAAGAATGCATTATGAATAAGAATGGTTATTTCCAAACACAGAAATGGCTCTGAGACAATCTGTAAAAGAAAATACAATGCAATTTTTATAAGAGAAATACTTTGAAGACTGATGAAAACTTCCAACAATAAATTATTTTATCCATTTTGATTGTATAAAGTCAAACTTCACGTAGCTGAGATCAGATTCGTAATAACCGTTATTATAACGCAAGGGTTGTAACTGTTATTATAACGCAACGGTTCACTATTAACAATCAACGCGGCCTAATGGTCACGTCTGATAATTCTCCAATATCTCGTATTGTAATAAGATGACACGATATTTCAAGAAGATTAAATGATTCCGTTTATTCTATTGGTGACTTACGGCTAAAAACTATAACTAATAACTAACAATTAGCATAAGAGGTTAAGAAAACCTATTAAGATACTTCTGTTTATTCCGTTTTTAATAAAAAATTGAGAAATAGGTGAAATGGATATTTGTTTTTAATTCTATTCTTGTGCGTTGAGTTTCTAAACAGCGCAAATTCAGATAGCGATGTAATTTACATAAGGCACAAATAAAAGTTAGTGGAGAACTATGTGACGTGATGAGCTAATTTCTCTGGCTTAAATTCTCCGTAAAGTACCATGGTGCATTTTCTATTGTCCTGAGATATTTTTTTTGAATGATTTTCATTTAGTTTAGTTTTGTTTTAGATTCATTACGATACTGATGGAGTAAATAACATGCTGCAAGTGGGGGTCATATTTAGCCCCTTCCCCGCATTTCTTGACTCATTTATAATGAAAATGTACCTTCCTAACTGGTGGACCGTTGCGTCCTCCTTCGACAAAAGGATCGCAATCTTTGCCAGTGGCTGTGAAGCGCAGGCAGCCGACAACAACCCCACCAAGGACACGCTGTGCGGCGTGTGGCGGGGCGCGGCACGCGGGCCTCCAGCTCCGGTACGGGCGCGTCGCGTCGCGTCCCGTCCCGGCCCGGCCCGCCCCGTCTCGCCACCACGGCGCCTTTCAAAGGCCTCGGGCCGCACGATTCGTTCGGCTTTTCGATTGGCACTCATTACAAATCGATTATTAGACAATCTCGAGTGAGTCAGCGACATCGATTGATCGGGCGCGCCACCCACACCGCACTTCGGGCGGCGGCGTGGGCGTCGAGGGGGGCCAGCCACCTGGCCCACAGTCCAAAATTAAGTTCCACTAGCGCATACCGGCTGAGGTGGCTTGGGGCATCAATTGATGTCACTGATGTGTTTCTGGCCGGGAGGTCCTAGGGTTCGAGTCCCGATGGTGGCAGGATTTACGACATTAGCTACATAGCTGGGTCGAATTCAGTCGCTGCTCTTGAGGAGAATTCTAGCGGCCGGCTTCTCTGATCGGTAGTTTTCCATGGTTTCTCCGATCGACACCAGGCGAACGCCGGAACAGTACCCGAACAAACTGGTGCGAAATTTTCTGCCTCTTCCTTGTCCTATACTTACCTCTTATTAACTCACACTTACACGTACATGCACTACACATGCCAGGAGACCAATCGGGAACTTAGAGTTTGTCCCGGCTGGGGCAGTGCCCCCATGTTGGGAGATACCTAGTTGGGGAAACATTCCGCAAATCGACGGATTGGTCGATGCCGATTCCCGTTAGGGGATGATCACCGGTACCTCCCGCGATAAAAGCATGCACTACACTTACGGAAATATTGACTCGGGCAATTAACGTGCCCGTAATCACTAATAAATCAAATCCTCTACTAGCGCCTGGGCACACACGACTTTCTGTACCAAGAAGAGAGATGACTGATTTATTAAATAGATTTTCTCCGTGTGCGGCAGCTGCTGTAATTCGTCCCGTAAGTGTTGTGCACGCTATGCCGAGGAAAGTGACAATGTTTATTCCCCGTTTGAAATTGATATTAGGTGCGGACGTACAAAGCTTTTGATTTCCCCTCTCCAGGTATCTGCCCAAGTGAAGCACCGCCCCAGCCGGGAAAAGCTCTGAGCCCCCGACATGTGCAGAAGTGAAATTCTTGTAGGTGTAAGTATGTGTGAGTAACTCTGTGTGTGTACCCATACATACACGTACAAGAATACGAACGCGTAAACCGGTAGCGGTAGCTCAGTGCATCAACTGATGTCACTGCAGCGCCTCTGACCGAGAGGTCCTAGGTTCCCACTCCCCATGGCGGCAGAATTTTCGACACTAGCTTTTTAGCTAGTCGAATTCAGTCGCTGTCTGGAGGAGAATTCTAGCGGCCGGCTGCTTTGATCGGTAGTTTTCCGTGGTTTTTCCGATCAACACCAGGCGAACGCCGGAGCAGTACCCTACCAAACGGGCCACGGACCGCGCGCGATCTGTCCTTCCTCTTCCTTGTCCTATCCCCTCCACTTACATACACACACACTTACACTAACATGCACTACACCACTACCACATATTCCGGGAGACCAGTCGGGAGCTTAGAGCTTGTCCCGGCTGGGGCGGTGCCCCGCTGGTGGGAGAGTACTTGTTAGTGGGAAACCCCACTAGCCGACGGTAGGTCGGTAGGTCGGCGCCGGATCTCGCCATCCAGCGGGCGAAGATCACCACCATCTTCCGAGAAAAACATGCACTACACTAACGGGACTAATGACCGAAGCAGTTGACGCGTCCGGAAACAGAAAAAATCAATCAATCAAACGAATAACCGTCCTGTTAATCGGGAAATGGCGGACCCAGCTGCAGCGAGACATCCGGCACCGGTCTGAACATCGCAATATCGCACATCGGTTTGTGGAGTTTTAGAACTACAGGTATCTTATCCAGCGGGGCACATCTCAGCCGACTGCAATCTCCAAAGGGTCACCTTACGTGTGGTAGTGAAATGCACAGGTGTGTGAATGAGACAAGGAAAAGGAAGAAAAGGTCGCGCGCGGCCATTGGCCCATTTGTTAGGGTACTGTTCGGCATTCGCCTAGTATTCGCCTAGTACAAAATCCGGGAAACCACCGATCAGAGCAGCCGGACACAAGAATTCTCCACTTAGACAACTGCCGAATTCGAACTAGCTATCTAGCTAGTGTCGAAAATTCGCAACCGTTCAATCTCGAAAGATAATTTCCATTTTCATAATTCTTTGTATTTAAAAGTATTTCTGCGTTTAGATGTCCTTAATTTTTATTAGGATATTAACGACCCTAGTACTTGGCCGTATTAGATTTACTGACATTTATTATATATTTTCTATATTTAAACTATTTATTTATGTTTTAGGGAATCTGCATTAGAAATTGACATATTTAATTTTTACAAACAAAACTCGTTTTTTGATATTTATTATTTCGTCACTGCCATGAATTATTACTGCAATGGTTCTACTTTTCTTCGGAGGGCAAATATCACAAAGCTTGCCCACAACAAATCTCAGAACAATTAATGCAGAAACTGGAGTTCAAAAAGTAACCACACTCACTTGTACATTAATTGTCCACAATCCTAAGCAAAAACTCTTGAAGAAATATTTGGTCTTAAATATACCTGTCAAAATCGATTTTTGCTTGCAGATAATATGCATATTTAGTCGTTGAATATTCTTGAAAAGCAAGGTTTCACTGCGTTCATTGTAATTAACTCACAAAAGCATTAACGTCATTCGCCGTTGTTTAAACTATATTCCCTTTCGTCAATATTCAAGTTCGTTCTTTTTCTGATCGTAAAAAGAAAGGAGAGCCATAATTATCAGAATATTTTAAGATTCCAATTACTTCTTTCACTTTGCAACACAGTTCAATTAGATTCAACATATAGTTAACGAGATATGTACATCAGCATCCTCTAGTGCAAACAGAAATCGCAAATCATGAACAATAATTGATCTCAGACGAAGCACAAACGTAGTTGAAATGGACTGTCAAGAGCAGAAACTCTCTTAGAAATAAGTGTGAAGAGATTTTATGCATCTTCTAAGTAGATGCATAAAATTGATAAAAGAAACGTAATGTGTAATACCTCAATAAAAAGTACACCAATTTGCTCCCATGAACTTTTAATATAAACAAATCATATTAGAAATCATTCCCTTCAGGTACAGAATCGCTGCTTTTGTAGTTTTTTCACTATTTTGAGATTCAGAACGTCCCTGAACAGTTCATCAGAATAAAGTGTTGGACGGGGTGTTTTTATTTGAGGAGAACGTTTTTTCTTTGAAAGTGATGCTGTGGCAGTGATGGCTTGACGATGTTAAGCTACCCAAAATACCTTGAAATATTCTTGGGAATAATCATGTTGACGACGTAGTAAACGCGCACGTTTCCTTGAAATTCGAGCCCACGTAGTCCTTGCCAAGCGCTGAAAACGGCAAATATCCACTTCGGAACGGCACGTAGTAATTTCCAAAGCTGCCATAACTTATCCTGCATCTTAAAATCTCTTCAAATTCTTATAACATTTCTTGTGTCGGTGCGTTTACTACTGGCTTAAGAATGTTGCTCTTATATTTTACAACTATTTTGGCTTTTTCTTTGGTTGGTTTTCTTTAGTTTCTTTAGTCACAATTTACAATCAAATTAATTTATTCATTATTTATTCTACATTACTTTGATTTGTACATCTGTCAGAATTCTGGTTTAGGTTATAATTGTTTTAGAAACCGAGAATCTACTGTGTTGTAAATAAAAGATAAAGAGATTTGTGCCCCTTCATACAAAACTTCAAGTTATTAAACCCAATGAAAAAGATAACGTCAGAGGGGTGTCTTCTCAAAGGGGTCATTGAGTTATTTATCTTCCACACTACAATTTCAGACATAAGTATGAAGATAGCTGAAGAAAGAAAAACGGAGTAGGTACTTGAAATAGCTATCCAGGTTATTTCTGCGAACTGTCAGGGAGACACAGCCAGAGAAAGTACACATGATATGTATTCCAATGACTCAGATTTAACACGTCATTTGTAACTTCAATGCAAGTAGTGCGCAAAGTTTACATTAAATTTGGCACACGCGTGAAGCTGTGACATACACAGACTTCCATTCCTCACATTCCCACTGTGGAATATCAAAAGAAATTGCTCTCTTATAGAGTAGTCTATGATAAGAGTATACTGAATACGTACAAACATTTAATGACACAAAAATGATAGTTCGGTATTATACCTGCACACGATTAAATAGTTTATTATTTGGTAAGAAACATATTCAATAACGAAAGCGAAACATTCTGAAAATTAAGTCTTAAACCTTGCTACATAGATCGTGACGGTCGAAAGTTATGAATGAGCTGATGTGAGAGATGGTAGGTCTGGCGTCGGTTGTTTCAATGGTTCTTACGGAGACGATACTGGCGAAGGGTACCCGGTCTTTTAAACTAGGATTTTCGGAACCTACAACTCCTCAGGTCATTGACATCTATGTGCAGCGGCGCGCCCAATGGGACGGCTCACGGGGATTCTCCTCTCCTCCCCCTCAATGATGCGTATTAAATAACATAGCTTTACTAATTTTCTGTACCGTCCTAGGAGGCTCACGGCACCCATTGATGTCAGTGCATTATCTCAGACCCGGAGGCCCTAGAATTCGACGCAGGATTTTCGACTGGCTGGAAGGCTGGGTCGCATTCAGCCACTGTATAGGGGAGAATTCTAGCAGCCAGCTGCTCTAATCAGTAGTTTTTTCACGGTTTCTTCGATAAACAGCAGGCGAATACAGTAGCAGTACAGTAAAAAGCGGGCCACGGAGCGCGCGATATTTCCTCCCTCTTCCTTGTACTTTCCCCACCCCCTACTTACACGCTTACACGCACTATACGACCATCACATTTAATACCGGGAGACACCACGCTGGAAGGAGATACCTGGTTGGGGAAAACCCTGCAAGCTGACCGATAGTTCGGTGTCGAATCTCACTATCCAGCGACAGAAGATCAGCACCACTTCCAGCGAAATGAAAAGCATGAAAAGAATGAAAAGCACTTACAGGACTAATGACATTGGCAGTTGACGCATCCAGAATCATCGATCAATCTGTCAGTCAATTAATTTTCTGTACTAATGAAAGTCATTGAATATATTAAGCACTAACATTATAAATGTTAATTATAACTCAGCCAATAAAAATACTTCCGATATTCAGCATAAATGAAAAACGCTTTAAAAGAAATCATCGTGTCGGTTGGACGTTATCCTCGAAGCCGTCCCTACTGAGAAAAATGATGGGTGCGCCTCCGTCTACATAAATGATGATCCAATATGTAGATTATGCGCAGTGGTAATGTTGATGGAGAATGGCGGAATAAAGGGCCAGAGGAAGGAGAGAGATCGCTTTTTGTCCATCACAAATTCTACAAGAGTTAAGGCTCATTCACAATGCAATCACAAACATAAGCATAACACATAGACATAGACATTAACATAAGCGAAGAGTTGGCGTATTCACAATGTCGAACATAAACATAAGCAAAATAAGAGTTTCTATTGGCTATGAGACATATTAGTTTACTATTGGTTGGATATGAGAATCGATTTCGAGATATCAAAACAAATATGACAACCACAACCACGCAGCACACAAATAGTTCGCCTATCGACTTCGATACTCGAGTTTGAGTTATCGAACTGTGATTGGCTCATTCCTTATGTCTGACATAAGCATAAGCACAGAAACTTTAAGCTTGCAAGCTCGTTAACGTCTTACGTGTTATGCTTATGCGAACGCATTGTGAATGAGTCCACTTGTAGACGTAGTCCTAACTTTTATGTTAACGCCATGCTTATGCTTGCATTGTGAATGGGCCTTTAGGCTCTGCAGTGGGGGTGACGATGGCGGTGGCGGTGGTGGTATCGAAAGGCACCGCGACTGAGGCGGATGTTGCCTCGGCAGCGGCGATGGTAGCGCCGGCGGTGGCAGCGGCGGCGGCGGGAGCAGTCATGCCGTCGCGCCCGACCGGCCGCGGCTGAAGGAAATATATGTTTATCCCCGACGGTTAATTGGAATATAAATAAATTCCTCGGACTGGCAATTTTCGTGCCGATAATGAAGCGCACATATCTCCCCAGGGGTACCCAACGAAACACGGCACCACGGGAACATCAGACTCTGCGACGTGAACGTTTCCACGAGCTCCACGATTTTTATCACATCCGAGACGTCTTCCAATTATCTATTCAGTTTTGATGTTAGTTCGGAGGAATTCAGAGATCTGATCTACTCATGCCATTTCTTATTGTATTATGTTTCAATAGCTTTGATTATAAATGACAATGATTAAAATATCGATCTGCAAATACGTTTAAAATGGCAAAACAGAAACGTAATGATATTCTGGAAAAAATTATTTTGTGTTCCTTTTTGCAAAGTGGAGACTATGGCCTCTCGCGCAGGGCTGCAAGTTCTGTTTCTTTTCATACCTCCGAATCGCATCAGTAGAGAGGAAACGGACAGCCCTGTGCGCGAGGGCACCAGGTCAATATGGAAGATGTAGGGACGGAGGGGAGGGCGCGGGCGGGTGGAGGGAGTATCAGAGGGATGAATACGGCGGTGACAGTGGTGGCAAAGGTGCCAGAGGATGATCTGATGGGCATGGCGACGGAGAAGGCAACGAGGAGCCGGCAACGAGGAGAAGGCAACGGCGGAGGTAGGAGAAGTTTCGAAAGGTGGCATGCGGGGGGAGGGGAGGTGGCGTGGAAGGCTGTGGGAGGCGGAGGAGGTGTAAGAGCCGGCGGAGATGCCAGAGGCGGGGAAGGCGGTAGTGTTGGCGGAGAGGGGTGTCGAGGATCGGTGGCAGTGGCAGCGGGGGCAGGGAGAAGAGTGAGTAGAGGCAAGGCAGTAGCGGAGGCTGTGGTGTCGGATGTATCGGCAGATCCTAACCAGCAAGCGGGGGACAGTGAGGCGGGCGAGGGCGGCGGACGGCGGGACGGCGGCGGGACGGCGGCGGGACGGCGGCGGGGACGGCGGCGGGACGGCGGCACGGGACGGCGGCGGGACGGCGGCGGGGACGGCGCGGGGACGGCGGCGGGGACGGCGGCGGGACGGCGGCGGGGACGGCGGCAGGGACGGCGCAGGGACGGCGGCGGGGACGGCGGCGAGGGACGGCGGCGGGACGGCGGCGGGACGAGCGGCGGGGACGCGGCAGGGGCGGCGGCGGGGCGGCGGCGGGGACGGCGGCAGGGGCAGGCGGCGGGGCGGCGCGCGGGGCGGCGGCGGGGCGGCGGCGGGGGCGGCGGGGGGCGGCGGCGGGGCGGCTGCGGGGACGGCGGCGGGGACGGCGGCGGGGACGGCGGCGGGACGGCGGCGGGGACGGCGGCGGGGACGGCGGGCGGAGGGACGGCGGCGGGGACGGCGGCAGGGACGGCAGCGGGGACGGCGGCGGGACGGCGGCGGGACGGCGGCGGGACGGCGGCAGGGACGGCGCGGGACGGCGGCGGGACGGCGGGCGGGACGGCGGCGGGACGGCGGCGGGACGGCGGCGGGACGGTGGCGGGACGGTGGCTGGACAGCGGCGGGACGACGGCGGGGCGGCGGCGGGACGGCGGGGAGGGACGGCGGCAGGGACGGCGGCAGGGACGGCGCAGGGGACGGCGGCGGGGACACGGCAGGGACGGCGGCGGGGACGGCAGGCAGGGACGGCGCAGGGGACCGGCAGGGACGGCGCGGGGACGGCGGCGAGGGACGGCGGCGGGGACGGCGGCGAGGGACGGCGGCAGGGGACGGCGGCGGGACGGCGAGCGGGACGGCGGCAGGGACGGCGGCGGGACGGCGAGCGGCAGGGACGCGGCAGGGACGGCAGCAGGGACGGCGGCGGGACGGCGGCAGGGACGGCGGCAGGGACAGCGGCGAGGGACGGCGGCGGGACGGCGCGAGGGACGGCGGCGGGGACGACGGCGGGGTGGCAGCAGGGGCGGCGGCGGGGCGGCGGCGGGGGCGGCAGGGGCGTCGGCGGGGGCGGCGCGGGGCGGCGGCGGGGCGGCGGCGGGGCGGCGGCGGGGGCGGCGGCGGCGGCGGGACGGCGGCGGGGCGGCAGCGGGGCGGCAGCGGGGCGGCGGCGGGGCGGCGGGGGCGGCGGGGCGCGAGGGCGCCGGAGGCGCGGGGCGAAGGGACGGCGGGGGCAGAGGCGACGGCGGGGAGGCGGCAGGGGCGGTGGGGCGCGGGGCGGCGGTGGCGGGGACGGCGGCGGGACGGCGGCGGGGACGGCGGCGGGGACGGCGGCGGGACGGCGGCGACGACGGCGGCGGGACGGCGGCGGGGACGGCGGCGGGGACGGCGGCAGGGACGGCGGCGGGGACGGCGGCAGGGACGGCGGCAGGGACGACGGCGGGGTGGCGGCAGGGGCGGCGGCGGGGCGGCGGCGGGGGCGGCGGAGGGGGCGGCGGGCGGGGCGGCGGCAGGGGCGGCGGACGGGGCGGCGGCAGGGGCGGCGGCAGGGGCGGCGGCGGCGGCGGGGACAGCGGCGGGGCGGCTGCGGGGCGGCAGCGGGGCGGCGGCAGGGGGCGGGGCGCGAGGGCGCCGGAGGCGCGGGGCGAAGGGACGGCGGGGCAGAGGCGACGGCGGGAGGCGGCAGGGGCGGTGGGGCGCGGGGCGGCGGTGGCGACGGGTCGCCGGTGGCGACGGGGCGGCGGGGCGGAGGCGACTGCGGGGAGGCGGCGGGGCGGTAGGGCGCGGTGGCGGCGGGGATGAAGGGACGGCGGGGGCGGAGGCGATACTGAGTTCACCGCCACCGCGTGACCAGTCGTCGGCCCGGCGCGGCGCCCGGAGGCTCTAAATCCCCGGAGCGGGCCGCGAACGTCTCCCAACACATACTCGTACAATATTTTCAAATTGAAAAATTAAGAACGCGTCCGCTATTAATAATATGAGAAGGTATTGCGGATGTCGTGACCTCTTGTAATACTGGCGTCTGGTGTGAATAGGTTTTTTGACGTGATAGATTAACTTATTTTTTAACTTATTTATTTATTGCAAGGGCTGTTTTTCGCAAGAGGTGTGTTCGAAAAAACTATTTTCACTATACGTTTGATCTCTTAATACAAATGCATTATGTAGATATTTACTAATGTATGCTAATCCAGCAAGCGGAATATCTATATTGGTCGTTGAATTTTCAAAAATAATTCGTTTCCAAATCGAAAACGTGAAATATCTCTGATACACGTATTTCTTAGGAAATGAAGAGCCACGCATGTAGTAAATTAAAAATACAAATAATTGTTCGTCTCTGATATGGTTGAACAATTGTTTAACCAATATAATTATTTTTTCTGTAATGTAAGATATTTGAGAATAAATAAGTAATGTTTCTATTAGTTATTTTCAATTCGATATTTTGGGCAGAATGAGTACATCAAATAATAATAATAATAATAATAATAATAATAATAATAATAATTTCTTTAATAATTTATCCGTGCAAATTTATGCAAGTTTAATTGTTGAATTATGAGAAGAAATTATCCAGATTTGAAGTACGTGTATATAGTAAGTGTTCTTTTTCCAGTCATTCATGTACATTAAAGTAACAGATCAGAGAGCAAATGTGTGTGATATGATTTAAACTGTTCGTCCTTCGCAATTAAAATGACGTTACTAGTATGTCTGGAAGTATCTGAATGTTGTGTAGTATTTTTTAATGAAGGTTCGTGCAACTACATTTCATGCTATGGCATTGACGAACACATCCGCAACAAAAATAATGAGATGTATAAGAATAGTATGAAATGAGGTACGTTATTTGGAGTTGGTGGAAAAGATTGAGATTAATAATGGTTTGTATTAAGAATTCAGTACGAGCAGCAACACAAATAATTTTGTATGTGTGGTTAATATGAACATAAAATATAAATATCAGCATGAACCAGGTATCAACAAAATAGACCAATTATATCCCTTGCAAAACCGCCTACTATTCTCCTGCGCTTACATGGAATGAAATCGAGCCAGCCGTCCCCCGCTGTCGATCCCCTTCACTCAAGCGGCGTTGGGCCGCAGCGGGGCACCTCCGGAGCGGAGGCGGCGGCGGCGGCGGCGGCGGCGGCGGCGGCGGCGGCCGCGGCGGCGGAGGCGGAGGCGGAGGTCCACAGCTCAAGACAGCGCTGCGCCTGACAGCGCCGGGGGCGGGGCTGCGGGCGGGGCGGGGCGGGGCGGCGGCGACCGCGGTGGTGGCTGCGGCGCGCCGCACAGGGCGCCCCTGTCGAAGCCAGGCGCCGCCGCCCACGCCGCCGGCGCCACCCCCCCCTGGCGGTTCCAAGACAGCCGTAAAGACAGCGCGACGCACAGTGGTTCCAAATTACTGCGAAGCCCTCATCGGGGGAGGAGCAATTTCGTAAGTACACAGGTATGCAAATCGATAGTACACTACTTTGAAAGATAGAAACTGATATTAATGAGCTAAATGTCAAACTTTAGTACCATTGGTGAATTCTACGGAGGAAACTGAGGGCTCATTTGAGATATTGGGAAGTATGTTAATCTTACCTCTTATTTCGTAGTCGATAGTTAAAAAAAGGATATTTGGCGTGTTTTGGCCAATCAGTTAATTTCGAGTTATCTACTTCTTGTTACATAAATTCAGTTATAAGTAACACGCAGAAGCAGTGTTGATAAAAGTCTTGTTGATTCGAAGAACCAGCTTCAATTTTCATAACAAATCGCTAGGAATGTCTAACTTGGTGGTTATTTTTAACATGGTATCATGTAAAATACAAAGTATTTATGTAATTATTATTCAGGATGAAAAAGCGGAGTGAAATTTTTGTTAAGTAGTTAACCCTAACTTGCGGACTTAAGTATGCATTACACTACTAGTATTCCAATGTGTCTAAATTAAAATAAGGAATACACGAAAGAAATCAATGTGAAAATAACTAACCATTCATCCTGATATCCAAAACCTTCACTTGGTTCGGAAGTCAACTATATTTCTAAACACCGGTATTTTTTAATATATTTAGAAAATAACGTATCACATTTAAATGATTATATTGCAATAGTAAGATTGATTAATTCGTAATTTCATGTGCGCAGGATTGTCAAGTGTTATGAGCATTAGATCGTGTGTATTATATCTCGAGAGATGGTTTTCCTCCTCCCGGTAAAATGTGAGATTCGGCGCCGACCTACACGGCAGGTTCTAAGTGTCCTCCCCTCCTGCTGAGACACGCTCCTCTGCCCCCTCCAGCCGGAACAAGAACTAAGCTCCCGACCGGTCTCCCAGTATATGTGGTAGTGTAGTACATGTTAGTGAAAGTGTGTGTGTGTGTGTGTGTGTGTGTGTGTGTAAGGGGAGAGGATAGGACAATGAAGAGGAAGAAAAGATCCCGCGCGGTCCATGGCTCGTTTGTTAGGGTACAGCTCCGGCATTCGCATGGTACTGCTCGGAAAAAGGCATAAAAAACTACCGATCAGAGTAGCCGGCGTCTAGAATTCTCCTCGACCGCACCTGAATTTTAATAGCTATTTATACTTGACTTTTAGTAACGTGACGCCTGAAGGTATTATTTTCACGATGGAATATGGCACGGCTTTTCGCGCATTTCTCAGTAGTTTCGCTAGATGTCGCTTGGGATGCAGATTGATGAGCTCGCGATCATGGGACATCTGTCGGCATGATCGAGAAAGACGCAAAAATTCGTGTCGTATTCTATTGAGAAGTCAAGCCCCCGCGGCGTCGTGTTACGAAAACCCAAATATAGCTAGTGTAAAAAACATCGAGACTGGAGCCCTAGAACATCCCGGTCAGTAGCATCATTTGCTGCCTGAGCTCTGTGAGCGGGTATGAGCGCTAATTGCCTCGCTATTTTCCCCGCGTCTTTCGACCCACTTCGGGCCAGTGTGCGGGCCGGGCGGCGGGGACAAGCAGCTGTCCGGCGGCGGGCAGCGCCTGGGGGGGCGGGGCGGGGGCGGGGGCGGGGGCGGGGGTTGGTGGTCGGTTGCGGCTATCGACGGGCGCGTGCCTGATTGCGTTGGGCGGCGCCCCGCCGGCGCTCGCCGCCGCCCGCCGCCGCCGCCGCCTGCGGTGGACCCGGCTTCGAAGCCCGGTGCGGCCACCTCCCCACGCGAATCGCGCACCTGACCGATACGTCGCGGACAGAAGCCCAGGGGGATCGGACGGACGCTCCTGGAAGCTGATTGTGTGGCCCTTTGTCGAGGGTGGAGGAGAAAACGGTGAGATCGCCTAGAAAGGAGCGAGAGTAGCTTAATGAAGTAGGGTAAAAGGTTGAGTTCTGACCGTAGTGTTTTGCAAGGTTAACACGGTGGTTTGCAAGGTAAACGTCATACGCAGTTTTAACTGTTTTTTTTTGACGTAAAATCAATAAAAAAATTGTTCCAAAAATTTAACTAATAATTTGTACTAACAATTACATAGTCTTGCTTTTGAATTAAAAATACCTACATTGTGGTGTACAATGCTGTAGTTTATTATAATTTATTGTTGTACTTTTGTTACTTTTCATCGTAGTGTGTATTGTATTTCGTATTTTATATTATTCGTTCATTTTTTTTGTCTACGATTATCACTTGATAGTTTCCTGAATGAAGTCAAATTGCATGAAATGAATCAAATATATCTTTTGAACATTCCACCGTTTATAAAGAGGAAATAAATATTTTTTGTATTAAATATCAGAGCTCCTTATATAGATCTAGCACAGTTCTTACTGTGAAACTACCAACAAGTTATGTATTTGACTAGGAAAAAAGGCACTAGTCTAGTTGCTTGATATCATAATATTGTTTAAAAATAGTAAAGACCTCACGAAATTAATAGTGGCCAACAATTTAGAAAACACAACACTATTAACATAAAACCGGCCACATTAGATATATTTTATTTCATTGAAATTAATGTAATATAATACAAATGTTGGTTGTGTCCTTCATTGGATATTACGGATTGCTTTCAAAATAATTTCTTCTCACTTGGGTAAATTTAAGAAATGGAATACCTATTCAATATTTAAGGGTTGAAGAGAACAATCTAAACACAGAACGTTGTTATACATGGTAAGTAATATCTGTCTTCAGGAGTGAGTAATTTTCGTGATTTTTTGAATTGATAGAAAAGTAGTATTGTAATGGAATATGTTCTTCGATGAGAATAAATCTGAAGAATTACAAATGGATGCAAATCTTTCGAAATTGGTCGTTCGTGCCACACCATCACATTAGAGTTCCTTTCAGTGCTTAAGAGAGCTGGGAACAGTTAGAGAGCAGAGAGCGGGCAGTCGAAGACAGAGTATCGCACGCAGCAAAGGCCAGTAAACGCTCTCAGGAGCAAAAGGAATGAAGGATGTGGGTGAATTCGGAGCCGTAAAAAACCAGTTTTTAATAGCTCTCGATTCATTTCTTTCCCCGCCTTCTTTTTGTTCTGACCGCCTTCCTCGTGTTTTTATTCTTCACACACACACACACACACACACACAAACACACAAATAGGCTAGAGAGACACATACACGCACACAAGGCGGTCTTTTGTGAGACGTTGATGGTGGTCGCTAGGTTTGGACAAATCCTCACGGCACGACCTTTCTCCTTCTATCTTTTTTTTTTCGAGAATGTTCTTTTTATTTCGTTCCCTTTTCCATTCCGGGAAGGATGACCAATCAATTAACAAGTATATCTCAGGTATTTTTATAGCCCGCCGTGTTGTTTTTCGGCCGCGCGCGCTCTCGGTTTACAATACGGAGCTTTTATGCGGGCGAGGTGGGGCAGGAGCGGGGGTGGCGGGGGGTTGGGGGTGGGGGTCGAGCCATTAGCCAGACAGATCGCGCGGGTGGCGTTGCAGGACGTGAAGAATAGAGGACAGGCGACGGGCGGCCGCAGGACGGCGTCAGGGCGACGCGGCGGCCCTCGGTGGGCGCAGACCCGACGGCCTGGCCCCCCAGCAAGGCCCAGGGCTCTGCGCAAGAGATGGAGCGGCGGCCGGGAATTTCGGTGTACACCGTCGAGGGGACGGGGAGGGGGCTTAGTTTTTAAGGAGGCTGATTTTGTGTGTTTGGTTGCTGTAGGTGGGGTTCAGGGGTAGAATTGTACACGTTTGTTGTGATCTTAATTTAGAACCAAAAAGGCTCCAATTATTGACGACAAAAAAATCTTTACAATCCTAGTTACATTAAACAATTTTTTCATGGTTATCTTTAGAAACACGAATATATACTCCATTTACATATGCATGTATGTAATTACGATTATATTAATCCGGTTTTTGTCAGCTAGCGGTGATCCGGGACGTGAGCCAGGTCATTTATTTATTAACCATTCATGGAGATAACAGAGACATGTGGCGAACATGACGCATTCCTATCATTGCATCTAGCATATTTAGCCTGCCTGAGCTTTCTTTCGTCACACAGCTATAGAAACTGACACGATTTGTTATCAGAAGCTACATTGTTGCCCCGGTCGGGGAATTAATAAATGATATCTATGCATTTCTACTAACGCCTGGAAAACGCTCAACAATTGATGTTTTAAACATTTAAAATTCTTACAAGAATTATATATTTTCGTAGTTATTTTCTTTGCCTCTAGAGACGGGGTTCAAACTCAGTCACTGTATGTGAAATTGAAATAAAATCAATGCGCGCTCATAGAACATTTTCTGATGGTAATCCGTTCTCTGTGCCTCATTCAAAATTTCATCCGGCATTTATACGATAATCATTATGATCATATCATAATTATCGTCATCATCATGTACTGATCGGTCTTAGAAGTCCGCTCTTGTTCAGTTTTTAACTCCAGTGAAGAAGTCCAAAGTAAAAATCATCTTCGTCCACTGACAATTTCGCTCGTGGTTGAACCCCGCCCTGTGCCTCCCCTTCCTCTCTCTACCCAGCATGCCCAGCTCCAAACATCCCCGTCTCGTCACGAGCCACCTCCTTTTATGCCACCCGTCCGTCCTACCCCTCTCCGCCGGATCCTTCCTGGCCCGGCTGGATCCCACTCCGCCTACCCTGTCTCACCCCGCCCTTCCCCGCTCCATCCTACCCGCCCCGAATCGCCTCATTCCCATACCGATCCTTCTGCCGCTTCATGCCGCGTCGAGATTGGGCTGTCCCTGTTTGCCCTATCCTGACCCGTCGTAACGGGCCCGCTCCATCCTACCCGCCATGAAGAGAGAGAACAAAGGGATTTGGCATTGATACCCTACGAATAATTCATGCATTACTAGCCACGTTTTAATTTACCTTTGGCATGGATATTTCAGAGTATTTCTCATCAACAAATATACTCATTATTGCCATCCCAATAGCAATTAAAATCTTCAGATGATTAGCTACACTTCACGGATCACAACTATCTTACAGTCCCATGTCCCTTCCCGTTACCTTCCAACCCACCCTAGATTTTCGACATCAACTAGATCGCTAGATCGAATTCCGTCGCTGTCTTGGGGAGACTTCTACCGGCCGGCTGCTCTGATCAGTAGTTTTCCGTGGTTTCTCGGACTAATACCAGGCGAATGCTGGTGCAGTACCGTAACAAAGGGACCGCGCGATCTGTCATTCCTCAACCTTGTTCTATCCTCACTCTTACTTATACACACACGTGCACTCCTCTGCAATCAGGAGCTCAGAGCTTGTACCGGCTGGCGCGGAGCCCGGCTGGTGGGAGATACCTGGTTGGGGAAAACCCGCTACCCGCCTGGTAGGTCGGCACCGGATCTCTCCATTCAGTGCGGGAAGATCACCGCCACCTCCCTTGATAAAACATGCCCAACACTTACGGAACTAATGACCATAGCAGTTGACGCGCCCGGCATCAATCATTTCACCCCACCCGACTCTATCCTACCGAGTCCTGCCCGTCCGACCCAGAAACCCAGTGGGCCGCGCTGCAAATGCCGGGAAACCACTCAGGAGCTCAGAGCTTGTACCGGCTGGCGCGGAGCCCGGCTGGTGGGAGATACCTGGTTGGGGAAAACCCGCTACCCGCCTGGTAGGTCGGCACCGGATCTCTCCATTCAGTGCGGGAAGATCACCGCCACCTCCCTTGATAAAACATTCCCAACACTTACGGAAATAATGACCATAGCAGTTGACGCGCCCGGAATCAATCATTTCACACCACCCGACTCTATCCTACCGAGTCCTGCCCGTCCGACCCAGAAACCCAGTGGGCCGCGCTGCGAAATGCCGGAAACCACTCAGGAGCTCAGAGCTTCTCGGCTGGCGCGGAGCCCGGCTGGTGGGAGATACCTGGTTGGGGAAAACCCGCTACCCGCCTGGTAGGTCGGCACCGGATCTCTCCATTCAGTGCGGGAAGATCACCGCCACCTCCCTTGATAAAACATGCCCAACACTTACGGAACTAATGACCATAGCAGTTGACGCGCCCGGCATCAATCAATGCACCCCACCCGACCCTATCCTACCGAGTCCTGCCCGTCCGACCCAGAAACCCAGTGGGCGAGGCGTCTGGCGGCGCGGGGCGCACAGATGGTAGCCACGCGACGACCGCGCGGGCCCGGAAGGTCCGCGAGCAGTGACCTCGCCATGACGTCACTTCTCTGTTTTCGTCATCACGCGGCGCGCGCGGGCGTGAAGGGCGGCGCGGCGGCGGCAGCTGACGAGCAACGCACGCGCGATGCGCCCGATATCCGCCTCCCCCCACCCCTTCGCAAAAAAACGCGCGATGCTGCTCGATTGCGGGTCAGCTGGAGGCGGATTTGCAGACGCGCTGACTGCTGCTCCAAATCGTTTCAACTGTGTCTGATGTAAATGTTCATTTAGCGAAAGTAAATATTCCATTAATTTATGATTTATTGATTGTTAGCGATTTCGCGCGCGTTAACTACGATGGTCATTAGTCCCACAAGTGCAGTGCGTGTTTTGTCTCGGGAGGTGGCGGTGGTCTTCTCCCGCTGAATGGTGAGAATCGGTGACGACCTACTGTCAGCTAACGGGTTTTCCCCAACCAGGTATCTCCCACCAGTGGGGCATCGCTCCAACCGGGACAAGTTCTAAGTCCCTGACCGGTCTCCCGACATGTGTGGTAGTGTAGTGTATGTGTGTAAGGGGTGAGGAGATGACAAGGAAGAGGAAGGAAAGATCGCGCGCAGTCCGTGGCCGGTTTGTTAGGGTGCAGCTCCGGCATTCGCCTGGTGACCGATCAGAGCAGCTGAGCGCTAGAATTCTCTTTCTGACAGCGACTAAATTCGACCTATCTGAAAATCTAGTGTCGAAAATCCTGCCTGCGTCGGAACTCCAACCTAGGACCTCTCGGTCAGAGGCGCAGCAGTGACATCAGTTGATCCACTGAGCCATCGTTCCCGGTCCATTATTTTATGCAGGTAATCGGAACATGTCTACTTGAACAGAACACGCTGTCGACTTTCTTACGGTGATGGGGTTGTGGTTTCCAATATCGTATAAGGAATGAATGTGTTGGGTGTGTGTGTGTGTAAGTATGTATGTATGTATATATGTATGTATGTCCGTGTATGTATGTGTATGTGTCTACGGTTCGACGAAGATAAATTATCACGTAACGTAAACTGCTTCTTCTACTTATTTTTCTCCATTGGTTCTAATATAGTTCTTCATGAAGGAAAAGTATTCAATTTTTTTAATGCAGGTATTGAAAAGATGTAAACCCAAACAGCACTGTCGGTTAACGTTCTGCGATGTGTTTGAGAGATCGAATCCCGTATAAATATTAATTATCTGTGTGTGTATGTGTGTGCGAGTGCGTGGGTGAATGGGTGGCTGAAGTTAAAATCACTCCGCACACCTTATAAATTACTTCATCCTCATTCACAAGTTTACACTTGCAATTCAAAGTAACAAAAAAGGTATTATTATTTTTATTTTTTAAGTTTTAAAATACTATTCTAATAATTGATTTATACATACATACATACATACATTTATTTGAACTGCAATTGGGTATGACCGTGGCAGTTAATTAACAATAATTACAATAATAATAACACTTAACATTAATAATAACAACAATATTAATAATAATAACGATATTAATAATAATAACAATAATAATAAAGGAGTACAGTACAAGCCGAACATGCAATAATCATACTATCACTAATATTCAGTATTATAACAAATATTTCAACTCGTATGATATATAATAATTATAATTATATGTCGGTGATGCTAAAATTTAATACAAGCTACATAAATATTGGCTAAATTTATTGTTTTTAATTCATTGATCGCGTTCACTACAATTAACTGCACGACACTGCACTGCACAACACTACACTACACTACACTACACTACACTACACTGTTTTTGCTTTGAGTTACACTGACCAGCACTTCATCGCACTTCACCGCACTTCACAGCACTTCACCGCACTTCACCGCACTTCACAGCACTTACTCATTTAATGTCTATTACTATCATATTGTTCTAACTTATTTCTAAAACTTCGGACACTTAGAGGAAAGGCTTTGAAAATTGTGCGGGTTCCAATCTTTATTGTCTGTTACAAAAGGAAAATTCTGAATTTGTTTCCTTGTTCGAATTTTGTGAGTGTGATCGCTTCTGCCGAAATAATTTGGTTTTTCTAGTCTAACCTGAATTTCCTTCCAAGCTGTTTGACCTACGTATGATTTATAAAGAGCGCAAAGCCTCGCCCTTGTTCTTCTCATTTCTAGAGGTTCCCATGCCTTTTTATCGCGTTAGTTCTGTAGGTAAACTTATTCGCTTTTCTCTGTATTCTATCTAGATTTTTCCGGTGCGACTTTCTGTATGGATCCCAACATGCCACTCCGTATTCCATGAGAGGGCGAACCAGCGAAAAATATGCTAATTCTTTTGCGTTTGCAGAGCTTTTCTTTAGAATTCGCATTACAAAATGCAAAGACTTCCACGTTTTCCTAACTACCTGATTTATATGCTTCTCCCACCCTAATTTACTATCTATATGAATGCCTAAATACTTGCATGATGAGACTCTTGGGATGATGACCTCACCTAAACGATAGTCTGGTTCCTCATAATTTCGTCCCCGCCCGAACGTTATTGTTTTGCTTTTCGATCCGTTAATTCCCATGTCATTTTTTTCAGCCCAATCACGTAAATGTTCTAAATCCTGCTGTAATATTTGTTCGTCAGCGCTACTTTTGATTTTTCGGTATATAACACAATCGTCTGCAAATAAACGCACCTTTGATTGTATGTTAACGTGGAGATCATTTACGTACGCTAAGAAAAGTAATGGCCCTATGACACTTCCCAATCACCGTAGTCGAAAACTGAGTGCCAATTCGAACTTTTGTTTCCTGTCTCTAAGAAATTCGCTTACCCACTTCACAACTCTAGCATCAATTCCTGAAGTTAATAATTTCCTGATAAGTAGGTTATGCGGTACTACGTCGAATGCTTTCGCAAAGTCGATTACGATTGCATCCACCCTCCCACCCGCGTCAACTTCGTCAGCTAGATCTTGCAAAAGAGAAACGATTTGGCTTTCGCACGAATATTTACTTCTAAACCCTAATTTATGAATGATTTGAGACCATTTGGTATAAATTCTTTAGATTTCTAAACTAATTTAAATCTAGAAACTATTTCTATTGTCTTTTAATCGATCACTAACCTCTAATTTTAAGGATATTCATATTTTTCATAGTTTTAAATCCGATGTCAATCATTTACCTGAAGCGTACTATATACCGGTATTTCTTGGTCGCTTTCATGACGAAGATATCTAGATGAAAGAAAACAATTATTCATCATTACACTCTGAATTCATCATCAAATCGGGAGTGACGCAGCAAACGAGTAAGTTATCTTTATCATTAATTCTCATCTAATCGTTTACGTCACAATATCTCTTATCAATCCCACATCTTTCCCCTAAAATACAAAACTCAAAAATCACGTCACGTTCCAATTCGGAGAAGTCAGCAACAGATCCATTCGGGGCGGCCCGGCTCGCTTCAAAGCAGGAAAAAGATGCAAAGCTGCTGTCCGGGGCGCCGGCGGGCTACATTTCCTCTCGCATTGACAGGCAATTCCCAGCAGCACATTAGTCCAGTCTCTCCCGTACGAATCATGAAATATGGCCATTGTTGCATACGGCACGCCTGTCTTTGCTGACCGGAGACTTATAGCTCCAGAAATAATTTATTCGCTTTTAGAAACCAATTATAGAACTGGCAGCGACATCGACTCATTCCGCACCCCCTGTCACGGAAACGAAGGCTCCATTAATGATTTCTGATTCATACGATATCAATTTTTTTTCCAATCGCCGCGACTGCCGTAGCTCTGCCGTTGTGAGGGTCAGCGGCGTGACAGCAAAGACCGGTCGAGATCGGGGGTTGGAGGGAAGGGTGGCGGGGAGAGGGGGGTGGCGATCCATCAAGGGAGGCGAGGGGACCGGACACGCAGCGTGATTCCGAAATCCGCGTAGCGGAACAGCTTGCGGAGGCCCCAGCGGCTGCTAGTACCGAAACACGGCGACGGGGGTTCCCCTTTGGCTTCAGTTTGCAACAGATTCTCCCGCTCGCTTGAGGCGATTGGACCTTTGGACGAGGGTTGGATATGAAGCTTTTTTTAAAGCCGTGAGTAGATCACGCTTCAAGATAATTGTGTTGTGGAAGGTACATGCTGAATATGCAGTAGAATCGAAGCGAAATACCCTAGTTGTGCGACACTTTGGCAGTCCCTTTGGCCTCGGTCTGTCGATTCCCACATCCGTTTGCGCCTAGCGGTTGCAACTGGTAATCAGAGTTGTGCACGAATGATGGAAGTAAAGGTTTTCAAGTCAAGAGAAGTCCAGAAGTCTCAAAGAGAACAGAATTGAGAAAGATTCTGTGTAGCTTTACAGATCCATTGGCTTATGCATATCGTTCTGTGTTCAGCAGATGGGATATCGCAGACAGCTGAAATAATTGAGAATCTTCGTGAGATGAGATTGATGTGGAGCATATTCGAATTACTCTTAGTTTATGTTCATATAAACGTTTCAGAAGGATATTTATTTTGGTCTCCTCTCTACAAAAGTTTCTTTTCTTTTTCTGGGTCTCTGAGAGAAGTCGTTGAGAGTCAGCGTTTGAACGCCATCTTTTGTCGATGCTTCTCTCAATCTTACATAGAAATTGTGGTGACAAAATTTTCATCGTTGCAGAGTTAAATGATAAAAATAATTATCTATTGATGAGTACAATGCTAAAATTGATTCTTAATGTTGGAATATATATAAAAGAGAATGTTTTGCATTAATTACTGAGCATTCCTTTATTAGTGGTAATATTAACATATTGTAATGTTTATTTAAAAACTTAAGTTTGTATTTATTTAATGAGATTTAGAAAGGATTCTAAAATCGTATGATTAGTATTATGTATTTGCTTCATGGTACTTTAAAGAAAATTACATTCTGTAATTTCGACCCTCTCTCGTAATAACACTTCTTAATACGTTTGCACAGAAACTATTCACACTAATCATATTGCCTCTTAATGAAAAGAAAAAAACTCTTTAGATGCATTTGGGAACTAATATTTTTTTAATCGAAGTAGACAGGAACGTATTACACACAAACATGCGTTTATCGTTTATAAGAGAATTCAATTTAAACGATAAAAAATATAATAAAATATTTCATAAAATAACTATTATATTTATCTTCGGGTGTGTAATATAAACGAAGAATTTTCAACAATTTTATAAACTGCAATTTCCAAAACGCCGGCATTCCCTGCCAACACTGACATATATTCGATACGCACATTCAACGCGACCTTTGAACTCGAGTTCTCAATTAGCGATTGATTGTTGTTATCGACAGCCAACGAATGTTACAACACAGCACACGTCAACCCGGCGCGCCCTAAAATGTTTATTTCGTCTATGTTGAGCGTAGTACACAGCACCCGTCCGACTCCCAACACAGATTTCAATAACCTATCAGAGGCACCCTGGGCAGCGGCGAGCGAGGGACGGGGCAGGCGGGCGGTCCGGCGAGCGAGCCCCGCGGGGGGCCATGGCCGATAAATCAGCTCGCTACTGATCGAGCCGCCCGCCGCCTCCGCCTGCACCGCCACCGTCGCTTCCATCTTTCTCCCCATTACCCGTGTGCCCCCGCCGCCGCTGCCTCCCCATTGTCTACACGGATTCGGTGCTATAACGGTCAGCGTACAGGACTGTTGTACCCGAGTTTGCGGGTTCTTACCCGATGGAAGCCGCGGATTTTTAAGGGCGAAAGAAAAATCCTTCGTAAGGCTGCCTTCGGAGGGGAAGTAAAGCCAGCTGTCCCGTGTAGTAGATTTGCTGCATGTAAAATATCCTCAAGTCTAAAAGAAGCCTCTGAGCAAAATTGAGATCCGCCTGTTTCGTCGCCCAAGATAATACCTCCTTTCTCCGCTAGGTGGTGGAATTTGCGTGGTTAGACGGAAGAGCGGACCTGCGTTTCTCCAACGTTTCTGCGTACACGCTCCAAGGTTTCTGCGTACGCGGTGGTGTTTCCATGTTGTAAGTCAACTATCTGGTTGCGAAGCTCCCATAGCAGTGTACTAACAACCCACGGAATAACGTTAACACCTACTTATATCGGAAAGACGAAGTACCATCGAACAATGTTTTGAGTGTTCATTATCACAAGCAACGTGTCACGATCAAAACACCGATCTCTTCCACCAGCTTTACCCCAGGAACTGCTACTGCGACAACCACTAGTTCCCCACAACTATCTTCAGCATGAATTATTCTTCAATGCCATGCTGTTCTTTATCACCTCTATGAAATCCGTATCAGCACTAGAGTCATAATCATCTACTACAATCACAACTGGGCTATCGCCACCATCATAACGCTACTGTCATATTACTTTCACCTGCACCAACACTGATACTATTCCCAGCACTACAACCATTAACTCCCCCATCATTATCACCCTCCCAACGCCAACACACGACCAACATTACAATCACTATCACCTAACACCACCAGCCTCAAACTTCATTATTGCCACTAGCACTACCTCCACCACCACCACCACCACCACCACCACCACCACGACCAACAGCAACAACATCCTAACCAACCTTGTCACGTACACCACCAGCCTCAAACTTCATTATCGCCACTTGCACCACCTCCATAACCATTACCAGCATCACCACCACCGGCACCACCACCACCACCACCACCAACACCACCACCAATATCCCAACCAACATTGCCACCAACACCACCAGCCTCAAACTTCATTATCGCCATTAGCACAACCTCCACCACTACCACCACCACCCAACAACAACAAAAACAACAATAACGACAAGAACAACAACAAGAATACCAAAAACCGCAGTAAGTCATATTCATTACTTTCTTCCCAACAACTTCTGCAGCAATTTCACTCCCCCCTCCCCAATTCCCTCATCCACCGTCCAGTCCTTCTCAGCACCTCCATGGGACGGCTACCTCAGCCTCCCCACCGCTTCGGCCGCTCTCAGGCGCGCGGTTCGCCGGCGCGGCCCAGCCCGGCCCGGCCCGGCGCGGCGCGAGCGGCTTCGTTCAATTAGGCGCGCGTCAAACGCGGATTTATCGGCGCGCGCGCCCGCCCCCGCTCGCCCGCCGACGCGTAATTGGGCCCGCGGCTAATTATTTATATCGCGCGGCCCCATTACGCGCTCGCGGGACGCCGTCCCCAACCGGCCGCTCCACGCGGGGCGCCCAAGGCGAACGCGCGGGCGAGACGCACACTCTAGTGCTATTGCACGGAACGTGCGCTCCAAGATTTAATGCGGAGGGGAGATACGTATTCGTGTTCATAATATTGGCATCTTTGTATCGAAGGGATTCAAATCAGGTGGTTTGGGTACGTTCTGCGAATTACCAATAATAGGTGGCCAAATGAGGCGTTCAATTGGACATTGTCTAATAGAAAAAAAAGAGGCAGACCAAAAATCACCTGAATGTAAGGAGAGAAATAATGGAAAACAGAAATCTCGGAGAAAGTGATAGAAGATGACAATTGTCTATGGGAGACGGTTTCCGCCGTCTGCAGAAAAGTTTAGCTGTTTCGTCAGTTACGGCATTTCGGTTATTGGATATTTCGAAGCGAATGGTCTTTGTTCTTGAGTTTGCTTTTAAAATGAAATTAAAAGAAAATTAATTATGAATATTTGAAACTTTTGATAGTTTTATTGGAAAAATTCCAATTAAGGTTATTAGAACATGTATAAGAGAAAATGTCCTGGTAATTTCCTGAGATATTGGTTGTAAAATTTAGCTTCTGGATGAAGAAAAGGAGTTGTAGGAGACATGTCACAAATCTACTTGTATATTACTAATTTCTAATATGTGCTTAAATTGACGAAAACCCAATAAGTCTTTGGCCATATACATATGTCTTAATGATTTTGGTAGTTACTAAAAAAATTTGTAAATATACAACAAAAAATTAAAGTTTCGATTCTGACTGAAAAATGTAATTATTTTATCATGTTCATCCGCAATTTCTCATATCAGACGAAACGAAAATATTCTCATACTGAATGCATCACTGCTTACGGCACAAATGACGTCATGCGACAAAGAAGGAAGAAGCTTTAGTACCCACGTGTGCTGTTTCAGAACACCTAAATTATGCTGCTCCAGGGTCCCATTCTCCATACACTCGACTGCTGCATTTTTGCAGCTACAAGCCACTAGTGATTATAGTTTTACATACAGCTTAAACTGTTAATGGCACTTTTACAGGCACAATATTGAAAGGTGCAATGTACAGGGATTCAACTCTGGAAGAAATAATTTAAATGATTTTTAAAGAAGAAAATGTAACATTTTATCAAAGTTAAAGGTAAGTAGTAATTACCTTCTCTATTCACTACCAAAGAAACAATAGAAGCACACACATTTACGAATGTGTCCCTCCATTCTTGTTTTTCGAATTGGTCCTTCAAACTTAAATCTAAGGAGAAAATCTAAAAACTTAATTCTAAGGAGAAAATCGCGAGACGGAGAACATGTTCCTCAGATCATTCCAAACATATTACGTTCATCGATGGGCTCGATTTTAAATCTTGAATCCATAATAACTGGAACGCCCTTACTCAATCACTGGAGCGATTGAGCAAATCCTCAGGTTCTATTAGTATTGTCTGGCAAAAAAAGTTATTAATGCACCAAGGGCGTTGCAAGGGATCTAATTATGGAGTGGCGACATCTTTTTGTCATCCGAAATTTCTAGAACCAGTGAACGCCGGTGGTACATACAAGATTTTATTTTTTAAGTAATTTGAAGATCCAGATTAACTTATTTACAAATTAACAAGATGTTAAGTTGACTCGGTTGGTCTTTTCATATTTTCTTCCCGTAATTTCCTCCTTAAGAAAACATGTAGCATCATTCTACTGTTTTCATTCCTCTCTCGGAACCAAGATACTCTTGATCTAGGTAAGTTAAGCAACATATATCGAGCTCCGTATCGATCGCAGTAACGTATCAGTTAAAATAACGCGCACCCTTCCTTGAACGATGACCTTTCTTCCCCCTCCCTTGAGTAATAAACAGTTGCAGGCAAAAGCTCGCAGCGAGCACTGTTTACAACATTCCAAGCATTAACACTTCGTTGGCGTGAAACAGAAGCTAGTCAAAGCTAGTTGCTTTCATTGTCGAGAACTTCTGTTCAGCTTGATTACCATTATCTAAAGAAATGGCTGAGGCAGGTCCAGGTCATTCAAGGAAAAAACTCCTATCTAGATTCCCTGCTGTTGCCTAACCACAGCGATGACCTGGCCGTACACGTAGCAGGTTTGACTTTGATTTTCCAGAGATTGACTTTACTGTAAATACTCTAGAGGCCGACTTTGTAACTAATACCCGCACTCCGCCCGCGTTTCTTCAATCCATCGTTCAAGACAAGTAGCGCGAGCAGTACACAACCTCCCCCACACGTACTTGGCCGTCGCCTCCGCGAGCGCGCCCCGGGGCCGTGGGGGTGATAACGCCGGCGGCGGAGGCGGTGAGAGGAATCCATTTGGGGCGGGCAGGTCATGCAACGTCCGAAATCGCCGGCGCGCGACGGGGCGCGCAGATAACGAACGAAGACGGCGAGCGCGGCGCCGCCATCGATCATCGGCGCCCACAGAGCGGTCGACGCGCACGGAAGCGACTTCGACCTATCGAACACGCAAGTCGCTGGAATCCGCGCTCCACGGGGCACCCTTGGTCGATTCCCCTCCGGGAAGGAGGGAAGCGGGGGGGATGACGGATGGTGGGAAAGAGAAGCGAGGAGGGATGACGGATGGTGGGAAAGGGAAGCGAGGAGGGATGACGGATGGTGGGAAAGGGAAGCGGGGACGGATGACGGATGGTGTGAAAGGAAGCGGAAAAGATGGATGGATGGTGGGAAAGGGAAGCGGGAAGGATGGCGGATGGTGGGAAAGGGAAGCGGGGAAGGATGACGGATGATGGGAAAGGGAAGCAGGAAAGGATGGCGGATGGTGGGAAAGGGAAGCGGGGAAGGATGACGGATGGTGTGAAAGGAAGCGGGGAAGGATGGCGGATGGAGGGAAAGGGGAGCGGGGAAATGTGCTCGAATGAGGAGGAATAAGATGAGCGAGAAATGATAGTGTAATGAGAATGAAGAAATGATAATGGATGAATGAGTGAAGAAAATTGAAGTTTTTTTTTTTTTTTTTTCTTTTTTTTTTTTCGTGATGTCATGTCATAACATGCTTTTGCGGTATTCACTGTTAATACTTCTCTTACAAAACAGTGGTGTAATTATATAAGATTTTTTCTCGATATATCTATTTATTGTATTGCAATTTGCACTCGTTTATTTATGGAAAAGGAGGGAACGAAAACAGTAGAAAAGGGCACGAAGCGGATGAAACGAACTCGAATGAGGAGGAATGAAAGTGAAATTCCGATCGCGTAACAGGAATCCAGAAATGAAATCATTTTTACATACACATCACGTCATGCCATGAGTTTATGATGCGTAATGTTAATACTTCTCATATTGATTTTTTACTAGTTTAATTATAGAATAGTTTTCTTGATGTGTATGCTAATTTTGTCTATTTTTTTCTATCACATTTTTGGGAAGGAATGGATTCAGAGAATAGCGAAGGTGAATAGAGGGAAAAGACAGCGGGTAAAACGTATTTAAAAGAGAAAGAACCAAAAGGAAATAAAATGATTAAGGAATACGAATCCAGAAATTAAACTATTTCTTATTAGAAGGATGTAATGTCAACTGTAGTATCGGTGCAGAATCGTCATTCTCACAAAATTCATCCCTATCTCTATCATTATCAGTATTCGCTTTCATTATCAGTATATACATATATAAGTACGTCCAAATTTTGGGGGAGGTTCTGTTAGTGTATCATCGTGTAGTACTATCGTGTAGTATCATCGTGTAGTACATCGTATAATAGCTGCTGTTATATCATTAAACAATGTATTTTTAACAGTTTACAGTCATGCTGTATTAGTAATGCAAACACATCAATCAGCGCGATACTCGTAGTTTTTAGATTTCCTCTACAACATGGGATTAACAAAACCTTTCGTTTTTTTTATGCAAATGCAATCATAGCGCCTACACACTAGGACGACATATGTTTGAGGGGTACGAAACCTTGTCCTGATTTTCAATCCAATGAGCACAGAAAACGTTCTTTCGAAATGTGCCTTTTGTTCGGTATTACTTGCTTTTCATAAATATAACAGAATACATCTATAGTAATCCAATTACTTACATTTATTATATTGAAAAATTCACCTCATTATATTGGAAAATTATTAAAAACAAACGAAGGTTAACGAATCCGCACATTTTCTACTCACGCAAACATAAACAGAACGAATCTCTCTATCTCATTGACTTGTTCAGAAGACGTCAAAATAAACTTCTTAAACAGTTGTAACAAACGCACACTGAAGAAAAATAAAATGATCCCTTACGATACGCAATATTCGTTAGACTAATAAACGGAAATAGTTTTTCCCCATATATGAAAAACTTACTGGACGTAATAAGACTAAAAATAAGTGCCACTCTGCATTCGACACTAAAAATCAAACATTTTTTCAAATACATAAGCAAAGTGAAGTTGTAGGCTTCTGCGGCCGGAGTCATGTAAATGATCTTGGCTGTCTGGGTGACGCCGCGTCGAAGGCTGTGTTGCCTGTGTTGGGCCAAGATCATTCAAATACATAAGCAATAATTCTGATCTTTGACAGTGTAATCTAGCTATACGAATAAAACTGAAATTGACGATATTTGATTGCTAACTCCTGGACGACTCAACCCATCTTAATGATTTTTTAAACCCAAATGGGACGCCAGTTCATGTAATAGTGCAAAAATACTTTATTACTTTGCGTATGTATTTATTAATTATTTGATTTCGAAACGACAAAAGTGATTACCATTGGTCTCCAAAACAATGTAGCGCGAGAGAGCAAAACAAGAGAAAAGAGCGGAGGCGTCTCCACCGCCAGCGGCGACTCAGAGGGCGCCACCGCAGGGAGTCCAAGGCGACCGGAAGCGGAGGAAGTCGTGATTAAGGGCATTAAGAAAATGAGCAGCAGGAGCAGCAGCAGCCGCGCCCGGCAATATGCCGCCCTTCGGGGGCGGCGGATGATCGATTCGATTCCTTCTGGCACGGAAACGCGGCCAGAAAGCGCCGCCCTCACACAGAGGGAAGGCTGACACGTGATTTTTTGTTCGCCCGATGCGTTCGGAGGATCACGAACATGAAAGGAATCGGCGCTGTAAATGTGTTGCCATCGCTCACTCTGCTCGTGTTGCGATCACTGACTGTCTACAAGTTTCCTTTGTTTGATAATATCATTTTGGTATTAACATATTCAGGATTAAAATTAATTTAAATATGTTTTATTTCGCCAAATATAATTTTCTTCAAATATGTTGATATATACGCACTTGACATACTAAAGTTAAATAAAAACATTTTAAAAGTACTTTTCAATCAGTGGATTTTAATGATTAATTTCTTCTTCACTGAATTTTTTAATACCTTTAGACCTGTATTCATTGAACACTTTTCAAGAAAATAAATCTCTTTTGAATATTTGGGATTACTTAAATTACAATGTAAATCCAGACTATAGTTCTTTTTAATCAACGAATGAAGATTTGCCTTCTTTATGAAGTACAGAAAATATGTATTATTTCAAATCTTACTCAAGTGCATATACAGGAGTATATTCACTCATAAATGAAAGAAACACATGTGCTGTAACATATGTGCTCTTTGATTAAGTATCTCCTAGTCTCTAAAAGCGATAGATGGGAAGTTTGGCAAAATTTTCATGTAATATGATGTCTTAATGTCAAACAATTTTCCACAAAATTTTTAACTCGTGATAGTTTTTCTTGGATTTTGGTAATTTTCCACACATCTAAAACATAAATATTGCAAAATATCTAATAGGTTGTAAATAATTACTATGGCAGTTGGCTCGACCGTGGTTTTTCTCTCGTGGCATTTAAAACCACCAAATCAACAAATTCCATCAGAGTAAATTTAATACTCGATGGCGAACGCAACTTGGGAGGAGAGGGAGGGTCAATTATTACTCGAGTTGGCTTTTAAACATGATCAGTTTCCCGGACTGGAAGCCCGTCATTTCTGATTAAGAAACTCGCGTTGCGATGCGCCGTGCGTCTGCTGTTTTTCCTTCCTTCTGACGATAAAGCGCATGCTCGCAGTCGTTTGTCTGCGGTAGACAATCGCTAATCGAGTGGAGTCGAGTGCCTGTTTTTGTTCTCTTTCTTAAAACAAAGCGCAAAACTCGAGAAAACAATCTTCGAACTGTCATCTACATTGACGATACGCTAAACTTTTATTTTTTAACAGAATTACTTATTTAATCAAAAACATCAAGCCAAAGAATGACAGGGAAACGAGAAGGAAGAAAAAAGTCAAAGAGTCTCAGAAAAAAGACATGGACTTCAACTTAATCTACGAGATAAGATATAAATTATAAGCATTCAGTTCTCTATGTTGTTGAGATTTCATATTAAGATTTCACAGTTAAAAGATTCATTCAAGAAACTTTTTTCAGAGTATCTTCTTTTCAGAAATAAATTGAAGAAATGGAACTCTGGGCTTAGCGCACTTCACTGAAGTGTGCGTGTTAGTGGCGGGGCATTATATTTAAAAAGTAATTTCCAATTTTATCTTTCTCCCGAGAGCAGTAAGAATGACAATTTTCTAGTATTAATTTTTCTCACAGAATAACAAACAGTAATTTGAGATGAAAGATAGCATTGATTAACTGCGGCAGAAAATGCTTTCGAATTGTATAATAAGCTGCAAAGAAAAGTATTTTTTCGAATGAAAAACTTTATTACACTCGAGTTATAAAATTCCGCAATAGAATTAGAACAACATACACGCCGTAATATGAATGGTTGTTAAACTTGCCTCTACTGCACATTAATGCAAGAGTGCCGGTCGCATTTGGTTTCTGCATGATCATTGAAGGGAACCTCTCGGATCCGGTTTGCTATGAATGGCGGCTCTCACCAGAGCGCTCCACCGTCCAGCGCAACAAACATGAACAAGATTCTCAATGTTCCTTGGTAGAAGCAAACTATACACAAGTGCACAACAATGTCTAAGTGATCCTTCTTGAAAAGCCTTCTCATTATTCCACCTGACGTACAGTTCTTTGTGTTCCAAACAAAAATGTGATGTGTGTGTGTGTGTGTGTGTGTGTGTGTGTAGTGAGTAATTGTCGTTGTATAAAGAAAAAGTTACACGAGAATACCTAAAAGAAACAAGTTGTATCACATTAACAAGAAATACATTGTATTCAAATGCCTTATTTATAAAACTATCAGGGAAAAGTAATTAAATATATTCTTAAATTATTGCAGATTTAATTTTGGAATGTTGATATTATAAAGAAAATACACGGATAAAACCATGCTTCTATTAAGAGATTCCGTGTATTTAATGAATAAGATTGACATGTTTGTCGGGTGAAGCGAACGATCGGTATTGCAGGAAAGCATACGTAGGTAAGGGAACCTTTGAAATAATTCAAATTCTTTAAGAGTAATCTTACCTGACGCATGCTTAAGAAGGATTTGCTATCATCAAGAAAAAAAGAAAAAAATGACGAAAACATGTTACGATTTTCTACGACCCCAAAACCATTAAAAAATTGGTATCTGCCTTCTATATTTTTAATAATATAAATTAAAACAGAGTAGAGTCATCACTGAAGAAACGAAGTACTTGCTTACAGACAACATCTGTCACAGACACTTGTCAAATGAACAGTGAACACATGAGCGGACTGATGGGAGAAACACGAAAATAAATCGTGAATTCTATTAATTCACTTTCTTACGACACTGCAATTTTCTTGTAAGCAAAAAAAAAAAATCCACAATTCCTCCATTAATGGACAAATTAATGATCAAATTAACATAATTATTTGTTACCAAATATTTACCCTGTCAACTTTTAAAGCACTTTTAATTATAATTTCCTCTTCTGAGTTATTTTGGAGTTCCCTCGTTGACTTAACATATTTTAATTGTAGTACTGATATATAACATACTAATTTTGTGATGATTCATTGTAGAGTCTGTTACAAGGAATCAAAATGAAACAACATAATCTCGTTCAACATTTGTCATGAAGTATCTAAATTAATGAATTACAAAAGCCACTTCCGAGAACGTGCCAACGAGTCGCAATTAATAAAAAGGCCTCCTTTATCTCAAGTTCTGTACCTCGAAGTCACGTTTTGTCACCGAATAAAAAGCTGCCGCGAACCGCGCGCAACAACGGAAAGCAGGCACAGAGCCGCAGTCTTCTTCTGTGGCGCTCCGGGTGCCGTCGCGCGGAAGGCAACCTGACAGGACGTGACGGGGGCGCCAGATCCGCGTTCCAGCGCGTCGCAACACCACACCCCCTCCCCCCTCCCCCTCCCCCTCGCGACTCGCACCCGCGAGCGGCGGCGGGCGTCGCGTTCACGATGCGGTAATTAGCTTATTAACCAAAGTTCGTCACACACGGTGCTCCCGCGCCGAGACGGGCCACCGTGGGCGTTGTCGGCGCCCGCGCGCGGTGGCAGCGCCCCGCCGGCGCGGCGGAGCCAACTGAAAGCTTATTGAAAACAATCTCTCGCAGACTCCGCCGGGTTGGCTGGAACTGAACCGTGTCGGTCGTTCGGGCATACGCACCCGTGCTCCCCCGGCCCGCCCCGCCCCCAACCAGGCTCGCGACCGCAGCAATACAACTCCGGGAACGCCGTCTCCTTCCGCGCTAACCTTGTCCACAGTGGGTGGGTTCGAGAAGCTGCATTCCGTCAGGGTACACTACCCATGATCTAACAATTGCTCAAATGAGGTGAAATATGTATGAGCTACAAGACGTTCGAATCGATTTGATTATTGAATTTGAGGAAGTTTAAATTTTACTAGAATTCGTTTTGGCATTGCTCAGCCCACACGCTGACTAGCCCGTTCTTCATCAACGGGTGTTAAGTTAGTGAAGAAAGTGATCGTACACGTAAGAAAAAAGACGAAATCTATAGAAAGCGAACAGGTTGTTAGAGAAATATGTTGAAAACAAAATTAAGGCTACAGAAAAAACTACTTTGTTTTGTTTTATTACAAAATCTCAAAATATTATAAACCCCATGATATTTAAAAACCGATGAAAATATCCCAATTTTCAAGGCACAAAAAGTCATCGTATATTTATGTTCAAGAAAAATATTACGTATTTAATACCGTGAAGGATTGTTCTATTTTCTTGAATCATTTCATTTGCTCTATTTTCTCCAGTCTTGGCAACATTAATTCGACAACCTTACAGAAGTTGTGAGGTCAAGTAGACTTCATTCTATTAAGAAAGCATGTTTAAGATCTTCTTGATGAGACATGCTGTATTTTTTATATTTTATTCCAATAACTGACCATATTTAATATATATGGCTAATTTCCAATAATTGAGGTAGTGCATAAATTGGTTTTTGATGTTGTGGAACAGCCACAATCGAATATTGAATTTTTTATATTTAGGATCACTGTCATGTTGAAACACAAATTTGTTTCCCAAACCCATCAATAGTGCTTGAATGAGAAGATTTTTCTTTTAAACGTGAATATACATTTTACTTTCATTACATCACCGATTAAATGCAGACAGTCCAGTACTGAAGCGTTCACACACCTCCCAAACTATCGCGGAACCGCTACCTGACACTGCAAGCACAAGAAGTTGACGGCCTAGTTCAGCGTTAAGGTTGCGTAAATCATACGTCTTCCGTCGGCACAAAAATGTTATTTTTGTTTTTCTCTGAAAATATAACTCAATATAAAATACACCATCATTTATTTCGGTACTCTTTTGGAAAATTTAATCGCTTCATCCGTTTTACTTAACTCGCCCAGAACATTGTTCCATTTACTGGACATGATATCCTTTTCCCCCAACAAATATTGTGAGCTGGACTAGCTGATTCTTCAACTTCACATTTCCTCAATTTCTCCCACAATTTTGCAGTACTAATTTTGAGTAATAATAAAACAATAATAATAATGGCACTCAATAATAAATGGATTATCTGCTTCACTGAACACGTTTGATCTTCCTGTTCAGGGATCAGTGTTTTATGAACTTAAAACCTACCAATTATTAATTACATTGTTGAATGAGGTTTTTTTAAAGATTTGAACTCTTTGGCCCTTTTTTAAAAAAAATATTTTACTAGTAGCTTCCCTGCAGTGCAGATGCTGACCATTTTCACCTCCCATGATGTGCTGGCAATTTTTTACGGCGCTTTACCCCAAAATACTCCTTATTGCTACATCGAGTTTCATAGATAATAGGTTGGTAAATCGATTATTAGCAACGTAATTTCTCTTCATTTCTTCGACAGTACAAGCAGTTTCTGCGCCTCGCCTGTCGCATTTTGTTTTATTCTTAGACATTACACTTGTCTTTCAGACATTTCTTTCAATGCTATTTAATAAATTTAGTATTAATTCGTATTTTACTTTACATATTGGTTACATGCTTTGTTTCGGACGAACAGACATTTACCTTGTAACGTTTTAAGTGTTCCATCACATTTTGCACTAACCTGTATCTTCCTACTATTCTCTATCAACGGAATATTTCGTTGATTTCTACTGATGACAATAATACTCGTTAATCTAATTTCTATTCAAACATTTTTATATATTGTTTAGTACTGATGTAGAGAGTAAAATTTCTAAGACAAATTCAGACATTAATTCTAAGACATTATAACTTTTCTCTTCAGAATTATTTTTTTCGTACGTATCTGTTTATTACAAGAATTTCATGATATGATATACCATTATTATAATAATTTCGACAACTATCATTATTGCTTTTATTTAAAAAAAAACAAACATTTTGTGCCCTAAACAGGAATCATACCCTTTAATATACAAATTCGAACAAATTTATTTTATAACATTTTCGGAAATTTTTTCTCATCATTGGGTAATATGTGTCTCTACACAGTAATAATTTATTTCCGATAACCAATTAACATAACTTTCAATATTGAGCAACGAAAATGGAATTGCGAACCCTTTATGTCTACCTACTATGTCTTTGATGTGATTGATGAATTATTTTGTTTCTGAGGCATTAAATGCTGTAGACATTAGTATCGTAAGTGTAGGGCATGTTATATCGCGTGGCAGTGGGGTGGCAGAAAGGGCACGAACTCGCGTGTCCCTTTCCTGCTGACACGTGAGACCCAACGCCTACCTACACATTGCCTTTCTGGTTTTCAACCTGAAGGTATCTGCTCAGTGGGCAACTAATTCAATCTTTAAGCTGCAGAATAGGCTTTTAATGAATGTGGTAATGTTGGGCATGTAAGTGCAAGTGTGGGTCTGTAAATGGAGAGGAACAATGAAGGACGAGGAAGTGCGAAATCCACGACCCGATTATTAGGGTACTGTTTCGACATTTGTCTGGTATTACATATATTTGAACGGCAATTGGGTATGGTCCGGTGGCAGTTAATTAACAACAACAATAATAATAATAATAATAATAATAATAATAATAATAATAATAATAATAATAATAATAATAATAATAATAATAATAATAATAATACAGTACAAGTCGAGGATGCAATAATCATGCTATCACTAATATTAAGTATTATAATAATTATTTTAACTTTATCTTGATATATAATAATTATACGTTGGTGGTACTAGAAATCAATACAAGCTACATAGATATTGGCTAAATTAGATTTGGGGCGGGGCATTGATCCTGTTCACAACATTCACTGCACTTCACTGTTTTGTTTTGATTTACACTGACCAGCACTTCACAGCACTTCACTGCACTTAGTTGCTCCTATAACATCTATTCCTGTCAGCTTGTTCCAACTTATTTCTAAAAATTCGGACACTTAAGGAAAAGCTTCGAAAGTTGCATTGAGTGTTGCTTTGAAAGTATTGACAAGAACGACGCCGGAAAATTACCAATCAGAGCAGCAGGCCACAGAATGCTCCTGAGGCCCCGTGCCCTCGGAGAGAGGCGTTTCCACCCACAGCGGCGTCTACCTTCACATCCGTCGCCGCGGACGGATTTCAAAAGGCAACACGTGGGCGCCATTCTCACGCTTGCTCACTCCCCGCCGTGCACCCGCGCTCACCCCCTTACCCCCACCCCCCACGCTCACGCGTGCGCGCGTCGTCGAGGCGGGGAGCAGGCAGGACTTCTCAAACTCCGGCTTCTATTGTTATTAAACATATTAATTCGTATTATTTTATACAAGCCGGCGCCGAGTATCTACACACTCGCACTAACAATTCAATGGCCTCTCCTTCAGCCGCGCCGGCGTTCCGTTCCGCCGTTTTCTGTTTCTCCATCCCGAACAGACCCCCTTCACCTTTTATTGTAAACTTATTCGTTTATCAAACCACGCCCCCCTCTCTGCCTTCCCCATCCACCCACAAACAACAAAAGTTTGTTTTCTATCATGACTGGGAATGCTTGTTTGCAAGCTAAACCTAACATGTTAGATTTCTCAACACAAAACGAAAACAAATGAAGTTTCATACGCGCTCCGAATGCCAGGGTTTGCATTCAAAATCAACAACACACACACACACTCAGTCGTACACTTCTCCCCACATCTGCCTTTATGAACGACCTCCCCTGTAGTTTCTCGTGCGGTAAACACAATCGCATCTCCCTCACTCCCCGCCCCTGACCGGTACGGCCTCCCGACCTCAATCTGGATTCGTTAATTACGCACTCGATAATTGTGAAACATAGCGAAGCCGCGAGCGGTGGCCACCGGCAGGCGAATCAGGCGCAAGTTGGGGAGGCCGTGGTTTCGCGTGTGATCTATGGCGGGCGGCGGGGCGGCGGCGGCTGGTAATTTACGCGGCGTCCGCGGGTGACACTTAGTCCTCGTCTCCTTTTTCTCCGAAGCGCGCTGCATTTGATGGAGTTCTCATTAGGATCCAGCGAGAAGCATTTGGGCGCGGCCACGGCATGCCTGCGGTGCCTGCGTCGCACAACTGGACGGGGAGGCCTGACACGCGGCGGCCGAGTTGGGAATTGGGTACTTTGTTGGTCCGGGAATGAATGATTATTTTAGGGCGCCTGCAATTATTTAATCATTTTTCCATTCATATTTCGAAACGTCTATTTAATATTATAACTAATTATATTTTTTGTGGTAATTATGGAGAAGCTATAATAGTATACATTTGTTTAAATATTGCTAAAAATGGAATGAAGTTTTCAATTCCGTGAAGTAATATAATCAGCAGTATTTGTCTGTTTGGCAACTTTGATATTTCTTTCCACGGAAAATATACACTATTTATTTGGTTTTCACATTAATAAAATTGGGTTGGTTTTAAATTATTTTCATTATATTTTAAAAAATTTTTTGGAATTTTGGAAAAGGCTGAACTTTTAATAAATATTGCTCAAAATGGAATGAATTTTTCAATTTAGTGAAGTAATAAACCTGTAAACTTTGTCTACTTGGCAAATTGCTGATAAATATGTCTTGTACACACCACGGAAAATTTCCACCATTTTATTATGGTTTGAACATTAATTGCTAATAATACATTTAATGAATAAATCGAACGAAAATATTTAATTGAAGGTAAATATGAAGTTATGAATAATGCTTCTTTCTTTTTCTCGTAAAATTTCTGTGTCCATCGCTTCCTTTAAAAACCCTACTCAAATTTACACGCACTGAGTTAATGAAAGGAATTTATATTAGTGTCACGAACAAATCTTTAAATAAATTTGCTATAACAATGATTATAAATATGTTTTTATATTTTAAAATATAAAATAAGATAGGGGAAGTATATTTACATTATTATTTAAAGATCACATCCGTAAATTGTAGGTAAAGTACGACTTTAAAATACAATATTATTACAAATAGCACCCTGCAATTTACTGTTCGTCTCATTATTTCCAAATCAGAAGAAAGTATTCAGTACTTACGCCAACGACACGGATGCATATCTTATTACAAAGGTAATTACGTGCAAAACATATCTCAGAAGAGGATTTTAAAAAACAATATATTTTCTCAATTGGCAACGAAACTTTCTCTTACTGCTTTTCCCTAATTACGAAAGAATTTAATATTCATGAGAAAAATCGAAAAAGAATATTACGAGCAACATTTTAGAAACTTTTTATGCAAGCTATGTAATGATTTCAGCGGTGAAAGATTGTGGCACAGGCACTTCTACATGCATGACCATCCTGATGTTAAGAATTTAATGAATAAATACATTCGCAGATTTGCAGATGGGAGGTGTATGTACTGATATTAATGCTTTTCTTGGTGACATTATGGTCACGAAAGAAATCCACTGGGAAAAGGCAATACTGGCATTAAGTTGATATCACCTGGCAAACATATCCATCGGAACACACACAGATACTTAATGCACTTACGTTTCTTATACCGCGAACTGTACGTTTTTGTGCAATATTTGCTTTCCTAGTCTGCCAACTCATCAGCGGCACCTTCCGACACGGGCAAAAGGAGAGTCGCGAACTCACACGGCGCTGCCCAAAAAAAGAGGGGCATTATGCCAGGTTGAGTGAACCTTCTTTCCCGCGGCCGTCTTTTGCACTCGAGGATCATCCCACAAAGAGCCCGCCACAAGTCGCATGCTCGCTCAAACCACTCGATACGAAAAAGCCCCGATTCTCCCGGCCGCGCAGGCCGCCCCGCACCCGTCCGTGGGAATGCGCGGGCGGGAACCGCCGCGACATCTGCCGGCGCGCACTGCCCGATGCTTTTTTGTCCCCGTCACGATAATCACGCGATCATGAGATCACGCCGCGCCGGACGGCGACAGACGAAACCATTATTTGAAACTCACACGCACGACAACGACTGGATTTAAAAGCTCGCGAGATCTGATGGAAAGGCTGTGCCTCCGTCCCAAACCCTCACACACACACACACACACACGCACGTATGTAGAAATAGAAGAAGCATAAAAAGCAAGTACGGACCTGAAACCTGAATTCAATAGATGCGTAACGCACCTCAACGGAATTATTTTAATTCGAGCAAAAAAAAAAAAGTATATAAGAGATCGGCTCAGATCCATAATGATATTGAAGAGACGAATATGCAGATCATGAGTGAATGGAAGCTGTTAAATCATAAAACCCGTTTCGGTTGTTTTTTTTTACGCGACCTGGGCGCCCGGGGAGGGGAGGGTGCAGGGAGGTGCAGGGGGCGGTGGGTAGGGTGTGGGGAGGGGGCCGTGCGCGCATTCTCATGCAAATCCCGCGATGCGGGACAGCGCGGCGGTCGCTAGGCGGCGGCGGCGCTGGACGACGCACAGTCAGGCAGGGCACACAGTCACGTACCCAGCTTCTGGAACATGTTGCACTCCTGCGTCTGGAAAGTTATTTTTTCTATGACCGTATAAAAAATGAGGAATTTACATTGCTGTACGCGTGCGTGAAGTTAGTCTTTTCTTAAGACGTTTCAAAAATATGACGTCACCGTGAAGCATGATCGTTCGTTTTCACATATAGATGGCGAACGATGCTTTCTGTCGATACCCATGAGAAGTAGAGACGAAGTAAATTCCGATTCGTAATATAAGCAGTTTTGACCACCGTAGAAACATTATTTTTATATTTCATGAGCAAAATGGCAAATACTAAGTAACTTAAAATTATTTAGGACTCCCCTGCTCCAAGCACCTGAGTTAGTGAGATCAGGAAATTTGCGACTATTTGTAGTAATTTATAAGTTATAACACATGATGGTACTTCTATGTTAGGAAGATTTATCACACAGGCTTCTTTGTCAGTGGCGACGTATCTTTCTCGAGTGCATAAAATTGTTTCTTACACAGCCGCACTATGAAGGAAGTTAAGCTATTTTTCACTCGTAGGCAATAAAAAGGCACTGTAGTCACATTAATAATCATTAATAAACGCCTTCAATAAAGAATAATATACTGTCCTTCGTCCTAAGAGTTCTAATGGAAAAGCTCTGTATTTCTGCCCTCCTTTGCGTTCCTCTTCCCACTGTGCACACATCGCACGGTCGCGGGACGCCGGGCGGTCGGGCGGTCGGGCGGTCGGGCGGTCGGACGACGAGTCGTACGGGGAGTGATTTATCAGGCGCGGGGCTGGGTTTGGTTTGGTTTGTTTTTCTCGTGTTTCCGGGCGCGTCGACTGCTTTGGTCATGAGTCCCGTTAGTATAGTGCATGTTTTTTTCTCGGGAGATGGCGGTGATCTTCCCCCGCTGGATGGCGAGATCCGGAGCCGACCTACCCGGAGTCGGCTAGTGGGGTTTCCCCCTAACCAGGACTCTCGCACCAGCGGGGCACCGCCCCAGCCGGGACAAGCTCTAAGCTCCCGATCGGTCTCCCGGAATACTTGGGAGTGTAGTGCATGGTAGTGGAAGTGTGTGTGTGTAAGGGGGTGAGAATAAGACAAGGAAGAGGAAGGACAGATCGCGCGCGGTCCGTGGTCCGTTTGGTAGGGTACTGCTTCGGCATTCGCCTGGCGTTGTTTGGAGAAACCACGGAAAACTAGCGATCAGAGCAGCCGACCGCTAGAATTCTCGTTCAGACAGCGATTGAATTCGACCTAGCTGAAAAGCTAGTGTCGAAAATCCTGCCGCCGCGGGGAGTGTAACCTAGGACCTGCCGGTCAGAGGCGCTGCAGGCGAGGCTGGGGAGTCAATCGCCCGATCGTCGGCGATCGCGCCATAGAGTGGACCCGGACCTTTACGACCAGTTTGGTCGCCGCGACGCGGCGCGCGCCTCGTCGCTGGAACAGCCGGGAGGTTGGCGTCGGCCACGCGGACATCCAACCGACTTCGCTCAGTTGCTCCATTGTCGTCTGTTACTTCTACGCTACTATTAATAAACCAGGGAAAATATTAATCAGAACTTGTTTTGGCAATTTGATAATGCTCTTTTTTTACCAGTGGTGCGAAGAACAAAATATTCTGTAATACATTTATCATCATCATCTAAAAACTATGAAATTAAATTATAATATAGATGGATGTCAAGAGAGCTTATAAATACTCAAATTTACTAAAAGTCAATTACAAAGTCAGCCATTTTTAAAACAATACGTTCTTTACACAATCTTAAAACTATGCAGAAAATGTGCAAAATTATTATACTTTTCTGGAAGGTGTATTGAGCAAAAGTCTCCTCAATAATTTTGTATCTAATTTCTAAAGGAACTTGAACGTAATGTAATACTGTTTCCGTACTATGTCTATAAGTTGATGGGGATAATTTAACTTAATTGAATCTTGGTAATTTTGCTTATAATTTCATCTACAATACTCACCCATCTCATCACTTCTTCGTATTCGAAGTGCTCTGTTCAACATAATTGTTCCCTACTTGTACTGTAAAATCAAGTTGGTTCAGCTCAGGAACGCACCTAGAAAGCCTTATTTATATAATGGTACGATTTCTCGAAACAATAAAACGGAATAAGAGAAATAGTTCAAATTACTATTTTCACTGTATTCATAAATTGATAGAGAGCTGAAAGAAAGTTGTGCTCCAAATTTACACGAAAGAAATGAATTGAATATTCATAACACTTTAATTCATTTTTACTTTGTATTACGTTTTGAAATTCCAGGTGTACATTTTTTTTATCACGGCATACGATTTCACATTATTATAAAATATGTTCACGTATTTTGGAAATATTCTACAGTCATTAAATATGTGCACTATAAACGTACAATTAATACAATGTCTAATGCCATAAAAGCATGTTTTAACGAGACACAAGGACAAAAAAACGTGGAAAGAATCCAAGACACGACCTCGCGATACAGTACCACCAACAGAAGGCTATGGGCCAATTATGAGTTCACTGCTCATGCAGCAGGAGATAAATATGCCAATTTCAACAATAGCTGGTTTCTCTTTAGAAGGGAATAAGTGACCGCGACATTTTCATAACAATAGCAACAAACTACAATTCCGCCCCGAACACACGCCCAGTGGAGTTTCACCGCAGAGTACAAATATACCCAGAAGCTGTGCTAGATATTTCACAGAAACACTGGAAAAGCAATATATCACTGTCAGTTGGCCAGCTACGTAACCGCATTTGAAAACACAACGTTCTTTCTCTTCCCATACGCGAGGAAATTCAATGAGAGCAGCGGCGCTGGCGGCAGGCCGCCGGCCACCAATTCACGCCGCGCCGGCCGAGCGTGGGTAACTCCTGCAGCGGCCAGGTGCGGTAATTGCTCTCGAGGCGAGCAACGGTTGAGGCGGGAGATTGACGCGGCTTTCTTAACAAAACGGAGCATGCAGCTCGGGACAATCACTTCCTTGGCGAACGGCTCCCTCCGCTAGACAACATCGCGACTCACGGAGCGTACCCTGAGAAATAACCAAAAGGGCGTGCGATCTATACCGGAAAGGATACGATTAATAATGAGTAAATACCCTCTACCATTTACGCGCGAGCTCAAATCAAAGGTTAATCCGACTCGTAGGGAGTAACAGGAAAACTTAATAACGGCGCGCTTTGCAGTAAGTGGAGCGACGTGCACCGGTTTGGTGCATTTGCATATTTCGGTTGAATGGAGTAATTTTTAATAAGCGCCCATTGCCTATCATTACAATGAGCGCGGTCCCCTCTCGCTGCACCTCTAACTTCGCGCCCCGAGCCGGGCAGAACAAAGACAGCATGCCCGCCGGCGAAGGCTGGGGAAAAAATCGTAGGTGCGATGCAGGTCGGGGAGAGGGAAAGAGTGAGTGGAGGGCCGGAAAGAAAGCACGAAATCTCCGACCGCGAACCATCCGTGGTCGGCGATCAGTAGTGCAGCTAGGCAGTTTTGGGCCCGAGCAGAACTGAAAATGTGCTCTTTCTATTAAACAAAATTTTGTTTACTAGAAAGAGTAGATTTGATATTGTATTCATTGTACGTTTATTGTACGTAAAGGTATATTAACTGTATGTTGATTGTGCGCGTATTTAATGACTGTAGAAGATTTTCAAAATTTTAATTGAAGCATACATTTGTTTAATTTCGTTATTAATTGAATATAGTTTACAATGTAAAAGGAAATAATAACAAAAATAATAATCCATTAAACTGAATGTGTAACCAAATTAATAAAATGTATTAAATAAAATGAGGGGACCCCTCCGCCTTTCAGGTCCTGTGCAATTAATTGATCTTCCCTCCCAAGCGGTGGCACGGGTCTTGATTCATTTTTATTATTTCTTTTCACATTCAAGTCGTCGGATAAGCTGTGCCGATTTTATTGAGTGTAATTTTTTGAAAAAATATTTTTTTTAATTTACCGGTCCGAGAAAACATGACAAATAATCTTACAATTTGTCTTTAACCTCGCTGATTCCGTTAAAAGTGTTTTTTTGAAGACACACGAACAAAATATATTAATGAAGTTTTATTAACGAGGATATTCTACGTTTCGTTCCAGGGTTTCCGTAATTATCTTATGAAACATATGTTATAATTTCTACATCCTTAAACGTGTTATGGAAATTTATTCAGTTCACGTATGATGGAAATAATCATTACTATCTACACTTATTCCACATTACAATTTTAGAGACACAAATATGAAATATATATATAATGCCCACATAGTATCAATCTGTTAGAATAAGAATACTGCTGTATATACAACTATTATTTCTCCAACATTATTTCCTGCATTGTTTGGAACCTTTGCCATTTTTGAAACTTCAGAGAGTTCAACGAAAATAAGAACAGCGCCATTTTTTAGGCGTCGTTTGCTCTATCCGAGAAAAAATTAAAACATTTGAAGTTATGTTTGACAAAAGTTTGAAAATGCTGTAAAGACTTCATCCAAAGTATCCTCAAAATTAAAAATGTCCGTTCAAACTATCAGTCTCGAATTCGGCAAGATCTGTCAAGAATATCAATTTTCGAGAAAATCGTTCGATTAGTTTAGACGCTAGCGTTGACCCCAGTCTGACGGACTGACGAACTGACGAACTGACGAACTGACGAGCTGACGAACTGACGGACTGACGGACAGACAAATCGACCTTTTCCCACCATCCGATTTTGCGAATGCAAGGAGCCGTAAAACTGTAATTCCAACTACACTACGTGTTATAGTAATTTATTTTCAAGATTAGGAACAAGATTTATCCTTAAGAGATATCAGTACCCCGGAATATGAGTTTATCTGACGTAAAGTCACCACTTTCCGCTGCAGCATTACAATACTTGGACTTTACTACGTATGTACGTATTATGGCGAGAAATAAAAGCATTCCCAATGCACAAAAAATGATAATGACCCTTATATGCCTCAACAGGCCTTTTTCAACAAATCCGACTCAACATCGCTTCTGTAACAAAGTAACGCCGGCGATAAATATTTCTGCGACGCGAGTGTCCCGTTCAACAACACGGCGTCTTGCGGGGTGGCACGACGGCGCGAGCAAATACGCGCGGCCGCCGGCGGGTTCTTCCTGGTCTGGCGGACAGCGCAGCCTTGTCCCGGCCGCGACACACGGAACCACTTGGCGCAGCTCCCAAGCGCGGAACAGCGAGAGACGCCTGCTCCTTTGAAAAGCATTGCTCGAACTTTAATGCAATCAATTCCATGCAAGTTGATAAATGTATTTTGTGTGAAGAGATGAGGAGTGAGAGAGATGGTGAGAGAGTAGAGAGAGTGAGTGATGAGGTGAGAGAGGAGAGAGAGGAGAGAGGGGTAGAGAGGAGGGGAGAGAGAGGAGGAGGAGAGAGAGAGGAGGAGAGGGAGTGGGGAGGGAGAGGAGTGAGAGAGAGGGAGTGAGAGAGAGGGAGTGAGAGAGAGGGAGTGAGAGAGAGGGAGTGAGAGAGAGGGAGTGAGAGAGAGGGAGTGAGAGAGAGGGAGGAGAGAGAGGGGAGGAGAGAGAGGGGAGGGGAGAGGGAGGAGGAGGGAGTGAGAGAGAGAGGGAGAGGAGGGTGAATCAGAGAAACACAGAAAGTAGACAGGCAGTAGGAAGGACACAGAGAGAGGGGAGAGAGCGAGGAGCGAGAAAGATAGAAGAAGAAGAAGATAGATAGAAGAAGAAGAAGATAGAGAGAGAGAGTGAGCGAGAGCGAGAGCGAGAGAGAGAGAGGGAGAGAGAGAGAGAGAGAGAAAGGGAGAGAAACCGGGAGAAAGGAGAATGTATAGATCACAAGCTTCTATTCCGAAATTAGGGATATTATTGTATTGATAATTTCTTATTCTAAAAAAATAATTAGGAAACAGTTATAAAGAAAAAATATTGTAATAACCGTTTTCTGCCTCTGGAGGTGTGCGAACGGCTTTGAACGAAAATCTTTGCCGCGACGTAATATGATTTTTTCCCCAACGGTCTATAATTTTTGTTTCACTTCTATTGCTTTACTGAGGTTTGTGCTCACTCTTGTATCTGCTTCTCTCGACTCACGGTAGTAAACGAGCAAAATATACTGTTATAAATGAGGTAATACATGTCAGAAACATTCACTTCGAAGAATGGCTTTAGATTTTCTTCGTAATAGGCTCTCCGTTGTCATGAGGAATATCGGTATTAGCGAAATTCAATGTTCTTATAAATCTGTTTGAAGTGCTGAAAGTCAAGGTCCGGTGCAGAAAATGATGTGTTGAGAAAATTCCGGAGTTCCTTAGTAAAGATAAGTTGTCTCGTAATATTAACAATACTATAAACAATAATTAACTTATGTTTATAACCGTTTGGCACAAGATGTCACCTGTCAGTGACTGCTACATTTTTCAGAATGTGTCACAAATAATACTTATTTTATTTCGCGCAGTCACTGCTGACTCTTCCTGTATGAATGCATTGCTGTACTCTCTGAATAATTGATCTTAGAGTCTCCGTACCTTTGTTATCTTGAATATTGGTATTAAATAGTATTATTTTAGATTCTTAAACCGCGCGATATTTTTCTCAGAGATTTGAGTGTAAGATCTCATTGAGTCAATGGAAGTTTGAGTTATCCAAATATACTATCCATCTGCACAATAATTATTACAACCGGGATTTCAAGATTCTATTGGGATTCTTCAGAAAAACTCAAGATAAATAACCAATAGGGGAAAAAATTGATAATGTGCTTGTAATCGATTCGAGATCAAAATTTAATTTATGAATAATATAATATACTACCTGAAATCCTTTTCACTTTCCCTCTTTTGTAAATTAAAAATTCGAAATTCAATATTCAAAAACGAGTGAAATTAATTTTACTTTACAAACTATGTTAGTGCCTTCAAACGAAGATTTGTTAATAAATTCTCTCATTCGAGGTGATTTTTGTTTCTGGCTCTCACACAGTTCATATTTTTAAGTTTGCTCCCATATCACTAAAGCATTACTTCTGAATGCCACATCAGCTTTAAAGGCACTTGTCACTGAGATACTTTATGTCATGGGGTTCACCGCCCACAACGTTGTATTAAGATACACGATGGATTGAGTCCGAGTCATCAATGTCAATAAAAGAGACAAATTTATATGGTAATCATTGCAATTGACCCTCGCACTACTTGAGTACTCCATTCTTCGACGTAATAACCACAGGCAGCTATTAATAGAGTCAACGTAATGTTACTACAGTTATAATTAATTTAATTCTGTCTTTGTGGGTGGATGCCTACGATGGTTGGTTCATTGAAACCCCTTGTTTTCAATTTCAGTAAACAGTGTCGTCTGCAAGATTAAACATTCGGAGATAAATGAATATTTAAACGTAACAACACTCGAAAAATATAAGTAAATGGCTTCTACACTCTTTCCGCTGAATTTCCTTTATTACACTCCCCTTCTACTCTTTCTTTTCCAAAGTCATTTCCATTTATACATTCTTATATGTACTTTACATATCTAAACAGCACAAAAGACGCAATCAAAATCATATAGTAATATATCTATGGTATCATGAACCCAGGAACACGTCACAGTATTTTTCAACATGGCTCACATTTATATATATTATGGCTCTCAAAAATTTTAATATGATTTATCTAAACTTACATAGATTTGAATTTCATTGTTATAGAATAAGAAGGTGAGAACTGGCGACGACCTGCACATCGGTTAGTGGGGTTTCCCTAACCAGGTATCTCCCACCAGCTGTTCGCCGCCTCAGCCAGAACAAGCACTGCGCTCCCGGCTACACTTCCGGCATGTGCATGTAGAGCATGTAAGTGTGTGCAAGTAAGGGGCGAAGATAGGGGAAGGAAGAGGAAGGAAAGATCGCGCGCGGTGCATGGCCCGTTTGTGTGGGTACTTCTCCGGCACGTGTGATAGTGTAGCGCATGCAAGGCATGTGCGGAATGTGTAGTAGTGTAGCGCGTGTAAGCATATGTCAAGAGGGAAAAAGAAGAAGAAGAATAAGGAGAAGAAGAAGAAGAAGAAGAAGGAATGATCCAGCTTGGTCAGTGGCCAATTTGTTAATGTACTGCTCCGGCAATTGACTGAGATTGATTGATTGATTGACTTTTTCGTGTTTCGGGGTCCGTCAACTGCTTTGGTCATTCGTCCCGTTAGTGTAATGCAGGTTTTTTCTGGGAGATGGCGGTGATCTTCCCCGCTGGATGGCGAGATCCGGCGCCGACCTACCGTCGGCTAGTGGGGTTTCCCCCTAACCAGGACTCTCCCACCAGCAGGGCACCGCCCCAGCCGGGACAAGCTCTAAGCTCCCGACCGGTCTCCCGGGATATGTGGTAGTGTAGTGCATGTTAGTGTGTGTGTAAGGGGAGAGGAGAGGACAAGGAAGAGGAAGGACAGATCGCGTGCGGTCCGTAGCCCGTTTGATAGGTACTGCTCCGGCATTCGCCTGGTGTTGATCGTAGAAACCACGGAAAAAAACCGATCAGAGCAGCCGGCCGCTAGAATTCTCCTCCAGACAGCGACTGAATTCGACCTAGCAAAAAAGCTAGTGTCGATAATCCTGCCGCCGTCAGGACTGGAACCTAGGACCTCCCGGTCAGACGCGCTGCAGTGACATCAATTGATGCACTGAGCTACCGCTACCGGTAATTGATTGAGCGAAACCACCGACAAACTACCGATTGCAACAGTCGGTCGCAAGACTTCTCATCCAGACAGCCTCTGAATTCGACCCATCTAAACACTTTTTCAAATATTTCAGAGGTCATTTCTCTTCCCTCATTTTGTCTCAGTACGTCGCGTGTGTGGTCGCCTGCTCGGCGAGCGAGGCGCCCCTGAAGCTGCCTGGAGCGTGGGGCTGCTTTGGCCTGCGGGGACTGAGGCCGCTGTGCCGTGCTTTGGACGCCCTGGCGCGCTCTATCGCGTTCCGCGCCGAGACGGATGGCGCTGTTGGCGCGCGCAGGTATCGGGATTTTTCCCGGTGTCAATGCGGCGGCGAGCGCCAGGCGTCGCTCGTTTGTCAGCGGCCGCGACGACGCACCCATCCTTCCTGTGGTGCGGCCGCGTAAACACCTCTACGCGAGCACAACCCTGCACTTTCAAGGAATATATATGTGCACATAATACATACATACATAAATGCGTGAATAAAGATTCATGCATGCATAAGTTATGTAATCCTAAAATTATCAATCGTCGTAATGTTTAGTAGTACATTTCACGAGGAAAATACATCAGCATGTCCGCATAATATTAAAAATAAATAATTCTTTTATCGTATTGGCATCAGAAACACCTCCTTCCCTCGCCTCTCCCTTTTTTTATTTTTAGATTTCTTCCCAGCTTCTTTATCATCACACATTATTCCAAATACAAGTTTAAAAGCTCTGTTATAGGTCCAGGAAGACATTAGCGTCATTTATGAGCAACGAGTACACTGTAATTGTGATCTCCGGCTAGCAAGCTAATGTTCTGACCGCCTAATATCCTGGACGTTCATGATGCAAGCGATTTCTAGCAAATTACGCCAATTCACAAATGTACATTTTATTTCAACGTTTTTGTATAAAAAAACTGTCCATTTTTTCCCCGGACAATATTATCAAATATCCTTAAAGTATCTGCTCACTATAATCACAACTTTCTGGACGGAATAGAGGTAGAGAATCCGCCTCTGGCATGGATGTTTGTGTTGTCCTTACGTGTTCTCCCCACAGTTTAAAAAATACCGTGATCGCTATATGACCAATATGTTGATAAGCGACCTAAAAAAAGAGTAGAGAAATGTTGAAGAAAATGATGAAGAAAAAACGAAGTGTTTCTCTCCAAAACTTCGTAAGAAAAAAACATTCCTTCAATTGAGGAGTCGATTTTTTTACTTTCTCGTTGTGGAGTAGAAAGAAAGTTATGTAATGCTGCCAGAAAAAACGGTGAATTTTCCGCAGAAAAACTCTTACTATGGGCCTCTCGTAACACAAAAGTGGATAAATACAGTTGCTAAATTTATAAAAGAAATCTTCTAACATGTGGTGTAGCCAGAATCCATGTTTTGAGGGTCCTAGACACCGAAAAATTTAATGACAGCAAAACGTTTCTCTGTCCCTCCGTCTATGAACAACGCTAGTGGCTAAACCGATCTGACAATTTTCTCCAAAATTGATATTCCCCAGTCGATCTGGCTAATGTCGCGGCCCCTTGAAACATGTACCACTGAAAAAAATGATAATATTCTTCGTAGAATTAATTGCGAAAAACTAATGAACAAAAAGTACGGGAAATATTTTGGTTCATGAGAACTACAATATTCTATTGTTTTATGAACCTTATAAATAAATTTACAAACGTTTATACGTCTCATGCACAAACTGCACTAGCATGGATGTTCAAATAAACTAATCACAGCAGCACAGATCTGTTTTTTGTGGATTCTCCGTGAAAATATTTCATTTGTGTGTTTAGCACCTTTGTAATTTTGTATACGCGATATTGTGTTTGCATTCAGTGATGTGTATAAGCGAGAATAGATGTTGTCAGACCTCACAAACTATTAGAGGATAAGTTAACATGCAAATTACCCAACATGCCTTAAAATAGAATTAATTTTTTACTGGTATGTTATTGCTTATTACTGCCTTCGATATGAAGCTCGATATACACGCAAAACGTATCTGCATCGATAGAATCGTGGTTACCAGGATAATATGAAAACAACTGAATGATGCTACACGATCTTTTGTAAAGGAAATTATGGAAGAGAAATTTGAAAAGAGAAACTGTGTCAATTCACTTATTTAATTAGTAAATAAGTAATTCTAAATCATTAAAATAAGGTAAAAAATAAAATTTTGTACGTATCACGGTTTTAATAACGCCATCGGTGCATACATTAAATACAAATTTATTTAATGAATTCCTCATATTCCAAATATAATAAATTTTATCTGTACTGCGTATTCATGTCACAAGAAACAAAAATGAAACAAAAGCAAATGAAGAAGAAAAACAAAATTTTAACAAACTGTGAAAAATTTTAAAAAAAAAAAAAAAAAAAGATTTATTTTATCGACTTGATTGCCTACCCGCCATATAATTCTAACCGTGAATTTGCACAGAATTGTTTATGAAATAGTCATAAATCTTTCTTGTTCGCTTGAGGTCTCCGTTCCACATGTAGCAAAAGCTATGAAGAACGAAACATCCGCGTGACAAGCCAGCAACCTTCTTGCCTTCAAGGATATAATTTATAAGTCTTCATGGTTCGTAGGGATCACGATTTCCAACTGGCCCAAATCGATATCCGAGCACCCGCACGCACTCTTTTCTCACCTCATCCTCCATTCTATCTCATTCCGCCTTGTATCCTTTTTAACCCTGTATTCACTTCATCCTCAACCGCCGACAACTAGTTCTCCCTCTGTCCTCACCCATTTCTCAATCCGTCCTCACCTCGATCTCAACCCAATCTGACTCCCCTTTCCAAACCACAACTCCCTTATCTTCATTCCGTCAAAATTGCAGTCACATCTCGTTTAGAAGCTTTTATTCTCGCCGTTCCTACACCGCTTCAATTCTGTTCTTCTCTCCTTCCCAACCCTTCCCCGTCCTCTAGTCTGTTTCAAGTGATCCAACTCCCACTTCGTTTCTTTTCTATTCTTAACCTGTTCTCAGCGTTCTCATCTTGCCCCTCCTCTCTTTCCCTCTTCCCGATGTCCTCACCCTCTTTTTTTGTTTTTTCTTCCTCGTATCTGCTCCCCTTTCCTTCATTCCTTGCAGGATTTCTCTTCTGCAGCTTGCATCAATCATCTTCATCGGTCACACTCCGTCGCTTTTTCATTTGTGGCCTATTTCGTTCTTTCCCTTTTCTTCCTCTTCAAAAATTCTCTCTAGATCTTACCTCAATCTTCTTTCTACTTTACTCGCTTTCATCGCCGCTTTTCGCTTTTTTTCGCCGTTTTCTCCGTTCGAATCAAGCGAAAGATTCGAACTCAACCTTCCCTATATCTCACTTTCGTTGTTACTTCCCTCATTTTGACCCTGCACCTCACTCACTCATCTCACCTTTCACTCATTTCGACCCCTTATGTTTTGGGTTCGTCTTCCAGTCCTTACTGGCTGAGATAACGCAGTGGTATCCGTTACCGCTGCAGAGTCACTTACCGAAAAGTCCAAGAGTTTGAGACCTGACGGTGGTGAATTTTCGACCGATTTTTGTATTGAAACCAGTCGTTTTCCATAGGAGAATTCTAACGACTTGCTGCATAAGATAATGCCGGACTACCTTAACATTCGGACCGGGTGTGAAATTTTCTTCCTCATCCTTGTCTCCTCCTCTCCCCTTTCACACACACACACACACATGTACATGCACTACACTACCACACATGTCAAGAGACCAAAGTCTTTGCGTTTTGCTTGGCTTGGGTGGTCCTGCACTTGAGGGGGAAACCTCACAAGTCAACGCGATCAGGTTTTTCGTCCAGTTTCCCTGATACATTGAGCAAATGCTGAGATGGCCCCTTGTTTTGCTTCTGGACATAAATGTAACTTCATTTTCTGTGCACGTCTTCTAGAATTCAGTGGGAAATACAATTATTCAAATTATCGTTTCCATGTTGTCGCGGCAGGAAATAATAAGAGCCAAAATTTATTGCTTATTGATCCTTGAAAATAGATTTTATTACATGGGAGTTTTTTTGTTTTTTTTTCTCCCTTTCAAAATTCAAAATTTATTGCTTATTTATACTTGAAAATATATTTTATTACATGGGAGTTTTTTTTCTCCCTTTCAAAATTCAAAATTTAAGTAGTATATGACATAGTGTAGGGATCACAGAATTTTGAAAATGTGCACACAATTCACTTTTCCCCATAGCACGTCATACGCAGTTTTTAACTGTTTTTTTAACGTAAATAAATAAATAAATAAACGCGTATTTCTCGTCAACGAGGAGAAACACCACCTCATCCCGGTAACACGTAGCATTAAACTCAAGGGACTAATGACGCTCAGAAACACTGTTTACTCCCTCATACCCGCGCCTGCCTGTCCTGACTCTACACTACCACTCATGTTGGGAGGCTGACGACTTCAAGCTTTTCCTGGCTTGCGTGGTACTGCACTGGGGGAGATGCCTAGAGGGAGAAACCCAGCAAGGAAACGTGTATACCGGCGGCGGATCTCACGTTTCGAGGATAGCAACGCTGCCTCATTTCGGTTAAACTCAAGGGACCAAAGAGTGAAGTAGATGACACACCCAAAAACACAATGCACTCCTTCGCACCCCCTGCCGGTCATTATCTTACACTACCACACATGTTGGGAGACCGATGACTTCGAGCTTTCCCTGGATTGGGCGGTGCCCCACTGGGGGAGATACCTAGAGGTAGAACTCTGCAAGCCGAAGTATATGTCGGCGGTAGAACTCACGACCCAAGGAAGAGGAATACCGTTACCTCTCAGTTCAAGGGACCAAAGTAGTTGACGCACCCGGAAACTCTTTATTCCCCCTTCCTCGCCACCCCCCGCGCTGCCTCCGGCCCTGACCGCGACGCAGCCCGCGCGCTGCTGCAGCTCGGGCGCCACGCGCGGGCGAGGGCTACAGAAATAGCCGCAGGTGCAGACACGCTACAGTTTAATAAATAGCTGTCTGCCACTCGATAACCTGCGCCTGCGTAATAAAAAAATGGTTCATTGCGGAGAAACCTAAAAATAGGGAGCGAAGGCGTCCGGCGGCTTGGCGACGGAGGAGATAACGTCGGACGGCAGGGAGCAGACAACAGGGAGGAAGGATGCCAGAGAGTAGGTTGGCGAGAGTCAATGGACTTACGAAAATGGCCTACGAAGGAGAATTATGAAACGAATGGAGTGTAATTAGATGTAAAAATTGAAAGTAGACAAAATGCAATTTAATAAATCTACTTCAGGCAAACATGTTTCAGCTTGCAGCCCATTCGTTCAGTAATCTTTAACACTAGCGAACATGAGCCGGTGAATTAATAGTGAATTCTCACACAATCTCCCCGCGCATTTTAACTAGTAAAATGTGTATCCTGTAAAACTAGAAAGCATTACGACCTTTAAAGTGAACATTGAATTTTGTTTTTCCATTTGCAGATACGTTGTTTTGCTTCATATTTTGTTATAATTTAAGATATTTTAATGAAGGTTCTTAAGAGGATTTGCATTAAAATGTCGAAATATAAATCATCTCTAGATAAGAACTTACAACCAGTGCCAAATCACAGAGTTTTCGTTTGTTTTTTTATTTTTTTAAATTTAAGGTCGCATCAACATCTAGGTCATAAGCGACCACTATTGCTGTTAACGTTATGATACTTGTGAAGATGAAATGATATGGTAACAAGGGGTGAAAGGACGGGCACAAGTACAACCATTCCCCAGGCGGGACTCGAACGCGCGACCCTTAGTTTCGAGATCAATGCGCCACTACTTCCCTAGCAATCTCGGTCATCGAATCGGCTTTCGTATTTTTATATTCCTGTTTTCAATGCTGCAATGTGTCTGTTCAGGCCAATCATGAAGTCATCTAGGTATCGGAAATTTAATCAAAAAAAGTCTTCATTACGTCAACACAGTGCTTCATGAGAAGTCCACGAGTTTCTTAAGAAGGTTCGGTAGTCGCACGGGGGTGCGGGCGTTCGCGCGTGCGTCCACATGGAATTTCCATAACACGCGACACGCATACGACGCGCGAACAAGCTCCGCCGCCGATACGCACAGCGCGCCACGCCCCCTCTCACCCCGCTCCCTCCCACTCCCTCTCATCCATACTCCCCCTCTCACTCCACCCTACCTCCTATCGTCCCGCTCTAACCTTCCCCTCACGGCTCGCTCTCTGCCTCAAACCGTGCGCTGACCTGTCTCGCCCCCTCTCGCCTCGCACCTTCCCACCCCTCATCCAGACTGCCCCCTCCCATTCCACCCTAACTCATATTGTCCCGCTCTAACCTTCCCGTCACGACGCCCATTCCCTCTCACCCTTTGCGTCTCGCCCCCTCTCGCCTCGCACCTCCCCCCCCTCTCCAGACTGCCCCCCTCATTCCACCCTACCTCGCATCGTCCCGTTTCGACCTTACCCTCACGCCTCGCCCACGGAGATCGCGGTCAATCTTCCCCCGCTGGATGGCGAGATACGGCGCCGACCTACCTAGGGTACTGCTCCGGCATTCGCCTGGTGTTGAACGGAGAAACCACGGAAAACTACCGATCAGAGTAGCCGGCCACTAGAATTCTCCTCCAGACAGTGACAGAATTCAACCTAGCTGAAAAGCTAGTGTCGAAAATACTGCCGCCGTCAGGACTCGAACCTAGGACCTCTCGGTTAGAGGCGCTACAGTGACATCAGTCGATGCACTGAGCTTCCGCTCCCAGTCCCTCAAGTTCGACACCTACCCGTCCCTGCCCGCTACCTTTCGTTCGAGTTCTCCCAAAATCAGTTCAGGGCGACCAACCCCGCCCGGTTTGACTCTGAGCCGTCCCGCGCAACCCCTCCCCATCTCCTCTCACCCCACGCCGACTCCCTCCTCCTCGCAGCAACGCCAAGCTCCACTCTGCACTACACCGCCCTCCGCGTTTACACCAGGCCCCTCTCCCCTTCCCCCCCCCCCCCCCCCCCCCCCGGTTCGTCCTCCCCCACGCAATCCCCCGCATCGCACCATTCACTTTACTTGGTTCAGCCTCCTCGAGATTCGATACTAGCTAAACAGCTGGGTCGAAATCAGGTGCTGTCTGGAAGAGAATTCTAGTGGCCGGCTGCTCTGAGCGGTAGTTTTCCGTGGTTTCTCCGATCAACACCAGGTGAATGCCGGAGCAGTACCCTACCAAACGGGCCACGGACCGCGCACGATCTGTCATTCCTCTTCCTTGTCCTATCCTCTCCCCTTACACACACACTTACACTAACATGCACTACACTACCACATATTCCGGGCGACCGGTCGGGAGCTTAGAGCTTGTCCCGACTGTGGCGGTGCCCTGTTGGTGGGAGAGTCTTGGTTAGGGGGAAACCCCACTAGCCGACGGTAGGTCGGTGCCGGATCTCACCATTCAGCGGGGGAAGATCACCACCATCTCCTGAGAAAAAACATGCACTACACTAACGGGACTAATTACCGAAGCAGTTGACGCGCCCGGAAACACAAAAAAATCAATCTATCCATGAATCAAAATCGAGCCTCCTTTCTCCCACCCCGCCCTCTTTCGTTACACATCGCACGCGCCAACCCTCACGTGCTCGCTCCACTCCGCGGTACCATGCCTCCCCGGCCGCCGCACACTTCCACCCCACGGTTCGCCAGGGCTTTCCTGATACGCGGTGCAGTAGACGCCTCGTGCCAGGTGAAATACTGGGTGCTGCGGCTAACGACACTTCTGATATCCTTAGAAAGCGTTTGTGAAGTGGTGCATAATCAAGAGGGGATTCTTAATTTAGATATGCTACACTATTCGTGTTTTCACCTAATTCATCTTGAATCAATTCTGAAGGGCGACTTAGAGATGGAATATTTAACACTGTTGGTTATAACAAATATCTTAATATATGTGCAATTGTAAAACAAATTGCGGTATAAAGATTACAGGGTAAGAACATAAAAACACTCCTTTTTCGCGGAAAAACCAACAACGACGGAGAATAAGAAAAATAAATATTTACGAAGTGGAAATGTACACCAACCGTAGGAGCCAAAAGACAGAGACTTTCGTCTTTGAATCTGGAAATACATTGTGTTTTTAGGTGATTGGCAATTAATACGGGGGAACAGAAACATCGATTAACAGGGAATTTGCATAGCATGAGTGTGATAACGGACTATTTCATAAGTGAAAATCATAATTAGTATGCCAGCGTATGATTGATTGATCGATTAGTGATTCTAGGCGCGTCAACTGCTAAGGTCATTAGTGCCGAGGCCATTAGTGTAAAGCATCTTTTTTTATCACGGGTGGTGACGGTGATCTTCCCCTCCTGGCTGGTGGGATCAGGAGCCGATCTACACGTCAGCCAGTCGTTTTACCCCCAATCCGATATTCCCCTCCAATTGGGCATCGCTCCAGCCGTAGGCTCGATACTTGTCTCCCGGCATCTGTGCTTGCATAGTGCATGTAAGAGTAACTGTTGAAGTAACGGGTGATGATAGGACAAGGAAAAGGATGCAAACATCGCGCGCGTTCCGTTGCCCGTTCGTTAGGGCATTTCCCCTGCATTACTCTGATGTTCATTGGAGAAACCACGCAAAACAACCAATCAGAGCAGCCAACCTGAGGCCGGAATTCATCTCCGGAGAAGGACTGAATTCACCTTGGCTATCCAGATCCTCGACCGGGAGCGTTGCCTCAGTGCATTGAAGCTAGTGCACTGATGCACTAGCTTTCGAGCTAGGTCGAAATTCAGTCGCTCTCTGGAGGAGAATTCTGCGGCCGGCTGCTCTAATCGGTAGTTTTCCGTGGGTTCTCCGATCAACACCAGACGAAAGCCGAAGCAAAACCCTAACAAACGGGCCACGGACCGCGCGCGATCTTTCCTTCCCCTTCCTTGTCCTATCCTCTCCGATTACACACACACACACACACACACACACTTACGTGACTAACGATCTCAGTAGTTGACCCGCCTATAATCACTAATCAATCAATCAATTGAACTCGAATACTGAGGCCTCCCAGACCCAGAGCAGCAGAGGCAACAGCTGCTTCCCTGAGCCACCGCAGCCGGCGTTGAGGTCGTGCCCCCGTGCCGATGTTCTTTCCGCGAGGGCGTGCGGGCGGGCGCCGCAAGTGGCGCAGTGCCGCAGGCGTATTTCTTGCGCGCCGCCTGCACCTCCGATAAGGCCGGCCGCGTGCACGCGTCGCCGCTGCAGTGCTGCGCTCTGCGCTGCATTAATTTCACTTACCCCGCGGCGCAGGGGGCGGCGACGCAGACCTTGCATGCAGCAAACGCTTTCGCCGTGCGCCGCGCCGCGGTAAGGAGGCTTTTGATTTCGTTCGCTCTGAGGAAGTCGTCTTGCACATGAACGCAAAAAAATTCAAGCAGCGGGAGTAGTAACTGATGTCACTACACAGCCGCTGACCGGGAGATTCTAGGTTCAAGTCCTGACGGCGGCAGCATATTTTGTCACTACCTTTTCAGCTAGATCGGATTCAGTCGCTGTCTGGAGGAGAATTCTAGCGGCCTGCTGTTCTAATCCGTAGTTTTTCGTGGTTTCTCCGATCAACACCAGGCGAATGCTGGAACAGTACCATACCAAATGGGCCACGGACCGCGCGCGATTTGTCCTTCCTATTCCTTGTCCTATCCTCTCCCCTTACACACACACTAACACTAACATGCACTACACTATCACACATTTGGGGAGAGCGGTCGGAAGCTTAGAGCTTGTTCCGGCTGGGGCGGTGCCCCACTGGTGGGAGAGTCCTGGTTAGGGGGAAACCTCACTAGCCGACGGTATGTCGGCGCCGGATCTCGCCATTCAGCGGGGGAAGATCACCGCCATCTCCCGAGAAAAAACATGTATTACACTAACGGGACTAATGACCAAAGCAGTCAACGTGCCCGGAAACATGAAAAAATCAATCAATCAACTTTTCGAGCGATTTCATGCTCTCTGGGGGCGAATTCTAGCGGCCGGCTGCTCTGATGGGTAGTTTTTCCGATCTACACCAGGCGTATGTCGGAGCAACATCATAACAAACGGGGCAGAGACCACGTGCGATCTTTCCTTCCTCTTCTTTGCCCTTTCCTTCTTTGCCCCTTACACACACACATTTATACTAACATGCACTGTACTACCACACATGCCGAAAAGTCGGTCGAGAGTTTAGGGTTTCGCCAGGTTGGGGTGGTGCCCCGCCGGTGGGAGATATCTGGTTAGCGAAAACTCCGCTAGTCTACGGCATGTCAGCACCTGATTTCGCCATCCAGCGAGTGAAGTTCACCGCCACCTCCCAAGTGGGGAAATGTAGTACACTTACGGGACTAACGACATTAGCAGTTGACGCGCCCGAAATCCCCAACAATCAAAACTATGAAACAATCGTGGGTATTCTGATATGGTGTTGTTGACGTTCTTATAAGAAGAAATAAAAGAGGTCATCTTCGTCAACAAAGCTAATATGTTGACGAAGATGACCTCTTTTATTTCTTCTTATGAAACAATCGACCAATTTCGCCGAGAATTTCTCGCTTTGTTCTTATTAGTATCGGAAGTATTACATGAGTGTTTTCAATTAAATCGGTCATGTGGGGACTTTGTTTTTGCAAAGTTAATCGACGAGGTGAACTCTACGCCATTCCTAGAGAACCTTGCTGGTAGTGCAATCTATGAATATATTTTTAACACCGAAGTTGCGATCTAGAAAGCAGGAAGTCTCCACTAAATGTTATCGCTGCACAACTTTATTCAAATATTTGATTTTTAAAGTTTAGTGTAATGTAGTGAAGTGTAGTTAATCATTGAATAAATTGATTCTGGACTTGAATTGCATTTATTTAATACATTGCAGTAGTGAAACATTGTCGGGTCCGCTAGTGTTTTAATAAAATACCAGTTTCGTTGATTAAATTCGCGGCTTTTGGTGGTTTAGTCTTTATTATCAGATATCTGGTAGGCTACTCCATGAGATATTTGGTAGATGATGGCTAAGTCATTGAAAGCTGTTAAGTAAATGAATAAACATGTTCACACTCACAACGCCTTTTGTTTATATATGTTGAATACCCACAACTCATCACCAATAAACCACTAGTCGTGGTAAAGTATTTCTGATGTCTGATGTTTCTTAACATTTTCAATCAAATGTTTACCTTAAATAGTTAATTACAATCATGACTTATACCTTAAACTTTCACATTTCTAATTTTTTCGGGGGTGGTGGTTACGTTTCAGCCTTGCCCCGTGCTAAAATTGGCTAGCTCCGGTACTGATGACATATATCGGTTGGTGAAACAGTGGAACAACTTGTTAAATAAATACGGTGATTATGTTTGCTTGTTTAACTAACCACTCTTCCTAATTGTAACGTGTAGGTACATAAAATATAATACAGTTTTGAAAAACCCTACCAGTTCCACTTTCTACTGGGCGAATTTTATTCTATAATAATAATAATAATAATAATAATAATAATAATAATAATAATAATAAGAAGAAGAAGAAGAAGAAGAAGAAGAATTCGAGGTGTGACTGATTATATTACTGCCCTAAGGAATTTATTTAATAAGACACTGCCTAACTTCACCCTGAAAAACATAGAAACGTGTAACACTATTCTGCATATTAAACATTTCTACAACCATTAGTATTAATTAAGGATATAGAAGACACCTCCCCAATCCTTAATTAATAGTCATTATGGATTACTATAATATCTGTGCTGCCACCACGAAATTTATTTCTTCGTTGACGTTCAGGGTTATTGACCGACAATTTCTTCCGATTATGATCAAAATGCTTTTGTAACGACAGGAATATATTTCAATGAATGTAAAGAACTTATTACGTATGAGACGAAAAAATGATCAAGCTCATAGACGTTTTAACATTTCCAAAGAGAAATTTATATCGTCCAGAGGCAGAAAATTACACAGGAATTGTTTTATTTTGTGAAGCTTCAGTCACTTCATAACAAAAAGTGATGTGTAAAATTCCAGATTTTACGTATGATTGTGGCATTATGCCGAGGTAAAAGTATTTTTAAATAGCGAAAAAGACATGTTTATGTTAATAATAAAATGAAATGTAAAGATATTTTCTGACTTACGGAGTTTGAACAAATCTCAGTTCAAGCGTTGACCGGCGTACCAATGCTTGCAGAATGTTGCGTGACCTGAAGGAAATTGAAAGAATAATATTTTTGCTGCTCTGGAAATAGCGCAATCACACATTCCATATAATCCGCCTCCGCACACGCGAATAGGTGTGCTATTTCTGGTCATGCAGAAAAGTTGAAGTAAAAATTAAGGACAAATATGCACGCAAATATGAAAGGTGTTGATGAATGAACATAAGCAAAAATACTTGTTTTTCTGTGTGGTTTAAGACTGACACGTCTTACTTGCAATATCAAGCAAGTGCTGCATAGCGTGAGTTCCCTACATATTTAACGCAGGCGAAAAATTCAGCTCCTGATGACATGTTGACGATGGGTATTATTGCAAAATATATAGAGAACACAGAACATGTAATGTAATTTGTCTTTTAAGAAAATATTATTTTTTATAAAAAGTATAATTACTTTGGATAATATATATTAAAATGGGTAATATAGTGTGGATTAAATGTAACTCCATCTATTTATTTCATGGTTAGCCTTAACCCTCCCAAATTTTGACCTTTTGATTCTAGTAACCAAATGGCCCATGATCGTATTTGCATAAAAAATATATGTTCCTGTTTGTTTGCAACATTCTTGTGTGAACAAAGTTTCATGCACTGACATGTGAAAATGTGTGATGCTAAAGAGATGCAACGAGATATATGCAGAAATAATCAGCCTTCAATTAATCAGAATTCAATTGATCAGGTCAAATAAATTCGACATGCACGTCGGGAATTTATATTCCATCTAGAAGCGAACTATCCTTTAAGGATTATCATTGTACAGATATATTGCAATATTAAAATGTCCTCTTTGCCTCTCCCATGGCAACTTTTACAGTGAACTTTCCTCTTCATCTACTAGAAGAGTTACGTTGAGAGTAATTTAGTGATTGTACCTTACCACATTGAAAAAACGTATTTTTACGAGAGAAAAAAAAATATTATAAAAGACCAAAAAGGTTTTTCTTAAAGTTACTGCAAATTTACAATGAACCAATTTGGTAACCTGAATGAAGTAACGTTCAAAACACTTTTAAAATTGAACAGACATTTATTGGTAAACTAATACAGCGTATAATTAACCCTTATCTGCCTGAATTATTTTGTAAAACATTTCATTACACCATTTCATAATTTTAAAAAAATATTATATTTTTTTCCCTCAACATTTTGAAATGGACATGGTGACACCTTTTAGAATGAAATGAAAAATAATATGAAGTTCTATTTGCATTGCTGCAATTTTTAAGGTAAAAGTTTGAACCTTCCACAGCTTCTTACAGCTGCCCACACGGGCACGCTAGGCAGATCAGGGTTCACATTAAAAAAAATTAGAAGAAAAAAATTATATTTCTTGTAATATGCTTTATGAGTTGGTAGGATCACGTATGTCACAAAATATCACTTTTTTCTCCAGTTAAAAGTTCACCCTTGTTTAATGCACCTCTCCCGTAAATAAATCATTTCCCAGTGTCTTTAAACTCGAAATATCTCGAGTTCTTATCATTTTAAATTCATTGTGAGTTCCTAGGAACGTGTTTTTACTAAACGTCGATTTCCGAGACACCTCCGAAACCCAAACACGACCCCCCTGCGATCGCGTCCAAACTTCCTTCCCGCCCCCGCCCCCTCCGCCGCGTCGACCGTCTTTTTCTTCTTTCGCGTCGCGTCGCATCGCCTTTGAGTCACACGTGTCCTCAGGATCATCCGATCCCAGCGCGTCTTTGCCATCGCACCCCACCCACCCCCCGCTCGCCCTCCTGGCCTTCCACCACCTCCAGCGCCGGCGCCCTGTTAGCGCTGTCGAAACACACGTCCCCGCGGGGGGCGGCGGACAGCCCCGGGTTCGATTACCGCGACCTGCTTTTCCGCCGGCGCGGCGCGGGCGACTCCACGCGAAGTCGACATTTGTTTCCCCGCGTTGACGCGCCGACCGCCTGCAAATAGATCCCGCTGAAGTTTCTCGGACGTCGGCGACTGATACTGTTATTGATCACTTGTTTCTCGGACTTCATTTTTGTTTTGTTTTGTTTTGTTTCTTTTCTTGAAAAAGAAACACACGACGGGGAATCAACAGTCTGAGAATTTCCCTTCGGGTGACTCTACAAACCTATTTTTGCGGACGCTTTGTGTTGTGTAACCGATTCTCCGTATCCCCAAACTTGTTTTAACGTGATTGGTATAAATTATATTTTATCGTATTGAAGGAACCGCGATGTCATTCAGAATTATTAATGGAATCATATTTGTATTCGTACATCATCCTGATAATACGACCTGACCAATTAATATTACCCAAGTTAAAGTGAAGGAAAACAATTTAATTATCGAATAATATAATATCAAACAATGAAAAGTATTTAAGTGAAGTAGTGACTTCAAGAGTCTTAGTCTCTATGCGTTGCAAGTAGCATTTACCTACACAAAATAATCAACTGAACTTTGGTTAACTATTTTCACTTCGAATTTACATCACAAACAAACAACTGAAATACTCAAAAAAAGAAAAAGTCTTACTTAATTTATAATCTTACGTTCTGCACACTTCAGTAGCTCAAACAGGCGCATTCGTAACACAGGTCCTCCTCCTTACGTTGACTCCCTTTCGACTCTAAATTTCCAATCACAAAGCAAATTCACATTCACGAATCACAAACCAAAATCTCCAACCGCTTCCAAAATTCTAGTGACAAACCTTAACCTATCAGAAGATAAGACAAGCTTGGTGTAAATTGAACATAAAAAAATACGAATACATCAAATTATCTTAAACATTAACTGAAATACACTATTCATGTATTAAAAATGTCGAATTACAGCGAAATTTTATCACACTTTAATTTAACACCACTAAACTTGAACAGAACTATTTACAGCCTTTTTGAGCTATAAGGAAAAGACGTACTCAGTGCCCCAGCCCCTTTCCTCACAAGAAAAATAACTTTTGTCCATTATCAGATGTGGAAACGCGCCCATCAATATTCCGAGATCGATTTTGGTAGATTACATATTTCTGCATACTCCGTATATGAGAACTTAAAAAGGGTACTTGACTATAAAAGCCCGTTGCCCAATCCGAATGGCGGGCGCGCTGTTAACGAATGCAGCAACGCGAACGTGCAAAGTGCGTGCGTTGTGATCACGCCATCGTCCAACGCGGCGCGTAACACGCGTGCGGACATAGCGTGATCTAAGTGGGTCACGTGATTGGTGCGTTTCGACGTGGTGTGGCGGGGCGTGACGTGGCGCACGATACAAGCCAGATCGAAGCGATTACTTTTAATTTTTAAAGTGACATTTAAGAAGTAAATAGCCGTTTATTGTTCAAGACGATAAAGAGATTCTTTATGAACGGAAAACTTTCAAGCGACGAGAGATAAGTTAAAGTATCTTCTCAAGAAACTGAAGTTCCATGTGTGTAATATTTAGAATATAAAAAAAAGAAGTAAGATTTGAGCTAGATTGAATTTGCGAAATTTCCTAGAAGAAACTTTCTAGGACCCCCTGCCCTTCTTTTGGAGTAAACAAGACGAATGAGTGGAGAAGCATGGGCAAAATTAAAAGTGTAAGACGCTATAGGAAGGGCATATTAAGGAAAGAAATTGAAACTATTATGACAACAGGAAACTTTCTGAGCTGGATCTTATTATCGAGCCGGATCTTTCTTATCGACTAATTGTAGTGGTCGCATACCCGCATTTATAGATACGTACTATGTAGTGCATCTGACAAGAATGTCAGCTTCGCATTCTTATTTACAGATATTAGGGGTGTCGACATATGAAAGGTTGAATTGACAGATAAATGTGGGTACGTGAAGTTAATCGGTCATCTTACAGCAAGATATGAAATGCAAAAGTCGTGGTCTTATGAGAAAAGAGAGTAGTGCTGTACTGCATTAAATTAGGAAGGAAAGGACCACTGAAATAAAGTAAATTACTTCATAATATCTAAAAAAACAATATTAATCTAAAAAGAAATAGGATCCCCAAGGTACCCCTTGGGGTACACCTTGGATCGTACAGTATTACTCGATTGGGAAGTTCTCTCCGGCCACAATTATCCCAGGAATAAGAGAACAAAAATTCCGTCGTGTCCGCTTCTTTCAATTACTGAGGACAATCTTTGTGAAGCCGCTATGTTTGCTATTCACATGTAACATCACCCAACAGACTGCGCCACATTCGCTTCTTCGTTGGCGGCGGTGGCGCGCAGGCCGGCAGGGGGCGTAGGTGGGCGCGGGAGGGCGCAAGGAGTCGGCGGAAGCGAGTGGCGGGGGCGGGGCGAAAGGGGCGGCTGCGGGGACGACCGCTGCCGATGACGGAGGGTGATCCATCAGCAGTCGCCGCCGCCACCGCCACTGCGCCAAATGCCAAGGACAGCGCTCGCTTCTGGGGCAAAAATACAGTCGCGCGGGTGGGCGTCGGAGAGGGCACGGCGGGGAGGAAAGGGGGCGGGGTGGGAGGGGAAGATGAGGAGAAGATGAGGAGAAGAGGATGGGTGGGGACGGGCAGGGATGGGACGGGACGAGGCGGGGCGGGACGGGGCGGGACGGGGTGGGACGGGGCGGGGAGGGGCTTGCAGGAGGGAAGTGGTGGCGAGGGGACGAGAATGACGCGGGGAGGGGAAGCGGAGGAGAGGGGGCGTGGTTGGGGAGGGGCAAGGAGGGACTTGAAGAAGCAGGGGTGTAGTGGCGAGGAAGGGGAGATGCCTGTGGGCGCAGTTGTGACACACGCGGGTCTGCGTGGCTCAGCTGCATCCCCGAACAGCGCTGCACGTCACTGTACTATGCCTTCTAATCCGTGCACGCGCAAGGCTCGCTGCCCATTCCTTCCAATTCTGGGTAATTCGGTTCAATTCTGATCACGTGTAAAATTTGTTACGTGCGAAACGAGAGCGCCATGGACTTGCATGAAGTACCGGTCCCTCTCCTACCTTCCATTAAACTATTCCCTTTTCATGTTGGCATTAATAAATACAAATAAATCAATCTAAAATTCTCAAATACAGAAAACCCGAAAATCTTTGCTGATCAGAGTTACAGCGAGGTCATTCCCGCTTTTGAAAATTCCACATCTTGAAAAATGTCTTTAGATAGATTAGATCTGTATTTTCACAGTGAATCAAAATATAAAATTAATTTATTGTGTTTACAACAGTTAAGTGAGCACGCATCAACCACGCAGTCTTAAACAAATTAAAAAACCTCCTATATTTTCTGAAATATTTGAATATTTAATAAATTGAACTACAATGTTAGTATTATATTCATATTGATACAATTGATACAAATGATCAAACATACATGTTGGCTGCATGTTAGCCTGAAACCTATAAATATAAAAAATAATTGATAATGACATTCCTAAAACCAAAATATTTATTTCCCCAAAACCGGGATGTATTGGGGAAAACAAAATGGAAAATATTTATTTCCCCAAATATTTATTTCCCCTCGAATAGGCACCACTGAGGCGCCTATTCGAGGCTCATTAGTCAATCCACTGGCTGTTTCTCCTTCCCAGAACTCGCCGAGTCTTGAAGGTCGGCGCCGCCGCCGCCGCCGCCGCACCTGCCGCACCGGAAGTAGCCTCGGGCAGAGCCGGGCGCCATCAAGATACGGCGCTGCCGCCTAATTGATTCTCGCTAAAGGGACCTCAATTTGTGAGCGCGCATCGTGGCTCGTCAATTTGCATATTAAGCATCCGCGAATATTAAATTACGGCGAATGTGAATGCGTTGGAAAAACGTTGATTCTTGCAGAGTATTTTATCTATCACCACCTCTTGGATTCTTCTAAAATTTGTATGTTTAGTTGGGATTAAGTTTGTTTCATTCCTTGACAAGCAGCACGTGTTTACTAATAAGTATATTGAAGATATATAATAAATTGTTTATAGCATGTAATTAACATAAAATTAAGCAATACGTTGACAAGGTATCTTGTATCTATCCTCTTTACCTCAAACTTTCTGAGTGCAGTTAGAAAGAAAACTGTTCTATTATTACTTTTAGGGATAATACATAATAAAACATGCGTAATAAAACCATAAGAATCTTGATGCGTTATTTTGTCGTAAGGATAGATGATATATTGACTTGTAGAAGTAAACAACTGGACTATTGTGCAGTTGATCTAAAGTCATGTGAAACTATTACAATCAACTAGAAATATATAATTCACAAGCGCTGAGTGACAATATAATACACCAGCGAGTACACACTTATGATAGTTTTTTCCGTTCACTGTACTAAACGAAGAAGTATAATGAGGTAAAGTTATATTTGAATGTAGTTTATTACAAATGCAGTCTGGAGAATAGATTTGATCTACACGACTTAATTGGCTGTCGAGACACAATCTCAAAATTCCGAAGGGAACACGAAATCTCCGGCAAAGCCTCTAAGACTATTCGATACCTTATTTATGAAACAATCCCTCAATCCAGGATTCACAGGCATGACTCGATCAATGCATCTTGCTTCTCTCCTCAGGTAACAGTGTCGACATAGTCGTCCACACAAGACTACACCCTCCCACTCATCGATCGCTGGTGCCTACACCAAAGTCAAAGGGAGGGGAAAAGCGGCATCCCCATGCACAACACCTGCGCGGGGAGGAAGCCAGCGCATGATCACGGTGTTTAAGACATGGCCTGCTCCAATTGATTCCGAGCAACAGCCGGCGGTGGGGGGGGTAGTCGATGCAAATGCCTCCCCCAAGACGCCCCCTCCCCCGGTGCCCACCCCGGCCCCCCGTCTCTTTCACCCGCGCCGCTAATGACGGGGAATGGTTCTGATTGCGGCCCTGCCCCGCCCCCGCCCGCTCCGCCCCGCCCACTATCTTCGCCCGGTAATTTGCTCGCAAAGCTGGGCTTCCGCGGCGCGCGCCCCCGCCTCCGTCCCACAGTGGATGGAAGGGCGGATCCACGGGGTCATTCGACGGGGAAGAAATGTATTTCGTACGTTTCACGATCTTAGGTGGCTCAGGACATTAATTGATTATCAATGCAGTGCCTTTGACCGGGAGGTCCTAGGGTTCGAGTCTGGAAGGTGGCAGGATTTTACACACTAGTTACAGAGCAAGGTCGAGTACAACCGCTGTTCGGAGGGACATTCTAGTGGCCTAGTTTTCTAGACTTCTGCTTCAGACAGCGGACGATCTTCGGACGACCTATGCCAACTTAGGTGGCTCAGAACATTAATTGATTATCAATGCAGTGCCTTTGACCGGGAGGCCCTAGGGTTGGAGTCTCGACGGTGGTAGGATTTTACACACTAGTTACTCAGATAGGTCGAGTACAGCCGGTGTTTGGAGGGACATTCTAGTGGCGTAGATTGCTAGAATTCTGCTTCAGACAGTGGCTGTATGCGATTAGCAATCTGAACAGTGTCGAAAATTCGCAACCCTCGTTACTCGAACCCTAAAACCTCCAAATCAGAGACGTAGTGGCAACTGTTTTTTTTTTCAGCTGTGAATACAGGTCAGAGGCTTGAAGCAGCGGGCAAGAACGAGTAGGTAAAAGCCTGCAGGGAGTAGGTGAAGGCTGCAGACTGCTTATGATACGGGAGTTTTCTTTGGGCTGAGGCGTGATTGGGCTATCAGATCACCGCGGTTCATCATTGAATCCGTAAGTATTCACCCCTCATCATCATTAATTCCTGCATGATTCTTCATAAAGCAAACCACCATAGTGATCACTTACCAGGAAAGGGAAGGACGTAAATGCATCTTTCTCTCTCGCCTACATACATATGTGAGTAAAGCACTTAATATTACTACGTTTCAAGCTCTTCTGGCCGCATTTATGTGTGTTAACGGTACAATGCAATCACGATTTTATTAAAATGTTAATTATTTATTATTCTTAAGAATTTTGAAGAAATGAAACTTTACATTGAATTATCCACTGTCCAATGAACTGGAACCAACAGCAATAATAGTCGTGTATTATTAAAGAACAGAGAAAGAAGACGGGAAAATTTTATAATAATTTTTACTTTAAGGAAATGGATCTTGATTTAATTTCATGTGGTAGACATTTGTATGGAATGTTTTGTAGCTTAACGCTGAACCCAGGTTCTTCGACGCTCGCCAAAGATATTTCAGATCAAGAGATGAACCATACAATAACACAGGATCAAACTATCGTCTCCGTATCAAACTATTGGTGTCGTAAGCGTAGTGCAAGTTATGTCCCAGGAAGGGATGGTGTTCCTCCCCTGCTGAAACGTGGACGACGGTGACCTACAGTCGTCGTGCAGGGGATTCCCCTCCAGGAATCTCCTCCAGCGCGACATTGCCCCAGATGGGACAAGTTCAAAGCTCGTGACAGGTCACCCGACATGTGTAGTAGTTCAGAGCACAATGCAATTGTCTGTAAGGGAAGGAGAGGGAACAGTGAAGAGGAAGGGAACACTGCACAGGGTCTAGGGCGCAGTTGTTATGGTACTACTCCGACATTAGTCAAGTTAAGTTAATGCCTTATTTAACGTGGCGAGACTCGGGCCATCAGGCTCGCTCTTCCGTCTAACCACGCAAATTTCGCTACGCTCATTTCACCACTTAGCGGAGAAAGGAAGTATTATCTTGGGCGACAAAACAGGCGTATCTCAATTTTGCTCAGAGGCTTCTTTTAGGCTTGAGAATATTTTACATACAGTAAATCTACTACATGGGACATCTAGCTTTACTTCCCCTCCGAAGGAAGGCGTACGAAGGATTTTTTCGCCCTTAAAAATCCAAGGCTTCGATGGGGTTTGAACCTGCAAACTCGGTTACAACAGTCTGGTACGCTGACCGTTATAACACTGAATCCGCATTCGCCTGGTAATGATCGGAGAAACTACGGAAAACAGCCGGCCGTTATATTTCTTCTCTATAAAGCGGCTAGAGAAAGAGTCAATAAATTGTTCATAAACTAAAAATTTGTGGCCTCGCAGAATCACCCACCTCTTCACTGCTTTCCCCGGTCGCCCTGATCCCCGCGCCCCGCGATAGCGTCCCGTAGCATGCGCGCCCCGGCCAGCCGATACGGGACCAGTTCTAATTCTGGTCTTCATTAAGAATGTCGCGATAAGAAGAAACGACCCTTTCACCTGACCGGGTGTGAGGCAGCGGGTATCGCGAAGTATCAAAGAAAAATCGCGAGGGCGGACGCTTGTGGTTCGGTGAGCGGTTGGGTGGTTGGGTGGGCGATGGAAGTGCAGTGGTTGAGCGAGCAAGCGTCCCAAGTTATCGGGAACCTTTCAGGTGAATTTTTTTTATCGCGATCTTTCACTGGCACTGCGTGAGGTTGTAAGGGTTGCCTGACAAGTTTCGCTGATCTTTTTATAAAGGGAAAAGAGGGAAGAAGACAACCAGTTGAACAACCTGAAAAAGGTCTATAAAGCCATGGAATATTTGGATTGAAAACTATGCTTTGTTTGAATTACAGCTTAAGTGAAAACTTGGTAGTTGGCTTTGAAATTCACCTGACAACAAATCTGACGAGAATAAAATTCATAAAAAATTTGAACATCTGCACTTTGCAAGTGCTTATAGAGTCGTGGTGAAAGCCATTTTCCAACTTTCATTATAGATCAGGCATTCAAAGAAGAAAACGAACTGTCGTTACTATCGGATTTGAGGAATTACACAATAAATGGTGGACATTTTCTATATCCACAAAAATGTAGGCTATATTAAGCTTTAGGGTTCCTAAGAACAAATCATATATGTAATTTAAAAGGAAAAACTCTAGCGTCCCTTTTTTTGAAAAACGAGGTTATTTTTCTTTTTAATGTCTCATCTAATGTTTATCGTATCAACAGCAGAAATTGTACACGTTGAAGTTTGATTCCTAGGTCCATCCTAAGGATTTTGTGGTCGCGGTTTTTTCGATTTTTTCTGCAACACTATGCCCTCAGAATATCATGACATTACACCTGCAATATGCTACAATGTTTTATCTGATCATTTTTCTTTTTTCCTTCCAACCTAACAACCACTTTATCATGCTAGGTTGCATAAAATACAACTTTGATCATGTTTTTCGTCGGATACTTACCAGAATAAGTTACTAGGTGATAATAATATTTTTAATATTAACATTTAATAAATCAACTGTTTTTTTGTCTATAATCAGTTTACATGTAAAGAAAAATCAACACAAACGAAGAAAATGAAATGAAGGAATACGGATGAAAATATTTTAGGCTGAATAACTTTAACTAAAAAGCTATTTGTATTCTCAAGAACGTGTGTTTTGTTGAACCGTTTTTGCTTCATTCACAGCCACTCCACATCTCGCGCTGGTCCTCTATTCCTGTAACAACTTCTTGTTCGCGATTTTTGGTCAATCTCCAAAGATGAAAGAAGGAATAAAAAAGAAATTAAGGTTTTGGGAATGCGGATGACGGACAAAAATACTCCCATTTGAAGCCAGTAATATTTTAGTTATAACTTTTTATAAATTACGTGATATTAGGAAAATAAACCAAAAGCAATTCATGACTCAATAACATACAGCAAATTGTAAAATCTTCAATCTAGCCTAGAAACTAATATTATAGACTCCTTTTCCTTCTTGGAATATAATAAAAAATACTACCAAATCAACTAGAAAACCCGCAGAGAATGTTGTTTTAAAATATAACGATATAAATGTGAACGATCCGGCAACAGTGGCAAATCTCTTTAACCAATACTTTTCGAGAATTGCTGCCGATCTCATTAAGGGTCTTCAGGCACAAAATTCAAAAACAGACAGTTCACCCAAAATTTTAGACACAATGTTCGTTTCCGAAACTTCTTCATATGAAATTCTCAAAATAATCGGTAAACTAAAAAATAAATATTCGTCCGGTTTAGATGAATTCCCGGATTCTTTGTTAAAGATTTGTGCGTATGCCATTATACACCCGTTAACTCACATATTTAATGCATCTTTACGCACTGGGAACGTTTCAGATATTTTCAAAACAGCTAAAATTAAGCCGCTTTTCAAAAAGGCAACAAAATGAAATTCAAAATTATCGGCCCATTTCTCTTCTATCAGTTTTTTCAAAAATATTAGAGAGACTTTTTTACGTACGAATGGAAACCTTTCTCACTAAACACGACGCGCTTTCAGATTGCCAACATGGATTTAGAAAATCAAAATCAACGGAAACAGCTATATTTTCTTTTCTTAAAGGTTTCGCCTCATCATTGGATCAAAACGAAGCACCTATTGGATTATTTTTAGATCTCTCAAAAGCTTTTGACGTCATTGATCATGACATTTTACTTTCCAAATTACCTTCATATGAAATTCGTGGTATTGCTCTAGATTGGTTATGTTGGTACCTTCTTAATATTGCATCTGCTCCACCGAGGTTTATCATTCGTTGATCCGGCACAACAGCTTCTGTCCTATCCCATCGGCGCCACCTTCCGTCTTGTACAACTCCGTCAACTCTTTCGTGCATGCGTCTCCTCCCACTTCTCGCAGCCCGCGCCCCTCATCCACCACCGGCACGCCCCCTCCCCGCCCCCACCCAGCCCTCCCGCGCAGGCAGCGCCGCGTGGCCGTCGCTATTAGCGCAGGGAAGGAACTTTAAAACCACCCCGCCACCACCCCCGCGCAGCCCTACGAGGCCCGAAGCCCGGCCCGGGAAATTAATATACTCCGCATAGCGCGCACGCCACAAGCAAGTGACCTGTTACCAGTTTGCGTGCCTCCCGTCAATATGTCATGCATCTTATATTCTTCTGCCCGCCACCGCCGCCGCCGCCGCCGCCGCCGCAGCCACGGTGGGAAATTAGTGCAGTATCTGCGGTATAGATCGCGCTAGCTGCCGACGAAGCTAGGGCGAAGAGGGGAGGGGTCATATGGCTTGTTCACAGTCACCCAAATTACTATCATCAACTTCCAAGTCTAACAACATAATCAAGCCGCCCCCAGACCCCGCCCGGCCAAGCCATCATACAGTGGCTACCTTATAGCCGCGCTGATAACATACTACCAACGTGAGGCATTAACTTTTACCGTCCTTTACCTCCATGCATCACGGAAAGAAAAGGATAATTTATCGTAATGGGGCCAGAGGTTGGCAGTATTTGGAGAGCGTGACCTGCGGGGAGGTGAATCATTTCGGATGTCTCCTCCGCGTACATGGATACCGCAAATTGGAAAATGGACTCGTGAACTAGTGTACAAGGCTGCCCCTGACACGCGAAGAGTATAGGATGGTGAAACTTCTTCCAGCAGTCAAGGCTGAATCAATCCACGGTCGGTTCTAGTGTAATAAAGGGCCTTCATTACCTCTGGAGGAAAACCCTTAATTGCTCTTCGATGAACTAGATCCTTCAAATGGTTTTTGGTTTATATAATAGTACACTAGCCTAAGTATTTGTGAACCACTCCGTATTGGCAGTTGGTAGCTAAACATGACACTTAATAATTCATCTGCATTGATGTAATATGAGTATACTATTTTTATTACATTTTAATTTCAAAAAAATCATTGAAACGGACAAGGAATGCACTTCTTATCCATAACTCACACACAGTTTTTAACTTTTAAATATACACATTTATTATTATCATATATGAAATTATATTGTTGTTTCTTTTGTATTTCTGAAAAATTTATTCTTTTGTTTAATATACACATATTATACACTTCAAGTTTATGATTTCTAACAAAAAAATTTATTTTAGTTTGTTTGAAGGTAACCCTGAGATATGTTCCATTATTATTTTCTTCAATAGAAATGAAGAATTAGAACGTTCCATTTGATCATACACCTGAAAAGCGCGATAACTTTCTAGGGTGATAAACTTAATATTTTTAAAGAGAAATGTTCAACTGGATTGATTCCCTTATGATCAACACATTGTCACATCAATCTTATCTCGACTCCTGATAATACACACGATTTAAAAAACATGATCTATGCGTGTATAATTTCTTTTCAGGAAAATATAATAAAGCTACACAAACATTCATTAAAAGTAATTAAAAATAAATATGGGAGAAATTTGATGAAATAACGGGGTGAAATATTAACAATAAAAGTATCTCTGGTGGCATATATAACTAAATCATGAAGTATGTTACTTAAAATTTTAAAAATGACGTTTAGTGAAAAACAAATCTTGTTGATAGATGTCTATCCAATTAATTCTAAAGTATTACGTCTTAATCTTCGTTAACTACATTACATGACTAACGAATTTCGTTTCGATGAGACTGTAATATAAGAAAACTTGGTTGGAATTACGGAAAAGCGTAATGTGATTAGTATTGAAATCTCACCAATATTGAAACTGTTATCCTCCGGCAAATTAATTTCGTTCTTGAATTTACTCTCAAAGGTTTTAACATGAATCCTCTGTTATTACTGTTAGGTATGCGTGGTAAAATAAAGTGTCCTAGCTTTTATGTGACTAATATTACCAGTGTGTCTCTCTTATCCGAATTGTCATGTAATGTACAATGTGTGTTATTTAAAGAGTTCTTGTATTTTCAAACAACCGAAGGATGATGGAATATGCATAGATATATAATCCTGTGCTTTCAGATCAAACGCTGAGTTCTAGGAAATCCCTTTCAACATATCAAATGCCATGCTTTATTAAACCTTTTCCAGTACCACTTGAATGATGGTTTTGGTTCAATTATTCCAAATGCATCATGAGAATAAACATGAGGGCAAAGTTCGTACGTTTTCATGTTCTAACTGAATTAATTGATATTCAGTACAAGAGATCGTTATAATCTTATTAAATACTACATTTACGTAATCAGCAAAAAATGCAATAATGATATTTAGAAAATGAAACAAACGGCACCTCTACCAAATAGAGTTTGACAAAAAACTGAGATTTTGTCCAATTGTAATGAGGTTGAAGAAGCAATGTCTCAAAAAAAAAGTCAAAAAAGAGTTGTTAAGGAGGAAGGTAGAAACGAAAGCCCCTATTTATAAATGATATATGAAGTTATTTAAAATTTATTCTATAGAATATAGTGAAAAAGCATTGCAGATATTTTGTGGTCGAGATGAAAATGTTCAGTCTTGATTACTCTCATGTCAAATGGCCGACTGTGGAGAGCCCTGGCAGAGGCCTAGGCCCAGTCGCGCTGCAACGCGCGCGCACAAAAGACGCCACGCTCCAGCGCCGCCGCCCGCGCACCTGCGCAGCCGGAAGTAGCACCCGCCCCCCCCGCCCCCCCATCCCCCCGCCTCCACTCCCGCCCCACCCCACACCCCGCCTGCACCCATGCATCCACCCACGCCTCCACCTACACCTCCACCCACGCCTCCACACTCGTCTGCCCCGCCCTCTCCTTGGCCCCTCCCCCTGGCCCCCCCCCTTCTCCCCCCCTGTACTTCCGCCTCGGCACCCGCGTTCTCTCTCTCCGCCACCATCCCCATCATTATCTCCCCCTTTCCCCCCCCCCCCTTCCCTGGGGTCCCGTCCCCCCGCCTTCCACATCCACTTCCATCTGCGCAACTTCCCTCTGCTCCCCCTCTCTCGCCTCTTATCCCTCCTTCTCCCTTTCCCTTGTTCTCGCTCCCCACTCCTCGCCCATTCTGCCCACTCCTCGCCCATTTTACTTGTCTATAATTGTCAAGAAAAAATAGGCGAATATTTTACGTTTATTTCATTTGCTACAATGGGAACAGCGGAATTTGAAGAATATCCACAATTTCATTACACGGAGTGCTCCCTCTTTTCCTCTTATATTTTAATGTTTATTTAACACTTTGACAAATCTAAACAAAAAATTCTCGTGAACCATATTTAGAATTACGGACTGATGATAGTAATAAAAACACAGGATTTAATAATTCATATTTACTATAGCCTGATATCAATTTAAAAAAAACACTGATGCTCCTCTTTATATTGATGTTTTTACCATTGTTTTAAGAATTTTCCAATCGGGAATAACTATTTTCAATCAGCATTCTATCAGAAACGAAAGGTAAGTCCTTCAGAGTAATGGACCAGGAGTATTTATTATCCATTCAATGAGTTTCGTAAAACTACTTTGGATGTTTCAAATGCTAAAATAATGTGATAGAGAAAAACGAGTAATAACACAGAAAAAACCAGGAATAATAAAAAAATGGCCTAGAAAAAAAACCAATAGAAGCTTTTTCTTTCATTACTTAATCATTTATCTACTTAAAACTTTGCCATTTAGAATAAAACATTTCATGAGGAGTAGTCTCAGAAGTAAAGAAAATTGTTCAGGTTAGACTGAAGAAACAGGAGCATTACTTACAGAAACACAGCAATACAAGTCTTTTCAACCAAAACTCGTAAAAATAAATTGTATGTTTCAATGAAAAACAAAATGAAATAAAAAAAACAAAAACAAATAAATACATACAATAGAAAACAGAAGAACTCCAACAGAGAAAATAATAAAATGAAAGCAAAAGAAATACAACAATCTTCACACGAATAACAGAAAACAGAGCTCCAACAGAGAAAATTAAAAAAAATGAAAGCAAAAAAAAAAAAACAAACAATCTTCACACGAATAATAGAAAACAGAAGAAATCCAACATAAATTTTAAAAAAATAAAGCAAAAAAAATTTAAAAAAAGTAAAAAGGCAAGGACCTTCACGGCCACGTCGCATTCCTTCGCGACGTTGACACGGGCGGCGACACGCGGCGGCACCGCAATTGGAGCAGCGGCGGCGGCGGTGGGCGGCGGCGGCGGCGGCGGCGGAAAGGAGGTGAGCCGGCGAGGCTGGCGAGCGAGCGGGCGGAGGGCGGGAGGGCCCATTGGACCGGGCCGCGTACAAAAGAAATTAGGCAATTAGGGGCATCGGGACAAGAGGACGCCGCCACTGTTTGTCACGCGGCAGGAATCTGTTTACTGCGGCGCGCGCCGCGCCCGCCCGGCGGTCGACAGTGGGCCGGAATCGAGCCCGAGGAAGATGCTGGTTCAGCGGCAGTAATTTTAAAAACACCCTGCTTTGGTGAGGAAAAATAAAAACAATTTGGAGAAAATTGCTGAAACTTATTTCAAAGATCAAAGCCAACGTACGGTTTCTTTTAATTTTCTATGGTCGTTTACTTTGTAAGAAAGATGTACATGTTCTTAATAACTGTGTTTCTCATGTGTGTGTGTGTATATATATATATATATATGGGAATATTCATTCCCTTTCGGTAGTTTTGTGGCAATTTCTTGTGAATTTTCAAGAATTAGTTGTTGGACTTTTATCATTAATGAATTACAAATTATAACATTTCTTATCACTTCCAAAAATTATTAGTTTCGTCTTTGAAATAATTAGTTAACTAGCATATATCCCTAATAGTTTATGTCATATTTTTCTCTTTCTATATAAATAAATATGTTACCTGGATATTTATTTATTACAGTCATCTTTTAGACAGAAAGGGATGCTATGAATAGTGTGTTCCTCCTTCTGCTATGCATTTCCTCTTCCGCTCTGCCCAAATTCATCCCTCGTCCCACCCCATGCCCTACCTCGTCCAGCTTCGCTCGACCACGTTCCTACACGTCATGCCTGCCATGTTCACTAAGATTACTTTCGCTATTACCAACGCTGCTGTAAATACGTGTTGCTGCATAGTCTTGGCAAACGTTTAGAAACAAATTTGACCTACAGTTACTGAAAGTCTCATGCTGCAATTGGAATTAGTCAGAATGAGGTTCGTTCAAAATAGGGACTTTCAAATATGTTTGATTAATATTCACAGATCACCTCATCTGTTTCGAGAAATTCGCAAATGCTGAAAGACTACATACAAGTTTTATGTAGGGGCTCTGAAAGAGAGAGGAGTAGTGTTTGCAAGTGTACAAAATCAATTTATGGGGGGAATAAATCTGTTGATTTGTATAAAAAAAAAACGTTTTTATTTTTGTAATAAAATCAATGATCTGAAAAAAAATTATAAATATACTCTACTTTTCAGTGAAAATTCATAGAAATCATGTATGCGTTTCCGAAATGAGTGCGGACAAACGGACAGACAAAAATTGTAAAAACAACTTAATGGTTTTCATATATCAAACATATAACCGCTTGAAATTAAAATTTATCCACTTCTTCGATATCAGAGCTTGACCGTAAAAGTTTCCTGTCAAAAAATATCGCACCATTACAATATATTCTAGCTCGTCTCCCAGCATTAAATACATATTCTATACTGCGTAAGCAGTAGGTGAGAAAATAAAAAGGCAGCTGCATTAAAATCACAATAACTCCAATGCTTATAGATTTCTCGCAAACGCCTGTCTTTCTGCATTTAAAAAATGATGTAGTATATATAATACTGAACTGTGTTCATTTCTTCATTAATAAATATGTATTTAAAAAAATACCGCCTCTGGGATGGCTGATGGGCACCTTCCCATGCTGTGGTCCCGGGTTCGATTCCCGGTCGAAACGAAAATAGAATTGTACCTTTCCTTTAAAATCGTTCCAGTTTCTATAGCTATGTGACGAAGAAAAGCTCAAGGAGGCGAATCTTCTAGTTACAACGAAAAGAATACGTCCTGTTCGTGTCATCTCACTCTTACCCACAAGCATGGGTATTTAACTAAGCCCAGGCAAGGGGGACACCGGTAGCTGGCCGGCGAAGTCGGTCTACCGACCCAATAACGCCAAATACATACATACAAAACAACGCCTGTATGTATGTCCGTTCCCTTGGCATCGCGTGCCCATGGGTTGGGCCCAGTGTGCGCCGGAGGCCACCCACCGGGCGGCGTGGGCGGCGGAGGCGGCGGGCCGTGGCGGGGAGAGGCGGGGCGGGGCGGGGCGGGGCGGGGACGTCTCGCGGAAGGCGGGGGGAGGCAGCGGGGCGTTTGTGGGGCGCGCGAGGACACGTGGTCGACGGCCGATGGGCAAGGGTGCCGGGGAGACCCACAGCGCCGAAGGGAAGGCGCGAGAATAAATAAATAAATAAATGTCTTCATTGGTGGCGAGGCTCAGGCCATTTAGCCTGCTCTTCCGTCTGACCACTTTCAGAATTTATATTACAATAGTACATAATAAAGGAAGTCATTCAATGAAAAATACGCACGCAATTTGGATGAAGATTTTCACATGGGTGACAGGAGTGAAAGCGAGGGAGGACGAGTTTGATAGGAAATCGGAAAAGAATCAGGATGAATGGAACGGTAGAGAGAAAGGAAAGAAAAAAAAGAAAGGAAAGGAGAAAAAGAATCAGTGAAATGTTAATAAGTTCTGGTTCATTGAGGTTGTGAAGAAGCTAAAATTGCGTACGTATTTTTGAATTACCCCTAGAAAAACTAGAAAGGGAGGGAATCTCGTCAGCATACAAGCGAAGACACATCAAGTCAAGAGTTCAAGCCCTGAGAGAAACTGAAAACATTGAGAGATAATGGTAAATGATTTTGCGTATATTTCCTACTATTAACAATAATAATTATTATTATATGATAAAGTGTCGTAAAACTATTTGGTTCTTAAATAAAGAAAGAGAATGTGGAACACTCGTTCACAAGGAAGTCGTAGGTGAAGCTAAGGGGTAGGTGAATAGAAGTGAACAATTAAACCAACAATAGGTTATAGATGGTGAAGAGCCATAGGAAATAGAGAGTTCACAAAGCATGGATAGTGATTCTTGTAAAGGATATAAAAAATATGAGTATTTTAGACAGTATCATAAGTATTAAATTCTTCACACATATTATACCCCAGTGGTATGAAATGTGTGAAGAGGAGGAATAGCTTAACGTATGGTGTAAGATTCTAAACTTACGGATTATGGTTGGTAACATAATGGATTGTGAAAGATTGTATATCATTATTTAAAATATTATAACTACATGACAGTTCTGATAAAAAGGACCTTTGAGTTTATGATAAAACTGAATGTACAAGGTGCATATGAATTTGTTGATTATTTGATCACTCATAAGTATAGTGAAGGGGACATTTCACGATATACGGTAACTTTCTTATGGAAAATATCAAATTTTCTGCCCTTGGAGAAGCTCCTCTACAGCTAGAACAATGAAGATTTAGAAAGGAGAAAGCAAGAACTGTAAGTTTTTCTTACGATTATCTGCTTTATTTAATCATCTCTCTTTGATAACTTTTCCTTTCACTTCAGGTCACAACTCTCTCTGCTTTCGTACGTTTTCCACTTGTTTTAAACACGTTAATTTCATTTATTATTTCCTTCAAATTGTTTCAGCTTGCGTATGTTTCTCAGCTCCATTCAAATAAATCATTTCAATTTCTCCTTGGGTTTGAATTCACCGGCTGAAATGGCTCAGAGACATCATTTTTGTCAACTTTATAGGGACTGTGACCGGAGTTCGAGTCTCAATTGTGGCGGATTTTTGACACTAGCTATTTACCTAAGTGGTTTCAGTCGCTGACTAGAGAATGATTATATCGGCCGGCTGCTCGGATGCACAGTTTTTCAGTGTTTTTTCTCGATCAATACAAGGCGAACTCCAGGGCAGTGCCTTAATAAACGGGCTATCAACACGCGCGCTTTTTCCTCCCTCTTCCTTCTCCTATCATCTCCTCTAACACACAGACTTACATTCAGTACACTACCACTTATGACCAGTGTCCAGTCGTGAGCGCATACTCGGCTGAGGTGGTGCCCCGCTGAGGGATTTATCTTGAAGACGAAATCCCCGCATACCGGCGTTTACGTCAGCAGTGAATGTCAACGGCACACGAAACCCTGCCACCTCCCGGTTCTAACAAGCACTACACTCAGGGAACCAATGATCAAAATAGTTGGCATGCCCTAAAACATGAAATACTCATGTTTCTTTGCTCCATTCACATTGCCTGGAGACCTGTGAGTAAACATGCGATGTTTATATCGGCACTAAATAATCGTCTTTTAGACACCTAAAAAGGCACTAAAAATGTCAAGAAAAAGGGAGAAAACCACTGTCACGTTTGACCGTGGCCGATTTTCTCATATCTGAGGATTGTATATAGAAATAATACTACATAAAAATCAAAAAATTCTAATAATTCTAAAAAAAATGTATTGAGCACAAAAAGGTATTTATGCTAAAATAAGCTAAAATAATAATTATAAAACTTCGTTATATGTTATAATTTGCCATGATTCGTGCACATATACTATCACCCTTTAAATACGTTCGCTAGAGAAAAATAGGCATTTCCCTAAACATCCGATGTCTGCCCCTGAGCTGAAGCACCGCATGGGCACCGTGTTTGGGGGTTGCCGTGCCGCGTGCGTGGGCGCGGGGAGGCGCGTGCACGCGTGCGGCCGCCTGACTCACCCGTGCGAGCGGCCGCACGTCTTCCACAAGGACGAGGCCGAGGCCGTGCCGACGATAATAGAGCTCCTGCCGCCAGCACGCCCGCCCCACCGGCCACTTCCGCGTTGCACGGGGCTCGGCACTGGAGGGGTAGGTGTTCCAATTCAGGCGCGCTCAAGAGAGCGGCTTGAACCGCTGTGGTCCAGCCCTTCTCTGCCGGCCACCCATGTGGCCCACTGCTGGTTGAGTCAGTCGACAGTAAAATGCGAGCCCTGCCACGGCCATTCGGCCCAAGAGGGCGGTTTCAACCGCTGTGGTCCAGTCCTTCTCTGTAGGCCACGCATGTGGCCCACTGCTGGTTGAGTCAGTCGACAGAGGCACTCAGGCGCAATCGGCTCTAGTGTAGTAAAATGCGAGCCACTGTCACGTGCCATTCAGGCCCGCTCAAGAGGGCGGTTTCAACCGCTGTGGTCCAGCCCTTCTCTGCCGGCCACCCATGTGGCCCACTGCTGGTTGAGTCAGTCGACAGAGGCACTCAGGCGCAATCGGCTATAGTATAGTAAAATGCGAGCCACTGCCACGTGCCACTATGAGCAGTTTGACCCCACAGTAGCATGCCAGCAGCCCTAGACTCATTGACCATGTAGTACCACAGTCTTTTCAGAAGCACGCGGCAACACCCAGGACAGATGTAACGGGCTGACTTGACGCATACATGCATTCTCCTTAGCCCTAAATTGCTTCGAGGCACATTCCTCTTCCTTTGTACATTACACGGAATATAGTTTGTTTTAAACTAAGACAGTGGTGGAGGCGGCAACCATAATGGTAGAGTAGTGAGAGCAGTAATTTATGTGGTAATGTGGATGCTGGCGAAGATGATTGTGGCGAATGTTAGAATTAGCAGAAATGCTTTAGACAGTGGTAATAATGATGGAAGGGGTAGACACACTAATGCAACTCAATAGTTAAGATACAGATAAAAGTGATGAATATAATAGTGATGGTGGTCACGGTGGTTATAATTTACTGATAACTGATGAGAGTGATGTTGATGTTGATGTTAGAATGATGATGTTAGATGTTGATGTTAGAAAAGTTGATGCACCCACTAGGGATGGTAGTAGTGGAATTGATACTGGAAACGGTAATAATATCTGCGACAGTAGAGGTGTGGGGTGTGTTTGTAGTCGATGGTGTCCTTTTACTTAGTATGTTTGTTAGTCTGTATCTTGTCGTCGATTGTCCGAGTGTTGAACTGAGAAAAAACTATTTCTGCTATTTCTCAATTTATAAAACTCAAACATACAAAATTATGTTTAGTGTCAGCACTACCCTTATTAATTTTACAACTATTTTTATCGTTACTAAAATTTAACCTATTAATTTAACCATCTGCTGACTACCGAAGCCATATGCACGGTTCAATTCATTAGCTAATGTAAGAATGATGTGAGAAACGACGTTAATGATGAGGACAAATTATAGGATTGCATTCATGATTAAAAGGAGTGCTTGAAGTTATTTTTATTCGTGGGCTTATGCAAATAAAGCGATGACACCACTAGTAATAATGGGAGAATTGCCAGAAACGAGATAGCCTCTGTAGTTAAAAATTGACTTTCCCTACAACATACGAGTTAGATTTCCATATTTTTGCTTTAGATATTTCTGTCATTTAATAAAGTCGAAAACCAAAATGCTAAAAGCTAAGTAATAATCCATTCCACACATTACATTGAATTTTTCCGGATTAATATTTTTCGTTACCAAATAAGAGAAAATATTTCCTTTTACGAGAGGGCCAACAAATTTTGTAATTTGGGGTGAGGATCAATGGAAGTCCCTGATGCATTAGTATATTAAAAGGGTGACAATCTCATTTCGCAGCAGAAAATACAGGCAAAGATTACGTTTTCGCCAAATGGGCTTTGGCGTGTACAACTTGTGCGCTTACTTACGAAGAATGTAAATTTGTACAATAATATGTAATAACAATATTATATTTTATTTTTTATTTATCAAAATATAAATTCGATTTTTCATGCGTGAGTAAAAGGATAGAATTGAAATGTTTCCAGTACGTCTGCGCCTTCCAGTATATTTGTGCTGTCAGAAGTGTAGAACTTGCAGGTGTAAACTTTATAGATGGCGAAGGCTTTCCGTCGAAGTACTCAGCCGACCAAGAAATTCCGTGGAGGTGAAGTGAGAATGTTACAACCTCGCTGGCGATGGTTATAACAATTGCTAGTGAATAAGGGTCTAGTTGTTCCCATGTGTGGGGAAGGGCGGAGGAAGGAAGGAAGGGAGGGAGGGAGCAGTAAGATCCTGTAAAGGGGTGGCAAGAGAGACAGGATCGACAATCTGCAACAGTATATGGTAAAGAGAGGTAAGGTGCGTGGACAAAGTAGGAGAATAGAGGTCGTACGTTATGGAAAAGAGCGATAGGGCCGGCAATGGGCAGCAATGGGTGGTAAAGGGTGGGAAAATGCGAGGACAGCACGGAGGGGCAACCAGAACAAACTGCGGCAATCACGGAATTTCCGATAAGATGGGGTTAAGGGAGGCAAGGTGCGGAATCGGCAAGGAGAAGCAGAGGCGGCAAGTTGCGGCAAGAAACGACATGGGTCGGTATTGTGTGGAAAATGGCGACAAGATGCAACGAAGGCGAAAGATGACCAGGAGGAAAAGAAACAGATGACGCAAGTTGCGGCAACGAACTTCGGGGCGGCAATTTGCGACCAGATGTGACAATATGCAGTGAAAGGGCAGCAAGGTGTGGGATCGGCAAGAGAAAACAAGGGGTGAAAGTAGTGGCAAAAAAACACAGGGCCGGCATTATGTGGTTAAGGGCAGGAAGGTACACAAACAGCAAGAGGTAAAAGAGACCGCGAGTTGCGGCAAGCAACGACACGATTGAAAAATCGCGATAATATGCAATAAAGGGGGGAAAAGACACAGGCCGCAAATTGCGCCAAGGAGCGAACAAAGAAGGAGGTGGCAGAGAGTGGTCGACAAGCGAAAACAGAGGCCACAAACAGCGACAGGTTCGACAATGTGAGGAAAAAGGGCGGCAAAGTGTGGGGCCGAGAAAAGAAAACAGCGTACGCATTTTTTTTCCAAGAGCGACAGGATCAACAATGTCCAGTAAAGGGCGATAAAGAGTGGGGCTGAGAAAAGAAAACAGCACGCAATTTTTTTCAGAGACAGGACACAATGCAGTAAAGGGGCAAAGGTGGGCCGAGAAAGAAAACAGCGACGCAATTTTTTTCCAAGAGCGACAGGACCACAATGACCAGTAAAGGGGGCAAAGAGTGGGCCGAGAAATGAAAACAGCGACCGCAATTTTTTTCCAAGAGCGATAGGACCGACAATGTGCGGTAAAGGGTGACAGAGAGTGTGGTCGTAAAGCGACAGAGAGGCTGCAAGTTGCGGCGCGCGCGGCGAGCGGAGCGTCGGCCGGGTCCACCGCCTCAGCAGCCGCGGTGGAGAGGAGTCCCCGTGGTCTATAAGCAGCGGCGCATTACTCACGCACTAAATAAACACTTGTTAGTCACTGGGCCGCGGGCGAGTGAAGTGTGTCAAACGGGCACTCGATCAGAAATAGACGCACGCACACACGCGCCCGCGGACGCTCACGTACACGCACGCGGGAAGAGCGCGGAGGGGCGTGACGTGGCGTGATGCGCGGCGCGGAACGAACAGTGCGGTGTGGCGGGACGGGTTCAATCTATGCGTCCTTTATTGATTGATTGATTGATTTTTCGTGTTTCCGGGCGCGTCAACTGCCTCGGTGATTAGTCCCGTTAGTGTAGTGCATGTTGTTTCTCGGGAGATGGGGGTGATCTTCCCCCGCTGGATGGCGAGATCCGGCGCCGACCTACCGTCGGCTAGTGGGGTTTCCCCCTAACCAGGACTCTCCCACCAGCGGGGCACCGCCCCAGCCGGGACAAGCTCTAAGCTCCCAACCGGTCTCCCGAAATATGTGGTTGTGTGATGCATGTAAGTGTAAGTGTGTGTGTAAGGGGAGAAGATGGGTCAAGGAAGAGGAAGGATAGTGGCCCGTGGCCCGTTTGGTAGGGTACTGCTCCGGCATTCGCCTGGTGTTGATCGGAGAAACCACAGAAAACTACCGATCAGAGCAGCCGGCCTCTAGAATTCTCCTCCAGACAGCGACTGAATTCAACCTAGCTGAAAAGCTAGTGTCGAAAATCCCGTCAGGACTCGAACCTAGGACCTCCCGGTCAGAGGTGCTGCAGTGACATCAGTTGATGCCCTGAGTTACCGCTCCCAGTGCGTCCTTTATAGTTCAATTGCCAGGATCTCGTGCTCTGTAGAGTGTGCGGTCCGTGTTTGGTGGAAGGAACATTTTTATTTCCTGAACTGACTACTATGCTTGGAGTTTTGAGAAATGACTACTACTCTCTGAGGTTGTAAAGTTGTTAACTTCTCACATCACTATGAATGCCCTTGGATCGTCAGTCTATCACTTTTCATTCAGTGAAATAGTAAACGTCCTAGAGGAAGAGGAGGGTAGGGAGGCCGTGTTCCCTTCCCCCTTCTGAAAATTTCGAGAGGGCCCCCGTAGCCCCGTGTAATATTTCCCGTAAATATTTTATTCGACTCCTGATTCATCCCTTTTCAAGCTGACAATTCTGGGAATTCGTTCAAGAGATTTGGGGAAGAGGCCCTTCAAACCATCTGGCAACACTGTAAATAGTTCAATATAATACAAATTGCATTTGTTAATTGAATAATTAAAATTATATCATTCTCCGTACATTTTATTTTACTTAGTTTCTATTAAAATAAGTAATTTGTAAATGAAAAAAGTTTAATAGAAAAGGGGCCATTGTAGGGGACAGAGGATTTTAGAAATATAATTGACCTTCTCTTGTTTTAGGTTGTGCACCCATAAGAGTGGAATGCAAAGGAAATCACTACTCGGGTCATCCACTCAGGACAGGGGATGAAATCAGGTTCTCTTCCTCCTCGCTCACGAATGAGTGTGGTAATCATCATGTCGAAAAATGGAGTTTTTAATTACTAGAGGGTTGCAGGGGCATGTGCAAACGGAGCGCTGAATGGCAGCGAGGCTCGGAGCGGGGTACAGAGTGCAAGTAGTGGTTATAAACCCAGGGAAGCCACGAGACGTTCACGAGGTGGCGTGGTTTGCAAGATGCGGGACAGGATGGGAGGGTGCGGGACGAGGGGCGCAGAGTGCAACGAGGTGCGCGGGTGCGGGGTTGCGAAGCGGGGATGCGGGGGGCGGGGCGCGAGCGGAGGCACGGACTGGGAAGGACGAGGAGGCGACGTGGTTCGCGGACAGGGACGGGGGCAGGGATCGGGACGCGGGGCGTGAAGAGCTGGTCGCGAGCTGTTGAGAGTGCTGTAGGAGGAGTTGGAAGAGGGTGCGGGGAGCGTGTCATGGAGATAGGGGTGCAGAATATGCTGCGCGGAGCGCTAAGGGGAGGGCGTTCGACTGGGGTTCACGGATAGCTATGCCCGAAGAGGGACTTGGCGCCGGATGCGGGACGCGGGGCACGGGGAACATGGAGCGCCGAGGGGGGGGCCGAGCCCTTGGCGCGCGGGTGGGGCAGGGAGCGGGGAAGAAGGACGTAAGGCGTGGGAGCGAAGCGGGGGGTGGCGGGGCCGCAGGGTGCGGGGCGCGGTGGGGGGGGGGGGGGGGGGGGGGCCGGGGGTGAGGGGGGGGGCGGGGCGCGGGAGCGGGGCGCGGGCGGGGAGCGCGGAACGCGGGCGCGGGGCGCGGGCGCGGGTGCGGGCGCGGGGCGCGGGGCGCGGGGCGCGGAACGCTTGGCGCGGCGGGGCGGGGGGCGCGGTTCGCATTCTGGCGTGGCTGCGCGGTCGCGTGTGTCATCCGACGTACCAGGTGCCATCTCCGCGTCGCGGGCGGCCATCCTCTGTCGGTCGTCCGCCAATCGCCGCTCTGCCTTGCGACACTCGCGCTCCGCCTGCCCCGCCTGCCATATAGGCGCACGGCGACGGTGCACTCCAGCACGCCACGGAGCAAATCTCAAAGACGGAAACCACAAAAACTGGCTCGTAAAACGACTCGGGTGCGTGCAGCAGACATAGATGAGCTGAAGCTTTTTTCAGCCGAAAATTTGTGAATCGCATTCCATGGATCGAAATTATTACAAAAAATATATTGTACGGGTGACGAGTTGCATTGATTTCTGTTCATGAAATACTATTAATTATTTGGTAGGGTGATATTTTCATGATCCTTACTGCTAATACTATTGCAAGGAACGTATTTCGACTTTCCCTTGCCACTACTACCAGAACACGAAAAATGTTACGTTGCATGAGAAATTTTGTTTTATTTCAAGTTGGCATTTTTTGTATTTATTTTACTTTCAATTTTTATTTGCCCTTTTTTCATAGTGTCGAGATATTTATCAGTTTATTTCAGCATTTTATACAACACTGATTTCACATAAACCAATACGGAACAAATATTGTTTTGTTTTCATAAATGTGCAAAACATTATGTTTTTGTTGACTCACACGAGCTCTTTACAAATCGAAGTTGTAAGTGCATGCGGCATAAAAGTTTCATTTCAATAAATTCATATGAAACTGTTTATTTTGTTACAACGGTATAACTTTTATGAGATCTTGCTATTAATACAAAATTTACCTGGGTCAGGTTAAGGTCAAGAAAAACTGACCGAAATATTGGCGCACAACGTTTCTTCGCGTGCGTAGCCCGGACATCAGATTGAGGATCGTTGTGGGAATTCTGATTTGGTGTTGTTGACGATCTTATAAGAAGAAATAAAAGAGGTCATCTTCGTCAACATATTATTTTTATTAAGACAGCCGCCCTTCGACGGCTTTGCCGTCATCGTCAGTCTCACTGCTTTCGGCTAAAATCGGTCGACTGTGCACAGTCGCAGTGCACAGGCACAGTCGACCGACTTTAGCCGAAAGCAGCGAGAACGACGATGACGGCAAAGCCGTCGAAAGCCGGCTATCTTAATAAAGCTAATATGTTGACGCAGATGACCTCTTTTATTTCTTCTTTGAGGATCATTGCCCACATCGTGAACGGAAGAGGACCAGAAGCGCACGCCTTGGCACAAGAGCGCGAGCGTTCCGAGCGTGTGCGGGGACGGGCGGCGGAAGCTGTGCCTGACGCGGAAGGAGGCTGATCCGCTGTGCGTACGTTGGCTGAGCGTTTATTGCAGCTGCGCTGTTTCCCACAACGGCGCCCGGTCGCCCGGATGCGCGCATGTACGTACGCGAACCCACACATGGACCCGCACGTCCGGAGTGTAGGTGAGTGCGTGATTTCCCATGTGGTTTCTTGAATGAATGGAAACGGTTAAATCCAAGATCGGAGATTTTTGTTTCATCTATATTTGAACCCAACTCAACCTCCTGTGCTGAAAGACGTTTTATTTATGATTGTGTGTGGGTGAGAGCAAGTATTTGATATGTGCATGCATTTTGTTGAGCTCTAAAAATGTATAAGAAGGTTTAAGGTCTGGGTTGTCTGATACGAACAGGAAACCCTTTCCAGAACTAAACAATAGTTCAAGTCCTACGATCACGCGTATCATAGAGAGCAGAACATGTGACAAAAGTCAACTAGTGGTGTCAAATGATCGTCCTGCCTAGATCGTTACTGTGTCTAACCAGTCCTAAACGTTCGGGTTGATGAGTATTCCCTTGTTAAGGTCCACAAGCATTTTTTGTTGCAGTATTTGCATTCCGAAAAGTAACATGTTTGTTGTACACAGACTCATGAAAACGTCGTCTTGTACACTTCAAAGCCCCATGCATTATGAAGAAAGGTCCTATTATTCCACTAAATAAATGAAATTAAATTTTGAAATAAGGGGTTATTTTTAATCGTACGAATGAGAGTTTTCTTCGCTGCAAGTTCCCACATGTGATGTACCGTTCAGCAGGAAGCATGCGCCATTTAAAGTGCATTACCTTTTGGAGTATTTGCTCGTTGGAGGAAACGACTCTTCATGCACACACGCCACATTTCAAACACGCAGTTCGGAGAAGTTTTAGTGGTGGACGTCATTTGAAGTTTTCATTTCAAAAGGCGACAAAGAATTTTAACACATACAAAAGACTAACAAACACACGTTTGTAGTGGTTGTTAACAACGATTGTCACCGCAGAGAGCTCTTGGTCGTTTCCTGAACGAGCGGTCGGAAACGAGCCTCCATCTTGTCCCACGGGCAGCGTCACGATAAAAACGATTGAGGACTGATGGTCGTGACTTGGCGACAATGTCGAGTTGCGCAGCGAGACAAGAGGATAGAGGATTTCGAGGACGCGTTATATAAAGGATTCCTATTAAAAAAGCATAACTCTTTCAAGGATTAGAAGTAAAATTTGAAGATAATAAAAGCTTATTGTGACAATAATGGGGTAATTCTTGTTTCAAGATGAGTCCATTGTTAAGCAAAATCAACTTTCTAATTCTCGAGTAGGTATTAAGCACAATGAACTTTTTTAACTCCCTGAAGTGTATTTCCTGGAACGGAGTCTGACACGAGACTGAAAATCCCGAACGACCAACTCTCTTGCGATCTAAGATGTACGGGGTATTTCCACGAAAAAAAAAGCACGATCGCATCTACCTCTAAGATTTTCTCGAGAGCTTTGGACCGCAGTCAAGTGAGTTTCTCTTGCAGTAGTGACATCACACGCATACGCATTGACTCATGGATTTGTGCCATGGCCAAAGTTTAAAATACTATCTGAACAACAGCTTATGCTGAGAAATTAAGCTGGCGATATAAATAGAAGGTACACTGCGTCAAAGAAGCGGAAAAGAAAGCACGGAATGGCCAAGGAACACACACAAAAAAAAAAAAAGACGAAGAGGAAGCGAAGGTTTCGAGTGATTCATCCCGACCCCTCTGAAGTACGTGCTCTCTTTAGTTACGATCTTTTATTTTTTGCTGTTCTGCCGCCTCTTTTGTGTCACGCAAGTAGTGTGTTCGATAATAAATTAAATTATTCACACCAGGGTAAAGGTTGAAATACCCTTGATAGGCAGAAAGTGAAGATGTTTGATATGGTGATTAGTCTTTTGTTCGCGTGCCGAAGGGCTTTCTATTGAATAGATATATCCCGGAGGTGCTCCCATTGTTAGATAATGGAGACTTCCCGCCCCCTCTTTTGGCGCGGCCGACACAGGAAGTAACGATTCACGGTTACTCTTTGCCGTGAAAACATCGACACCTGAAATATCGAGAAGAGCTTGTTCGAGCCGGAAGTACCAACCGACAAAAACACGAACGTTGCTGCTATTGTTTGACCGAGTAATTCAAATTCCGAAAAATGATACGTAGTTATTGCAAACGCAGTGGCTCAGAAAGCAAGGGAGACCATTTTCAAGATTTTATCTATCAATATATTCTGACCACTTTTTATGGATTAATAAAATCTATAAAACAAGCTACTTTTATATCCATCTTCTTACTGAATGATGCAATGTAAAAATTACTCCACAAACGTATTGAATATTCTTTTGATATTTAGGACATTTCCTGACGTACATAAGGATATCATCGAATGTTAACAAAATATTTATTTCACACATATCTTTACACTCTTGTTTTAGGATGCATTGAAACTACTGGTACGTAAATGTAATGTCTATAAATTTTTTATACATCTAAAACTGCGAATTATTTTTTATAGTAATTCTACTTAAACCTTTACAGCACTGCCTACAGAAAAATGAATATACGTATAAGGAAAACTCGTGAAAATACGTAACCCTCTAAAATTAATTTTCTGATGATTCTTAAAATTCGTTAATAATTTATCGTGTGATGTCTCACCGACTTATGGAAATATCATTACTACCTACTACTTGGGATTTAAACAAACAAAATGCATTTCGTGGTCATCTGATTGCATTTTCATTCCAACACTCTCATCTCCCCACCATCGTGACAACGATCCGGAGGAGGAAAAGGCTTGAGTACGCAAGGGCACAGACCGTGAGAAAACAAAATGAAGGACTGAGATAAAGGATCTTTCACAGGGACATGAATACGAAGAACAAATAAATTATTATTATTGCTTTTTGAACATAAAAGACCATCTGCCCTCCCATCAAGGGACCCCCCACAAAAAACTCAACGATAAAAAATATTGAAGCAAAACAAATCGTCCAAAACAAAAAACTTTAAAGCCTGGAAGTCGTGACGAGCAGTCCATGTAAAATGTATCCATATGACTTTCATCTGTTTCTCGGGCTGCCGTGCGCGCACCGCTGCGCGTCGCGTCGCGTCTCAAAGACTTTCGTCCGTCAAGACATCGCACATCTGTCAATGACAGGATTAGGCCTTTGAGGCCGCTTGAAAGGGGCTGCTCGTCGCACGCGTTTTTAGCGGCGACATGACGCGGCACATGTCGTCGCTCGCGGGGCGTCCGCGGACGCCGCGCCGTGCCGCGCCGCGCGGGGAACCTGCCCGTAGGGGGCAAGCGGGAGGGGGGCGGCGGGGGCACGAGAGAGGCGACGACCTACCGTACGTTTCGTAAGAGGTGACGAGCAGAACAGGGGGTGTTGCTGTGTGCAAGATACTCTCGGAGCCTCACAAGGCACTTTTCTCGCAAGTTCCTTCCCTCACTAGTCACTTCTTTCGCATGACACTTTCCTCGCAACTTAAGTGCCTCTTAAGTCAGTTCTCTCGTAGGGCACTTTCCTCACGTGTCACTTCTCCCGCAAGCCATTTCCCTCAGAAAAGACTTCCGTCACAAGACTTCTCTTAGACATTTCCCTCACAAGGTACCTCTTAAGATACTTCCCCGAAAGACGCTTCCCTCACAAGTCACTTTCCTCACAAGAACTTCCTTCCAAGTTACTTTCTCACTATTCACTTCTCTCGATGACACTTTCCTCCAACTTAAGTGCCTCTTAAGTATTCTCTCGTAGGGCACCTTCACAAGTCACTTCCCTCACACGTCATTCTCCAGTATTCCCTCACAAGAACTTAAAATTAATTTTCCCTCAACACTTCCTCACATACTACTTCCCTCACCAAGTACTTCCTTCACAAGACACTTCCCTCAAAAGATATACTTCCCTCACAACTGTTTCTTCACATGATTTCTTGTGCATATACGTTTTTCAAATTTGAAGATAATTATATACAGCTAGTCAAAAACATAAATATTTAGGGAATAAAACACTATGAAGTACGATGTGTAAATATCATTCACTTCTGACAAAGAAATGAGAAATTAATCGAATGTGAACTACCTATCCAGGGTTTTTTAATATCTTCTCATTGGAATAATTAGTGAAACTAAAATACCCAGAGCTAAACTAAAGAGAACAACATATTTAATTCAGATAAAAAAAGAAATAATGAAACAAAAAAATAAAACAAATTTCAAAATAATTAACGTCACATTGCAAAGACCCTTAAACAATATTTTGATAGATTATAGAACAAGTTCGTTCCGACTCTCCATTTCCTTTCAAAACATCTTCCCCTGGGGTGCAGAGAGCCCGATTATAAATTCGGCACTGTTTCTTCCTCTCCCCGCACATACCCTCGCGTCGCGCCGTGCAAGCTCTTCGTGTAATTGCGGTCAGCGACAGTGGCCAGGTGTGCGGGCGCGGGCGGGGGCGGGGGCGGGGGCGGGGGCGGGGGCGGGAGCGGGGGCGGGGGCGGAGCGTGTCCGCCCACAGCCAGCCACGCCCGGCAGCGCCCGCCCGGATGAAGGACACCTTTCATTGCGCCCGCCCGCCCCAGACAATATGACGTCGTGACGACCACCCGCACCGCGCTGCGGCCCCCGCGCGCCACAAGGCCCTGCCCCGCCCCCCTGGAGCTGCCGGGCAGAGGCACAGCACGCGCTGGGTAATGCGCGACGCATGCCCTTGCCCCGCGTTGCGGGAAATGCTAACGAAATCAAAGGAATCGCCGGGAATTGAAGTTGTTCTAATAAAGTTTGCTAAGGAAAAGAAATAATACGAGAAAGATATGAAAGATCTGAGCTCTCGTTTTCGTTGATTATACTTGCGAGCAAGCGAACGCATAACTGTAAAGATTCTCGAATTATTTGAAACGAATCAAGTAATAATAATAGTATTTACCCCCTTGGACTTTTATCTAGCCGCCAGTCGGTTACCCTTTACGTCCCCATAGAGCGCATATTCGACCATACACTAGACCAACACAATAGACCAACACACCTGCGGGTTCCTCTGATCCTGGGTTAGCAGAACGCGAGGCCCTCCGCGACAACACATACGAAGTCAAGGGATAAACCACCATGCCCAAGGCAGGACGCGAACTCGCGACCCTTCGGACTGGCGCTGAGTCGGTACACGCTCTTAGCCACCTCGGCCATTCGAGTCGGCTAATAGTAATAATAGTAGAAGTAGCAATAATGAAAAAAGTAGTAATAAATTATTTGTGAAGTCTCAACAAATAAAAAATAGTGTAATGAGCAATGTGTAAAAGAATCTAATAACGGAAAATTTCCGAAGTACCTCAGACTCTTTGTTCCTGAATGAAGCAAATTGCAACGTAAATCTATAGAAAAATATTCCGCCGTTCTAGAGAAATAAACATTTTATGTCCTTCAAAAGTCACAACTATGGTTTTATACTTTAATAATCAAATATTGCAAGATTATTTGGCGCTGATTAATACACCGAAATGATGTATGTGCTGACGAGGGTTTCCTGTATTCACCGCATAATATTGAACATTATAAATTAAAATTATGTTTTCGAAATATATAAAGGAAATGGTACTAACATATTATAGGGAATCCGGAAGAATAACAAAGTGCAGAAATACAACTTCTTTTGAAGGTTACACGCCGCAAAATCTGAGACCAGAAAGGGAATGATATATAGAATAAGCTATAATATACTGAGTTAACAAAATAATACTATGAAGTAAACATATCTGAATAAAAAGTGCTAAAATTTGTGATTCCAGATTAAATGTGTATCTCATCGTATATAAATAATTGTATAAAAGAGAAGTAGGCATCCCTAGGGAAAGATGACGAAAATAATGTGAAAAGAATAGCATTCTACTCCTAGTAATGATCAATTATTATTAATTAACCACAAAAACGACAATTGTCTTTTCAAGTTCATTTTGTTCTTATTTAAAAGTGAATGTTGTTAGCTGAATGAGGTGCCGCCGCCGCTAGCACGGGGCCTCCAGCGCGCGCCGCGGCTAGTGCCGAGTCGCGAGAACAGACATGCAGCGCGATCTGTTGCGAACCGCGCTCAGCTGGCGACACGCGGTGAAGGTGGCGAGCGCGGCGGCGGCGGTGGCAGTGGCAGTGGCAGTGGCGACAGCGGTGGGAAGTGAGGTGGTGTGGTGGGTGGTGGTGGTGGTAGAGAAGGAATAGGTGGGTGTGAATGTGAAGGTGAGAGAGGCAGGCGGCGTTTGGCGTTCGGCGAGCGGGAAGGCGGCGGCGGGCGGCGGGCGGCGGGCGGCGGGCGGCGGGCGGCGAGTAGGCGGCGAGTAGGTGGCGAGTAGGCGGCGAGTAGGCGGCGAGTAGGCGGCGAGTAGGCGGCGAGTAGGCGGCGAGTAGACGGCGAGTAGGCGGCGAGTAGGCGGCGGGCGGCGGGCGCAGCACGGGTACGGCATGGGCCTTCGTGGGGGCGCAAAGTGTGCCACTTGAGCAAAAAGCGCGTTGTCTGCATCGCCCGCGCTGCCCTCTGCCTGTGGGGCTCCAGCCGCCCACGCAGCCGATTCCCAAAATGACGCGCCGTCGATGAGTGGCTGGGTCTTCTGATTGTTTTGAGAAAAAATGTAGACTGGAGGATAAGATTAAATAAACGGACGATAAAAAACTAAACTATGCTGAAAGAAGTTCATTATGTGTTACTAATACGTTTTTGATTGCTATTACCTCTCATACGACGCTCGATATACAATGCATGACTTCTCTTGATCGGGAAGATTGTGGTTACCAGGGAAATATAAAAACAATTGAATGGTGCTACATGTTCTCTTGAGGGAATTATGAGAGGGAATTATGAAATGAAATTATGAGAGGGGAATACGAAAAGGCAAACCGCATCAAGTTAACATTAGTTAATTAGTAAATAAGTAGATCTGATTCAATATGAATAGTTAAAAAGGTAAATCATATATGTACCACTAGGGTTAACTGGTTCTAATGATCCCGGTCGACAAAAAGGGCCCTCGGGTCTGAATAGGCTTCCATCTTTTTGTCACCGCTCGATCATTAGAACTCTTTTACTCTCAATCATTAGAACTATTTTACTCTAGATCATTAGAACTATTTTGCGGGAGACGCTGTTGTTGAAGAAATCTTATTAATTTTTTTAAGTTTTTCCATTGTTTCTTCAGCATCGATATGAAAGGGTAGAGAAGAGAATAACGAACAGTAGCTGTATTGTGAGTTAAAATGCATATAAGTATTTTGTCCAACAGATTTAGATTGTCAAAATTTATAGAGATAAAATTCACGTGGGATTTGCTTGTGAGACTATCAGGGTATAAAGAAATGAAAATACATTTATAAATTTGCTTTATTAGTGTAGATAAATACATTATGTAATAAGCAATTTTCTCATTTACGAAATGAACACTATCTACTGTACTATTACTGTACTACTAGGACTATCTACCATTTCAAACGATGAAATACACAATTAGGTTTTCTTCAATCTTAGTAGCGGTGTTTCTTTCTGAATATCTATGGACTCCAATGGCTTCTAAACCATACGTTGTATTTTGATTGAAGTTGATGTTCTGCTATCTTCTTCTTTGTGAGTTTGGGCGAAATCATCTCAACAACAGAAATTATTTCCTCAACACATATTCTATGAAAATCCCCTTAAAGCCTTGTTTCTTTAATTTTCGTTTAGAAACCAAAGGTATTAACGTACAAACGAAAAATACTCAGGTCTTATCAAGTTTCTACTTATATTCACTTTGCTCAATTGTTTCAACAAAATTAGTTATTAAATCTAAATTGGTCGACCTGACATACTTCGTGTTTAACTGCGCTAATTTTAGTAACAATGTCAGCAGCATGAAACTACTGCTGCAGTGATGGAACACCTCTAGTATCAAATTTAGTTTGTCATGGTTAGACACACCTATAACATAATTAAAGTAATTTATCTGATTTCTATGGAAATTAATGCTCTATAGTTAATGTGATGGAACAATAGTGTGCGAAGAATGTAGAACAAGTCACACGTCAAAATTCAATGGACTTAAAGTCTTTTGCAATTCAAAAATAAATAAATGCTAATTTATTGAAGGAGTGTCTTTTGAGAACTTTTCAAGTAGATATCACAACGAAATGTCAATTTTACATTCACACAGAATTTTTCATACGACTACACACAATTCGACCACACATAGTATAGAGAACAGTACAAAACAAAAACGTAAAATAATTACTTTCGAAAATGGAATAGACGCTTTTGTCAGGTAACGACATTGAACAAAAAATAAATTTTGAAAAATAATACTTGAAAGAAGGATAATCATATCCCCTTCTTTCATTTCTATTTCGAAATAAATCAAAAGAATTATATGAGGAAAAAATAACTAAAGAGAAATTAATGGAAGACTTCGAAGAATGAACGCAAAAGTAAGTGGAAATCCATTTCCTTCTCCATCTGCCCACTACATTCTGAAACCATATATTATGCAAATAAGCGTAATGTCCACCTGCATACGGCCAGGACGAGCAGTCAGACTACTCAAGAAAGGGCCATCTCCATCGCTTTCACGGCCATCTCTAAGCCAAAAGGAAACACGGCAAAGAAACCCACGCCCACCTTGCACCAAAGTAGCCGAGCAACAACAATCGAAGGTGCGTGTTCTGAGGGACAGACGGGCAGCGGGCAAGCCAGGTCGGACCGAATACCTTTTAAAAAACGTAGATATTTTTCTAGCTTCTTTGAACGTCATGTGATTTATGGGCTGTTCGCACGTCCCTCTTGTCAATATCATTACAATGGCGCGACAAAAAACAGAACGAAGCGTTCCACAACCGCAGTGTTGGTACGACTGAATACTCAATCTCGTAACAAAACAGCCGCTACCAAAGATGTAGCCCGTCTCCGGCCTTCCTTTGACGTCGTCGACTATATTCTCGGGGCGCGGGAAGGAGTGTGACATCTTCGCATGGAGCTTCTTTGACCGGGCAAGACCATTTGTGTGTTGTTTTCTGTCCGTTTCTTTCAGTGTGGATAATACGTTTAAGATGGAGATTGACAGCTTCCTGTCGCCGCCATAGTGGTGGTGGGGGCGAGTGGGTGATGGTATCGGGGCTTTGGGCAGACCGCAATAAGGCGATGCGGAGTCGGACAGCCTGTTGTGGTCAAGATAGAACTTTAGTATGTGGCGAAACATGTCTAAACAATTTCTTTGAGTGTCAATGTTGTACGTGCTGGTCATGTAATAATAACATAAAAAATTTAAAACAAAATTCAAGAAATCGTTTTCAATACACTAAGCAATTAAAAGACAAGTTGTCTTTCTTGTCACTGATTACTAAAACCAATAGTGATGTTAGGGTTTCAAACCATAAGGTCTTCCCGAAATAAATAAAACTAGCAAAAATGCGAGGAGTTTCAGTATTTGTTCTCCTCTTAGCGTTATTATTCAATAGTTATTAAGAATTTAAAAAAAGTGCATGATACAATTTAAACTATACTGTTTGAGCATAATAATCGTTCATATATTTGTATAATGTTCATCAACCAACTTTGAGCTTCGTCGCTAGGCGGTTGGAATAATGAAATTAACTAGCGTCATTACATTTGCTATCTAAAAAGTATCTTAAATTATTCAGTGAAGATATTTCCCATCTCGTCGAGATGAAAATGTATCAACGAATATTTTGTCAACCATTGTCCTCAAATGTTTTACACAAAGGCTTTAGTTAATTCATTTTTTAATATTCTCCTGTTAAATGTTTCTATCCCATATGTCACTTAATTTTTTTGACTAAATAAATAAATCAAATAAAAATTCAGTCTTGTCGAGTTCAGCCAAAGAAAATTATTCCGCAGTCAATCACGACAGATAATTGAAAGAAACATAACTTATTTAAATAAATAAACCTACTAAATTTGGCGTAGTTTTACTTTGTTTAAAACGTACGCTTTAAGTTTTAATTTTGCCAAAGAAAGTTACGATCATATAATGCTTTCCAAAGATAGCGACAACTCTGCGCAATGATGATGTATCTCGACTATGCGGATCGTCTCTGTCATTTTGCAAATGTTCACCAATAACTCGCAATGTCAAAAAAGATATTTGCATGGAGGCGAGATTAATATCAGAAGAAAATTTCTGTTCCAAGTTTAAACGTTTGTACACAGTTTGTTATTTACCTTGTCATTCTCGTTGTACATCATTTTATTAAGAACGCGTTTAAGATGCAAAAACCGAGTTACATGTTATTTAATACAGTGAGCCACGAAAGTCTCGTTGCAATAGCATCAGTGACTGAGGAGAGAGCTATCAACAGAAATTATGTTGGTAGCACGAACTGCAGCTTGTAACAAATGAAAAAGCAAATTGACTTCTCACCACAATTATGACAGATGCTGGAAGTGTTGTCCCCTTCTCTTGTTTCCCAGTGATATGGTTGCTACGAACATAAATGTAGTTTTTAATAAGAGCCTCTGATTCGCCTTGGTACCGACAAACTTTCCTGGATCACGTTACTTATTACCACAAGCGTAATGTTGCCGTCGGTCATGACGGAGAGGGATCACACATTGCTTCGCGTATTTGCACGTGAAACTGGTCTACAAGCAGCCTAAAACATTTAAATATGATTTGAATTTGAAATCATTGAAATATGATGTAGCAATTTAAATACGATACAGAAATGTCACTGGCAGATCTTTTTACCATAACATATTTGTCAAATTCACCACAGTCGTGCGCATAGTTTAATTTTCATGACTAATGGTATAAACGATTTTATCGCATTTTCTCATTTAAGTTACAGCTGGTTTAAACTTACATTACCATTATATAAATAAATATGACACCCCCTTTGTTTTTAATCGACGTTTTGAAAGAACACCAATTGAAATCAAGCACTGATCTTGATCGCGTATTTTCTTATTTAGAATATTTTCTCGTCAAAATACAAAGACACGGTATTTTTTCGACAGTTGGTCAAAGGTTGAATTTTATCTGTGAGAAGGTATCTGCGATGATACTGTTCAAATGGAATCCGATGTCTAACGGATGCGTTTCATTAAAATGTTGACAATCAATTGTGAAGGCCGCTTTTCCAATAATACCTGCTGTTTACCTTTTGCGAAGCTGTCTCGGCATCCATACTTTACATTGACCTTTAGAGATCACATTTGCAAAAGAGACATTTAAGTACTTACATTTAAGACTTCTCGTAAGCCATACTTAACCACGAAGATTTTAATGCTTATCGGCACTCATCATATTCTCTTCGATATTTTTTTCTTTTTTTCGTTATGGTTTCTTACGGTCACAGATTTCATCTCGGCCATACATTTAAGTAAAGCTTCACTTTTTCTCGACATTTTTATTGTTTTATTTTAGTGAAATGAGTATGTTAGTACATTGTGTGATGTCACCTTTCCTGGAGAATAATTTAAATTCTGTTTTCGAATTGACAATAAAAACTAATAAGCATGGTGAACAATGAAATCCAAAATGTGACAGAAAACTGTTGATGATCCTTAACCAGAAGAATAAATGTATTTTTATTGCAAATTTATAGATTTTCTCAATGGTACCTTCACTCCTAAACAAAATAATTGTGGGCAAAGTAATCGCAGGAAAATTTTAATTTATACATTTATAGGAACATTTTATTTTATTACATTTATTTTATTATATTTAAAATTATGTAGGTAATTTACGACGCTCTATATATTAGACTAGAGAATATAGGATCGATAAAGCAATAAATATCTAACACAAATTCATCGTTTTAAAAGTAACACTTGCCTTAGACATAGAGAAACAATTTTTGGACAAACTCACTGACGTTTCTGATCAATTCCGTATAAACAAAATTTAGTCAGTTACTTCTTCACACACGAGGTCAATTCGGACCCCACATGCAGTTCCCCAATCGTTAATTCACTCGACCTGATTTAAACGACACCTTCAGTGTTCGACTCCGTTTCAAGCAGAGCGCTCGCGAGAAGGAAGAGCTCTTCTTCATCGGAGCAAAACGTCCGCGGGTCTTCCCACGCAGCTTCTCCCGCGAGAGAGCGCCAGCGCAGGGTCCAGCAGCGCCAGCGCATTCTGTGCGCTCGTGATTTACTCTTTCGCCGCCCGCCCGCCCGCCCTTCACTCGGTTTTAAATAGGCCCCCGTCGCTTTGAACGAGCCTCTTTGCAACTGATATGTCGACGAACAGAAAGTCCTTCAGGAGGCTGAAAGACGTGAATCATTTGAAATGGATAACGATGACAGGAGAGAAAACTTTGCTCTATTCCTAACTCATCCTTGATGGGAGGTTGTGGAGTGCTTCGAGGTAGCTATGCAAAGTACTGCAAGCCTTGTCGGTATTTATGTACGCGTGGGCGTGTAAGAACGTTTCTCGCCCACTCAGAATGACAAGACGATTTTTTAATGTTGCATGAAATAGTTGTTCTTGTTTTTTTTTCTGTCGACTGTCATTTTTGCTCTTGATATAATGTGTGCTGCTGATTTCCATAATTTTATTTTTGTGTGTGTCAGGTAGGTATGGTGCATATGCTGTTTACTTGGTTTCTTTTGGCGCATTGACCCCAAATTTGAACCCCATTATATACTCTCGACAACACACGAAGTTACCACAGTTTGGTGGCAAAAAATAATGGACATTTTGTCGCAAATTTATGTCTCGGAAGTCAAATAACATTTGTTTCCCCCTAAATTTACAACAACCCTACAACCCTCTCATTTTGGAATAGAATTTTTTGCAATATTATATATATATATATATATATATATATTAGAATTACATAATGTGTCAGTCTTCTTACTGACTAGGTATATAGACAGAATTTTGTTGTTAAGATGCACGTCTACTAATTACACATTTGACGAGCTTTGTTTCTTCACAGAACTTCAATCGTAAGATAGTTTGGCGAAACGATCTCATTATTCAAATTGCAATGACTTTGACCCATCTATCACAAATTAAATGAAATTCTCTTAAATAACTTCATTTGTTCTTAAAGTACTATTTGTTAGTCATCTCTTTGTTAGTGAATTAATCTTCTTAAGTATCTCTCGAGGTTTTGGGTTTCCTAGATTAATTCACTCCCCTCTTTGCGTTTTGTAAATCTATATTTAAATTCAAAACCTCTCGTGTCATTACTTCTGGTATTTTTTCTTGTTAACGAAAAATAAACAAATTTTAAAAAATGCATTTCTCTTGTTACCAACTATGTCGTTTCTGAGACTTCCAAATATTCCATTGTGAACACAATTACAAAATTTTGGAATTTGCTTATCAGTACAAATCATATGATCAGGAAGAACCTCGGGATATTTAGCTGTATTTATCGCCAAGGACAAAACTGTGAAACTTTTAGTTAATACGTCACCAGTTCATTCCTCAGTCATTATTGGTACGACTTTTCTTACAAATTACTTCCTATACACTTCTGGGAAATAACCATAAGTGACATAAAACCACACTCTTAGACCTGACCTCCTTGATTCGCATTCATTTGTTTACATCGTGGAAACAACGCATGCGAATGAGACGAACCCCACAATTATATGCAAATGAGTTAATCTACACCTAATCTACAGGCGATGTAGAAGGAAAAGACCGTCTTGGTCAGGTGCGTGCCTTAATGGTTTGTAAATGCACACACATATTGAAAATGCCTCATATCTTGAGTAATTATATCAGTAACTACGCACACACAATATGGGTTTTACCCTGCTTTTGAGTTCGATATTTTACAAAAGGATACATTTATCATTTCACCTCCGGGTTTCTATTTTAAAAAAAGTTATTTTTGCATTGAATAGATAAAAAGATTACGTTTGTCATTGAATTATTTTGTGTTGTTAATTGAACACTAATTAAAACACGGATGTGTATTTATCAATCTCAAATTCAATTACTCGAAATAACTATGGAAGTCCCGAAAACCGCTTAAGTAAATAACTAAAAATACTTCGATGATAGCAAGGGAAGTCTTAAGTATCTCAGAGTAAGCAATGATTAATACAGAAGACAATGTGGAGACGACGGAGGACACGTGGATAAAAAGGGTTGATGGATAAAGTGAATATGATATCCGCAAGTATGACGCAGGTAGAAAACAAGTTACGATGTGGACGACAAAAATACTAGACATTTTAGAATGAATGGCAAGAGGACAGGTGATCGAACATGCCTATTGTGAGAAGCATGGAAGGAAAGAGTGCTGTAGGTGGAGACTTAAAGTGTTTGTGGGAGGAGGAGGAGGAGGTGAAGAAGATAGAAGTGGAGAATGATAGTCTGCGGTTTTACAGGAAAGAATAATGTGAAAGAAATTTTGTAGTAAGGAATTTTTTAACAGATGTATGTGAGATCATGTGAAATACAGACACGGTGGTTCTGAAGCAGAGTCAAACGTAAAATAATACGAAAAGTAGAGTACTGAAGACCGATTCATCGAAGGAAAGAATGTAAACAGAGTAGTGTTTGTAACTACGTCAACATGTCAAAAATGTCAAAAATAAATCATCTAACTAAAATAGGACTGATGTACTACCGTCGAGAATAACATTAGAACAGGGTGGCCAAACTGTAACGAGCTTAGAAAGCTCTTCTGCATTGACGCCTGTAAGTCCTGAGGTAAAAACAAATGCTAGCCGACATGTACTAGGTCGGTAGCGTATCTTACGTTCCAGTGGAGAAGGAATACCACCATCTCTCAGGAAATAACAACCACCAAACTTGTAGGACTAGTGACAATAGCAGTTGATGCGCCCAGAAACCCAAAATTATTAATCCAAATCTAACATTTGATTGGCAATTTTTTTCGAGCACATCAACTGCTGTGAAAATTTACCCTGTGAGTATAGTGCATGCTTTTTTATCGCAGTAAATAGAGTTGTTCCTTCTCCGTTCGAACATGAGATCCGAACTATACACAGGGTAGCGACGAATATCCCCCTCCAGGTAATTCCCTCAGTCGGGCTTTCAGCTGGAAAAGACCCGAATTCCCAAGCGGTTTCGCGACATGTATGGTAGGGTAGGGCAGTAAATGTGTACGGATGTGGAGGAGATTAATTGATTGATTTTTTCGTGTTTCCGGGCGCGTGAACTGCTTCGGTCATTAGTCTCGTTAGTGTAGTGCATGTTCTTTTCTCGGGAAATGGCAATGATATTCCCCCGCTGGATGGCGAGATCCGGCGCCGACCTACCGTCGGCTAGTGGGGTTTCCCCCTAACCAGGACTCTCCCACCAGTGGGGCACCGCCCTTGCCGGGACAAGCTCTAAGCTCCGGAATATGTGGTAGTGTGGTGCATGTTAGTGTAAGTGTGTGTGCAAGAGGAGAGGATAGGACAAGGAAGAGGAAGAAAAGATCGCGCGACGTCCATGTTTAAGGGTATTGCTTCGGCAATCGCTTGATGCTGCTCGGAGAAACCACGGAAATCTACCGATCACAACACCCGACCGCTTGAATTCTCTTTCTTCAGACCGCGACTGAATTCCAGCTATCATCGAAATTCCGCCACAGTCGGAGCTCGAACCCTAGGACCTCCGGGTCAGAGTCCATGCAGAGGCAGCGGCAATTCTGGCACTGTACTAACACAGCCGGCCTCTAAAATTAGAAAAAAGCCAACATGGCAGCGTGCACTTCACTTGCCTCTGAAGGGGCTCGCGCTGGCGGAGGTGGCCGAGGAGGCGGCCGGCGGCGCCGCAATCGATGCGTCAGCGCAGCCAGCGCGCCCTGGGCGGTCGCCGCTCGCCAGGGCGAATGTCCGGCGCGGGGGCGTTTTATTTTAAGACGGCCTCCGCCGGCCACCGCGTGCGCCCTAAGTGTTTCCTCTCCGCTTTCGGACGTGGCTTTGCTAAATGCGACCGCGCGCGCTACGGCCGCTCGCCCGTCTTCCGGCACGCCGCACACTGGGCCGAAAGCCTGGCTCAAACCATGGGCACTGGGCAAGCATGGTCCAACACCTACGACCGGGAGCGGTAGCGCAGTGCATCAACTGATGTCACTGCAGCGCCTCTAACCGGGAGGCCCTAGGTTCCCACTCCCCACGGCGCGACGTGGCGGCAGGATTTTCGACACTAGCTTTTCAGCTAGGTCGAATTCAGTCGCTGTCTGGAGGAGAATTCTAGCGGCCGGCTGCTCGGTTGTCTTCCGTGGTTCCTCCGATCAACACCAGGCCAATGCCGGAGGAGTACCCTACCAAACGGGCCACGGACCGCGCGCGATCTGTCCTACCTCTTCCTTGTCCTATCCTCTCCCCTTACACACACACTTACACTAACATGTACTACACTACCACATATTCCGGGAGACCGGTCGGGAGCTTAGAGCTTCTCCCTGCTGGGGCGGTGCCCCGCTGGTGTGAGAGCCCTGGTTAGGGGGAAACCCTACTAGCCGACGGTAGGTCGGCGCCGGATCTCGCCATCCAGCGGGGAAAGATCACCGCCATCTCCCGAGAAAAAAACATGCACTACACTAACGGGACTAATGACCGAAGCAGTTGACGCGCCCGGAAACACGAAAGAGTCAATCAATCAATCCAACACCTGGGCACATGACCATGGCCTCTGGGCAAACATGCCCCAACACATGGACCAAAAACATGGCCATAATGGCAAAGTTCAAAGTGCGCGTTCTGACTTATCGGCGCGAATTCTGCCAGATCAAATCTCGTTCCGAAGGCATTGGAGCACGCTACGTCAGCTCCAGAAAGTTATTTCTATCATTTTTGTCGTCTTCGCGGTCTCGTGAAGTTACCGTTGCTCGAAACACTCGAATTCATTGATTCTTGTCAACGATATTTGGGACATTAAAAAACGTGTTTAAATTTTTTGTGGAACCATTTGGATTTCCGAATAGTATACACTTTTAACTATAAGTTAGATATATTTTTAACAAAAAGTGTCAAATAATGTTATGTATAATACGGCTGATTTTTAACGTATAGAGCGTAACAATGTTAGTCACGTATATTGTGGATTATATGTTTTGTCCTGCATATTCCTGCCGCAATCATTTTTTTTAATTTATCAAGTAGAATGTCCTTAATCATAATAACACACATTTAGCTACACATATCTGCACCTTTTTGTTTTATAATCTCTTTACTGCAATGCTACATAGAAATATTTAACAATAATTTGACATCCCGGAATTGCCTTCTACAGCACAGGAAATTATTTTCTCTGTATTTTTTTCGATTTCTCCTTCATATAATTACTTTTAATAAGAAAATTACTAATATAAATTTTGGGAATGATAACAATATTAACCCGCGACCACAAGAACTATTGTATCCATATTTCGACACATATCATTTTTATGAGTCAGATAGCCGTTTCCAAACCGCCATTTTGAATTTTGAAATTTCATTATGATATTCGAAATCAGTGATCACCAGAATCCTATTTGTATATTTTAATGCATTTTTGTTTGTTTTTAAATGAGTAGATACGCCGTTTTGAAGCCGCCATTTTAAATTTTGAAATTTATATATGATATTCAAATTCAGAGACCTCAAAAACTCATTGCGGTACAGGTATAATACCCGTTTTCACGCAAATCCACTCGCATTTGCAATTATGACCAGGTTTTAGGCCGGATTGAACCAGTGTGCGCCACCCCGCGCCGCACCAGGGGCACCAACCTCTTGTTGCCTGCTGCCGCTGAGACCTAACACTCGCGGAAATTTTCTTGCGTGTTTCCAATTCCTTTCTAGTCCATCCCCCCCACACACACACCTTCAATTTAATGATTATTATATGCATTATTTGAAATAATTGTCAGTCTAATCCTAGACAGACTCGTATTGAAATCGAATAATATTTACATTACATTTTAGAACGTTAATAATATTTAAATAATTGTTTTTAAAATTTAACATTGTATTCTGAAAAATAATAGAATTAAATGTTAAACATCAAGAAAAAGCTTTTATTTTGTGTGTGTCTGGTACTACAGCCTCTCGAGTCTAGAACCCTGCCATGGAGACCCAGCTTCAGGGCCGTAGTAAGGAGACTTCCCAAGCAGGTCGAAACCCCTTTCGCCGTTCATTTGGCATTCACGACCTGCAAAAACCACTCACACCATACGAATTGAGCCATGAGAATAAAATCTTACAGTTTAATTTTTTTCACATTTTTATTGTCAGCATGACTTTAAAAAAATTAAGTATGTTATGTAATATATATATATATATATATATATATATATATATATATATATTGATCTGTCTGTCAAGAATTGTCTTTACAATTATTTTTCGTAATCCTTGGGGTTCCACAGAAACATTATGGAACAATTAATAACATGGATGATGATGTTGGTACCTGCTATTAATTTGGCAAAAGATTTTGACATGTATAATACGTCAAATTATGGAACAAGTATTTAATTTTTGACTCGGTATCGTATAAACTGAATTGATTATGATTGCGAAGCCATCTTTGAGGAGTATTTGCGACAAATACAGTTTATTTGATTGCTGAAACCATCGTCGTTGTTTTGCAGTGACCCTGGCGCCAGAGCTGTAGCACGCTATTTCCAGAGAGACGAGGTGAGTGGCGAACGTCGCACTTCGACCGCAAGTGAAATCTCTTTTCTGAAAATGATTTTGGAAGGCCTTGGTACATTTCTCAGTCTGTGGAATGGAATATTATGCAATATTATTTGAATGAGTTTGTGATAATAAAACTGTCGACTATTCTACGGTTGACTACTAGCTACTGACAATACACGGATGATGTCTGATTTGATATTCAAGTAAATGCAAAGACTAAGTAATACTTGGAGTACAGAAAATATAATTTTAAGAAGACTGGAAAGAATAAAGTTAAAGATTTCTCCTTTTAATGCACAACCATACATTACGACAATATCATACAAGATCCACGATAATTTTTTATTACATAAATATATTTAACCCACTTAAACAACGAATTTAATTAATGAATTATAAACAACTACAGTAATTTCTTCCTTAAGCCACGTGATAAATTTAGCATTAGTGAAAATAATTTTTAAAAAATCACACCAATAAAAACTCTTATGAAAAGATTTGGGAATGGACATTTCCTTTTATCGGGGATTGGTGTAAACAGACCACATCACTTGCTTACATGACACACGCACTGCATTTCTTCTCGCCTGCAGCCCCCGTTCGACCCATGGAAAGGAAGCAGCGGCGAGGAAGTGAGTCACTCAGCGACAAAGGTCGTCATGAAGCATGTCCTATGAATAAACAAGAGGGCAGGAAGTGGAGATACGCGCACATTAGCGCACAAAGAAGAAAATCAATGAGTGGCGCTCTAAATACATATGAAGAAACTCAACTAAACACGGCGCTAGTGAAGCAAAATGTTACAGTCATATAAGGTACGCCTATAGGAATTGAATTAAATGACGCTAATATTACAATAGATCATCGAAAAAGCACAAGAACTGAATAAAAGCACAAATTTCAGATCATCGAAAAAGCAGAAGAATTTAATATAAAATTGTACATAGCATTTGTTGATTTTACGAAGGCCTTTGACTGTGTAGAACACTCATTTATACGTCAAGCACTCAAGAATCAAGGAGTCCCCAGCAAATATATTAATATTTTAAAACAACTATATATATATATATATATATATATATATATATATATATATATATATATATATGCACACGGCCAAGCACGAGTAAGAACAGATCAAGAAGGAGGAATATTTCCAATTAAGAGAGGAGTAAGACAAAGGGACCCAATATCTCCTAAATTATCTAATAGTTTGCTTGAAATGAAACCAAGGGAGACAGAGGAGAAGATGGCCAGACAAGCTACGCAAAGCAGCTCGTCCCACCTGGATGAAACTGGCCCAAGAGAGAACAACATGGAGGCAACTGGGATATGAACAGCAAAACGAAGATGATGATCCACAGTGCTATTAATCGATTTTAGTGAAATTGAGTGAACTTTAGTGAAATTGAATATCAACCTACTGTAACCCTGCTAAAGCAGGAGGCCTTTGCCTTTACGGGATGTTATGGGCTAATAATAATAATAATAATAATAATAATAATAATAATACAATAGGTTCTATTGAAATGTATATTTATTATTTCAATAGATGATTTTATAAAACACTAACTAAACACCACAACATTTTTAAGCATTTTAAGCTCACTGTGGAAATTGTATTATTAGATTACTAAATGCTTTACTTAAAACTATAATTTAGAATATACTGCTCAAATCTTTTTCTAGCTTAGACGTAATTTTTATTTGTTGAAATAAAATAACTCATCCAGGTCCTTTGTTGAAATAAAATAACACAAAACTTTCACATTTTTTATTTTTTCGGGGGAAGGGTACGATTCAGCATTGCCCAGGGCCCAAAATTATCTAGCTCCAGCACTGGAAGCAACACTTTAAATCCTGGTGTCGCCTCGTCAGTAGGACTGTGGAAAGCCCCAATCATACCTCAGTGAAGTCCAGTTGTTGTCAAATTATTTTACTATATAATATAAATGCAATATTTAGAAATTTATAAAGAATATTATTGCATACTTTTAGAAAAAACATTCTTCTGAGATAATTGCAATAATTATGTGCGAAAATGTCAATAACAGTTGATAGCCAGCACATTGGATTGAAGAATTTCTATATACTGTTCATGCTATTTTGAATACTTTTACTTATTTTTAATTTTCTCAATTGCTTTGACTCCACCAGCTCTATTCATTGACTAACATATTGATGATTCCCCCAAGACTGGATTTCAAAACGAATGGGATTACTCAGGTAGGAGGAAAATCTTCAAATTTAAAGATACTTTTAATTTGTCATCGACTCTTTGCGTTAGGTTCTAAAACTAAAATTAATTACTAAAGGGCGACGTTATTACAACCTTCGCTTAAAAGATTCAACTCATTCAAACTTCTCATTGAATAAAATGAATACCCAAACCGACCGATTCCCCGACCTCAGAAAGCACGTCAGCACGGCGGTCGGTGGTCCCCTCTTGTTGCAGTTGTGCCGCAGCGAAGGACGTCTTCCGCGGCTCTCTTGTTCCGCGTTTCCCCCTCACGCCCTCCTCCCCTCGTCGCTCCCCTGCCGCCACCCGCTGCGTTTCGGGCCCACGCGACGCTCAATACCGCAGTCTCATTTGCTAGCCATATCTCAATTTAGAAATGTTGCCGTCGCGCCCTGCCCGCCCCGCCCGCCGCCTCCTTCCCCTCCCTTCCTCCTCCCTCCTGCCTCGCGCCCCCCGTCTCCCCCTGACATTCCCCGCCCGGGGGCTCCCTGGGTCAGACTCGCTTGCAGCGTGGGCAGTGCGGAGGGTCAGCGTGGGGGCTTCCCCGCTCTCCCAAAATCAAATTTCGACACCCAAGTGCAAAATGATGCGTGGTGAAATTTTGGGGTTTTCGTTTGCACCTTATCTTGATTTTCATTTCTCCATCCGCAGGCAGGTTATCATCAGCTGAACATTCAGTACAAGTTTAACAAACTTGCTCAACCTGAGCGATTGTATCAAAAAAAGGAAGAGCTGTGTAAAAGAAAAAAAAGTACTGTGAAATCGAAACCTCTGAAAATATTGTTTCATGGCGTTCAAATTCTTATTCTTCAAGATTAATGAAATAGTAAGCTAAAAATTCTGGAACATTATGATTACTATTCATTGCAACACGAGTTAAACATATTTATCAAGTTATTTGAAATTGTTTATTCCGAGATCTTTTCCCTGAAATGCACGGATGTTGTAGTTTACCTCCATGAAATCCTGCTACTCACCTGAATTCAAATTTAAATTTTTTTTGAAAAGGGGATGTATGAGTCATCAACGCTCGGTTTTGTTTATATACACACATGCATGCCAAACACTCACTGAACAGAACCTTGCTATGTTTTTCCCACTAACAACAACGTCACGTTCATACTCCAGATGAAAACTACGATTGTTTTCGATAGATCAATTACAATTCACGCATAAAAATTATGCAAGGTCAACTTTATTGGTCTTAAAATGACGTAATGAACAAATGACGGCATAGGCGCACAATATATGTTGAGATATCCCAAATTTTTCCTCTCTCTCTACATCTATATCTGCTAAAGATCTTAGCGTCCGGCTTGCTGGGTCAATGGGTCACGATATAATTATAATCCTTTTTACCTCTAAAAAAGTTATAGGATCCGCCGACTATACAGCGCAGCTGGAATCTAAATTGAATGATTCTATTCCTAGTTCATTACTGTTTGGATTGACTAAATGAAAGATCACTTTTTTTTCTAAACAAAATTCAAAAAAGTTTATTTTTACTTTTTTATCAAACAATTTAATGAATTTAAATTGGGCCTTGATCATGATCTCTTTCAATTTAAAATTTTTACCGCGTTAACTTATCTTTTCTTCGTTGATGTCCCTCGTAGACTCTCAGTCGAAATATTTTTCGATCTTGCCGTAGTCCAAAGTTCAACGAATCCTCTTCCCCTATCCAAGCTGGTCTCAAACTATCAAAATTACCAGTCCGATTCGTCCTATGACTAGTCCCGAACTTGTTCCCCCCGAAAAAGTTCCTATTTATACTTCAATGTTGTTTCCACATAAAAATATCTACGATCAGTTCAAGCGCCTTTCAGAGCAGAATGAAATCTTCCTGCATGATTCATCCCTCGAAGACTTCGTATTAAACTACCTTCATTTTTCATAACTTTTTGACCGTCTAAACTCTCCCCAACCCCAAGTTTCTACTTTCGCATCAACCCATCTCTTAATGCATTTAGAAAAACAAAACTACTTTGTTTATTCACGGTCGTTGCTATGCTCTAGCTCTCGTGATATTTCATGTGCATGTTCCATATTTGTCCCCAAATAAATGTTAATTTATTTTAAGAATATCGTATGTCACAGTTTCCCCCCCCCAAGCGTCATTTGGTTTGCTACACCTAACTAAATAGACTAAGTGAACATTTTCTTCTTTGCTTCTTACACAAAACACATTAACACTACACTTTACGCACTAGGTCTTGTTACTTGCTGCTTAAAACTATTTACTTTTTCCTTTCGGAATGTACAATAACCATTTCATCAGGATTCTAATAGCCTATCTCCTAATGTTCTCCTCTTCATTGAATAAAATACATTTTAAAATTAACTCCTACAAACTGACAAAATCACATAATGACAAACAATAAGAAAGAAATATTATCCCATATTTACAACTATTTACAAACTCTGTTATGACCAGTATATTTAATCATGCGTTCGTCCCTCATATAGGCTTCTTTCCTGTAGTTATATATTCCTGCCTCCATTTCATCATTCAAAATCGCGGCATTCTTGTAATACTTTACAAATTCGATACGGCCCTTTATAAAACGGAAAAATTTATAAAATATCTTCTTATCTACTGACGACACTGGGGTCTCTAAATAACACTTCATACCTCCTTATACTCGCCTTGAAAGCATTGCTTCTGTTTTAGTTTCTTTTGCTCTACCCCCCTCAAATTGTCATAAATTATTCGCGTATTTTTCGCATTATCTGGTGTAGTCAATTTGCCTGTACGACGAGAAAAATCCAGTCCGTCAATACCCGAGCTCCTTTTACCTTCCACATCATTTCATCTAATTTCGGCGGTTTTCATGACGACGATGGTCTTGCTATTGATTTTTCTAGCATAAACCCAAAATCTGATCTTATTGTCTTCCTTACGAACTATCACTGTGGGCTTTACGGTGTCATCGATTTTTATTATACCATCCTCAAGCATCGTTTTATTTGTTTAGTACTTCGCTTTTATATCATGGGGATCGGATATTTTTCCCGATTAAAGGTTCTCATCCATCAATTTTAATTTTAAATTGATATCCTTTCCAGCTCCTTGAACTTCCAAAATATCTTATATTCATTGACTAACATTTCAATAGCTTCACTAGCATCTATTCCGTTTTCGTCGACCGCGCCTCTGCTGCCGTTGGATCGGTCCTGGGCTCTTCAATTTGTTCCCAATTCGCAAAACATATTCGCCCTCGTGGTCTTTGATCCCTAAACAATGTTGTTGCCCTTTGTCACCTCGTAACAATACACTCCTGTTACCTATGTCGACCTTGGCGTCACACATTTTACCATCAATCCCCCAAAAAAATTGGACGAAACAAATTTTTTACTACATTTCGGGAAAATGGTTTTGATCCTGAACTTCCGTCCACCCAAATTTGCCGACTTTCTCGTTTCGATGCGCCTTCCATTAGCTGTCCGAATATCCCAAAATCCTGGTGGGTAGCTCATCAATTTTATTTCCCTTTTTCTTTAACTGCTCCCTACAATTTTCCGACACTGCCAAACATTGCACCTTGTCAATTAAAAAGCTCGGTATATTCCCAAATATCCTTCAAAATTAAACACGTGCTATTCTCCGCCGTTCGTCCGATCTTCCCTTAATAAATCTTCCGCGATCTTAATGCTATTCAACTCCTTAAAAACCATCCGCCCTCATTATCATCATGAAATTTTAGGTGGCTTGGTATTACAGCGCCGATGCATGCTTGGTATATTTCCCCGTAACACTCACGAATTCATTTTTTAACTTTCAATCTTTGTCTTTAAAGTCCGACATATTTTCCCAGATTCAAATTCTTGCACCATTTAATGTTTCTAAGTCCTCCGTATTCGTTTTCTAATTTACAATCCCAATTAACTAATTTCGATTCTATGTTTTCAATTGTTTTTTTGCCCTGTTGAAGCATTGCATTTAAATTATCTACACGGGTTCGACGATTGTCAACTTTTCCCTTGTTGCTCATTAAATTCCCAATGTCCAATGTTTTCCTGTAAATCCTTAACAGGAATTAACTTTGTCATAGATTCTTTTAATTCCCTCTGCATTTGGTCGACTTATTATTAAAGACTCAATTTTACTGAATAATGTTAATTCAGCCCATGTATCCCCCCGTAATTGCACTATTCTCGTGTATTTCCCGACGACATTCTTCAATTCTAATGACATTTCCGATGTCATTCCTTAATTAGCGCTATTTTTTCAAATTATATTCATATCTGAAGTGATCCTCTAATTTATTATTCATATCTGAAGTATTCCATCTAATTGTTTTTATTATGCTCAAGTTTTGCGTTCATTTCTGCTAACATCTTAAGAATTAAATTATTAGGGTCCATATTTTCTAACAGTTTCAGCCATTATTTCCTTTCTTGTGGTTCAATCTCAATAATTTCACGAAATTTCTCCCTCAGTTAGTATTAGCACCCTATCATCTACATTAACATTCTCCATGCAATTTTTGCTCCTAGTATCCATTTTGAATTCAATCAATTAAAATTTTCTGTTAAATTATTTTAAAATCACACCAATGAAATGGTCTTGGCCTTTCTTATAACTAACAATTAATTTCAAAATTCAAACCATAAATTTCAGATTCCCTTTGGATCACTATATTATAATTTATAAGACTAATTTTATCCGTGTCACAATTGTTATAATTATAACAAATTATGCATCACGTTGAGGCGCCATTTTGAGATATACCAAAAATTTTTCTCTCTCTACATCTTTTCTGCTAAAGATCTTAGCGTCGGGTTGCTGGGTCAATGGGTCACGATATAATTTTAATCCTTATTACCTCTATAAAGTTATAGATCCGCAAAAATACAGCGCAGCTGGGAATCTGAAATAAAAATGATTCTATTCCTAGTTCATTACTGTTTGGATTGACTAAATGAAAGATCACTTTCTTTCTAAGAACAAAATTCAACAAAGTTTATTTTTACTTTTTATCAAACAATTTAATGAATTTAAATTAGGCCTTTGATCATGATCTCTTTCAATTTACAATTTTTCACCGCGGGTTCTTATCTTTTCTTCGTTGATGTCCTCGTAGACTTCTCAGTCGAAATATCTTCGATCTTTCGTAGTCAAAGTTCAACGAAATCCTCTTCCCTATCCAAGCTGGTCTCAAACTATCAAAATTACCAGTCGATTACGTCCTATGACATAGTCGAACTTGATTACCACTCCCGACAAAGTTCCTTTATACTTCAATATTGCTTCCAATGAAAATATCTACGATCAGTTCAGAAGCGCCTTTCAGAGCAGATGAAATCTTCCCGCATGATTCATCCCCCGAAGACTTGTATTAAACTACCTTCATTTTTTCATAACATTTGACCGTCTAAACTTTCCGCCCAATCCAAAGTTTTCTTCCCTCAATCCATCTCTTAATGCATTTAGAAAAACAAAAAATACATTGTTTATTCACGGTCGTTGCTATGCTCTACTCTGGGTATTTCTTAATCATGTTCCACCATATTGTCTCCAAATAAATGTTAATTTATTTTAACGTGACATATCGGTATGTCACAATGTATATAATAAATTCAACATATTTTAAAATGTTGGAAAAAATCTGAATAGTTTAGAAACAATATTTCTTCCTGACTTCTCGATCCAAAGAGTCTCTACCCCAAATCCAAAGAATAGGACGTAGTATTCAAACCCCGCTCTAAACTCCCTTCCTGTGCATTGTCTAAGACGGAAGAAGAGAACGACCACGAGACAGAGAGAGAGGTGAGAGAGACAGGCAGACAGAGGAAGGGAGGGGCGACAGATGATGACGACTAAACATCTTTAATAAATTTATGTTGGAAGACGATATATTTAATTTCATCTAGAAATCTTTAAATTCGGAAATTGAGTCAAACGTAACTGAGTCGAAAGTGTGGAAGACCATTTAGAAAGACCAAGATTAATTTACACAGGAATTTTTTACAGTTATGTATGTAGATCAAAAACAGTGCTATTAAACTGTTACGTATAAGAATTAGAAGTTAGATATGAGGAATATAAGACTAGAATTTAAATACGATATTGTATTACAATACAAAACAGAAATAATGTTGAAAATGATTTGTAAATGATTTGTAAATTTTTAATATTTTGTCATTGCACTGATAGCATTATTTTCAAGGAACAAAACGAGATAATGGTACCAACGGAAGGCCCCAAAGGTTAGCGAAGGGAAGTTTGAATTCAATACAACCCAAAATCTTGCGTTGAAATCATTTGTTGACAACTCGTATGTCCATGAGCTCTCTACCTTTTGGAAGTTTTTATACAAATTCATTCAACTACCTGTAAATTCTTTAAAATAATATACATTTTTTTTAAATATTTCAAAATATGCACATATATATGTTACATACGATGGAATACGTACTAGTTTCCATCAATGAAAAGTCATCAACTTCTTAATCAGAAATATTTTCTAATTATGAAACGTGTATTGCAGTACTTACTCAACAATTGTAATTTGAAAAACAGGTAGTGGAAGATGAAAATAAAATAATTTCTTTAAATACGACAATGTTATGGTGAAAACAACTATTTTTCAGTTGAAAAAATCCTTATTTCAGTAGCTAATACAAATTATTTTGTTTTGACTATTTTCATGGTTTAGTCATTACATACTATTTGAAGCGGAAATTTACATTATAATACACTTCAAACAAACATGCAAAGTTCCTGTCACTCTGAGTGACCATTACGAAACAGAATTACTTGTTCTATTCCGACACACCAGATAGCCTTTATTTTCAGCACGGTGGCAATGAAAATCCTCTTTCTCAAGTAAGCGGTGGCCAACCGGTTTGTGATGCTGTCGAACAGTCCAGTCGCAGCAGCTATCGGAGTTCAACCTGCGAAGACAACTTATGCGAGTACACACTTACAGGGAAAGATATCGATGGCATACTGGAACTCACCGCTTCTACACGACATCCGGATGTGTAGGATACTTAACAGCAGATTGGATTGGATTTTCAGAAGCATGTTGGAAGAAAATTGCGAGTTCCTTGCTTGTGTACTACTAAGTACCTTTCACGGGAACATGCTAGGGTATCGAGATCATTCTGCGAATCAGTAAAGACTCGCTGAAAAGTAGTTTGAAAGTGTACGTGATTACATAGCTGAGCCGTGACATTACTGCTTATATTTTCAGGGATTCAGTGTCATATAATACTGCCAAATAATTAAATAACTTTGTTGTATTTCTTTGACAGAAAATGTATCAGATGTCTTACTAAAATTTCTATGCTATAACATTCCCTAGCGGATCTGGATCAGCCATCGAAACTTTCCACTTTATCTTTACGAGTATATTTATCTATATCCTTCTAAACGAATGTATCTTAAGTAATGTATATGATATTTCCTCATAAAAAACTATTTTTTAAAATGAATGTCGCAAATTCTTATATTATTGGCCTAGTGTATTATTAATAATTTGAAAGAAACATGTAGCTTTAAAATACGTTAAATAAACATGCCAAACTAAACACTTCCGTTTTAATTAAAAATTAATATCTCAGTCGAATATTACACTTGCAAGTTATCTTCATTTAAGAGATGCCAGGTAAAGTGAAGGTTCAACATGTCAGGTATTTACAGTTAGGATTTGACAGTAGCAAATACGCTACATATATATTTTAATAAGATAGTGTAAATTGAACTTTCAAAAATATTTTAATCTGAATCGATCATTTTTAGTTTCTCAAGAATAAAATATTGTTGTACTGAAACTATACCGAATGTGAGATTTTAGGCAAATGAATGTTGAGGCTAATAGCACAATCAATTCTGGTAAAAACAATGAAACGTGAAACTTTCAAGCAGTCTGGATGTAAACTTCAGCATTCATTAACGGTTTGCTGAACGTCACATTTTTATTAACACAGAAATAATATATGTATTCGAAAAGAAAAAACCGCGAATAATAGTGAAATAGTTTTGTATTAAGTGCGTAAAATGTTTTTTATTGAACGATAGATTTTGCAGATTTTTGCCGAGACAGGTACAATAAGCCATAAAAGTCTCTACCAGAAACACACACACACACACACACACACCAGAAAAGTAGAAAAGTGCGAGAAAATGTACTAACTTTTGAGAAAATCTTAACTTCGAACTCACTGACAGTGGCAAATGAAGTTTGCAAGCTTACATAAGCCTACAGCCAAGCTACCTCACTAAAGAGAAGCTGCGACGTAGATAGTTAGCGTCACAACTCACTAGTCTTACGCCCGCACCGGGAGCAGTAGCTCAGTGCATCAACTGATATCACTGCAGCGCCTCTGACCGGGAGGTCCTAGGTTCGAGTCCTGACGGCGGCAGCAGGATTTTCGACACTAGCACACACTTTTCAGCTAGGTCGAATTCAGCTGCTGTCTGGAGGAGAATTCTTGCAGCCGGCTGCTCTGGTCGGTAGTTTTCCGTGGTTTCTCCGATCAACACCAGGCGAATGCCGGAGCAGTACCCTACCAAACGGGCCACGGACCGCGCGCGATCTATCCTTCCTCTTCCTTGTCCTATCCTCTCCCTTACACACACACTTACACTAACATGCACTTCACTACCACATATTCCGGGAGACCGGTCGGGAGCTTACAGCTTCTCCCGGCTGGGGCGGTGCCCCGCTGGTGGGAGATTCCTGGTTGGGGGAAATCCCACTAGCCGACGGTAGGTCGGCGCCGGATCTCGCCATCCAGCGGGGGAAGATCACCGCCATCTCCCGAGAAAAAGAACATGCACTACACCAACGGGACTAATGACCGAAGGAGTTGACGCGCCCGGAAACACGAAAAAATCAATCAATCAAACTTACGCCCGCGACCAGACGGAGACGAGCGCGTAACGGAGCGAGACGAGCCCGGGACGAGCGCGTAAAGTTCGCACCGCGCCCGCCACCGCTCGCGTGTATTTTTAGCGGCGAGTCACGCCATGGTAATTAGATAGCTTTCGAGGCTTACCAATAGGGCGGGTGCCCGGCGAGGGGAATCGATGTCATAAACAAACATGTATTCCTTTGCGTGCTGCGTCGGGCACGTGGGTCGCCAGCTCGTCGTCTGGTGCCGGGCGCCTGTCGCGCTGGCAGGCAGCCTGTTGGCATTTCTCGATAAGGCGTGCGCACGGCATGCCTTGAGTGGGATGAACGCGGGATCATAATGTAACTTTACATAGTACGGCGTATGTCCAGTTTACCTATGTGGCAAGTGTGCAGTCAAATATGCATGAATTACGGATGAAAACTTTGGCGTTGACGTGGTTTCCTCTGTGTAGGAAACGTCCAGATTGGTTCAAGCGCTTCAGTAGAAAGAAATCCTTCTCATTTCGTGAGCATGTCGTCATAATTCCAATGTTATGGTTGATTAAGTGACGTCATGATTGATTAACTGACGTTATGATTGAATGACATGATTGATTAATTGATGATGGATGTTTCATTATGGTCATTAGTATAGTTAGTGTAGTGAATGTTTTTATGCGGGGAGGTGGCGGTATTCCTCCCCCAATGAATAGCGAAATCCGGCGCCAACCAACACATTGGCCTGTAAAGCCCCCTCTAGGTAGCTGGGAGTTACCTCGCGGGGAACTGCTCCAGAAGAGTCAAGCTCTACGTTCCGGACTAGCCTCTAGACATGAATAGTAGGGTACTACATGCAACTGTAAGTAAGGGGAAATTAAAGAACAAGGAAGAGGAAGGGACCATTGCGGGCGATCCGTGACCGGTGTGTTAGAGTTGTGCTCCGGCATTCGCTGATATTGATATAGAAATTACCGGGAGCGGTAGCTCAGTGCATCAACTGATGTCACTGCAGCGACTCTGACCGGTAGGTCATAGGTTCGAGTCCTGACGGCGGCAGGATTTTCGACGGCGACAGAATCCTAGCGGCCGGCTGCTCTGATCGGTAGTTTTCCGTGGTTTCTTCGATCAACACCAGGTGAATGCCGGAGTAGTACCCTAACAAATGGGCCACGGACCGCGCGCGATCTTTCCTTCTTCTTCCTTGTCCTATCGTCTCCCCTTGCATTTACACTAACATGCCGGATCTCGCCATCCAGTGGGGGAAGATCACCGCAATATCTCGAGGAAAACCATGCACTACACTTACGGGAATAATGACCAAAGCTATGATTCGCATCCAGTCAGCAGCTTAATTCGACCTAACTATCTAGCACGTGTCGAAAAACCGCCAGCGACGGGGCTCAAACCTACTGATCTCCCGGTGACACTCGATGCAGTATCAACGGCAATGCTGGCTCTGGGCTAAATCTTATCATTTTGGCCCGCAAGTTTATAAAAAATCATACTTTTATTTATCAGCTTTATAATATGGTAATTATTAAATTCCACAAAACACAATCAAACGAAGAGAAATTTCGTGATATTATATATCATATTAGTGCATATTTTGTGCATTTTGATTTAATGTACCATATTTACATTATGATTAAGTTAATATTTTATTGATTTTTTGTTCTTAATGTGTCATATTTCTCTTGGAATTTCATTTAATATGCATATTTTTCTTCACAAACCGAAAAGTGTTTTTCACAAATGTCAATGCAATACTTGAGGAATCGAGGGATTGTCTTTCGGTCGTTGAAGCAGTATTTGTCTGAACATCTTTTAGATGATATCAGGGCGCTGGTGCCCAGAAAAGATTTGCCCGATTATGAATGACGTAATTTATTTTTGATTTGTAGCATTATAATTGATACTTCAACAATGATACAGACAAAATTATTACTTTTACTTAAAGAAATATCTCTTGAATACTATATGGAGTTAAAATGGAAAATTAATTTATAAAATACAAAATTTTATAATTCCGCGTAAATACATAAAACTGTTAATTGTTTGAGCATATTTCATTATTTCTGGTGCATATTTTACAAATAATAGAGCCTTGTTGCATGCATATTTTTCTTCTTGATATAGCATTAACTTCCAAGCCTTAGCCATTCTCTCACTCTTAACTGTTATGGATAGTATTTCCAATGTACTCATTATTTTGAATGTTCGATTACAGATTTATTAACAAAACATTAAGGTTATTTCTAATAATTTGTAATTTTTATACATTACAATAGAGATCATCAATTGCTTCTTTTTATTTAAGGAGTGATAATCTTGACCCTTTGAAGTATCACGATACTTTAGTTGAGTAAAAAAAAGTATAGAGAGGAAGAAAAACGTTTTTTTTTTCTAAATTGAGGTAACCTAGTATACGTATTTAGGATCAATTTTAACAGACCATGGGGCAGTGAAGAGGAAATTAAACATCACATTAGGCAAGGAAAATTTGCTATTTGGAAATTTTGCTTTCAATAATAAGGAATAAAAATATTGCTAATAAAGTGAAAATTAGAATTTATAAAGCAATTGTGGAAAGTATATCACTGTACGGTGCTGAGTTGTGGGTGATCTCAAAAAACAACGAGAAAAAGTTAAAGACTTTGGAAATGGAGTTTTGGAGACGCAGCTGTAGTGCAACGCTAATGGAAAGAATTAGGAATTAAAATATAAAGCAGCAATAGAAGCTTTATACGTAAATAATAAAGTAGCAAAAGGTGTAATTTTAGATATAAAGAATACAATAGAAAGGAGAAGGTTAAATTGGTACGGGCATCTTAGAAGAAAGAGGGAAGATGGCCATTAAAACCTTGGAGGTGGCAGGTGCCAATGCACTGAAAGAGAAGTAGACCAAGGCTCACATGGTATGATGGTGTGCGACAGACAATGAGAGATCGTCACATCGAAGATGTTGATTGGCAAAATTGAAGAAGATGGAGGATTGGGTGCGAGAGACGCCGCATGGTGTAGTTCCACTCGCAAGAGAAGAAGAGCCGTAATCTAGGAAATACAGGGGCAGTCACAGCACCTACAGAGTACATTCATTCATTTATCGAAGACAACCACGCAGATGGAATTTCTCAACCACCTTTGACTATTTTCAACCGAAACAGTAGAACCATTTCAACCGAAAAGAAAGAAGTAATTCTTTTTGTCTTTCACAAATTTAAAAATCGTTTTTGCATTTTTGTGACAATGAGAGAATGAGAGTTAATAGAAGCAGGTACAAGATCTCTTTGTATTTTTGGCTGATTATTTTTTTAATAATTTCTTCTGAACTCAGTAGCAGAGCACCTTTCCTCAGTGGTTGTCTCGCGCCGTAGGTGAGGGCGACAGGTAGCCCCTCCGTATTTTTCTCTCACTCAAATATTGGCTCCCCTAAGAAAAATAGTTATTTCGGTAAAGTAATGCGTGTTTTCTTTTTACACATTTCATAACCAGTCTTTCGTTTGAAATGCATGTATTTCGCAGTTTTCTATCAATAGAGCAACTTTGCCTACCAGCTAACGGTATTCCCCATGCCTGGACCTAGTTAAATTCCCATGCTTGGAGCTAAGTCCACCATGTGACGAACATGACATTTTTCCTTCTTCCCCGTAACTAGCAAATCCGCCTGCCTGATCTTTTCTTCGTCACACATCTACAGAAACTGGGACGATTTTACAGGAAATCTCCAAATCTATTTTTTCCACAACCGGGAAACGAACCCAAAACCACATCACCGGAAGTTAATACGCTGCTCATGAGCCATTCAGAGTCTTCGTTTGAAACTCCCATTGTAATATAATACAATAATAATTATTATGAAAATCAGAAAGTTATATACATGTATATTTGTGCCTTGATGCCAGAAGGCCAAAGTCAAATTTCATAGTTTTACAGAATGGAAGTTTTCTTACACCGTCAAAATGACAAAATAATCGTAGTCCAATACAAATATACACATTACAATATATATATATATATATATATATATATATATATATATATATATATATATATTTGTGTGTGTGTGTGTGTGTGTGTGTGTGTGTGTGTGTACATACACGAATCGCCCCTTGTTAAATAGTGCAGTTCCTTCCCCCTGAGCTTGTCTGGCGCATTAGAATCCGTCTTCCTGTGGAGAGGTGCCGCGGCCGGACCGCGCCGCCGCCTCCGTCGCCCTCGCTCGGCGGCCATCTTTCAATAACGAGTTTCCACGCATGGGGCGAGGGGCGATGCGCCGTCGCTGATATGCAAATAGGCGTTTCGGCGCCCCGCGACGCCGCCGCCGCCGCCGCCACCGCACAGTGAATCGGAATAAAGGAATCGCGGAATAAAACCAAATGAGGGATGTCTGTTGGGAGTGAGTGAGAATTTCTTTTCTTTCCGGGTGCGTCAACTGCTACTGTCAAAAGTCTGGTAAGTGCGTGTTATAACAGGAGGTAGCGGTGTTCCTTCACTGCTGGCATGCGAGATCGGGCGCGAACGGTCACGTGGGTTTGCAGGTTTTCCCGCCGCCTCGTATCTCCCCCAGAGGAGCATTGTCCCAGCCCGAATGGCACCTCCTCCAAAGCATTGCCCTAGTCGGAATTTCCTTTACAGGTAACTTTTCAAGAAAAAAGAAAAAAAAACGGGTAGCTATACGTTCTTACTAAATTAAATTAAGCTGTTTTCAGCCCAATCACGAAATTTAGAGTGTATTTCACCAGAAACGAAATGGAGCTGAATGTGATTTTCGATAGCACCAAAATACTACAATCAGATGAGGGGATTTTTTCTTTTCAAAATGAGTGAATGAATATTTCTTGTTTCCGGATACGAAAATAACTTTCTTATTAGTCCCGTGAGTGTAGTGCATGCTATAGCCTGGTTGTGGCGGTGTCCCTTCTGTTGGAATTCCGGCCCCTACACGTCACCTTATGGGGTTTCCCTCCTCCGGGTATCCGGCATAAACTGGAAGGTTCCAAATTGCCTCGCGGTATATGGGATAGTGTCGTGAATATAACTGTTCATACAATCCAAAATATGTGAATTACGACTACACAACGTAAAAGAGAAAGTAATTCACTACAAAAATAAGAAAAAAACAACAAACAAAAAAAATTTACTTGAAATTGAAACCCACAAAACGTGTTTTCCCTGTTGAGAATCGACACTTTTTTTTCTACATTCTACTTCTTTCAGCAAAGTGGGTACGACAAAGAAAGACTAAAAGCGTGTGTATATATATATATATATATATATATATATATATATATATATATATATATATATATATATATATAAAGAAAATGGAGGTTAGATTTTGACACTTAATGATGTTCGAAATCGATCCCCTGTTTTGCAATTTCAAATGGAGCCTCAAATCTTTTTGGTTTCTGCGGGGTGGTGGAGTAGTGGCACTGTGTGCCGCGCCCGCCGCCAGCGCCCGGGGGCAGCGGAAGGGGAGTGGCCGGGCCACGGGGGTCGGGGCGAGGGACGGGGACGGCGGACGGAGGACGGACCGCCCCGCAGGCGAAGGGAAGACGGAACTGTGCACGAAAAATAAAGAAAATTCAAATTACAATAAGGCTGTCGTATTTGGACGGAGGGCGGATGTAGTCGCAATGGTAATGGATTAGAACGAGTGGTAAAATGGCGGAGCGGAAACAGAAGGGAAGGGAAGATGAACGTGAAGGCGATGTGTTGTAATAGGTTGAGTATGGTGAGTAACAAGATGTTGACAATGACGATAGACATAATAGTAAGAGAGGAGTGGTCTTTGAGAAAGAAGTGCATGGAGTACATGGAACTCTATTCTATATTAAACTGCCCAACACTATTATTACTCATTTTATCAACTGATAATATTTAGCACTCATAGGCTCTTATCTGTTTCTTCAAAAAGTTAAATTACATATAATATCTGACCATTTTTGTATAAGCAATACGATACTAAAGAAAGTAATCATCACTATAGAAAACATAGAGTCGTAGAGTTGTGTTGATTCGCGGCAGGATATATTGCATAATTGCCTCTAATAAGAAGTTATAGAACATTACTTTATTTATTCGAAATTATATTATCAATTTACATTATTTTATATTTCACTTCTTGGTAACACATTCTGCGATTTAATTTCGTTAAATCCACGATCTGCACTAAGAGATGTCCTCAAAACTCCAACTCTCCCCAAGGCGTTGACTGATTGATTAGTGATTCTGGCCGCGTCAACTGCTATCATTAGTCCTGTAACTCTAGTACATGTTTTTAGGTAAACTCTCCCACTGGATTGTGAGATCTGGTTAGACGGAAGAGCAGGCCTTACGGCCTGAGCCTCGCCAGAAATAAAGACATTATTATTATTATTATTATTATTATTATTATTATTATTATTATTATTATTATTATTATTATTATTAGATCCCGTGTCGACCTTCCCGTTGGTTAACGGGATTTTCCCTAACCAGGTATCTCCCACCACCGGGGCACCTCCCTAGCCGGGTAATCTCAAAGCTCCCGACCCGACTCCCGTCATGTGTGGTAGTGTAGTGCATGTAAGTTTGTAGGTAAATGGTGAAGATAGGACAAGGAAGGGGAAGGAAACAGCTCGGGTTCCATGGCTTCTTTGTTAGGGTTCTGTTCGGGCATTCGCCTGGTTCTGATCGGAGAAACCACGGAGAACAACCGATCAGAGCACCGACTTGAACTTGGGTCTCCCGGTCAGAGGCACTGCAGTGACATCAGTCGATGCCCTGAGCCACCTCTCCAGAAGCGGTTACAGTGGAAGCAGGAAGGAAAAGGGGGGGTGTCAGTAGTGACAGGCAGTTGCAGGCACGAGTGACAAGGAAACTGCCTGGGGGCTGGTAAGAAAAGAGTCAGCTAACTAGGAGGTCGGGCTGTTAGACTGAACGGAAACAGAAAGATCGCTCGGGGCGGAAAAGGCGACGTGAAGACGTAGAAAGGCGTGTTGCAGAGAACCTCCGCCAGGTGTCTCCAAGTGCCACGCACGCAATTTTGTCCCTGTCGGGCGATGGAAGCTTTCGAAGGCATCAGGTGTCGCGGTCACGAAGAACCATTTAGTTAACTCACTTTCACCTCAGATCGCTTTTTTCTCTCAAAGGAACATGAAGAGACAAAGAATAAGGTAATACAGACACCTATGAACAATAAAACCAACGGCGATAGTGTAAGAAATTGAGAGACTGCATCTGTGGTTTTGAGAGGTCATAGGTACTAGGGCATAGATGAACAGATTTTTGATACTAGCTAAAAACAGGTCGTAACCAACTAAGAAGAGGAGAAGAATTCTGTAGGACATCTGTCTCTGTTGAGATGTTTTGTTTTTTTCCTCTGATCAATTCCAAGCAGTTTTCAGAGCAGAACTTTAAACAACGGAAACTAATGATGGGCGATCCTTACTGCCTTTCCAGTTCCCATCTCCATCCTGAAACCTGAGGGATAGACTGATCCCCTCCCTTCGAGATTACCTTTACAGAAATACGGGAATGCAACGATAAGTTGCGACATACTCCCTACAGCAATTGGAGTATAAAGCAAATTTAAAAGTGAAACATATTTTTCGATTGTACCATCTAAATTTAATCATATAGATCTATTTTGCATTATATTAAATTAACTAAATCAGCTTTTTACCGTTTCTAAAACTCTTAATAGTGGAAATAATTTAATTATTATTTAAAAATTGTATTAAGCAAAAATTATTTAAAATACAAGATTCGAAATATTTCATGGAATTAATATTCCCATAATGATTAGTGCATATTATCAATTAAGCATTCTAATATAATAAATCATTCCAATACGATTTGCAAGTGTTTAGTCCTTTGATAAAAATCGAAAACCCACTGAGACCGTATTTGCTGGGTTTCCAGAAAAATACTAGCCTATCATAAGGTCATTAAGCCAAGGCGTATAAATATTGTAGTGATGTATCAATTTTCAAACATGAAATCAAAATGAAATCATGATTTAGAACGTGAATAGTTTTTCATTTAGCGTTACAACTCTTAAAACTGCCACATTTGATTAGTAGATCGAGATTTTACACTAATGGCCATAGGATAGATTAGCATAACAATTTGACATGTTTTTCCCGTAGAACATGAAAATTAAATAAGAGAGAACATTTAGAAACAGCTATTTCGATATTTGATGTGTTAGAGAATGGTTAGGGTCAGCCATGCAATCCAAAATGTGAAAGTATTAACACAACTGGGAACCTTGTAAAATCAACTACATTTCTCAACTACATATGGATAAATGAAATTCAAAAAATCTCATGCACTAGAGAAACAAAAGAGAGGAAAACCGAAAATATTCTCTGGTCGCGTTGATTATCCAAGTGGTTGCAAGTGCTTACTAACGACAGCACAAACTCTAAGTACTGATTGATTGTTTCCGAACACGTCAATTGTTATGGAAATTAGTTCCGTTAGTGTACTGTTTTGCCCGGGCGTTGTTGCTCTTCCGCTGGTTGATGAGATCCAGTGCAGACCTACACATTGGCTTGCAGAGTTTTCCTCAACCAGTTATCTCTGATTAGCTGGGCATCGTCCCAGTCGGAACAAGTTTTAAGTTTCTGACGTTTGTGATACTGTAGTGCAAGTATGCGTGTTTATATGAATAAGGGGAGAAGATAAAGACGAGGAAGAGAAAGGTACATAGCGCGGGGTGGTGTGTTACATTTGTTATGGAATTCCTCCGGTAATCGTCTGTTATTGATTGTATAAACCACGGAAAACTACCGATCAGAGCAACCGTCCGCTAGAATTTTCTTCCAGACAGCGACTGAATTCCACCTATCTATCTTGAAAGTATCGAAAATCCACCAACGTCAATACTAGAACCCTAAGACCTTCGGTCAAAGTCACTGCAAAGATAACCTCTCAAGCTAGATGTTATTTGGTTTTCTGTTTCATAATTCATTCTCAGTTACAGCATATGAACGAAACATGAAAGGTACTCAAACGGCGTTTCGTAACTTTTTACATACAAATCCTACTATTTGCGAATTTATAGAGTTAAAATTGGCGGTGTAGAGATTTAAAACGATCTGGTGAATGCAAAATAATGAATGGATTTGAAAACTATAAACTCATTTGCCAAACCTAAAATTTACTAAGGACGAACAAAATTTAATTTGCACTATCATGAATTCTTCATAACAGTGTGTCCTGAAATACATCTCTTACAGTTAACTAGTACGTCGAAGAATAGCACTTTTTTTTTATTTATGCGCGACTGAACATCAACGGAATCAAGAAACTTCTTCGACAGTAAATCCTTTCGTCGTTAGACGGATCCCTTCGCGTCCACATCCTTGATTCAACCCTCCTCCCTTCCCTTCCTTATATCGAGACCGAGAGATCATGTAAGTCCGGATTAACGACCGTGTGGTTCCGGTGGCTGCAGCGTGGACCGCGATGGGAGGAGGGGGCGAGGCGCGACGGAGGGGCGAGGGCGCCTCCCGTAGAAGGGGTGGGGGTTGAGGGGAGGGGAGGGAGAGAAGGAGGAGCGTCTTGCCGCTCCGGAGATCGGTTACCGGCCGCGGGCCCGCCATCCCGCGCCTGGCCGCGAGCCTACGCGTATGTAAATATGGCGAGCCTGTAATTGTATTCAGACATGCAGACCGACCTGGCTAATTATGCAACAAGTACGGCGGCGGTGGCGGCGGCGGTGGCGGCGGTGGCGGCGGCGGCGGCGGCGGCGGCGCGGGGGCGGTGCGGCGGCGGCGGCGGCGGCGGCGGCGGCGGCGGCGGCGGCGGCGGCGGCGGCGGCGGCGGCGGCGGCGGCGGCGGCGGCGGTGGCAATGGTGGTGGAGCTGGTGGTGGCGACGCCACTGGCCAAACAAAACTCGTTCCATATTTAAATAAGTCTGGAATCGATCACGCGGTCGGCAATCGCAGCTCGTCCGGTCGCGGGACGGCCGCCCCCGGAGGAGACTGGACGAAGGACGGCGAGGGGACGGCGAGGGACGGCGAGGGACGGAGGCGGCCCGTCCGGCCGTGTGACGCTTATGCGTAACGAGCGCGATGCACGCACCGCCCGCAGTGGACTACAGCGGTCGAAAAGAAAAGGCCTTCGTGAATGGATGTAGGCCCGGGGATGGGAGTTTTGAAATTTAACTCTTTGCGGCCTTTGGAAGCGAGTTGACGCGCTGGTCGAGGTGAATTATTGGAGAACACGATTCCAGATTGCAACTCTTTACGTGCGAGACCTTTTGAAAGAAGGATGACAGATCTTCTGAGAATGTGATCTGATTGAAATCAGAAAATAAAATACGAATGAGAAGTCAGTGAATAATGTAATGGACATCGGAAATGTTCTAAAAATTATAAATTTATAGATAAGAAAGAAGTTACAAATTTTAAACGTGAGGAATATCTTGAACAACATTTTTGAAGTAAAGAACAGTCTAAACCAAAAGTTTGCAAACTGAGTTCACATGAACAATAGGAATTTCTCTCGATAACAAATCAATATCTTAAGTTGTTCATTTGAAGTGGTGTTGATCAAATTTTTTATGTCATTTTTCTTTGTTTTTAGGACATTTTAAAAAATTTTAAGAGCATTTTAATGATCATTTTCGGCAATGTCCGCCCCTAATGATGATTCTCAATTACTGTATTTATTAGTGAATAGAGCCAAAAATAATCTATAATTTTCGACACTGTATTCCGGTCTAAAGTACTCAAATATATTTAATACTCTCAAAATCGACGATTGTTGTTCAACAGAATAATTGACCAACATGAAAAAAACTTGGCCAAGATTGTAACAATTCAATATTGTCCTCCCTTCCGCTTTTGGTGGTCGAGTCGTAAACGCAGGTACCCAATGGTTGCACTGTTTCCAGACTTTTTGGTTATTCTTTCAATAAAATATTGAAAAAATACTTTATAATAATTTGTGACTATGAACTGGTTGCGAGTACGCTCTTAATAATATTTTTGTTGATTTGTGAAGCATTTCACTTAATTAAATGATGCAAAATATATGCGCTTTTAACATTCTCGTTTTGCAGTATTATATTTTTTTAATTTTTAGCTTGAAATAAAAAAAATAGGAAGAAAACATTCATTACGATAATACTGCCTAGTATGCGATGAGATCTATATAACGGTATATATTACAGATAAATTGAGTAAAATCCCCAAAAATGTGTTGCCTCTGGGAAGGGGGAACATTGCTTTCGGCCTTCCCCTTGTCTCCGGCTGTCCACGTACTCGATGATTGATTGATTGATTGATTGATTGATTACTATTGATTCTGGGAGCGTCAACGGCTACGGTCACTAGTTCCTTAAATATAGTGCATGTTCTTTGCTGGGGAAGTGGCGGTGAAGTTGCCCTGCTGGATAGCGAGATCCGGCATCGACCTACCGTCGGCTAGCGAGGTTTTCCCCAACCAGGTATCTTCGAGCAGCGGGGCACCACCCCAGTCGGGACGAGCCCTAAGCTCCAGACCGGTCTCTGGCATGTGTGGTAGTGTAATGCATGTAAGTATAAGTGTAAGGGGACAAGGAATGGGAAGAAAAGTTCGCACGCGGTCCATGGCTCGATTGTTAGGGTAGTGCTCCGATATTCGCCTGGTATTGATCGGAGAAACCTATCAGAGCAGCCGGTCACTAGAATTCTCCTCCAGAGGGCAGCTAAACTCGATCTATCAATGTAGTTAGTGTCGAGAATCCTGCCACTGTCGGGACTCGAACCTCAGAACCTCCCGGTCAGAGGCCCAGCCGTAACAGCTGATGCCCTGAGCCACCTCTCCCAGTACCACGTATTCGACGTAGGACCCAAATCGTCACCCACTTCCAGCGGCTGGCGGCGTCGCCAAGCAGAGCACCCCGTTTGGGACGGGGCGAAACCAGTCGGAGGCCCAGTAGGCCTCAAGTCGTCTCCCACGACCCTCGGCCGATGCGACGCGAATCGCACGTGAGAACTGGACTCCGCCCGGAGCCTCCCTCAGGCCTACCGCGCAAACACACGAAGAAAAGACGGCCCGCCTGCCGTAACGACGACGCGCACGTTTACATGAGAAGGGTGGGCCCGGCTTCTGAATATTAGGCATTTCCACAACAATGCGACATGACTTAGTGGCGACGTTAACGTTTTTGATGCTGCTCTCTTTAGAAATTGGAATTTGGAATCGTAACACTTGGAGGGAAGGGGGTGTGTCTTCAACGGGTCTCCGGGTTCTCCAACCGTGAAACGTGTTTCATTGATGGTTTTTAAAACTGCGAGGGTAATGAAGTGGATTTAACGTGAATTGAAACGTTTCTCATTTTCTTTTTCCAAAAACTTGGTATTAGATAGATTTATTAAAGTTCGCTTTGAGCTAATGCTCGGTGGCAAACATTATTACAACTAGATATACGACAATTACAAAACTCTGTATTCCACAAAATTCTGTAATAATGGCTCAAGAAAACACTATTATTTCACAGAAGACTGGTCATTTATAACTGTGTATGCAATGAAAATGCTACCAAAAATCATTAGCAACTCTAAATGTGGTTCTGTATCTTTAAGTTCTAGAACTGATATCGAGTTCAAATATTAACAAATTTTGATTGAAAACATATTGGTAATTTCGTATCAGTGACACTAAGCACTTATAATACTATACTATTAAACTATTTAAAGACTGGCACATAGATGTAAGGGCTCTTCTGGTTTTTATCAGATTGTGATTTTTCGTTGAGTTTTTCCAACTTATTTAGAAAATTTTGAAACGATCTCTTGCTTGCTCTTGAACCTTGTACGATATATAGATTTCCTCCTTGCCTAAAGTCACATATACCCTTTTTAGAAAATAAAATGATAAAGTTTGGAGAAAAATATATAGTGATGCAGATACAATATGTTGGTGGCTTTGACTTAATCAACTCCTAGCGTAAGGCAAGGCGAAAATAGAGGTCCCACCCTTTGGCAGCAGTAGTTTTGTATTGTACACAGTAGTGGATTGATGGTCAGTACGTTTTTATTGTCTAAATGATGGATACGAAGATCACGAGAAGTGAAGGACGAGAAATGGCAAGATGTTATGAAAACGTCAACCACGACATCCACAAAAATTATTAATGTCGTTTTTCTACGTGACTCGAACCTCCATCCTTCGACTCCGCAAACTTACATGCTGCTCCTAGACCCTACACCACAAAAGCCGACTAGAGACGCAAGCAAAAACAACAAGATGGTAGCAAAACATTAAAGAACTTAGCGCTTCGGTAAAGGCAGGCAGTATCGCGGGTCCACTCCGAGTCTTTCACAATCGCAAACAAATTACACGATCACCTCCCACGCGCTTATTCCCTCGAGCGGCGGAAAACTTCACACGAGGGGGCGTGGCGGCGGGGGCCGGAGGAATGCTGAGGAAGCGCCGAACCTCCGGCGGCTTAGGGCCGCAACGCGTCGACGAAAGCACAATGAGAATCTTTTAATTACCACCCTTCGCCGTACGCCATCTTTCACCCAACGGTTTTTCAGCGCCCATCATCCATTAACAGAAGACGAGCGCTCGTCTTGGCGCCTTGCGCCGCCCCCGTGCCCACTCCGCTCCGCTTCGCTCCGCCTCCCCCGGCCCTGCCTCCACGCATGCGCGCACACCGGCTGAGGGTGGCTCAGGGCAGACGACACTGTGGTGCCTCTGACCGGGAGCTCCTTCCCGACGGCCGCAGGGTTTTCGACATTATTGGTTTAGTTGTGAGTTGTAGTTGACATTTACATAATTGAAATGATTGAAGGCGTTGTCATTGTCAACAATACTCTAGTATAGTTAGTACTGTTGACAATGACAACGCCTTCAATCATTTCAATTTTCGACACTAGCTTGTCAGCTAGCTCTAATTTCAGTCGCTGGAGGAGAATTCTAGCGGCCGGCTGCTCTGGTCGGTAGTTTTACGCGGTTTCTCCGTTCAATACCAGGTGAATGTCAGAGCAGTACCCCAAAGAAAGGCCACGAACCGCGTTTCCTTCCTCTTTTTTCTTCTATCCGCACCCCTTGGTTATACTCACACTTCCATGCACAACACTTCCACATACGTCCGGAGACCAGTCGGGAGCCAAGAGCTTGTACCGGAATGGGTGGTGTCCCCTTGGTGGAACATGCCTGGATAGGGAAATAATAATAATAATAATAATAATAATAATAATAATAATAATAATAATATTAATAATATCTTTATTACTGGCGTGGCTCAGACCGTAAGGCATGCTCTTCCTCCTAAATACTTAAATATTTTCATTTACATAATTACAATGGAGGCGTTTGGGCGGAAATAGTGATAACTGACATTTCACGTTACTTACGAAATTGCAACGATCGTATTAGCGGAAGTGTGCTACACATAACTAATGAAACATAAATTGTGAACGTTTTTTCATTGTCAATTTTCTAGATTCAAAAGCTAACATGATATAGAGAGACCCCATGTTTCTTATTTACAAGAGAGCCGTGGTAAGTCAATAATTTTACTTTCGTAAATAATTTACTTTCGTAAATACCCACAAGCCGACATGTAGGTCCTTGTATGTCTCAGCATCCCCCGGAGAAAGGATACCGCCACCACCACATTCTTTAAACCAACGGGACTAATAACAACAGAAATTGACGCGCCCTTCCCCCCCCCCAAAAAATCAATCAACGAACGCGCACACGACCACTGAACACGGCCCACATAACCGCGCGCATATGAGCATTAACACATTCTCGCATATTGCACAAATATTCGCACCGTATTATTTAATGATGTGGTGTACCACAAGGACAGGAAATTCCAATACGTGAACCTCTATTCAATTGGACAATCGCAGCGTGTAAATCGACAACTACATTATCAGTCGTTTTATACCATAAGAAGGCAACCCAATTTACTAACCGTGGTAAGATCGGACATACAAATAATATATTTTTTCGTAATTACTTATTTTTGTGATGTTATGGAGACAAGAAATTCCAATCATTAAATAATCATGTTTGAAAGATTGAAAATGTGAATCTTCAAGTCTACAATCCTTCAATTACTGGCGAGTATTATATGCATTATTTACATCACCATTTTTTTTTCTAAAAGCTCTACCCTAAATTTTCAACTGCTTTAATTTTTCAATATTTTAATTATATAATACAGCCTTACGTTCATTACCTTTTCTTCACATTTTTCACATTACGAACATAACGGACATATTCCCCGATTTATTTGCAATTAAACATAGCCTGAAAGAAGCTCTATCTTCTTTCCAGTTATCTTTTTATATATAGTGTTTAAATTTATTTTAGAATATATACTTGCAATTTCCGCAAAGAATATGGATTCGAAAAATAATTAGAATTTGTTCATGTCTCATAGTTATTGAATACGAGTTTATTTTAAGGTAACCTAATCATATTCGTTTACACACACAAAATACACTGACACCCGCAAACACACACTTTCATACAGACACAAATTCAAATCACATCTAATTCCTTTCTAGATCAAAACAATGTGAAAAGGAAAAGTACTACAATAGTATTTATATATTGAACAAATTGCAATTGTATTTACTTCAATGTGAACTGAATTGACAGTTCGAAGTAAATTGAGTTGAGTAATGACCAAAGAAGTTGGTACCTCCGGAATCAAAATCAACCAATCAACCACAAGTTGCGTCATTTCAGCAATTACGATTTTGCCATTAATATATCATTCTTGTTGCTTCAGGCGTATGTAATTATGCGTGCATTGATTCTGTATTTATGATTTTTTCCATTTATCTGACAGCTTTCGGCAATTATCGTCTCTTATTTAGAGTATTTGAAACTTATCCACAGTTCTTCTGAAAGATCTAACAATTTTACACAGGCTCCCAAGCAATCACCTTCCCACTTCCTCCGTCACCACTTCCAGACTTCTTCTCTTCATCATCTCCATTATCTAGCTATCGTCATTCTTACTCCAGCTCACGGTATCTGCATCCCTCCTCTCCAGTCCCACGGTATTTTCCACCTCCGAGAGCTTTCTCCCAAACACGTCCGTGGGATTCCAATGAGCTCAGGGACACGAGTTTGGAACGAACCTATACTTCAAAATCACGGATAATACTCGCCAAAGCTACGAAGAGAAAGAGGAGCAGACAAAATTGATTAGAGCTATAGGATGTAATGTGAAAATAATTACATAGGCTTGAATCCCTGGTTCATGTTTTCTGCCTTTCCACCCACAGAATCAAAGAGTGTTCATTAGGCGGCGGGCCTGATGGCCGCGCCCCGCCCCGCATCGTCTCACCGCCCGCTCCGCGCCCCGCGCCGCGATGGTGCTGCGGCCTGCGGGCTGATTGATGAACTCGGGCTCCGTGGCCGTAAAGCCGGGCTAATGTGTTCCACTATTACTGACCCCCTCCGAGATCTTCTCTCACACTGCCTCTTCTCTACCTTTAACTTTCCGCTTCCCTTCGTTGCTCTGCTTCACCTCTTGGTTCGTCTCCAGGCGGATGTGCGCGGCTCGATGTTCGATTGTCTGCGCAGGGAAGATCGCACGAGTCTGTGCTTTGAGGGTAAAACTGCAAAATTTTGGTTACCTTGCCTAACTATAGTATTATGTTTATTACTCAAGGTGAAGGTACAATGGTGATTAAATTTACAACTGGGAAAATAAGACTTGAAGTGACAAAATCATTTTTTGGGGAAAAATACATTTTCTTCTTAGTTTTATCATAAACGTTTCTATTTAATTTCACCCTATTTTCTTACTATTTCTTTTCTTATATTGTTGGATCTACAAATGGGACAATGAATCTTCTAAGTCGTCCCTCCACTAAATTAGCTTCCATTCCCATTCTATAAATTTCATTTCGCTTTCTTTTCCTCTCACATCAATCTATTTAATATATCCACATCACTTAGTTCACACTTAACAGGTTCAGGAAAAGCGAGCTTCTTAACATATATTTTGTTTTTTTATTTCAGTGATGAATAAATGCAGACGTTCTGAAGCGCGAGTCTTTTTATTTGGATATTACACAATTTCATTTACACACATTTTATTTAGTGCATACATTATTCTAGCCAAATCGTTCACAATGAATAAAAAAACGTCACGGGTGATTCGTACGAAATAGAAAGTTCAATGGTATCAAACAACGCACGACGTAGTGTATCGGTGATTTATGAACCATTTTCATAAAAAGAATTATTAACACGTGGAAACTTACGGTACTGACAATGCTATTTTGTACTAACCGACGAACAATATCACCTCCAATTTTCTTTCTCGAACAGGTGTTGAACGTGTAACTGAGCGTATGGCTTTGTCAGGATACAAATGAGGACACTGACCTCTTTGTTCCCATTGCGTCTTTCAGAAGTCGTGAACGCTGGCAAATGGCACAAATGAATTTAACAAGACATAATACCTCTGTCTTCTGTCATTGTCTTGACAGAAAAAGAAATAAACCGCTCGACTTCCACAAACTATTTACGTTAATGTAGTTAATATATTGCGTGTCATACACCGTAAAAATATTTAGAAATTTTAGTAATTTTTAATTAGAGTAAAAAGAACCATCTGGTGCCTTAGGATATCACGAACAAAATATTTTTCTGGAAACGAAGATTTCAGTAATTATTGATTTGTAGATAAGCGATCAACAAATTAAACCTATACAAGCGATGCTGACTTAATTTTCGTACATTTTGATATCCGACTTGTTTTTCGTCTCTTTTGCTATCCAAATAGTAAAAAACCTCAAGTGCACAAAAAGTGAATCAATAACTTCGCTTAAGTTTTTCGAACATGGGACATGCAATGTTTGGAGAACAGGTTTTTAACGGGAAGGGGAGGTTTGTATCTCTGACGGTGCGTGACATCAAACTTCCACAGCAGACGCTGTGAGACGAAATGTATGTGTGTGTATGTATGTGTGTATGCGTGTGTAAATGTGTGTGTGCTGACCTTAATGTTTCTGTTTCTGCCCCAGGATACATGTTTCATTATACGGTTAGGCTCCTTTTACAATCCGGCCGTTTGTAGCATATACTTCCTTAATGATTTCATCACAAGCTAAATTAAGTAGAAAGCTTCTCACCCCACATTGCAGTGTCGTCTGGAAACTACAGGGTGGGGGTGGGGGGACTCTTCTCATTTCTTACACAGCTACAATCCGGAGCGTAACCCAACCGACGAAACGATGCTTCGTTGGAAACGAAAAAAAAAGAAGAAAGAAAAAAAGCGATCGTTTGCAAGAATAGGGATTTCGCAATAAAGGCCCAATGTTCCCCGAGATCCAGATGGCCGAGTGTACATCCCCTCCCTTCTCAACTCCAAGTTACTTTTACGTTCTGTTCTGGTCGTTTCAGACTGCAAACGTTCTATTACCGGTAAAATTTTCTCCGCACCGAAGGAAATCAAATTAGGTCCATTAAATGGCCAACACAGCAAACTCCAGAAGGCCAGCAGATGTTTGCCTGTTTGCGGGAGGGTGGGGCAGGGTCGGGGGAAGAGAGGGAGTGGGGGAAAAAGGGGGTGGGAGTTACGCAGAAAACGGCGTCCGCTGACAAAACGAACAGTTGAAATCGTACGAAGTGCAGCCGGTTTACCGAGTTATTGTCTCTCGCTTTTGATTCCCCGCCGCTCCGACCGACCCTCCCCGCCTCGCCTCCTCCCTCTCCCACTCCGAGCCTCTCTCTGCCACGTTCCCTGGACCGCAGAGGCGAAAGCTTTCACCTTCACAGCCGGCTTGTTGATTCCATTGACATCGTATTACAACAGCGACACAGGCGGCACAACACCTTCGTCTGTTTGGACTGGCTACGGGAGGCCGAGTCGAGAAACAATTGCGACGCGGCCGGCGCAGGGCAGAGGCCGCGCCGTCACAAGTGGCCGACCAAAGGGACGCGCTGCGGCGACGGCTTCGAATCAAAACAAGCAGTAAATACAAGCGTCGGGCCGCGACCGCCCGCGTGGGCGGGGCCGTCTGTTTTCTCTGCTTTGATCCCGCTTCACAATCGAGCTATCGATCGACGCCCGAGCTGTAACTTGTCCCGAAGTCACCGTCCGCCCGCCGCGCGGCGAGAGGCGGTTGGGCAAGCGAGTAGGCGGTTGGGCGAGAGTGTGAGCAGTTGGCCGAGTGAATAGGTGATGGAGCGAAATAGTGATTGAGTGATTCGAAGGTTGAGAGAAAGGGTGATTGAGCGATTGGGTTGTTGAGCAAACGGAAGATTGAACGATTGGGCGGTTGTGCTAATAAGTGGACGTGCTGTTGAGTGGGTGGATGGGTGAGCGATGGGTGGGTGAGCTAGCGAATGTGCGATTAAGCGGGGGGGGGGAGCAAACGGGCGGGCGGGCGGGCGGGCGGGCGGGCGGGCGGGCGGGCGGGCAAGTGGGCGAGCGAATGGGATGTTCGGTAAGCAAGTGGGCAGGCGAGTGTGTGGCCGAGCGGGAGGGCGAAGACGGGGCATAGAAGATGCACCCACGTGGCGGCGGAGGGGTCGGGAATGGTGCGTGTGCTGTGCTTGGCAAACATTCACATGACACAACGAACAGGGACTGACAAATAGCCGCGGAGAGCACTTTCAGGAAAAGTCAACTTTGTTGTGCAGGGTGAATAACGGAATCGTTGAAAACTTGTTCATTTCCAGACCAGTCTTTTTGATTTATTTAATTGATTTATTTTGTTTTACAAAAACATGAAATGGCATTCACTAATTTTTAATAACACTTCATCAATTTGTATGATCTAATCATTTGATGACTGAAAAGTTGCATCGAATTTTCTTTGTTTGATGTTCAATAAAAAAAATATTTCTATATTTTCCTGATTTGTATATTTCTGAGGCAATGTATTATTTATATTTATACGTTTATTTTAACTCAAAATAATTGTACGATTATGACATGACTGTGTACACAAAAGAGGACGATGTAATTTGCGTTTTTAAATAATTTTTATCATAGAAACAAATATATATTCAGGAAGTAAGGAAATTCAAGAAAGTGGATAAAAGGAACGCAGCAAAAAACCTGCGTTAACTTAGAGACGCAATACTAAGAGTTAGAAAAAGAAAATGTGTACAGGAGGAAAAAGAAGTATGGAATTACAGGATGATAGAATGTACGAAAAAAAACACTCTGGAAAAGTGAAATGTAAAGGAACACTTATATTCTGAATATGTACCACAAGTGAAACTGGATACTTGGATTTTGTATAATAAAACAAGAATAATCACAATATGGTAAATTAAATTTCAGAAAATAAATGAATACATATTTTAGGTCTCCACGACAAGCGATCCATGTACACGGACAACTCTCGGCGAGTGATTGGCAGGACAAACCCCAAAACTCTCGCAGCAGCAAACAACCCAAGATGAAACAGAAGGAGAGTTGGCGGCGGCTGATAGTTCAGGTGCGTCCGAGGTAGGCGAGAGTACGCAAGTGCTCCACAAAGCCGCAGGTTCAGGACCGCGGCAGAGGCAACGTGCTTTGCCACGTGCGCACGCGGGGCGACACGTGCTTCCGCTTGAAGGTGCTTCTTCAGAGCACGCGCGTGCGTCAATGCCACGCCCACGCCGCTGCAGCAACAGCAGCAGGAGCCGTGCAGCGGCGCTCGCAACGGGAGGCGGTCACTTCACAGCCCGCTCTCCAAACACCTTTGATTTCCAAAGCAAACGGACCGGTTGAGGTAGCTTAGGATAACAATTGTTCCCTTGCAGTGGCGCTGACAGGAAGGTTCTAGGGTTCCAGTCCCGACGGAGGCGGATTTTCGACATTAGCTTTGCAGCTAGGTCGAATTCCATCGCTGTCTGGAGCGATTCTGGCGGCCGGCTGCTTTGATCGGTAGTTTTCCGTGGTTTCTGCGATCAACACCAGGTGATTGCCGGAGCTGTACCCTACCAAACGGGCCACGGACCGCGCGCGATCTTTCCTTCCTCTTCCTTGTCCTATCCTCTCCCTTTACACACACACTTACACTAACATGCACTACACTACCGCATATTCCGGGAGACCGGTCGGGAGTTTAGATCTTGTCTCGGCTGGGGCGGTGCCCCGTTGGTGGGAGAGTCCTGGTTAGGGAAACCCCACTAGCTGACGGTAAGTCAGCGCCAGATCTCGCCATCCAGCCGGGGAAGATCACAGTCATCTCCCAAGAAAAAACATGCACTACTCTAACGGGACTAATGATCAAAGCAGTTGACGTGCCCGGAAACACGAAAAAATCAATCTATCAATGGAATCACGGCCAGTTCGATTGTTATCTCACACAGTTTACACGGATCATGACTGATTTAGCGTTTATCTCAACTGGTTCGAAATTGAAGTTCAGTAGCATTGTCCTGAATGCAAACCTGCAATCGAAAATGACGAGCACGTGTATTTCAGTGCTGACGTTTCTGCGCTCATACACTCAACGACAGCTCCTCTTTGGTGTTCAGGATTGATCTGCTGACTCGCTACAACCTAGTCGCGTTTCTCTGAATCTAGTTGGAGGGCAGTGGGTGATTTTTCACTCCTAGTTCTTCTGGAACCAAGACGGCTGAAGAAAGAAGGGAAGGAAAGATCTTGATGCCAGTCGTCGACTACCAAGAGTATAGAAGAGACGTCGTGTGACAAAGTCATTAAACCTGCGTGATCAATCGTTCGATTGTAAGAGTATTGTTCATGGTGTTTTCCAAGAAAGGAAAATTTCCCCCCGGTATTCACATGGTGTTTTCCGAAGAAACGAGGAAAAATTCCTGCCTATATTCAGAAATGACGTCTTCTTCTTTTAGTGCCATACACTTATTTCTACGCAGGCTAGTTCCCAAAAGCCCTAGCAAGCTCTTGTGAGACTTATCCTGAGCAAGTATACACACGGTACAATTTTGACGTTTGATATGAATTCCAGATAACGCAGGCCAAGAAAAAATATCCGCAGCCTTATTAAGCAATTCAAATCAAAACTCTGGTGTTAAATTCCTAGCGTATTTTGATTTTGCGTAGATCATCAAAGTGCCTTTCCTGGGATCTGTCTCACATCCGAGGCGTCTGCATGCATGTCATCTATTTTTGGCATCTAAAATGTCCTCCGACTTTGCCCGGATTTTAACCCGCAAACTTGAGATCAGCCCTGCATGATAACCACTATACTATCAAAGGTGGTAGAAATGACATACTACTTTAAGATGTTTATTCATTTGAAAGGAACATCAGCCATGTAAATCCCCTAGGATTCACCTCCAAGAAGGACGAAATCTGTTCTACATAGAGGCGCAGCGCCTACCAACAGACAGAAATCCCCTGGAAATCATCTCCAAGAAGAATGAAATCTGTTCTACATAGAGGCGCAGCGCCTAGCAACAGACAGAAATTCTCTAGGAATCACCTCCAAGAAGAATGAAATCTGTTCTACATAGAGGCGCAGCGCCAAGCAACAAAAGAAATCCCTGGGAATCACCTCCAAGAAGGACGAAATCTGTTCTACATAGAGGTGCAGCGCCTAGCAACAGACAGAAACCCCTAGGAATCACCTCCAAGAAGGACGAAATCTGTTCTACATAGAGGCGCAGCGCCTAGCAACAGACAGAAATCACCTCCAAGAAGGACAAAATCTGTTCTACATAGAGGCGCAGCGCCTAGCAACAGACAGAAATCCCCAAGGAATCACTTCCAAGAAGGACGAAATCTGTTCTACATAGAGGCGCAGCGCCTAGCAACAGACAGCTGAAGGAGCGCATGGCGATCAAGACGCGGCGCCAGCGCTGGTGCGCAGATTACCGCGCGCCATTACATCTCTATACGGCTTGCGCCCGCTGCCAGCCTCTGGCCCCGGGCCGCATCCGCCCATTCGCCCGTCCGCCCGCCCGATCAGTGCGGTAATCAATAACGACTCTGCCAACAAGCTTATCATTATAATGCTATTAGCGCAGCGCCGTTGGCAACACTGTCTTCATCGTCGGGACCATTACGTTGGTAACCATTATCTACGTTTCGCCCCCACCCGCCGTTCGGAAAGACACCCTCCCTCCTCCCTCGACTTTGTGAGCAGTGAACTCATCTTTACCCATCAGTGGTGCCAACTGTGAGAAATTACGTGGGACGATTACCGGGCAGTGGAGCGGCCGGCAGGAAGAGAGGCATTCGCCGCCTACTTTTCTTTCTCTGACAAGCGACGGGCGATGCCGCGTCTGTCAGGGTCGCTCCTCCATGCCTTCTCCGAAGGGTCGAACGCGATTCTCACACGTCCGGGGAACGGAGTCCATTACTTATTCCGACGGCGAACGAATCCTAGAACGCGAGAAGGAATTTATCGCCTGAAGATTGTAAGAGCTTGTCGGCTTTCGCGGGACTGGCACAGGTGCGGTCATGCCCGCTGATGAATTATGCCGTTTCTTAATGATAATATTTCGACAGCCGTCGTGTGCTGGGGAAATACCCAGCTGCATCCGCCTGTGAGCTTTGACGCCAACTAACACCGCGTACTCACAAGCTGCCTGTATGGGGATGAGCAGGTGAAAGAGAGAGTGATATTGCGGTCGGTGGTATGGAAAGAAGATAAGAAGCACCGCGATCGAATTTGTATGGCGGCTATGTGTTTCGAACTAGTTTCAAATTTTACATCTTGCAAGTGACAAAATATTTGAACGAATGTTTCTATTTCTGCTAAGACAAATTAGAAATATTTACGAACAAAAAATAATAACTGGAAATAATTCCACATTACGAATACTTCTAATATATGAATAATTAGAATTATAATTATGCTACGCGAATTATATTAATTTTACTACGCGAATTATATATAGACCAGTGTGTATAGAAATTCGAAGGACAACGCATTATCTAACTTTTCCTATAAATAATAATAAAAATTATTCTTTATTAAAATTCGTTCAACACACTAATTCATTAACAATAATATTTTATTAAAATATTTCCAAATTAAATGAAGTGTTTTTGGTATTTCAAAACACAATATCAATGTAAACACGTTAAATAAAAGATATATAATCTTCACAAATATCTCAAGTACAATAAATTCCTATAGCAAAACAACAGAAGATCGTCTCTTTAATTCAATTATAATTCCTCTGTCTACTTTGAAAGATTGATCTCGTATCGAATCATCATTTAATAGCAATAACACTCGTATACCTCCAAATAACCGCAGCCATATTTGGCCATTTGGTACAGGTGAGATCGGGGAGCGAGGCGCAGCTCTGGAGCGCTCTCGCGGCAAGGGTAAACATGACGACCAGGAAGACACTGCCCGTTGCCCGGGGCAGAGCATTGTTGCCGCCCCAGCCACACCGCCTCCCCCCGCCCTCCCCCGCCCCCTCATCGTCGTCTCCGCGGTCGCTCGCGGATTCGGTGGTATAACGGTCAGCGTACCGAACTGTTGTATCCGAGTTGGCGGGTTCAAACCCGATCGAAGCCGTGGATTTTTAAGGACGTACGCCTTCCTTCGGAGGGTAAGTAAAGTCGGCTGTCCCATGTAGTAGATTTAGGGCATGTAAAAGATCCTCAAGCCTAAAAGAAGCCTCTGAGCAAAATTGCCCAAGATATACCCCTTTCCGCTGGGTGGTGAAATGTGTGTGTGTTGGTTTGTGTGGTTAGACGGAAGAGCGGGCCTGATGGCCCGAGTCTCGCCACGTAAAGTAAGGCATTAATTAAACTAAACTCCCAGTCCCGTACGCATTGCCTCCACCAGTCCCGAAATCGCGCCACAGGGCACTGCATCGTTCCATCGGCACGTGAAAGCATCAACTTTCGTACTAACACGAATTGGGTGATTAATGCTGGTTATCAATTCTTTGTGGATATGGATGAGTGCCTTATTAATTTCTTAGAGTAGGAAAGAAAATTGGATTACGCATTTTATGTCCTCTTATCCACACAGATGAACTCACCGGTAGTTTCCTTTGGTCGTCCACCGTATGCCAGACATAAAAGAATCATGATGAGCTTATTTACTAAGGTAGTTAACTTGTGAAAACGTAACTGTTAGCTAAAGAACCCTAGATCAAGACTAATATTTTCAGAATTTTTTAAAAACTTTTCTGAGTGGAATCACTCTGTTTTCTACGTGATCACAGCTCCTTTAGGACGGAAGTCCCTTGCCTGCTATCCATTTCAGTAAAATAATGCTGAATATCCTCTGAAGACAGTAAGCGAAAAAGAATCATTGGCGAATTTGCGATCCAGTTTGTAATTTATAGTATCTTACCTGTTTCTTTTATTTATATCCTACAGAGCAGAAAAACCTTAGCTAATACAATACTCGACGGGACGCTGATTTACAACTTAATTTCTATTTATCTTTTTTCTTAAATTTTTCAGGCATCATTGTTTCTTTAAGAGACGGTACTAACTGAAAACTTTTTTACTTTAGTTTTTAAATGTCCCTATTTGCTTTTAACTCGCGTCACTCACTTAGCGGGCAGGAGAGATTACACTCACATGTATATCACTCAATATACAAAACTCGTAACTCAAACTAAAAATAAGTTCTGGAAAATATATTTCAGAGTAATATCTATTCAAGTAAAATGCAATCAAAACTGAACCATAACTCCTTTTCTGCAAAGAACTGCTATCAACAATGAAAATTACTTCTCTGAACGACTGAGAGCCAGTCATGACTATGTCTACCCGAAATCGCATTTTCGGCCACTGTCTCCCCAGCACCCTCGCCTTGCATCCGCCCCCGCCATCTCCTATTGAGGCTACCGCGTGAAAGGCCCACAAAAGACGACGAAAAGTCGGGATGGAGACGTTGAGCAAACACTGCAACGCGCCGTTGACAGCTGCCAACCGCTCGGCGTCGCCGTGCGGCCGGCGGGCCGGCGGGCCCCGCTGGAAACACGTTTTTTTTTGTCCTTCTCCTCCTTCTTCTCCTCCTCTTTTTGCGGCATAATGGCAGTCTCCATCATCGAAATGATCAAGAGAACGCGTTGCCTTTTGTTTCGATTCTGGTCGAATCACTGTGCCTGTTTAGCCGGTCGCTGCGGGAGTGTGGGAGGGAAAACTTGCAGCTATTGTTAGCGAATGCAAAGTGATTCAAATGACCCGCTATAGACTGAAAGTAATTAGTCCTATAGCGGTGACTAATTCATGTTGGTTTATCTCTCTTTTCAAAGCCAGCGCGGTGACGTGCGGGAGAGAGTTGAATTACACGGACTTGCGACTCATCGATCAAGCTCGGGACGTTCCTGGGAAAATGGTGGTGAGCTGATTATTGTAATAGGCAGCTTTTGCCATACCGTACATAAGGGTAGCTGACGTTGAAACAACGTCAGCGCTTGTCTACAAGTTAGATATTTACTAGGAACTTGTTTAGAATGGACTGAAACATTGAGGATAATCGTCATTAACTGAGGAGCAAGCCCAGAAGACAAAACCCGAAATAGTAAGGTACGCGACAAGAAATGTCAGTTTAGACAATTACAGAGAAATTATCTGAGAAGTTTAATGTTGATTATTCGCTGTATCTCTATACTTTTGTACATGCATATGTATGCCTTATTTGATACACAAATTAATTTCTGCAATGACAGATTAATTTCTACTTTGAAAGTAGTATTATATTCCTACGATTTAAAAACAGCCTTAATCCTCTAAGAATACTTGAAATGTATGTTCTGTAAAGCTCTTTTATATTTTTACATCTGCATATACTCCTGAATTGTTTTAGAAAACCTTTTCAGCTTTCCACATTCACCATGTAACTCTAACTAAATAAAAGATCCATTTTAATCAATACGTTATTAAAAGCGGTAACACGAAATGGTTGCTGCGACTTAAATTATTACTATAAATTGTATGTACAATGTGACGTATGATAGCACAGTGATTTATTCGTCCTTTAAAAAAATATATTTTGTAAGTAATTACTTTACTGCTACATAAACAGAATTATTTCATGATATACTACTTAATTATTCTAAATTCTATATATTTAAAACACAAAAATCTGGCAATATTTATTTGAATTTGACACTTTTGACACTTGTCAACCAAATGATTATGTTAATTTCTTTCTCGGTTCAAGGTTACAGTAATTCTCTGAAGTATCCTGAAGGAATGACGCATTGCTTGTTACGGTTTTAACGTTCAAGCGCGAGTCCACATCCAATCCTCCAGCTTAGGGATGTTCAATCCGATCCGGCCGACGCAGACTCGGGCGGCGAGCGTATCTGGCCCGCGTTAATTCGAAGCGACCGGCGCGGCGCCGAGCGTTGCAAGCGATAACGCGCCGAGGGGAGCGAGTGGACGAGAGGAAAAAAGGGGAAATAAAACTTGCAGCTTGTGACCAACGAAATCACAGTAATCGGGATCAGCTTTTTTTTCAATTCCCGAAGCGAACGCGCCGGTCTGCTCGCCCGCTGTTATTCACTTTCCGCCCACACCGGACTGGCTTGTCGCCCCTTCAAGCTGCTTCGTCATCGGCGTTTACAGAGCCTGCCATTCAATGAACAAAAAACCTTTTTATACTTTTCAATTTTACCTTTTATCAACACTTTAGAAAACTGTCTTCATCCGTCCCCCGGGCTTGCGTGCCTTAAACCTTCGTCCCACCCACCCATTGTGCACCTTCGTTTTGTATTTTCATAAATGATCCAATCCTTTCTTAATGATTTGTCTCCTGTTGTGGAAGCACGTTTGAATGCCGAGACTTAACCACGACAAATTCACCGCGAGGTGACTTTCAGCAATGACAGAACAGTTTTATTTCTTTTTGTCAGAAACCATCAGAAACCTTTCCATTATAACACCTTATCACGCCCACAAAAGCCGTGATTACTCACAGGTTATAAAACCACCATTATGTCATAACAGATGGAGAGAACAGGACCGGTCTAGGGAAAATTCGTCCACGTCTTTGTGAAAGTCTAATCTTCCTCCAAATTTCCTCGCATCTGTTGGTTTTACAGAATACTGACTATTGTCAAAGAATACAGCCACGTCACTGTGGTATTAATTTAATTTTGAAATTCAAGTGACATCTTCATTAACGAGAAGTCGTGCCTTTTCATCGGACAAAGTCGCTCGCATTGTGGGGAAGACGCGAATGCGGGAGCAGGGGCTCCATGGATCTCCTATTGATTCGGATGAGCCAACGCCCTCTGGTATGACAGCGTCGGATTCATGCAAGCTCTGGAGGGTCTCTTCGCTTTGTTCTCGCTCGTCATCGCGTCGTGTTCGTGACACGGTTTTCGGTTCTTTGACGTCTTTCCCTTTACCCGATCTCTTCTCAGTCTTCGTGAGCATCGGGTCGCCTTTGAATTCTGCTGCTACACGGCGGACATTGAATTCGTACGCCAATCTACACGATTCTTCAAATCGAAGGAGTCGTCTTTTTTAAACGCAGAAATGCTTTGCAGTCTATACATTTGGTCTGGGAAGTTGAGTGGTGGTTCGGAATCTGAGGGATATTCTGTGTTCGAGTTTGTGAACGCCTCTCGGCGATTCTAGACATCGGATCCGTGATCAGGAGCGAGGGAGTTTAAAACAAGTTGTAGACACATGTGCGAAGATTGCACTCTACTTCATCACGAAAAGGTAAATTAAGAGAAAGGGAAGTTTGAAGAAAAGCAAGTTAATTCCGCGAAGCACAGAAAAGACAGCCTGTCTTTGTAAGTAACCGGAGAAAAAATTGCGAGTCATTCTCACACCATTCAACACAGAAGTAATTTGCTATCTTTAGTGAACTGCGCCTTTATGTCAGGTTTTTTTGTGTATGCTGAATAATTAATTTGTAATGAAAGGAATATTTGAAAGACAAGTTAAAAAGAAACTGGACAAACAAGTTTTAGAAAAAAAATATGTTATTTGAATATAGAACGAGATGGAAGATATGTTAAGCCGAATTGTAATTGTAACATCCAAAAGGAAAACAATGTTTTATTGAAAACCTACAAAATTACTCGCTTTATTAAATGTTTCCTCCCGTAGAACTTCAGAGAAGAAAATACATAAGAAGTGTATCACGTTATATTCTTCCATATAGAGATCTGATGGTGCTTGCCATATTCCGAAGCCCGAATTTTTAATATTAACCAAATAGTTCAATAGGAATTTGCGAAGAGATAGCAGTAAATCGGTGTTATCAGTTCCTTTGTGCTAGTTTTTTATGTTTGCTGAATAAATTTGTAATGAAATTAATAATTGAAAGAAAGTTACAAAGAAGCTGGTAGGTTTAGAAAATAGGTTTTAGAAAAAATCTGTTTTTTGAATGAGATGAAAAATGTGTCCACCAAAATGTAAACAAGCATAACACCCGAAGGAAAACAATAATTTAATGTAAATCTGTAGAATTTACTCACTTTATTGTATGTTCCACTTATTCATTCTACCCTTGAACATCAGAGATAAAAGTAATCAAGTAAATGTTTCCTATTTCGAGCTCACAGATGCTTCACAAGAAAGACACTAAAGTAAATTTTGGGTAATTAATGATTTCTTATCCGAATGTTATCGACAATCTATTCTTATTTCTGAATCGTGTTTTTTTTAGTTAAGTTCATTATATAAATTATCAGGCTTATTATTATTATTATTATTATTATTATTATTATTATTATTTTGACATACTGGTACTTTTCTCAGAACGAGACATTTTTACTTTTGTTTGAGCGAGAAGAAACCTATTGCACAATCCTAAGTAATATTCTTGATAAATATAAACTAACAGCATTCTTCTTCAATTTTCTTCACATTTTATCTAATGTTGTATACGTAAAACTACTCTGAATTATTACACCATCATTATCAAACCATTTACTCGAGTCCTTTGCATTCATCATTGAAGTTTTATTGGACTCTGAGATATTTAAACATTTGTGAATATAACAAATTCGAAATTATTGTCCAGAAAATTTATAACAGTTTTAATAAAAATTAATCATCATTATTTTACTTTATAGTTCAAAGCGTATCAAGTACAAAATCAAACAAAACAACTACAAAGTAAAAAAGAAAGATCTAACATTGGTAGTGTAACGTAATGAAATCATTTTCACGTGCCCTATGTGTTGATACACAGGCGACCCTAACAAGCGGTAAGCGACACGTACCGCCGCCCAATCAACGCTCCCCTACCGGGCTTCACACGACATGAAAGCAGATCGTTCGCGCAGGGTGGGTTCGGAATTCGTTCGAAGAGAGGCCGGCAGAGGGGGACGCCTCTGGGGGAATTTCCATCCCCCGACCTGCCAAAGAGCAAACACATTGCGGCGCTCAGTCGATTATGGAAAAACCACTGCGAGAGATGGACCGCAGCCTCCCGCCGCGTCGCTTCCCACAGCGCTGCCGCACAGTGGCCAAAAAACAAAACGCTTTTGTGCGCGCGTTGGCTGGTAACAGGGCATGAATGACAATCGCGCGAGGAAATCTGAAATGATTTATTCGGTAAATACGAAGTTTGAGACTACGGGGAAATTTGATTGATTAATTATATAGTGCATTTGGGATGGTATTAGTCGCAAACGCACAACGTTTGGATGAATGATAATCCGCGAACGAGAAAAATCTGAAGTGATTTATTTGGTAAATAGAAGGTTTGAGAAAAAGGAGAAATTTTGATTGATTATTTCGTGTTTTTGGGAGCGTCTACTATTATGGTCATTACTATCATATACAGGTTACTTGGTAGAAGGGCTGATGGAACAGGGCATGAATGACAATCGCGCGAGGAAATCTGATATGATTTATTCGATAAATACGAGGTTTGAGAATAAGAGGAAATTTTGATTGATTAATTATTTAGTTAATTTGGGCGCGTCTAGAACTAGTCTCATATTAGTATTAGTCTCATACGCACGTTACGTGTTAACAAGACTGACAGTACACGACATGAAGACCGTACGTGACCGAGGAAAATATGACGTTATTTATTCTCTAAATGCGAGGTTTGGGAATAAGTAGAAATTTTGATAGATGATGTAGTGCTTTGGGATGTAGTGGATTCATGATGTAGTGTTACTACTATCTCTATACAATAGTCTCATACGTATATTACTTGCTAACAGGGTTAACGAAATGGGACATTAATGTGATCATTAGTCCCATAAATGTAGTATTTGTAATATTACGAGAGATAGCAGGTTTCCTTCCCCACTGAAATGTGGAATCCGTCACTTACTTGGACATCGTTTTGCGGAATTCCTCCCTCCTGGTATTGCCGCCAGCGCGACAAGCTCTAAGCTCCCGACTGGTCTCCCAATATGTGTGGTAGGATAGTGCACGTGTGTGTGAATCTACGTAAGGGGAGAGAAAGTGGAAGCTTGAGGAAGGAAGCATCGCGCGCGATCCACTCCAGCTCGTTCGTTAAAGTACTGCTCCAGCATTCGCGATCAGAGCAGTCGGCCGCTAGAATTCTCTTCCAGGCAATGATTTAGTTCAACCTATGTAACAAGAATTCAATATGAGCCACAACTTGAACCCTAGAACTTCCAGGTCCACGACGCTGCAGAGGTAACAGCTGTGCTGCCTCTGAGCCACATCAGACGGTATAAGTAGAAAAGCTCCCGAATGATTTGTATTATAAATTTAAATATTTAAAATCGTATTTAGCTGATTTCTGAGTAGTTAATGTATTTGAAATGTGAAATATATGTATGGTACTGTATACGCCAAAGGTGAGATCACCCCTTCAAAATATGTGTTACCTCAGGCAGGTTAGCTAAACGACTTTTTTTGCGACTTGAAACACAATAAATTATCTTAGTCATCGAGAACCTTCCAACAGCTTCTTTGCCTTCTTTTATGCCACCAAAAATTACAATTTCATCCATTCATAAAACATGAAAGAATTAGTGAGCTACTAAGAAAATAATCAGATAATTTTGACAGGTAAGACTTGTGATCGTTTTAAATGTGAAAAGAAAATAATTTATCTCATATGACATAATGTGTTTTGACAGATAAGTAATTCTAAAATTGCATTTAATACTATTTATGTCAAGGAAAAACTTTCACGTAAAAGAGAATTTCTTTTGTGTTGCGATGTTGAAATGTCTGAACGAAACAAGGATAGATTCTGCAAAATGAAAGAAACGCGAAATGAATGAGCGAGAGGTCTTTAAAGAATTATCGTAAACCTAGAACGTTTCATTGAAAACATATACCACGAATGCTCCACTCATTTTTCAGCAAAGGCAAGGGACGAGACAAATCTCTTTTCCTGGTCAGGTGATCTCAGTGGTGGTTTGACATTGCCTTCCACCGCACGACGTATGGAAGAGATACAACGATAAGGGTAAATTATGAAGTATGAATGATTCAGAATGAAATGGTCCACAAACAGAATACGTGCTGTGTCAGAAATTTCTGCATTACTTCAATGAAATATACATTAAAGTAATTATCATGTAAGCACATGCAATTTAATTTTCACGTGTACATTATTATGCAAGAGTCAAAGCTTTATGGAAACATTTGGAATGAATGAATGAATGATTTGAATGGACTGGTGATTATGAATGTACGATATGAATGATGAAAGGCAGGGGAAACGGAAAAACCTCTACATTAAATCTACACTGATTTCAGCTTATCCATTAAATTTAATGTACACATGTTAAGCTCTTTTTAATGTACAAAATTACATTAAGTTTCTTGTAAAATAAAGCAAATAATTTCATGTAAATTTATGTACATTAAATTTAATGACATTTCTAATAGTGTAATGGCAAGAGAAAGCACCCATCCTACATCCCTATGTTGGAAACACCCATGCTTCTCACAGGACTCAAACTTGCAGTTTGGGGGTCTAGAATTTGATTTCTGCTGTTAGCTCTTACGCCACCGAGTTAAACGTGTGGCCATCAAACATTTTTCGGGCCACCGTGCGCGGAGAGTGACCAGGGCGGCGAGGGGGAGGGCGAGGGCGGGAGAGAGGGGCCGGGGGGCGAGAGCGGTATTACGCAAATCGCCAATATACGTACTCCGGAGGGCGGCTTTTATTTGCGATCCGCTTTGCAAGTCAATGAAGAGTTAACAGGTGTTCCGGCCCTATTGGAAGCCGACGCGGAACAAATCACACGATCAACAGGTCGGAGCAGCGGGCGATGTGGGGCGGGCTCCCGCGTGTGGTCTCCTGCGGCGGCGGGAGAAGGTGGGAGAGGGTGTGGGATGGTAGTAGAAGGGTATTGAGGAAGGTGTGGGATGGCGGGAGGAGGTCGGGGTGTGGGATGGTGGGAGGAGGTGTGGGAGCTTCGGTAGATGGTGTGGGAGAAGGGTGCGGCGGAGGGTGTGGGATGCTGGGAGGAGGGCGTGGCAGGGTGAGAGGGTGTCGGAGGATGGGAGGATGATAAGAGGTGGATGGGGGTACGGTGCGGAAGGGTGTGAATAGGCTGTGGGAAGGTAGGAGGGTTAAAGATGGGCGTGGGAGGGTGAGATGTTCGGATGGCGTTTTGCGGCGCGGCGCGGCGTGGCGTGGTGGATTGCAGGTGAGCCAAGAGGCGTGAGGTGAGCGAGAGGGTGCAAAGTCCAAGCTCAACAGACCTTTGGCGTTTGGAAGCAGGGAGATTGCTTTGGGCATTTGCATAGAAGACCAAAAGGTGTTTGGGGGTAATTGATGAACGTCCCTTTTCTGCTTTGAAACTTTTTCTTTGATGTACTTCAACTACCCTGTCGTATTTTTGTATCAGTTGCCTTGATACGATGGGTTCGTGAAAAACTCAAAAATCTTCAAAACCCGAAAAGAAATACAAAAGAACAATTAATTGTAGGAAACGAGTTCCAAGATCACAGGTACTATAATGACAATAATGGAGTCAATTTTGAGACAAAACTTAAAAATATAATAGATATGTCTCAAAATTATACTATTGTTCACATTGAACTTTACTTTCCTTTAAAGAGGGAGAGGAGAGGAGATAATTTAAGTGGACGAATGTAATTTTGGATCAACTTTCAATCTCAATGCACAAAGAAAACTCCATAACAAAAACAAAGAAGAGTGTTTCAATAATTCTGATTTTAGATTCAATTCAATACATTTTTTAAGTTATAAGTATGTACGACAACGTAAAAATTAATTTAGGTTTAATTGTACTTCCTTGGTAAGCATATTGATATGGATAGACTTGTCATTAAGTCATGGCGTGAAGAAATCTTGCCGCAGTAGGAACTATCTGAACTCCGCTTTTCAATGGACAGTTATTGGGGAAATTCTTCCCACCAACGTAACTCTGAGTATTTTCTCGGAAGATTGTATTTTCATCTCTGATAGCTTGACTGGCCACGCACTTTTGTATATAGAATCCGCAAGGATTTCGATCGATATGCAGTACATGTTCTGGTTTCTTTATTTACCTATTTAGTGGTAAACAGACATAATATTAAAATAATATAATTATAAATTTAAATTAATATTTTTGATATGGAAATAAAAAATGTGAAAGTATTATTTAGGATTTATCCACTAATATTTTAAAAACAAATTTTTTATATTTTATTATTTCTCGAAATCACTTTAGTTTTCTTTTAGAATTCACATTTAAAAATAAATTTATTATCTCCAATTTGTCCTTATCTTCCTAATCTTCACATTCATTCACTTTCTTTTTTTACAAAAATAATTTTGCCGAAGGTATTGAACGAGAATCGATGGGAATATTGAATGTTAAAGAGCGATAGACGGCAATTAAAGGGGTGGTAGAGGAAGAAGAAAGGACTGCAATAAACCACTGCAGAAGGACAGAGGGTGTTGGAGAGCGGTAATGAAAGGAACAGGCCGAGAGATAGTGTACTAAACACTGTGCGGACAGCGATAAAGGGAATCGGAAAGCGGCGATCAGAACGCTAACGGGGAGGCAACGACATCATCAATACAACACGGAGGTCACAGGCTTAGCGAGGGATCGCATCGACGTCCGGGACAAGAACAGTAGGGACACGGCGAGCGGGCGACCGCATCAGCAACGCACGGACACCTCCGGCAAGTGGCTCAACACGACGTGGGCGAGGCAACACACGCCGCCGGGGGAGGGGGGCGCGAACGGCCAAATCAAACACGCATCGGGGGCGCGTGTATAGGCCGCGTGAGCCTCCGGATCATCGGTCGAGCTCCCCCGCTCGCCCCACCCTCTGGCGGCGCGACGCCGCGTTAAACGCTCGCCAATTAACAGAGGCGCAACGGCGCGCGCTGGCTAAGCGCCGGCCGCCCGCCCGCCAGCGCCGCGCCAGGGTGTTAGTGGGGACTAAAGGGCCGGAAAATCGAATGTCGATAGCGTACGGAGGTGAGAGGGCTGCGACCTCAATGCAACCACCTGTTCCGATTGTCTCCGAGCAGCTGCTGCCAATTGCACCGTTTAGAGGCGAGCCCCGGAAGACGTGTGGGGCGATTTTTTCCGCACGAGGATCAAGATCTACCACACGAATACTTGCATTGCCTACGCAAGTATTTATGACTCGTTTTACATTAGTAATTAAAAATAAAACATTTTTTTGTTTCTAAAGGGCACATAATGAGGCAGTTTTGTGTATAATTTATTCGTATTATAAATCCTCACATTCAGAAGGGATGTTAGAACAATAATTCTTTCAAAAATTAATTGAAAATATAATACCCTATAGATAAGAGCTGCTTAGAATACAAGAGAAGAGTTACCCAGTAACCAACTGATGGTTTGAATTCATTAGTATATCTGTCGACATGCAACGGAATAAACACATTGGCAGGGTGAGTTGGAAAATATGTATCAACGTATATAAGTAGAAAAGAACAAACAAAAAGTACGTATTAAATTAATCTCTCTTGAATAAGTGACACCCTTATCAATTGAACATAAAGAGTAAGAAATATCATAAATATGTTTTGATCATAAGAGCAATAAATTCAGAAAAGCAGAAACACCTGTTATTTTTAATGTAGCAATTGGTATCGAAGGAAATGAAGATCGAAGAAAATTTAAAGAAAATTTTAGAGAACGTGTTATCTCAAACAAAAAAAAATGGTCATAAGTTTGGTCAGCCCTTCGATCTACTTCTAAGAAATATTTGCATAAAATGTCGCATTTCCTCAACGTTGAAGAATGTGAAATCTTCCATCTTTTAACGTGCGTTAACCAGTCATTATACACGCGGTTCTCCAACAATTAATGTCGTCATTTTTCTTTTAAATCAACGTCTACGCTGTGAAGTAGAAAACGAATTGTACATGCTAAACAAATGAGTAACACCTTTCCTTGATGTTCCTATTTAGAAACAGTCTTAACATGAACGGAAAGAACCATGTTACGTCCTTCCTACACGACATTTCACGAATTATTATTTCCCCGGGAAAAATGTCTCGACAATTAGACGGAAAATTCGGGTTTTGGGGAAGTTATTTCGGCCTTAGTTATCCAGTCCGGCACGCTTCGTCCTCATTTGCGATGAACACTACACGAATAGGCCGGGCCCGCATCATCCTCTCATTATATTATAAAAGAAGATACTGATCTTCCCGATAAAGTCGCTGATTAGGAGTCGCCATAATTGAGCCCCAATTTGAGGGGAAGCCAGAGTAGATGAATGCGTCTCAAGTTGAAGGAACCATTTGTGGCTTCCGCTTTGCTGCACATGGGAATTGTTCCTCGTATTGAAGCGGTTCTTTTTTTTTCTTGCGGCCTGATGGTTTCTCATTAAGGCGGTCACAAATCAATCACCCGAAGACAAGTGAGTGCTTCATTTTTAATTTCATCTGGATGCTAAATTCTTTGGAGTTCTTTTAGGCTTTTAGGCTGACAATTTTCTTGTTTTAATTGGTGTAGGAAATTACCTTTATATGTGCCAAATAAAATATAATATGTTTATACGTGAAGAATGTATTGCTGTATCTTACATTAACTTAATACGTAATGTTTAGCTATCACTCATTTTTGGACAGAAACAATTACAAATAAGATTTCAATTTTATAAAAATTAATACACAAAATATGTACCACCTACAATTGTTTATAAAAATGAAGCTCTTTTCAAAACTAATTTTCTTGAAAATTGATTTCAAACCGAAAAATATGCTTGTGATTCACGGAATTTGTTTGCAATGGAGCAATAATATGTAAACATTTGATGCCATTTGCTAATTGATAGAAATATCATATTTATCGCTAATAAAAGAACTAACAAGATAAACAAAACATTCTGATTATATTACCCGCCACAACAATTATCTTCAAGCACCTTGATTTTATTCTAGACAAATGAAAAAAACAACAGAAATCCTTGAAAACTATTCTAAGAACCACTATTTTCTACTCTGCTGTAATATATGATTGCAACATCTACTGCTACGACGATCTTTGTCAAGTGTTTCAGAATATCTGAGACGCTTAATATAAGTAAAATAAACAAGTTGTATAGTTTATTGGTTAAATTATATTTTATACTTGAAACCTTTTCTTCATTTGCCGAATTCTTAATTCAGTAACCGAAGTTATCTTTATCGTAAAATATCTTTATCGTATATTTATCTTAAAATTAACCTCAACATTCCTTCTCTTTCTATTTCAGAACTGCTGTTCAAATGCTGATCACTACATTTGAAAATGAAGGACAAAGTGAGTTGCAAGTTAAATTCATCAATGTTTAATCATTTCTCCTACATTCTCTCCAATTCTCTTCATTCACATGACTCTCATCACTAATACCGCCAACTGCTTTACCTTATTGGTCCAGTTTTCACATTGAGGTCCAAGAAATTGTAATAAATAAATAAATACTTCCTCCCTGGTGTGTGCTCTTAGCCTTGCTTCCGTCACCTTGCCACTCCGCCTCAACCCGCTCGCCCTCCCAGCTGTCCAAACAGCAGGGCGCGGCCCCGACAGCGCCCAGGCCCCTTGCTCGCCCCTCGCGGCCACGCCCCGTCCACTTTATGTCTCCTCGAAACTCTTGAATAAAATAAATAGGTGCGAGATACCGGAATTGTAAGGGGGAGATGCTGGGTGTAAAACGGAATTGGCCAACTCACGAAATACACTGATGTGAGAGTGCACGCAGTAGTTGTGGAAGGTGATGAGCACATGATACGACAAAAGCGCGACCGGGATTAAAAATTACAACAATAAAAGATATTAACCAGTAAGGCAAGCAAGGAAACATATGATAAATAATCAAAGAATACTCGATAGATAGACAAATTATTTGCTAGCATTGAAATTGTATGATAAAGGTTGAAAAACGTTCGTACCATAAAATTTCCTGAGATGTAATGAGAAACATTTTGACATACATAACATTTAGTAGTTATGTCTGGTGAAAACATGATCTTCAGAAAGAACAGTTACAAAAGGAAAATACGTTCATCTCCAGAAAATTGGGTTCAAAATAAAAGTGTGCGCGATTAAAACTCGAGTACTGGTCCCCTTGAGAACATATTATCAGCTCACAATTCTTATAATGCAATTTTTCACAATTTTCATTATATTCATTTCACATATGACTTACAGACTTGCAATTTAAATTCCTGAATTTATGATTAATGGCAAATTGAATATATTAGAGTTGTGAAATGCGAATGGTTGTGACAGTGCTGTAGGTGGGGTGGCCAAGAAGAGAGCAGCTAGAAGAACGGAAGAAGTGGTGATTATGCCAAGGCACGTGCACAGAGGGAGTCCTAAGGAGCGACCATTCAAACACCTCTTCCGGTTGCTCAGGCATCTCACACCTTTTCAAGATGAGAGAGAGAAAAAATTCATTTTTACATTCGAATCTTTCGATTATCAATGTACGAGAGGATTTCAAAAATGGCCACATTCTTTTCATCCCCATAACGAATTGTTACATCAATGTTTTTTCAAACTTCAAAGTTTAAAATACATTGTACGTGCTCATGATGAATCTAAGAATTACATTGCTATTTAATTCGATTAAGAAGCATTGTTTCACTTCATTTCCTTCCTGCTTGACCGTAAAGATCTTTCTCTTTTCTATTTTCTTTTACAACGACGTAGTAATGTGCAGGGCTGCAGGAATATGTGACTATTTTCCCTCAAAAACACATGTTTCTTGTTCTGCAAACTGGAATCTTCTTGCTTCTGTATATAGTAAATTAGTTTCTCGAGCTAGTAGAATTGACACAATCCCCATTTTGTGGATTTTGGAAACTAAGAAAGTGTTTTTAATCAAAACTATTCGGCAGCTACGTCGAATTCCGTCGCTGTCTGGAGGAGAATTCTAGCGGCCGGCTGCTCTGATCGGTAGTTATCCGTGGTTTCTCCGATCACCACCAGGCGAATGCCGGAGCAGTGCCCTACCAAACGGGCCACGGATCGCGCGCGATCTGTCCTTCCTCTTCCTTGTCCTATCCTCTCCTCTTGCACACACTTACACTAACATGCACTTCACTTCCACATATTCCGGGAGATCGGTCGGGAGCTTAGAGCTTGTGCCGACTGGGGCGGTGCCCCGTTGGTGGAGAGTATCTGGTTGAGGGAAACCCCATTAGTCGACGGTAGGTCGGCGCCGGATCTCGTCATCCAGCGGGGGAAGATCACCGTCATCTCCGGAGAAAAAACATGCACTATACTAACGGGACTAATGACCGAAGCAGTTGACGCGCCCGGAAACACGAAAAAATCAATCAATCAATCAATCAAAACGTTTCTGCCCGCCCATCCATCCGTCCGCTTAAATCACACGGCGGTAATTTCGCCAAAATAAACATTGGTGAAATGTTTGATCTGATTGATGTCGTGGACTTTCGAATTCGAAACATATCTTTTAATTTTTTTTAAACATGAAGTTTCTAGGGTATTTTGGAAAGTAAGTAAGTGGAGGACAGGCTTTCGGTGAATGCGTTGTCTGCCAAACTGCAAGGGGAATAGTATTCAATTGTTTGTCGCGTTCGCCTGTTGGACGCCCTCACCCACAACCTCCGAAAGGTAAATGCAACGGACCGAATCGGCCTCGCAGCGTGTGTCACCTCGATTTTCTCCCAGCAGAGGTTGCATATCACCAGTCAGCGTACGTCCTAAACATAAAATTTCTCAAAAATATTCTTAGTTCATTTGGGTTAATATGTTTATTTATGAATTCGTCGCTTCACGGTCTGGTATCATGAGGTAAAGAAATCTATAGGATTTGGACTTATAGAAACAGTAATCTCATACAGCGTCTTATGTCCCTCTTGCATTAATTTATTTTAATGATAACCAGCAGGTATTTGAGTGGAATATCACAGTTAAGGTTTTTCGCGTTTAATAGATGATCATAATATTGCTCTGTTTCTCTAAAGGAAGCTCTTGAAGTTTGTTAGGGGAGTTAGGATTCACACGTGATGTATGCAACCACGAGCTGCCATTTCTTTGGAGCCACCTTGTGAAGTTTGTTAGTGCTGTTCGGATTCACATGCGATGTATGCAACCACGTGCTACCATTTCTCTGGAGCCACCTCTTGAAGTTGTTAGGGCTGTTCGGATTCACAGCGATGAAGCAACACGTCTGCCATTTCGCCATCAAAGGTTTAAGGGCGAGAGTGGGAGCCCCCCTGCGCGGGCCGATGGACCGCACGAGGCCGCGTTCGAAGCCCGCGATGACTCCGCACTTCCCCTTCAACCTCGCGCGGGGGTTCCGCGCTCTGACAGAATGCGTTGCCCCAGTCATGCGCAGCCCCTTCGTGTTCACGCATGTTCCACTCGGCTTTATTAGGGCTTCCCTTCAATAGTGAGGAGGCGCGATTGCTGTTTAGCCTGAAACACAATCGGCCGCGTTCACTGAATATGCAAATTAATCTCGGTTGCGGGATTGTGGCTACGAAACTTACTCATAAAATCGTTTCAATGGGGCTTTTAAGGTATAGAAATGTTCCTTTCTTCAACCAAGTGCAATGGATTTAAATGTCTTTATAAATAAATAAAGGTCTAAAGAAATTACCTGGCTATCAAAGTGGTCCTAACACAGAAAAAATAAAAACAAAAAATCATGTTATTTGAACGCAGTCCCGTAATTTCTCAATAACAGGTTTCAAAATACTTAACTTACTGATAAATATTTTTTCGCTGTTTTCATAAAAATAACTTTGTGTTCATAAATGCACATATCATTTTCTATTTTACACATTGTTAACGAAAAGGTTCATTTTTTCATGTTAGTTACTCTGTTTCTGTACGTACACCCACCGGCGCTAACTCAATCACAAGGCTGCGGCACATTTGCGATAGAAAATTGCATGTTAATGTGTGTGTGCGTGGAAAGAATGACAAGGGGAAGATCGCACGAGCGCCTTGACTCGTTTCTTAAGGACAATGCTCCGATTGATTGATTGATTCGTGATTCTGGACGCATCGCCTGTTAAGGTCGTTAGTCCCGTAATAGAAGTGCCTGATTTTTGCTTTGGAGGTGTCGGTTATTTTCCCCCGTTGAATGGCATGATCCGTCGAGTCAGTCGGTTAGCAGGGTTTGTCTCAACCAGGCATCTCCCACCAGCGGGAAAGCGTCCCAACCGTGACAAGCTCCAAGTTTTTGACCAGTCTCCTAGCATGTGTGGAAGTGAAGAGCATGTAGTGTAAGTGTGTGGAAGTAAGGATAGGACAAGGAAGAGGAAGGAACGATCGCGTGTAGTCCGTGGCCGTTTCTTAGGGCACTGAGGCATTCGTCCAGTTTTGAACAGACAAGCCACGGAAAATACCGATCAGAGCAGCCGGCCGCTAGAATTTTCCTCCAGACAGCGACTGAATTCGACCTAGCTGACAAACTAGTGTCGAAAATCTCCCTCCGTCCTCCCGGTCAGAGGGATTGCAGTGACATCAGTTAATGCCCTGAGCCACCTCTCCCGATAGCACAGCTCCGGCAATCGGAGAAACCACGGGAAATTCGTCAATTGAAATTTAATAAACATGGGAATGGAATGTTTCTTAAGTTTCCTTTCCCAATCTCTTTCAAATCCTTTCGAACAAACGCTCCCCAGGCGCGTCCCATCTTGGCCACGCCTCGCAACGGCGCCCGCGGCGCGCGATAGCGAGTACGTTCACCGGAGCGGTTTCTCTCCGGCGGCGCGGCGTTTCCGCCCCGGCGCGGAGCGGAGGCGGCGCTTGTGTGCTCACTCCGCGGGCCCCGCCCCGCCCACGCCCACGCCTTCGCCCGCGCACGGAACCCCCTCGCCGTTCCGCCCCGCGACGCTTCCGCCGCTGGCGCCACCCTCGCCTCGCCTCGCCTCACCTCCGACCGGATGAAATAGCTCAGAGACAGCTTTGCCGTTGTCTCCGCAGTAACTGTGACCGGGAGATACTACGGGTTCAGTTATAACGGTCGTCGGTTGTCGATACTAGTTACCGGGAGAGGTGGCTCAGGGCACCAACTGATGTCCGGAGATGTGGCTCGCGGCACCAACTGATTCGGGAGAGGTGGCTCAGGGCACCAACTGATGTCACCAACTGATTCGGGAGAGGTGGCTCAGGGCACCAACTGATGTCCGGGAGAGGTGGCTCAGGGCACCAACTGATGTCCGGGAGAGGTGGCTCAGGGCACCAACTGATGTCTGGGAGAGGTGGCTCACGGCACCAACTGATGTCCGGAAGAGGTGGCTCACGGCACCAACTGATGTCTGGGAGAGGTGGCTCAGGGCACCAACTGATGTCTGGGAGAGGTTGCTCACGGCACCAACTGATGTCCGGAAGAGGTGGCTCACGGCACCAACTGATGTCCGGGAGAGGTGGCTCAGGGCACCAACTGATGTCCGGGAGAGGTGGCTCAGGGCACCAACTGATGTCCGGGAGAGGTGGCTCAGGGCACCAACGGATGTCCGGGAGAGGTGGCTCAGGGCACCAACTGATGTTCGGGAGATGTGGCTCAATGAACCAACTGATGTCCCTCCAGTGCCTCGGACGTGGAGGGCCTAGGTTGGAGTCCCGACAGTGGCAAGATTTTCGACACTAGCTTGTCAGCTAGGTAGAATTCAGTTGCTGTCTGGAGGAGAAATCCAGAGGCCACCTGCTCTGATCCACAGTTTTCCGTGGTTTCTTCGATCAACCCCACAGGAATGCCGGATCAGTCCCCTAACAAACGGACCGCGCGCGATCTTTCCTTCCTCTTTCTTGTCCAATCCTACCCCTTACTTTTACACACTTACAGGAACATGCACTACTCTCACAACGGGAGACCAGTCCGGAAACTTGATCTTGGGAAGATTCCTAGCTGAGGGGAGATATCTGGAGGAGAAAATCCATACAAGGTGACCTGTATGTCAGCGCCAGATTTCGCCATCCCGTGGAGGGGAATATCGCCTCCTCCTGAAGTAATTCATTACACGAACGGGACTGATGGACACACAACATTTGATGTGCCCAGAAACATCAACCAGTCAATCAAACGTCCTCCTCTCCCCCGCTCTTCTCCTGCGACAAACCCTTTTTATGTGACGTCCTCACCGCGCCACTAGCTCTTGTGGATTCTGTTCGGTTTCTCATGTAATATCACTGGTTTTTCAATGTCGCTCTGGTGACAGTTTCATCCTCACGGCAATTGTTGTCTGATTGATTGATTGTCTGATTGATTGATTGTTAATGACTCCGGACGCGTCACTACTAGGGTCATTTGTGCCGTTAGTGTAGTGCATTTTTCTCTCGGGAAGGGACAGGACTCGAACCTAGGACCTCCCGGTCAGAATCATTTGATGCCCTGAGCCATCTCTCCCGGTCTATCTTTACGGTCATATCGGCATCACCTTCCAGCACGTTTTGGTCGATAGTTTTTGTTTCCACCGGTGGTCGAAACCTGAGTGATCGTGTGGATTTTTGTCTCCGAAGCTGTTTGTCTTCCATGTAGTAGTTCCAACCGTAACTGCAGCGTTCCTACGCACGGAGACTTCAGTCTTCATCGTCATCCCCACAGCAATCACCACTCTCACTTCTTTAACCCTCATTATTGACGTCAGCACTGTCTGTTCTCTCTTGTGTTGTTTCTGCGGCCACCGTCGCTCCTACCGTCTCAGATACACCGTCTTCATTCAGAGCTCACCATTCTCTATCCAAATTACCATCACCTTCTGCGCCGTCTCAGCCGTCGTGTTATTTTACAATCCATCATTTTCTGCAAGTGTCACTGAACGTATGACCTCCACAACTACGAGGATCACTCTATATGACACGTCACCACCACAGTTAACGCATACGTACCGCTCTCACATCATCAATACCACCACTCAATGCAGACTATTGCTACTGTCCATACAAACTGTCATCCAGTCTTCTCCTCGACTTCTTTGTTGTCTTTTCTTCTTTCTCATTCTATTGCATTCCTGTTCCCCACTATAATCTTCGTCGTGTATTACATTAAACATCATTTCCTGTCTCGAACAGCTTCAGATGTAGGGAACCCGGCACCTCAATTATAAGACTTTTGAAAATCATTAATATTAAATAAAAACACTTTCGAAATATTAAGAAACATGGAAACGAAACCTAGAAATTGAGATTTTATAACGGTATTAATTTATATTATTTTTCACAATTTCCTCCGGCAATTTGGCAACCTTGGTTGAGACCATGAAGCAGATACAAGCCCAGCTCTGTTCCTCATGATGATTAGTATTGATCTATTGTTGACTGCATAAGTCTCTCTCTGTAACCTATACGATGAGGTTTTCCAGGTCGTCGTTGTATTCCTTCTCCCCTTCTCACTCTCCGCCTTCACCCCCTCCACCGGCTGGTGACGCAAGCACGCGGATGAGTCGTATTGAGCATCGGGGCCAGCGCTTTCTCCGCGCATTAAGATTTTTTAATTAGCATCGCTAATTCCGGTGTGTATGTGTAAACGTTCCGAAACCTGAAGCATTACACCGACAACGATCTCTATATAAGGCCCTCTAATTACTTATTGTAAACTGCGCAGCCCGGAGCTGAAGGCGGAAACTCTCGGCAGCGAGCGAAGTGGTCCCGGGTGGGGGGTGGGGTGGGGGAGTGGGGGGGTGGTAGCGGGGAGGGGGCGGAGGCGTCGCAAGCGGTGGGCTCATTATTATAAACCAAAAGCCAGTGAAACACGACTCTTACCATAGATAATATCGGCTCCGGCGTAAAAACCAGCGAAGAAGTGGTGCGTGCGCCCAACAAAGGACGAAGGGAGCGGGGTAGGGCGCGAAACGGACGTGAAGCAGCTATAAATGTTTAAATTTCCTCGGAATTACGACAGATTAATTAATATTTTTTTCCCGCGGGTCGTAGTCCTCTGGCAGGCTAACGTCACACTTTGCTGCACAGATGGGAATCACTTCGCGAGACTCTCTTCTACCTCCTTGCTCTGTCCGCCGGTTCCTTCCCGCCCGTGCGTTCGCTCGTGCGTTCGCCCGTGCGGACGTGTGCGCGTGGAAGACGCTTCCCACTGCGCGTTGTAAACAACACGAGCGGCGAGGGGCGGTCACGCCCGCCTTGCGAGGCGCTCGGCTTTTGTTGCGCTGAGTCGCGCTCGCGATTGGTTCGCAGATATCCGGCCGACTCCCCGGCGCTGGGTGGTAGGGTCGGAGGTTTGCGCGGAACGATGCTAATGTAGGGGGCCGTGATGACAAGATGCAATCGACGTTGTGTTTTGTTTGTTTTATTATTGTTGCAGGGGCTGAAGAAGCTTATTCCATTGCTGGGTCTAACGTTTCATACGATTGTATTTATTTCTTCCCTTTGTCATTTTTTCATCTAATTATTCGACGCATCTGTTTTTCTCTCTTTACTTTATTTTCATGTAGAACGTACATAATGTTATGGGGAGAAATATTCACCTAATTGTATGAAAACAATGTAGAAAATTAAGTGTATAAAATGAATCATATACAACAGTCATTAAGTGAAGCCGAAAAGTAAACAAATCGGGACACTAACATAAGATATTGTAAATCAATTGAGTTGAAAAAAAAATTATGGTAGCTGAGTGGGAGCGTGCAACACTATGCCAATGTTAGAAACGAACATTCCTTTAGATATTATAATTTATAAGACCTAAATAATGTTTTTCATCATTATTTTAGTATAACTTACAAGTTCTTCAATAGAAAAAAAATGGTAAAGAGACAACTCAACTGATTTGATGTTAATCAATTATCTCTAATTATGTATTATCGTATGTAATCAGATAACTCGACTTATTTTGTTAGGGTTTAAAAGTTTCCGAAATTAACTATGTTCGTAATTTTTCATTTCATCAACTGTTCACATTTTATAATCAGTGTGAACACCGTCGTTTCAAACATCCTATGGAACTTTGGCAATGTTACTTAATGAAAACTGAAATCTTTGGATGATATACAGAGATCCCTTTTAAATTGTTACATTTTATTATAATGTGTACTTATTGTCTTGATAATAATTTTATATAATTTAATATAAAAAAATCGTAATTACACATGCAACCTTATTGCCGTTCAGCTACTAGGCGGGATTTGACTTAACTGATTATACACAAATGTAGAAAACAGGAAGAAGAATGCAATGGCTCACTTATCTCATCATCACTAAAAAGCTGACTGGCAAAGTTATTGAAATATTAAATTATTTTAAATTAAATTATGTTAAATGTTTCACTATTTTGCTACTAAAAATAATAATCTACTAAATGTCTTAATATATCTATAATATGTAAATATAATCTATAATATCTTAATATATCTGCAACACGTATTGTAGTATCATCTCTAGGACAATGACCCCATCTCGATCAGGTTTTTGTTCAGTTTCCCTGGACCTTTGAGCAAATGCTGAGATGGGCACTTGTTTTACTTCTGGACAATAAATGTAACTTCACTCGCTGCACTCAAGAGGATGCATGCAATTGTACTTCCAGCATACACATCATATTTGACTCGTCATACACGATTGTAATTATATATTTGACTCAATAAATATTATTATAATTATTATTATAATAATAATAATAATAAATAATATATTATTATTAGAATGGTTGAACAATTCCTGTTGAATCTGTTTTATATAGTAGAAAGATGGATCTTTTTTAAACTATTGGACCAAATAGGATCAATCAAATGCTTTTGAAAATGCACATGCTAAATGTGCGAAACGTAAAGCAATAGATAAATGTATGAATTATACATCTTAATTCCTGATTTCTGTATTGATTGATCCTATTTGGTCCAATAGTTTAAAAAAGATCCATCTTTCTACTATATTATTATTATTATTATTATTATTATTATTATTATTATTATTATTATTATTCAACGGTGTGAAAGATAAGTGTTTCCAGTAAATTGAAAATAGGGCTAAATGTTTTAAAAGTCGAGGTGTTGCTTCTGTCTTATGCGTTCATCTGGGTCCTTCTAGATCAGAACACCCCGCGTCTACCGCTGGCACGACAACAATGCGGACCGCCCCGGGCGTCACCCGTCGCCCGCCGATCGCCATCGCGGCAGCCGCCGTCGTCGCCGCCGCCGCCACTGAAGGAGCTCCATAATGAGGCGCCATTGATGAAGACAGATGGCAGAGCTACCGTCTCACACGTCGCGCCCTTCATTTGTCTCTTTTTTACGTAATCAGGCGACTTGAGACAAAGAAGCTGAAATAATAAGGTGAAAAATAACAAAAACAAGTTATGATTGATATTGAAGGATAAATCGATGTGGAAAAAATATCAGGTAGCCAGCGAACCCTTTGACGTGTTTGATAAATTACAAAAGGAAGTGATGTAAAAAGTAATAAGAGGCGAAATCATAGAAAATTAGATACACAGAGTGTCAAACAATTGAATGTCACTTCTAAAAATAACCTTCCCCGCGAAACAATGCGCGGGAACAAAAAATGTGGGGGGAGATGTGTTAATGATGGAATCGAGCAAAGACAATAAGGCTGGGAGGGAGATAAAACATCGAAACGAACAATGTGTTAGGTAACGATAATGACATCGAGAAGATCCGAACGAAAAGTCCGGTTGCGAGCATGATGACCTTCACGGAGTGTGGCGGCGGCGTGGACGCCTGGCGTGCGGTTGCTGCGCGCCACCAGAGAGCAGCACGCGCTGGTGGTGCGGAATCTGTGAGCTGAGAGCTAGTGATTCGTTATTGCTACGTTGCGCTCGGCGGTGGCTACGGAAAAATTGTAAAATTTAACAAAAGTTAAAAATTTATCATTGAAGCATGAAGATAACTAATGTTGGAAAGCCTTTTTCAATGTGATAATTCTCTTGTCCAGGATCTATCTCAAAACGTCACATGTTATGTGCTACACTTATCGAATTTGAACAAGATTGACAATCAAATGATTTCAGCTTTCTCAATGTATACATTAAATTAATATGATAAATTTCTCTTCTGGATTCTAAAATGTGTTTGTTTATATTTATAATACCTAGTAGCTGAGACGTTTTTTACAATATATACAAATGTGGCGAAACAGTAATTAAATTAACCGATTGAAATATACAACCAAAAAGTGTGTTTTTAATTTCCTTAATTTCTCCCTACGTATCACAAAAGATATGTTCTTTTAGATGAGTTCTTTTAGATGACCCTGCACCGAAGAATGTGGTGTCTTTATAATAACAAGAGTCACATTACAAGTAACAGAATTTTTACTTTCTCCTCTTACTTTGTAAGAATAGAAAGTATTGTAATTGTGCAAGGAAGATCGACAATTTTTGGACGAGCAAACGCTCACTGGCGGACCCTGGTATTGAAAAAGTTAATAAATCTTGTTTTCTAAGTAGTAAAGTAGTTCTTCTTGCACATTGTGTATGCAGAATCCAAATTTTGTGGAACTTTGATAGCAAAAATCGATTGACGGCAAAACGTCTGTCTGAGTCTGTCTGTCTGTTGTGTTGGCCGATGGCTGTCTCTCTGACTGTGGACAATGCTAGCTCCTAAGCCGTTCATTCGATTTTCTTCAAAATTGATACCCCCCAAAAAACGAATACGTAGCCCCACGAGTTTGAAACGGATATTTTGATTTAAGAGGTACTTTTCCTCATAAAGCCTCACGAATATTCAATTTTTTTATTTAAATTTTTCTACGAATAGAGCAAGGAGCAGAGGGCAGGAGGCTTACAAATGGGTCAGGTCTCATTTACCTTGAACTCTGAATATTTTAAAATTATAACATATCGCGACAATGTAGGTGATGTAACACCACTAATTTCAATTTTTTTACTTTAACACACAGGCATTGAGCACTTAATTTTTGTACTCAACTGTAAGACGAAGGAAATTAATGATGGAAATTGATGTCAGTACAAGACCATATCTAAGTGTATTTAATATTTCCGAATGATGTATCTCGTAAAAATTGCTTTAGAGATGACGCATTGGCAGGTTATATAATTTTTATTACTTCTTGGTGTGGTAACTCACCTTGAAACATGCGCGTTACAGCTGTAGTTTGAGAAGAATGATTTTTTTTTCATTTTATCTGTACTAGATACTCAATGCATTCATATACTGTCCATAATTATTACACAACAAAAAAAAAGAACGAATTTATTGCAATTTCCTTTCTGTAAATATCAAGAAAGCACGAATTGAATGACAAGTGATGAGCTTATTCTTTATGGTGAATGACAGTTCCGATTGGTTGATATGAGATTAGTTTTGAAAAACTATTGGTCTATAATGGAATGATTCAGGTAAAAATCGCAACAATTCCCATTCCAAGAGAACATTCTGCATGTCCTAGTTGCCCTTTCGTGTATTCCCCGAGGTCACCGCCTCGCCGTGGAAGACGACCTGCCTCTAAGCGGATAATTAGTCTCCGAGAGCCGGGCGCCGAGCGAGGTGGCGGTGGCCGATTCGCAGAATTTTAGCACTCGCCCTGCGGCCCACTGGCAGCACTGCGGGGCGGCGCGGCGGTCGAGGGCGTTAGCAAAACCGCTCGACTCCTCAGCCCGATCAATCCGGCTGAGCCCGAACCGCCAGCGGCCCTCGCCTTGCTCGCCCTCGCCGCCCGCGTCGCCGCCCTCGCCGCTGCCCTTGCCGCCGCCCTCGCCGCCGCCCTCGCCGCCGCCCTCGCCGCCGCCCTCGCCGCCGCCCTCGCCGCCGCCTCACCGAAATACTGTAGCCACTGCTATCCGTCTGTGTTTCTATCATGGATTTCACATGCGCGCCTTCGCAGCTGATGTCACTCCTGTCTTCCTTTCGTCTTCTGCAATTTCGTATCTCTCGTTACCTCCGGCACTAATTTCGCAACCGTAGTTCTGCAGTTCTCTCTCCTATTTCTTCACCCCAAATATTACCAAAATACTTTTCCGTCTCTCCGTTTTGCAGTCACCACCATCTGCGTTTCGTTTCCCTAATATGATATTGAATACCCTTCTTCTTCTCTCATACATGTGTCCCCTTAATCTGTGTCGCTTGCAAATCTTTGAGTTGAATTTATGCCCATTTTTTGGTTCTCTTTCTTCGTAACTTACTTTTTTTGTTTACTTTTTCACATGCCGGTGTCCATCACCGCTACATCACCAAATTATTCGCCTAAATCCCAGTTCCTCTCGACATTACCCTCAAGTAAACATTACCTCTACATTTCGTAAAAATGGATGTTCTTTCCACATTTTCTTCAATTCACCTTTTCTGTCACTTTTGCTTTTTCCTTTGCTTTTACCTCATTGTCATACGATCCACAGCCCTTCCGCCGTCTCAGCGTCTTATTTTCGTCATCTCAGTGCCGCTCGAGCCAACTCCATGCCCTACTTCTCTTCCTCCGTTCCCAACTTCACCTCACTCACCGTTAACCTAGCAGATTCCGTCGCTCGTGTCACCTTGGCCACCCTGGGGGCGGCACCTTCCCACCCCCACCGCCCCCTTCCTTGGCATACCCATCGTCGCCACTGCCTCCGCCTTCGCCTCCGCCTTCGCCGCCGCCGCCGCCGCCGCCCCGCCGCCGCCGCCGCCGCCGCCGCCGCCGCCGCCGCCGCCGCCGCCGCAGCCGCCACCCGTGGCCCCTCCCTCTTCGGGGGCGGACGGCTCATCCGGGCTTCCGCCTCCGTCACAGCGCCTCTGGTGGCGGCCGGGAGCATTACGCCGCCGCCGCCGCCACTGCCACCACTCTGCCCTGTGCCTCCGCCGCCGCCGAAAGACCGATGGTTTGATCTTAACCTAATGAAATCCTACCTCCTCCCGACGCCCGCGTACGCCTCCCCGCCGCCGCCCCCTCCTCCGTTGGGGCCCCGATGGCCGGCGACAGTTTCATCTGCGCCAGGAAACGAAAAGAGACGGACGGACAGACGGACGCTCCGTGCTGAGGACGTTTGGTCATTTCGCCACCCGGCGGCGGTGGCGGCGGCGCGGGGGTGGCAGAGACGTGGCTCGCCCCCTCTCGCTCTACCAGTCGTCATCATCCATTAGCTCCCTCCACCGCCGCCGCCGCCACCTCCTCGCCCGGGGATTACCGCCCTTCAATAATGCATGGCGACGCACTCACACAGGCTCGCTGCTTGCGCGGAGGTGGGCCGTGGGTGGGGCGGGGAGAGGGGAGAGCGGAGGAGAGAAGGTCGTCGCCGTGCGGCGGGGTGCACAAACAGAGGCGCTCGCGAAAGTCGCGTCGTCTTCGCGGACTCCTACTCGCCGACAGGATTTTCTCACTGACGAGAATTTCGCTGAGAAGGAATTTCACAGCCGTCAGATTGGCATATTCCGATCATGAAATCATACGGATTGCGAAAAATATTATAACATAAACATTATGGTCATCCATTAGTGTTTACGTATGTAGATTTCTGAATACCACCTGCATTGTTTCCTATTTTCAGGGACTCCACTGGATAAAAGCCATAGTTATAAGAAAATATGTCGTACTGCAATGGATTTAACTTGTTTAGTATTTATTTTAAACCCCGAAAAATAAACTGGTCTGTGGTCAATTGGACAATGGTCAATGGACAGGAAGGTAAAAAGGATCTTTCTAAGAAGATCCATCCACTACATGGAATATCTCCGAAATTTTAAGAATGTGTCATCAATTACAGGTAAAAACCTTGTACCAAGACAGTAAATTAAAAATTAGTAAATATTAATACGTTTAAAAAAAAATAAAAGTCATGAAATTGGAAGAAGCACAAGAATATGTATTTGTGTATGCGACATATTACTGAGTGATTATCTTTGAGTTATTTCAAGACTGAACCATTCAAATATATTTCTACATTTTTCATAAGCATTAGTGCATAAATGACAGGGATTTCATTGAACTAACACAGACGCAAGATTATTAAAATTTTATAATACAATACATTTTTGAACATGAAAACATACGATTCTTACGACACCGGGAGCTGTAGCTCAGTGCATCAACTGACGAATTCAATCGCTGTCTGGAGGAGAATTCTAGCGGCTGCCTGCTCTGATCGGTAGTTTTCCGTGGTTTCTCCGATCAACAGAGGGCAAATGCCGGAGCAGTACCCTAACAAACGGGCCACAGACCGCGCACGATCTTTCCTTCCTCTTCCTTGTACAATCCTCTCCCCTTACACACACACACTTCCACTAACATGCGCTACACTACCACACATTCCGGGAGACCGGCCGGGAGCACTAACCAATCAATGGCTTTCTCATGCGACGAATGCGGGCTGTGTCGTTCCAACCGAGGGCGCTGGCCACCCCTAGACCGAGGGCGCGGCTCGGCGCGGCCGCCCCCGCAGCACATTCCCTTGGCTTTGAAGCCGCGTCCTCGCAAGGATTACTCCGCTCGCTGCTCTAACCAGCATTTTCTCCCGTCGCCGCGGTGTGCGGAGGCGGCGGCGGCGGCGGCGGCGACCGCCGTGTCGGCCGGGGGAGCCTGTCCTTTTACCAAAAGCGCGGGATACCTAAAGAACAGTAACCTTACTAAAGGAAGGATCAGCATTGATTAGGAGGAATTCCCCGCGCCTCTGGCGGACGCCCGTCCAACGGGACGGCGTGCGGGAGAGAGGGTGAGGCGGAGGCTCTAGAGGTGAAGGGGTAAGAGCGTGGGGGAGGGCAAGTGGGTTTAACAAGTGAAGGGGCTGGTGCCTCCGCAGGAGACACGTGTGTGGTATCAGCGAGCCGGCAGCGCAGTGGGACGGTGCAGAGAGGCAAACGAGTGTGGTGATAGGGTGGTAGGTTGGAGAACTGCAGTGCAGTAGGGATAGGATAGAACGGTGAATATGATAAATCATGGATCGGTGGGGTTTGCGATACAACAGTGTTTGGGGGGGGTTGGTGGTGCGGCGAAGTGAGAAAGCGTTGAGGTGACGAGAAGGCGAGGAACGGTGCGATCTTGAAGTGGTAGAATGGTAAGGCGATGGGGATCTTTGAGGAATCAGTGAATCCATGGTGTGAGGTGATGGGGCGGCGAAGTGATAGGACTACAGATTCAAGGTGGGCCGGACGCCGGGAGAAATCTAAAGTCGAGACGGTTAGTGACCAGGTGGCGAGGGAAGGTCGATGAGGCGGGCAGGGTGAACAAAAGCACAGGCGACGGCGGGGCGGGCGGGGGGGCCGGCGGGCGGGCGGGGGGGCGGCCGCGCGGCCGGGCACGGAACTAAGTGTAAATGGAACCGGCAGACGGAGAGCAGGGGGAATTAAATGTGAAGGGACAAAGGCAGGGAAAAAGAGCGTTATTAGCCTCGAAGGCCGAACGCGGCCCCGGGGGGGGGGCGGGGGGGGGGGGGGGGCAGGTAGACCGCCCAGCGGACAGAGCGGGAGCTGGAAGGAGACCCGCCTCCGGAGTCAAGATAGAGGAATTGCGAGATCAAGAATGCCATGAAATAAAATTAGCATATGCTTCAATTCGATCATTAAGAATTCGAAAATCGATAGTTCTAAATAATATACGTCTTACTTCGAGAATCGATAGTTCTAAGCAATGTACGTCTTACTGGCAAAACACTCCAAAAATGAAGCAAAATCATCATATTAATTGAAACACGTTGGGTTCATTGGAAATTAACAGAAGTGTGCGAACATTGGGGGGAGGGGGATATAAATTGTGAAAGGGGTCCTGTCGCCTTACGTAATGAAACATTTTATTCCCGTAAATAGTTTAAACACATTAGTTCCCCGTTCCTCGTAATGTGGGGCACTGGTATTGAAACAGTAGAAAAATATTTTTCCTATATGTAGTTATTCTAACAATCCTCTACTATTTTCTCTAACACGTAGTTTAGTCAGAATTCATATTTTGAGGTCTTTCATACCGAATTACTGAATGATGGCAAAACGTCCGTCCTCCGTCTCGTCCGTCCGTCCGTCCGTCGTCGTCCGTCAGTCCGTCCGTCGTCGTCGTCTCGTCGTCCGTCTCGTCCGTCCGTCTCGTCCGTCTCGTCCGTCTCGCCCTCCGTCCGTCCGTCCGTCGTCCGTCCGTCCGTCGTCCGTCGTCGTCCGTCCGTCTCCGTCCGTCCGTCTCGTCCGTCCGTCCGTCCGTCCGTCCGTCCGTCCGTCCGTCGCGTCGTCGTCATCAGTCTGCGTCCGTCTCGTCTCCGTCCGTCCGTCGTCGTCCGTCGTCTCGTCGTCCGTCCGTCCGTCTCGTCGTCCGTCCGTCGTCGTCCGTCCGTCGTCTCCGTCCGTCGTCGTCGTCTCCGTCCGTCTCGTCGCTCCGTCTCGTCCGTCCGTCCGTCTCGTCTCGTCCTCCGTCGTCCGTCATCGTCAGTCCGTCCGTCCGTCGTCGTCGTCCGTCCGTCCGTCGTCGTCTCGTCTCGTCCGTCTCTCCGTCCGTCTCGTCGTCCGTCCGTCCGTCGTCCGTCCGTCCGTCGTCCGTCCGTCCGTCCGTCCGTCGTCCGTCGTCCGTCCGTCCGTCCGTCGTTCCGTCCGTCCGTCCGTCCGTCCGTCCGTCCGTCTCCGTCCGTCCGTCCGTCCGTCCTCCGTCTCGTCTTGTCTGTCCGTCCGACAGTCCTTTGTCCGTCTATCTGATCGTCTGTCTGTCCGTCCGTTTATAGACAACGCTAGCGCCTAAACCGTTCAGCCGATTTTCTCCAAACTTTACATTACCCCAATCGATCTAGACGAATTCGAGGCTTTGAGGATTTGAAAAACACGGAGGAAATATATTTTGGAGGTATTTTACGAGAAAACTCAACAACAGTTTCAAATTTTTCTGAAATATGCGCCACGTTTTTTATTAAACTTTGTTTTCGAATAACGTAAGGCACGCACAACAAATGTGATCCCGATTTCAGCGTACACTCCGTATTTTCAAAAATTGGAAAAGCTCAATATTGTTAAAGATATTTTCTTTAAGAAAATCTGGTCTAAAAAATTAAATCCTGAAATAATGTTCATGAAGTTGTTTAAATAAATTGATTTTGTGTAATTTTTGCTTGAAGCAAACACAATGCATATTTTTTCTTAAAACCGACTCTTTTTTTGATTTACGTGTTTACTACAGAGACTTGGAGAGCAATCGATGTGATCTCATTTGAACTCAGCAAACAATTAATTCAATTCCGTTCTCCGTGTAGTATTCTCTTGCAATTTTATTTATTTTGTAGAAAAATACGGAGTCGTATGTAAGTAAAAGTGTTTAATGGAAAAGAGGACCCAAAACTGTACTTGTCTTCTCATGTTTTAGGCTGTTCACGCCAGCAAAATTTTACAATATCACGCTGTTGAAATCCGCAAATATTTCAATTATTGTACTGACAGAAAGTTGTCTCCAGACTTTCTTCCAACTCCGGAAACTTACTGAGAATGCACTCTGATTTATTGGGGTGTAATTTGAACTCATCTTGTTTGTACAATAAGAAAATAAGAACATACCACGAACTCTATTTTTAATAGAATGAATATGAGCAAAATTGTTTTATTGATGTTTCATTCTTACTTGCTCATTTTTTAACCACTTAGTTATTAAAGAGTCTACAAGATAGTTTGATCCTGCCTTAATTTTTCAATCTGTGATGTTTGAGTGTATTAATTTATGTGATCCTTATTAAAGTGTCTTAACGGCACAGTTTTTTAAAGATGTTCTCGTAGGTTAAAATGATAAATTTTATTGAAACAGCAAGGAACATATCTAATTTTAAAATTTACAACATAATTATCATCAGAAAGTACAAATGTAATAAAATTATGTGGATTTGTTAACTCGCCAGAAATCTTTAAAGAGATGAATAGCTATGTTAGAGACAAATTGATACTGTTCGCAACGAGAATAGGATGGAAATAACTGGTTAAATAACAACAATCGTAAACCAAATAAATATAAAATTGATGATAATTAGTAAATTAGTATATTTTTTACATATGAAGCACTGAGCAAAAGTAAATGAAAAGAAATTGATAAATTAAAGAGACAAATAAATATCGTCACAAAATTAAAAAAATATTAATTAAAATATTCTTTATAAACACGATTATTGCGATAAATTATTTTAAGAAGTCAAGACTGATCTCTCTGTAACACAGCATCAGAATCTCACAAGTATCATCACACAGACTGACGCAAGAGAGAACCGAAACTGGCAGTTGTTCGCTAGTGCTGGGTGATCATCAGGAGTAGGTGAAACGACGACCGTTTCATACTTGGAATCTGAGCTGCTTTGTTAACGGGTTCTTACCCACCCACGCACCACACATTTTCCTCGAGTTTTTCCGACGGCGTCATCACCACAGCAGGCTGCTCTAGTAGCGGACAGCGAGATAACATAGCCCGACATTATCTGAGTTAAGTGTCATGTGAAACTAACGTTGAAGTGGGCATTGTATGTGGCTAACGAGCAATGTGTGATTAGTTCTCAGGGAGAATGAGATCATCAAAAATATTTGCTTAAATTGTTTTCACGAAAGGAAATATTCACTCTACTCCAGTGCTTCATTACAAGACAAACACATGGTTTTGAACTTTTTTAGCACCTAAATGCAACAAGCGACTCCAAATATAGTTATTTATATACCGTAATTAATACGAACAGTTCATAATTTATTGTATATTTATTTTAATAATTAAAACAACTTGAAATGAATAATACATCAATACTAGTGTCTTGATTTTTTTCATGTTGCGTAAAAGTTTTCATAAGAAAGCTATTCTAGAAAAAGAAAGACCAAAAACGTTTTGGTGAATATTAAGGTAGAATTTCCATACACTAATACAATGATATGCATTCAATAATATAATACAATAAAATAAAATACAATAATGTATGGCTGAGTTTATCGTCAAAATTCTAAGATAAGAGAACATTAATCCATTCAAACTCTTAACACATTATATTGATCATAACAATACCCAAATGTACGTACTGATCAAGCACTAGCTTTAGAATATTATTATGGAATTTTTCGATAACTTCTTATGTTAACATTCATATATTTATGGGTTTGTAGAGTTACCACTTTCATTTTTGCATGATTACTGTACTTGATGAAGGTTCGTCTTATTAAAATAGTTAATATTGTACGTAATGGCCCAAACATGATTTCCAAAATAATGTTCATCAAAGTCAACGAACTTTAAGTTAGAACTCACAAACAACTATTGTATTAAAATTTTACAAACTTCAGTATAGTCAATAGAATAATGGGTGAATAATACGCTGCAAAACCGGGAAGAAAATAAATTATTAGAACAAATTATTCATTGGAACGCTACAACCTCGTCACGAGCTTTTTCCTCTTCGACTATTTTCCCCTTGCTCTATTCTCCACTGTAACCAGAAACTCCCAAACCCCGTGAGAGAGGTGCCCTACATCAATATTCTGGTGAACTGAAGGAAGAAACTCCGCAGGTCGTGTGTTCGTCCATGCGAACAGCATCCGCCAGCGAAGAAACTTCCAGAAGGGGTTTGATTTCTCACCCCTTCGACAGCAGCTACTCGTCGGCACTTGCTATGAAGGAAGATTAATTAGCAGCGGGTCGCTGGGACATGTATAATGAATTATTCACCAAATAACAGAGGATGTACCAGAGATTATAGAAGAAGAGAATAAATAAAAATAGGAGTGGAATATAAAATCTTCGCTAATTCCCGTACCTTCATGGCCAGCAGTTACGATCGTACTCATCAGAGCATAGATAATAATTTCAGAGCAAAGGAATTAGCATATTTCCCTTGCGTTAAATAACAATCCGAATTTAGCAGCAAGTAAAGCAGAAACGAGAAAATGGCGGAGAAAGTTTAGCACGGGTGGGAGGAGATGAACCAAGTTTTAGAAAAGGCTCCAACCCGACTCTAACCTTTTGATTTAATTTTTGCATTTTAAGTAGCCTCGAGTCAGTGAACGGGCGCTCGGGTTAGTCGGAGGTGCTTCGGTGTCGGCCATCTTTGTGAAAATCTCCCACAATTCCTCTCGCCGCTTCCTTCGCCGTTATCTCTTTCCGGTCCGTGTTCAGGCATTGAGATCACTGGCACGGAAAGAAAATAGTAGGCGCGCAGTCAACTTGAGAGCTCCCGCTGCGACTTCAACTTTCTTCTTGCAAAACGGGTCGATGGAATCCGGAATGTGGATGGTGCAGGGAGAAACGAAGTATGGTAACTCGCTCAGTTCGACCATTTCAGTTTGATCTTCAAGATACAGAAACTGGAATATAAAATAAGTTTAATAAGTTTCTTTGAGAAATAAGTTCCTTTAATAAATTTAAATGCCAACATTATAAGTTTGTTCCTAACAAATGAAATGTATGTATATTGTCATATAAACTTTATGTGAAGTTTTTATTTGTAACCTCAGTTATTTGTAAGTTTTTAAAACTCAACCAATGAAAGGAAAGTATAAGTGTGATTTTCTCATTAGAGGCAAGACGAAGCCATGTTGTGTAAAACAAATAAAAAACAATGGAATTCAGTGAGTTAATGAGAGTTTTAAAACGAGATTGGATATTTGTCGATTGAGTGCTTAATTACTGATTAATATTAATTTGCTATCAAAGAAAGGAAGGAACTATTTTGTTATTTACGTGACGGTTGAGACTACATTCTATGCATACAGAATTGAAAGAAATCATACGCAGAGTATATAGTTACAAATAAGAGAGAAGCATGCGATTAATACTCCAATAACAAAGATATTGAGTGCTGAAATACATCAAGGTCAAATACAAAGTAGAATTTTCTCTAAAGTGTTTGAAATAAGGTAATATACACAAAATCAGCTCAAGTAAAGTCAAATAAGGAGACGAACGATGATTTGTCCATTTAATTTGCACGGTAGACTGCATGCGCACGACAGTTAAAAGGAATCAAAATTTATATATATGTACTATATATTTTCAGTGTATAACCTATACAGCCATCATTATCAATATAGCAGATTGGCGACTATTACAGACCGGATTAATCAAGTCACACATCAGGAAAAACAACAAAAAAAAAAAAAAATAATACTATTGAAAAAAGCACATCGATATCATCACCTATTGTTAGGAATATTGAGACATATTTGTTCTGCTGGCATAAAATATGTTTATTTTTATCCGATTTTTATTAACCACGCGTTTATTTATTGATGTTTGTAAACACACCTTAAAAATAACATTAAATAAATACACTGGTTCATTTACCTCGTCTTTTACGATCCTTTCCCAAAAGAAATTCCGCATTACACGAGGTTTTTCGTACCGGAAGAAGTTTCGTTATCCATTGCGTATGATAATCGCGAGTCTACTGCACCTGTAAAATCGAAAACTGAAACATCGATAATCGAATGCAGGAAGTACGGCGCTGCCCACTGGCCAAGTGTGACCACTGCCTTCTGTGGGTGCCACGCGACCGCTCGGGCGGTCGGTCGGGCGGTCGGCTACTTGAGCTACTTGCAAGAGGTCAGATCAATGATATAAAGCTGTCTATAACCGCATTAAACCGAAGGACTTGATGAGGTTAACTCCAATCATTTAATCAATGATTTATTCCCGGCTGGAGCCCTCTCCCGATGGTGATGTCACCGCCGCGGCGAGGCAGTGGGCGGGCATCGAGTCGCGTCGCCCTACACAATGGGTGCAGGCGGCGGTGGCGGGATGTAGCTTAGAAATGTGACATTCATGTCGATGTTTTCAGATCATCCATGTTTCTATCACACATCGATGTTTAAAACCCATGTTTTTAGAACATCGATGTTCTATGCGCGATGTTTTTACCTTTTCGATGTTTTGTTCGTGGATGAAAAATTCTCATAATTACAATTTTGTAAAAGTTAATATATGAAATAAGAAATTATGGAAACACCGCCTGTTTGTGCGGTGGAACAAAAACAAACGCTGTTTGTATTACCTTCATCGAGCAGACTATCCCTCGCTATCGATTATTCCTGATGACCTGATATTTCGTATGTCTTTCTTCGTACTTCGCAAATGAGGGAGGGTTATGATTTTTTGATTAAAGTTTAATTATAAATGACATTCTATTAAATTAAATTTGGTTGCACAAAAATGTAATGTTAGAGGTTACTAAACCAGCTTTGAAACATAGTAAAAAAACGAAACATAGTAAAAACATCGATGGATTTTGGTCGATGTATTAACATCTATGTTTTAATTTTGAATATCCATGTTTGGGAAACTTTTTTCTTTTGTTGTCTATGTCGCATTACGATTGCAGACCACTGCCCGGGTCAGCGTGTCGAAATGCGACGCAAAAATCAGTAGTGCCAAACAAACAACTTCGAGAGATTCAGTGTATGAATGGTTGCTTCCTGCTTATTTGTTGTCTCGTTTAAGAATGCAATACTTTCAGATGTAAAGCTGTTTAATAAGCAACCTATGTGCTAAGTACACCCACTTAATGACTACTTTCAAAGAAGTTGTATATCAGTTATAAACATGTAAACATTTTCATTTATAGACATGAATGCAATTCATAAAAAAAATTCAATTCGAATTTCAAAACACAGATAATGAATGTCTAAAACAGGGGTGTCCAACTTGCAAGGTCTCAAGGGCCACAAGTATATTTTAATATGGTAGCAGGGCATATTTTCATTACTCGGGCGATTTACACCTACCATTCCTGTAATGTTGATCTCAGAATTTCGCCCATCTGCTTTAATAGAAGAGGGGACAGAAACCCTGCGAGATATCAAGCCGTACCATGCATAACGCAGTGAAATAAATACATTGGGATGGTTTTGAATTTCTGAATTTACTAAAAAAATCCTTAAATCTAAACGTCACCTATTTTTTACATTAAAGGTGGTGTACACCCTAGTAGATCGCTTGCGCTAGCTAGAAAACGTTCTCGCTCTACATGGTTGCTTGGGACTCTAACTTTTGAATAATAACTTTTTGCGGCGCACATTAAATAGCACCACGGGCCACATTAAATAGTACCGCGGACCACATTAAATAGCACCACGGGCCACATTAAATAGTACCGCGGACCACATTAAATAGCACCACGGGCCACATTAAATAGTACCGCGGACCACATTAAATAGCACCGCGGGCCGCATGCGGCCTGCAGGCCGCCAGTTGGACAACTCTTGCCTAAAAATATGTTCCAAATTAATATACATGAAAATTTTTAATTATTATATTATATTGTATTTATTATTTTAACATTAAATATTTAAATCGCGAAGATAAAAAATTCATTTTCATATTAATTTTGTTAACTTAGGCTGAATATTAATTCAATATTAGCAGGTCCCACAGTGTCGTCATGCTTAGAGCCCCGTAAGGTATTAATCCTTCCTTTTCGACACGTGCACCGAATTCACCATGACCACGATACTTGGTCACTAACGATGGAATGAATTCTCTGAAACATTTACGACTTGTAATGTAGATTTAAAAGTTTCATTGAATTTTTTCGTCCTGAAAAAAGAAACAACCTAGTTTTCAGAACTCGAAAGAAAAAAAAGAGAGAAAAGTCACACATACTACGGTATTTATCGTCTCCAACATGATTTGAGTAGTATACATACCTTTTGCTACACTTACACGCCACTAATCTTTATAAATGAGATTTCTAAAAAGGGATAATTTCACGAAGATGTTATGAATTGCACTTTGACTTCAAAAATATAAAGGATTTGTTTAATAAAGCGCATTTAAATATTCATGTCAAATGCAACCCGCAACACCCATTGTATTTTTGAATCTATATACTCTAGATCCTAAACAAAGGTTTTAGGAACTTAAAAACTTAAATTTTTAGGCCAAAGGCCGCAAAAAACGGTCCCTACACCTTCCTACAGGATGAGCTATTCTTGAACATTCTATTACATTTTTTCTGGTCCGACGTTTCTCAATTCCACCCCCACCCCCCCCTGTTCAGACCCTCTAACATCTCCAACTGCAAGTGAAATTAAACTAATTAATTGATGTCAACGCGATTGAATTACACAGGGGTACCTCTCAACGCGATAATAACGTTAAATAAGAATAGTTTTTATAGACAAGAGTGTATTTTATTGTTATCAATTACAACCAGACTTATCGAAGAAGTGACGGAGGATAACAGTGTTTTGAAGAAAAAGGTTTATTACAGGATTAATATGGAAATGGAAAAATAGGGAATAGGGTGGTGTTGAACTTGCTACGGGACGCTACTTTGACATATTTCGTGTTTTGATCATGTTCGATGTGCAGAATTTTGAAATTGTAAGGTGACGAAATAATGAAGCAAACGGAGAAAATCAAGGAATACCAGGAGTTCATAATGAAATTCGTTAATTTGAGTTGATAATTCAAATTGTTTTATGTAATATGCAGCACCTAGCTATGTAAGAAGTGTCTGTGGTTTTGTTAGATACCTAGAATCTCAGAAAAATACAGAAATATCTGTATTACTAATTTCTAATGTGCCAGAAATTGAAAGGAAACTCTGCAGACTCCGGTCGTTTGAGATTTGTGTGTGGTTTGTTAGAAACAGAACGATTTGGAAAAAATCAAAAAACAATGCAAGTTTCGATTTTGGCTCAAAAATGTAAATATTTGTTTGTGTTATTCCACCTATTCTCATACTGCACGTATCAACTACATTCTCATCGAAAGTGCGTCACTGCTTACGACAGATATGCGACAGCAAGGCTCTAAGGAGGAGGCTGCCCACTATAAAATATTTTCTATTCACATTTTGCGTTATGAAAAACGCATCCGTTTATATCGTACTTTGTTATTTCAGTAAAAGTGAAGACGTTTTAAAAATATTTACTTAATTACAGTGTTATACGTGAGTATTATATTTGTTCTTGTTGAGCAGAGTGTATGCTGCTTTCTGAAAAACCATTGAGTGCGTTTATTTAAGCAGAATTTTTGCTATTGTAGGCCACTAATTACAAATACTTTTATATGGCTCATGATTATCTTTGGAAAGTTCCTAAAACTATTGTTAAAACTGTGAATACTTGAAGCTGACTAAAATTAAGTGTTCATTTGTTTGTTTATTTATTTGTTTGTTTGTTCGCTTCTGCGACTTTAAAATCTAGTTGCCTGCTTTCCCCTTTTGTCATTTGTCTCCTAATTGATCGTTTTTAGTTTACTTGAATGAAAACATATTTTGTTTTTGAAAGAAAAAATATATGGTAGACTACAAGTCCATTTGTGACTATTAAACAGTTTTCGCATTTCACCATTAGAATATGGATTTTGAGTAATAATTTTACAATATTTCTGATAATAAAATCAGTCTCTTCCCTTTACGAACACCGTTACAAATATTTGCCTAAGTAGGCCAATTTGACTTTGATGCTATTCACAAGACCATCCTTTCCACCCTCAGAAATTTCCACTCTAGAGCCCTGTTCCCTCCTCGTGGCTCCTCACATAAACAACGACATTCCCCGCACGCCTGCGATCGCAAACTCCCGACGTCTCTATAGCGCGGGCCAAGTCGGGGGCGGAAGATAAACGGACGGCCGGAGACCCTCCGCCAGCCAACGTCTAAATCGACCGTAAAATATTGGTTATCGACTATTTTATGCCCGACGGTCTATCTTTGCACCGGGATACATTCAACAGGTGTTTCCTTCGATGGAAATAAGTGGAAAGACATTTTACGTCTTTTTTTTATCTGGGAGTAACACTTTCTTCCCCTTCGTGGCGAAAAAAAAATCGAGCAAACGGGAAACCGGAGAGGGTGAAAGGACGAGAGCAAATTTCGCTGGGGAATTGGTCGCGAGAGAAGGCCTCTTTCCACCACTCCCCTCCCCTCGTCCCTTATCTCCGTCAAACTTGTTTCTTTTTCCGATCACCCACCGCCCTGCCGCTTCCCCGCGCCTTTGGAGCCTCGCGGGGGCGGTGCCACGCACAAGGGTTGCCGGGGTGTGTTCGGAAACGCAACAGGTTGTTGCTGCAAGGGCCCGCGCAGCTCTTTTGCCACCCCTATTTCCTCCCTTCGCTTTCACCCTCTCAACCCCTAACCCTTGTCGATCGGAAAAGCATTTGTCGAACTCAATAAAGAGCCCGTGTCGGGGAAATAAAAAAAAATGCGCTCGCTCGGCGGTCCCCTTTCAGAAAGGGGGAGGAGACGATGGAGGCGGCGACGGCGTGGGCGGCATCAAACATGCAGGAAATTGAATAAAAAAGAGGACGATCGCTGAATTTCGATTCGAAGGGGGAGGAAACGCTGTGAACATCAAACATTCGACAATAAAATCTCCGAAAAAAAAGAGGAAGAACGGATTCACGTCCCGCACGCCACTTCGGCGCCGATGTCGGGGTGGGAAAACGGGCCGGGGGTGGGGAAGGGTAGTCGAAATCACGGGAGCCGACACTTCGGTGTGCGGAAAGGAAGGGGGATGGGGGAAAAAAATAAATCTCTGACAGAGAGGCGCCGTCGACGGGATTTGGGCAGATTGAAGGATGAAGCGGCTAATCGCTTTGGCTGGTTCGCTCGCTGCCCCGCCCCCGCCACCACCGCTGCCGCTCCCAGCCGGGTGGATTGCCACTTTGATTAATCCTCCAAAGCTTTTCAATAACGTCAATTGGGGCGCCGACAGAGAGCGCTGAAAGGGCGGCGTGGGCGTCGCAGTCGCTCCCGAGGCGGTCGCCAGCCCTGCCAGGCGGAGCGTTCCAGCGGGCGTGCCACAAGGCTTTCACGCGGCCACGGATTGGAACGGCGGCGGGTTTATTGTTACCGAAAATTAATCTTGTTTCTGGTGGATGCTGTCTAACTGCTTTACGCTTTATTTGTGCATCTGGACACAACGCAATAAAGAGCAACGTAAAATATGTAACTGTGGCTTTAGAGATTGGAAATAAGACTTGTAAAATACGTTCATATGATGCGAGAACTTCATTTAAACGGAAGAATAATGTGCGGAAAATGTTAATCGTATTTGCTTTTAATTCTGATAAAATTAAGAGGCTTTATTTGACTATTTCCGTTATCACAATATTCTGTTGTGAAGTTTCTAAGTAGTGTTTTAAACTAAATATAAACAGATAATAGAGGAGCAATAGTGTTTTTCCATATCTCAATTTCCAAATGATATAAATCATCATTTACTGTTCACACTGAGATACGTGGTGAGATGAGAGGGTGTTATCTTTACAAGATAAAATAGACACATTTTTTGATTTATGATCTTTACTATCTCTTTCGCGATGACTTTTACCATTTTGTCTTAGTAAGAAAATTATTTCACCTGTAAATTCGCAATGATCTTTTAATAAAAACAATCAAAATTTTGACTATTCATCCAAAATAATTATTAACTTGAAAAATATTTTGTCACTTCTACCCCTCGGTGTTGGGGCCAAACACACCACTAAACCTCTATTTTCCATCCCACAGGATAATGAGACATCAGCTGTCTATTTTATACATTAAAACTACACGTTGCTAACACGTTTCCGTTCCGAAATCCTTCCAATTAATGTTGCTGGGATGTGCCAAGATTCATACTCTTGGCACATTTTGGCGGCACGAGGAAATCCTTAGTACCGGATCGCATCGTATAAAGTATTTGCCACGTGACGGATTATGTATTAATGGTTAGTGAAGAAGAGATACAAGGGACTGTGAGATGTCCACTATACTACGAACCCAGGTGACAACATTCACGCCTTAAGCAGGATTCGAACCCACAATCTTTGGGAAGGGCTTTTATGCGCACCTGCTTCATCAAGAGAAGCATTGAATATCGTTCTTGGAAAATCTGTCTGGTATGAAAATACCCTTGCGAATACCAAATGATAATCTGGACATTCATTTCCATTCTCGGCACTTTTCCTCCTGGAAGAGATAAGAATTAAAAATAAAATATCCTTTCGTGGCACGCAACAGAAGTTCTCCTCGGAACATTGGTTTAAAAACCAGCACCGTACATCTTCATTTTCTGCGCTCCGCCGGCAACCTCTGTTCCCCCACCACCGCCCTTGTCGCCTCCAGGCCGCTTCTGCCACCGCGGTCGCTGACACCGCCTCCTCCTACAACCTCCGCCGCCGCCGCCCCTGCCGCTGCCTCCATAGCCGTCCCGCCCGCCCCCCCCGTCCGCCCCACCTTCCACCGCTATGGACCACCCTGTACCATCGGCACCCGACTTCTGCCACCCCCCCCCCCCGTGGGCGCCTCTCCAGTCGTGCCCACCACTGTCGGCCTCTGGGTTGCGGCCACGGCCTTTGCCACCGGTACCCCCGCAGCCGCAGTTGGTCACATCTTCGTCGACATCAACGCTGCTACCGCTCCACATCTTCCGACATCGTCCCCCCGCCGCCCCCACCGCCACCCACCGCACCGCCACCGCCCCGCCGCGCCACCGCAACCACCACCACCACCTCCACCGCTACATCACTGCCACCACCGCTCCCACGACCTCCGTTAATTCCACCGCCTCCATCGCCACCTTCTCGCCCCCCCCGCCCCCCCTCCCCCCCTCCAGCGCGCGCTTCGCTGCCCCCCTCCCTCCCTCTCCCCTCACCGCCTCCCCCGAGCGCTACACTTCGCGCCCACGACGCGCTTGCCACGTTCGTCAGTGCTCAGGGCAACTGATGGCACTGCATGCCTCTGACCGAGAGAAACTAGGGTTGGAAACCTGACACTTACTTTTCAGCTAGGTCGAATTCAGGCGCTGTCTGGAGGAGAATTCTAGCGGCCGGCAGCTCTGATCGGTAGTTTTCCGTGGTTTCTCCGATCGACACCAGGCGAATGCCGGAGCAATACCCTAAGAAACTACCGATCACAGCGGCCGGCCGCTAGAATTCTCCCCCAGACAGCGCCGGAAATCGATTGGTTTGGTTTTTTCGTGTTTCCGGGCGCGTCAACAGCTTTGGTCATTAGTCCCGTTAGTGTAATGAATGTTTTTTTTCTCGGGAGATGGATGGCGGGGGAAGATCACCGCCATCTCACCCTACCGTCGGTTAGTGGGGTTTCCCCCTAACCAGGTCTCTCCCACAAGCGGGCACCGCCCCAGCCGGGACAAGCTCTAAGCTCCCGACCGGTCTCCCGGAATATGTGGTAGTGTACTGCATGTTAGTGTAAGTGTGTGTGTGAGGGGAGAGGATAGGACAAGGAAGAGGAAGGATAGATCGCGCGCGGTTCGGGGCCCGTTTGGTATGGTACTGCTCCGGCATTCGCCTAGTGTTGAACGGAGAAACCACGGAAAACTACCGATCAGAGCAGCCGGCCGCTAGAATTCTCCTCCAGGCAGCGACTGAATTCGCCTTGCTGAAAAGCTAGTGTCGAAAGTCCTGCCGCCGTCGGAACTGGAACCTAGGACCCCCGATCAGAGGCACTGCAGTGACATCAGTTGATGAACCACCGCTCCCGTTTATTTCCTTCGCCATCCTTGTTCTAGCTTCACTTACTTTCATGCACTACACAACCACTCGTGTCAGAAGACCAGTTGGGTTTACAGCTTGTCCCGGCTGGCTTGATGCCCAGTTGGTGGGAAAAACCTGGATGGGAAAACCCCGCAAGCAGGCATGTAGGTCAGAGTCGGATCTCATCCAGCAGGATCTCATCACTACCTCCCTTGAAGAAAAGATGTATTTAACTTACGGGAATAATGAACATAGCATTTAGCACCCCCGGATAAACGAAATAATGAATCAATCAATCTCGCCATCGAAATTGTTTTCGTATCATCAAGCTTCATCCTTCAGCTTTTTAATATTCTGCAGCATTCTACATGAAAAAATCTAAGGTCATACAAAAAACGCTTCCGAATTCAGAACATGCAAAGTTGGTATATTCCCTTGTTCATTTTCGTGTCGCATGAAAAAAGTTAGTGTGTGAATTTGTGGAGACACAAGTCCTTCATGTTTTTCGCCTATCCTCCCCAGACGTTTGCTCTACACATCCAAAACCCATTTCTACAGTCTGGTTTTCATTGTTTTTCGTCATGTGTCGTCAGGCTCTCTCATTGTGCCACCACCTACCCTTTTCTTATTAGATTCACCCATCGTGATTCTTCTTTGTATACGAGTTTCCGAATTATTTGTATCACGATTCTTTGGAAATTTTTTTCATCTCGTCTTTTAGTATCCTCACCATATAGTTCGCGTTTGTCTTGCAAACGTGGTAGCCTACTTCAGAATCTGTGTAACCAAAACAAACTTAGAATGGCGATGCATTTCGCTATTTTGTGATTTTATTATAATGGGTGCCATCGATGTATTTTTGCTCGCCCTTAATCTTCTTTCTTCGGTTGGTATAGTATAGTATCATTCAGCCCATAATCTTATGTGTTTTATAGTATCCTGTAACTACTATTATCAGAAATCAATAATTCCTTATCTATTTACCAAGATATTATTCATCGCTGAACTATTCCTGCAGTACAATTCTCAAGATTATGAACCATTTCCATAAACAGTTGTTTACATCTAGTACCTTTATGTACGCAATGAATAGGTTTTAACCTAGTTTATCTAGTGATGCATTGTGTTCTTAAACCAGTTCCGTTACTTCCTTCGCCATTTGATGCATATCCATCTCCCATTACCTCAACTGCATCTACCACCCACCCTCGACCCAAGGCATTCTCTCCTGCACTTCCCTGCTTCCCTTTCAGGTCACGCCTCCATTCTCATTCCTGCTCTTCTCGCGTATCCAAGACCATCCCCTCTTTCTTGACTTCTTGTCTGCATCTCCCACTCATTTCGCGCGTACACTTACTCATAGTCCCGCAAGCTTCTACTTTCTCTCCTACGCTATTCCACTTCCCATTTTTCCTTAACCGTCCAGAAGTTTCGAAATCTCCTTGTCCATCCCGAACCTTATCTCTCTCCCAGGCCATCCCATTCTTCCCGCTTCTCCACGACCATCCCGCAACTCCTTTCTCTCATCTCTCGGCTATACCCCTTCCTCCTTGGTCATTCTACACTCCCTCTCTCTCCAAATCCATCCCGCACCTCCATTCCTGGACACGACGTATATACCCTTTCTCCTAGATTATCTCGCACTCCCAAAATCTCCTAGGCCATCCCGTACCTTTCCTCTATTCTAAAAGAGTACCCCTTCCGCCAGGCCAAACACCACTTTCTCGGTATCCCACCCCCCCCCCTTCCCCACCCACTTCACTTCACTTCTCCAGCTTGCTTTCCCGCTCTAATCCCCCCCCCCCCCCCCTTACGCTCCCCGCTCTAATCCACCCGCCCCGCCCACTCGCCCGCGCCGCCCCTCCCCGCCCTCCCGAAAGCCCCTCCGCCCGCCCCTCCCGGCGGCTCCGCTCCGCTCGGCCGCGCGACGCGAGGGCCCATTGTGCTGTCGGCGAGGCGTATGTCACCGGCGGGCGGCGTTAGCACCTCACCGCCCGCGATGTAACTCGCCCGCCCGCCAGCCTGCCTGCCTTCACTTCCGCTCATTATGGCCTGCCGTTCTCACCCACCTGCCGCCACGCGGCGAATCTGGGGCCAGGGCTGCACACCTCCCGCCACAGCGCGCCGCACCTACACCACCTTCAAGTCCGCTTTTTCGCTATGGACGGGACTTCACTTTCTTTGCAGCGGCAAATATAAAGCGACGAAGCGATGAAGATTTCGCCTTCCCTAACTCTTTCTCTCCGTGAGATATAAATCTTGATTCAAGTGAAGATTCACTACCACTACCTTATGAAATAGATATAACTCCTTATCTGTCTCTACCCTTCTCTCTCTTACTCAATTTGCACCCCAACTTCAGAAAACATTGCTTAACCGTCTATTTAATATTACCAGTTTGCGACAGTGAATCATCTTCTTGGTAGAAGCTGATCAGAGAGGAAAGGCCCTTAGGAGCTCCGATGATCATCATTATTCGATATGATCGCTTTGCGATACCGAGTTCAATGGTTAGCCTAAATATTGTCAGTAGAAATTTCGGTTATTAAGTGAAATTACTTAATTCAAACAAGCGTATTAAAAAATTTGCACAATCGACTCTAATTTCTTCTACACTAATTTTCTTTCATGTACAAGTATCTCTTCTAAATCTCTTCGCATATCCCAAAACAACACAATTCTTGTTCTGGCTTGACCTTTTACCCGCTTGGTTCATCTGCTTTTATTTATATGATTACTGCCGTTTATTTATATGATTTATTTATATTTTACTGTCGTCTTTTTGTTATTCGTTTTGTTTGTGTGTTGTTCGCTACCTCTAGCGCTTTCATTTTGTAAAATTAGCACGTAAGTTACCTTTATTGATGTAAGATTAATTTCCATCAATAAAATCAACATTGACTGACGCATATGTAGTAATACGTAAGCAAATAATCTTAGGTAAATAGTGAATTAATAATGCAACTTAAGTATTTGAAATAAATCAAATTCTGCCGATTAAGTCTTAAGACTGAGAGGAGAGAAGAAAACGTGCGTACACACAAATTAATGAAATAAAAAATAAATTAAAATTTGTATCTTTTGGTATTCATGTCGAGCCTGGATTTTGAACTGATTTTGCATTCCAAACTTTTATAAAAACCCGTAGAAAATGGAGCTTTCTAGTCATCAATTTTTTACGTTTCTTAAAGAAGTACTCCTAGGTTTTCAGTCTTCCAGAAATCCATTACTAAAAACTAGATTTTTACCCACGCTTTGTATCTCCAGTATCAGTAAAGGTATGTGTTAGAGGTGAAAGAGAAGCGCAGAGAGTAGGTTGTGAGAAAGAGGTATCTCCGACTGTGCCTAAGATTTCTAGTTCAATTCTAGTAGGGAACGCAGAGAATTTGCGTTGGTAATAAGGGTACTAAAATTGCAGTTGCAGAACATTTGAAAAGTTAGGTTTGCTAATGATATTGCAGTTATTTTTATTCATAGATATTTGATCCGTGGAAGTCAAACTACTGGTTTGAAACCTGTATAATTTCATCTGTAATTTAGAAGAATAATAACCAGTTGAATTAAACGTAAATTAATAGCATATTTCAGTTGTCTCCATGGAGTCAGGGCTTATCTTCGAGTGGTAGACATGACATTTGGAAAGAAAAAATCGTTACATTTTAACTATTTTTCTTTTACGAGATAATTTCCGAATTATCAACCTTTAATTGGTAAAACTAGACAGTGATTTACAAAGAAGATTGACAAAATTTATTGTCTTTGTTTCATGCGAATCAAGTGTAAATCTCCACAAACCATCACCAGTAGCGCGTCCCAAACACACCAAAACATTTGAAGTTCTCCTTCACAACGCCGGCACACCTGGCGAGTTCAACGCACACTGCACACGAGTTGATGCCTCACACGTGAAGGTTTACCCATCCCTGACTAATTGAGCAGGAGCTATCGGGGTCCTACTTTAAAGACCATTACTTACTTGAGATCTTGAACACAAAAATCCAACAAAGAAGCAAAGATTAATTTTTGCCTCCACAGTACGCACTGCGATTTCTCATGGTTAAGAGGTTCAATGTTCCTTAAAAAGCGGAACAAAAAAAACGCCGTGCACTGCGCGCACGTCACGATAGAGCACTGATAACGATGTAAAGCGGGGCTGCAGAGCGGCTGCTCCGAACAATTTACAATGAATGCTCATTATCCGTGGCCAACAATTGCTCATGAATTATGCGGCGGTGCTCAACCACGCCGCCCCCACCGCCGCACACGGGCCGTGACGCCTCCGCTGAAGGTGGAAGAGGAAGATGCGGCGGGTGGGCTGAGGCAACGGGGGCGGAGGCTACCCCCCCTCCAGTGGTAACGCATCACCGACAGCCAACTCTGTGTCATACTGTGAACAAATCTGCATGCGCTGTTCGAGATTCGGTCCACTCGTGTTAATTTGCGGATGGCGAAAGCGGATGTTTGAGACACTTCATTGTTGTGTTTTCTTCTCCCTCCACAGTTCCATCAGCATTTGTTTTCTTCACCACCATCTTTACCGTCATCGATAATTGTCAGTTTATCTCCTCGTCATTATCCATGGTAAAAGTCGACATGAAAAACAGTACTCGCATACAGTTAATGGAGGTGTGTATTATTAGTTGCTCTTTGGCTAGCTGAAATGGTAAATACTGAATGCAGTGTAGATGATTATTTAATGATAAAAGTTTGTACTGCAATCCAAAGATTTGTCAAGAAACGTGACCTGAAAATATTAATAACTAAATATTTAATTAGAAATTAAGGTTAACTATACTAAGTTCTGTGCTATTCCTGAAGTTAGTGTCAACTATGCTTTGAACGTTAGCAATTACATTTTAAACAGTCAAAATAACGTAATACTCACTTACATTAAGAGAAAAAATCTGCTCTTCTAAAAACATTTGATTCCACCAAAGGTAATTAAAATAAAAAAATTTTTAAAAAAAAAAAATTAAGCAATTGCAAATTAGTGTTTGCCCTTTTCCTCCCAATCACCTGTTTGGGTCAATTTGGGAAATTTCTTCGTTCGCTAATACACTTGATTTTGATAACAACAGAATGGTCAGGCCTCTCTTTCTGCGTTTGCCGTCGCAACCGTCGTAACTTACCGCAAACAAGCGGTAGTTCCAGCGGTAACCCCGTCACGACCCGTGACTCCAGTTTTTCTGTGACAACAATTTCCGTTTTGCGCGGCCATTCGCCCGGAGGCAGATATGTATCTTGTCGCATTTTTCTCCTCTAAGGAAGCACTTTTCCACTATGGACAAGTATCACTTAACAGTTAGTTTTAGCACCATTCACATGTTGGTATCTGTAGTGTTGATGACTATTCAAAAGCATATAGGATTTATTTAAAAATCAATTTACTTATAATGGATTGATTGATTGATTTTTTCGTGTTTTCGGGCGCGTCAACTGCTTTAGTCCTTAGTCCCGTTAGTGTAGTGCATGTTTTTTCTCGTGAGAAGCCGGTGATCTCCCTTGCTGGATGGCGAGATCCGGCGCCGACCTACCGTCGGCTAGTGGGGTTTCCCCCTAACCAGGACTTTCCCACTAGCGGGGCACCGCCCCAGCCGGGACAAGCTCTAAGCTCCCGACCGGTCTCCCGGGATATGTGGTAGTGTAGTGCATGTTAGTGTAAGTGTGTGTGTGTGTGTGTAAAGGGAGAGGATAGGACAAAGGAGAGGAAGGACAAATCGCGCGCGGTGCGTGGCCCGTTTGATAGGGTACTGCTCCGGCATTCACCTGGTGTTGATCGGAGAAACCACGGAAAACTACCGATCAGAGCAGCCGGCCGCTAAAATTCTCCTCCAGACTACTTATAATGGAATTTTTATTGTTCATGTTATTTTGGGATGAAGATTTTGTAACAATACATTAAAATTGATTGAATTATTCGATTCAGGAGCTTCAATTCACTGTTTGATGCTGGCAAATAACTTTATGCGTAATATTTATAAGTTCAGTGGTATTATTGGGTTAGTACAAACCAAAATGATTGTGCTAAAACATGTACTAAATGTTGAATCAACATCGTTGGCTCTAGTAACAGGATGGGTTTTCTTGAGTGTCTTCTTCTCGTAATAAAACCATTGATTAAATAACTTTCAATAATGTTTATATTTTTATTCGCAGTAATACGTAGAGACAAGTTTTATTCTCTGAATGATGTATTCCTTTCTCGACTTTATCAATAATGCCAAATTTCTTGAATTTACTTTTTGCAATAAACTAAGCTTGAGGTGATAAAATGATAGCCCATTAATTTGCTAAAACAAAAATAAATTGCATATGAGACGCTTTGTAAGAATCTTAATCCAACATTGTAATTTTCTAATACTAAACGTCTCTGAGTAGAGGCATATCTAATTTCTTGTGCCCTCTTGGGGCAAGAAGTTTAAGAGGACCTATTCTCATATTAACTGGTCAATATTTACCATACATTAACCGTTAAACCGTATTATTTATTAATAAATATATTTTAAGATAATTTCATGGCAGGGTTTTGATGATTTCTGACAAGCCCTCCAACTAAGCCACATGCATAGAGCAGCTAAGCATGGTTTTAGATTACGATTTGAACCCACGCAGGTCATGTATACGCCCTGACCAGGAGTGTACATTGCCTTAGCAATCACGGCGAAATCGACATCTGGCATTCAGGAATGAAAAAAAAAAAAGAAAAACTTGCTTGTGTGTTTCTTATAGAATGTCTATGTCTATTGACGAAATAAAATTCGTAAAGTAATTGAACAAACATTGAAACAACGCCGCCGCCATTTCCGTTACCAGATGGTAACACTGGGCACTAATGGATTAAAACACAATGAAATGGTGAACAATAACCATCATCCAGAGATTTTTCAGAAACGGCTACATAAATTTGTATGAGACCGTTATGCTCCTGGACAGGCCCATTCCTGATAAATCCACATTTCCGGCCACCAGAAATTCAAAATCCATGTGAGAGATACATCTCCTCCATTTTACTGTCAACAAACACCATTTCCCAACGAGCGATGCGCACAAACACTTCTAGATCTCGGCGTCATGCAAATGTGAGGCGCTCTGACTGCACACGTACGACTTTAAGACCTCCCGATGCTATCACCGGTGAAAACGGACTCTTGAGCTGGCGCGGCATTTCCCAGGCCAACGTCACTTCCGCATCCGCTGGCGTATGAGGCTCCGCCCACGCGGATGCCTCCGCGGTGGTACGGCACAGAGGGCACTGGAGTACTTCCTCGCATCCTGCAGTCCCAACATCGTGCACCGCCCCCACAACACGCCGGTTTTAGGTGTCATAATATTGAGATAGCTGCTAATGAATGGATTGAATTGTGCTGCTGGCACTTCCGTCCGTGTATGCGGAGGATTCTTCATTTTCCTCTCTCTTATTCTTCGTGAATATTTGTGATCAAAACTTGAAAGTGAAGATTATTAACAGAGGATTAATTTCTTCTTTGTAGTAGCGCCTGATACGACGATGTAGACGAACTCATTTGCGTAGTTGAGGATATGGGGCGAGGATATAAGTGAAACATGAATGGAAACGCGAATGAAGACATATTTAGAGATTATATCGTGACAGAATTGGATATGAGCGGATGGTGGTTGTCGCAGACTCGGGCAAAGGACGTCTGGGACAGAGCGGCGTAGTTGAGGATATGGGGCGAGGATATAAGTGAAACATGAATGGAACCGGGGCGGGGACACGGGCGGGTCAGCGGGCGGACAGGGCGGGGACAGGGGCGGGGACAGGGGCGGGGACAGGGGCGGGGACAGGGGCGGGGACAGGGGCGGGGACAGGGGCGGGGACAGGGGCGGGACAGGGGCGGGGACAGGGGCGGGGACAGGGCGGGACAGGGGCGGGGACATGGGCGGGGACATGGGCAGGGACAGGGCGGGACAGGGGCGGGGACATGGGCAGGGACAGGGGCGGGGACAGGGGCGGGGACAGGGGCGGGGACGCGGGCGGGGACGCGGGCGGGGACGCGGGCGGGGACGCGGGCGGGGACGCGGGCGGGGACGCGGGCGGGGACGCAGGTGGGTCGGGGACGCGGGCGGGGCGGGGGCGGGGCGACGCCCCGGTCGCGAGCGAAAGCGCAAACGGGGACGCGAGCAGGGGAATCGAGCAAGGCGCTATCTGCTCCACAGGTAACCCGAGGTGCCGCGAAGAAAGCCGCTGTTGAGGAAGTCGTAACCGCGAGAGCGCCACCAGCGGTGCGCGAGCGGGGCTAGCGGTTCCGAGGCACCGGACCGTCGCGCGGGCGGGGGCGGCGGGCGCGAATCGCCCACTGATGGATCGCTGACTGCGTGAATAAGTAAGCGCGCGCACAACGCTGGGAAACTCTCTGCTGAGTCCGCAGCGCACTTGAACGTCTCCCCGCCTCTTTTGTTCTGGGCATCGCGCGAGCAAAGCAATGTTGTACGGCTGCGGGTAAGATGTTCGGGTTTAGTATCTTTCCCGTAATTATAATGCGTTATCATCGTGAGAAAATTCTTAGAAAATAGTTGGGGTAAAATTCTTCACTCGTTTCTTACATTCATTTTCAGTTAACACATTGATTTAAAAGTGTAAAATGAATCAAGTGAATTAAAAGGAATGCAGTTTTAAAGATGATCCTGCCAATAATATATTGAGAGGTTTCTATCTCAGAAATCACGAAGAAATCTTATGGTTGTTTTGTAAGTTGGAAAGCATTTTAGCGCTAATTAGTAATATAATTTCCTTTAAATGTGTATTAACCAATAGATAATTACACTTAGTTATAAAAATTAAAGCATAAACCCATTGTAATGAACTGACGGTAATTACCTACACTGAAGTATATATTTTCTTGATTTTCACATTAGTACAAATATATAGACCTGAAATATTCGAAAAAATAAAGCCCTGAAATCATTCAATATCTACGTAAATACCGCTTTCAAGCAAGACATTCGGGGCCTTTTATTTCGGCTATTCTGTGACCAAAGGCACACACGCTGATCAAACACGTAATCAAGTGCTGTGCCTTCAGTAAGCGAACGGGCCAGCCACGAAACCTCACTGACCGCAGAGCCCCCGACTCTGGCGGTGATCGCCTCCTCGGGACTTTGGCGATCAATTGCCGGCAAACTGGCTGCATTCCAGCCGTCCCCGCCTCCGCTCCCGCCGCCGCCACCGCCGCCCCCACCCAGGAAACCCACGTCGGCGCGGCGTACCGGCGGTGCACCGCTGCGGGGAACCACAGGGGCAGCCGTGGGCGCCTCTTCGTCTTCCACGTGATCGAGTGGCAGGAATGCCAACCTACCCTCAGCCAATATCACTCCTCCGCCGAACCAGAATCGTTTGTCGGCGGTGGCGGCCGCTAAGTGAAGTGCGTGATCTTCATTTGGAGCCTTCGGCGCCGCCAGCAGAGCTACCATGCCGGGGCGCTCGCCCGTAAATTTCCCTCGGTCGATAAATTTCCCCCGAACGCATCGGCGCAACAGGAGGCTGTAGAGGGCCAAGATTTACTGTGTTGTTGATGATTAAAGGCAAAAACAATGGGTAATTTCATGAGGATCGACAAAGAGAGTTCCATGATTGTGAAAAATATTTCAATTCACAAAATGATTGTTTCATTTTTCTTTTACTTCATTAGCTTCAAAACTAGAATCTTTTAAAATTCGCTTAAAAATATAAAACACAAAAATACATGTATCTCATAGTCAAATTATATCACTATCCTCCATCTAAAGACATATGATATCGACAGACAGTCGGTAGTCTGTGGTGGCGGTGGTGGTGATGGCTGTAATGGTGGTATTTTTCGAGAGAAGTTGATTTGTTTGATATTAATTGAAGTTTGATATTTATTGGGTCCCTTAGACAAAGTCGCGAACTATAAATTCTTCGCGACCGATAAATTTCCCGTACAAACTGCCTTCCTCTCTTGACTGTCGTAACAGGAGGCACGACGGAGTATGGATTAAGGCTTTCTCGATCAGCAAGATACCATGAATCCATAGTAACGCTGGCATGAGGGATACATAGCTCATTTGATTTCCCAAATTATCTTAAATATTATAATTTAAGATAATATCTTTTTAAAATAAAATATGTATTCATTTGTTCTGAATATCATTTACACTCTACACTAATTTCCATGAAAATTTGAGAGATTTGGGTTTATAATTTCTATCACGACAACTTACGTTAAAGAATGGAAGCGAAGTTGCTTTATAAAACGCTGCAGAAATGTTTATCTCGTAAAATGTAATGGATCTTCACATTCCTCAACAAATATTCATGACAGAACACGTGGTCAATATTGTTGAAGCAGTTACTGATTTTTCAATAACGTGGTCCCTGGAGAAAAATCTGAAACTCCAGACCTTGAATTTCGCTTCGTTTGATAATTGTTAGTGGATGTCCTTGTTAATTAGCCTCGCCGCCACTGAGGAGTTACATTAAAATATTTTCTTCGTTAAATACTAATATAATAACATGTAGTATTTAGCGTTAGTATAAGCGTTAGTATTTAGAGTTAGTATTTAGCGAGGTATCATAGATTTCTCGAGATATAATTTTAATTTTACATATCAATTGGCTTACAAGTGTTTTGTAATATGTAGTGTACCAGATCACCTCTGTAACAAAACCGGTTTGTTCAGTAACAATAAAAAGCAGTGCTTTTAGGTTAACTAAGTAATTTTAATACGAAGGGATGAATGTTGTTGGTTTGTGTATGTTAGGTTTAAATATCTTGTGGATTTTCCTATTCTCCTCCCTCGTCTCATCCTTCACCGTCTCACCTTTCCCCCTGACCCTTCCTCCTCACCCTTCCTACCTCGCCGTTCTCCACCTCTCCCATTCCCTTTCTCAACTTTCTGCTCAGCCCTCATCCCGCCTTTTCGCCTTCTTTGCCACCACTTCCTCCACACACACGCTTCTCCCATATCCCGCTTACCCTCCTCAGCTTCCTGCCCACAGTGCCTGTCGTTTCCACCTCCCACTCACAGTTCTCGGCATCCCACTCTGCCTCCATCCTCGGCCCATCGCCTCGCTTCGCGGCCGCGCCCCGACCCCGACCTCCCAGTGCGCGCGATTCGCGGAACGGCGCGGCGCGCCATTCACAGAGTATTAATTCGCAGGCCGCGTCTTAGCGCCGCGCCTGCACCCCCCCCCCCCCCCGGGCCATTTGCACCCCGGGCCATCGCGCCACCGCCGGTGCACAGCGCCTCTCCAGCACCCAACTATCGTCCCTGCGGCACCCCAAGATGGCCCTCGCGCCACCGCCGGTTGCACAGCGCCTCACTCCAGCACCCAACTATCGTCCCTGCGGCACCCTCCAGATGGCCATCGCGCCACCGCCGGCTGCACAGCGCCTCACCCAACACCCAACTATCGTCCCTGCGCACCCCAAGATGGCCATCGCGCCACCGCCGGTTGCACAGCGCCTCACTCCAGCACCCAACTATCGTCCCTGCGGCACCCCCAGATGGCCATCGCGCCACCGCCGGTTGCACAGCGCCTCACTCCAGCACCCAACTATCGTCCCTGCGGCACCCTCCAGATGGCCATCGCGCCACCGCCGGTTGCACAGCGCCTCCCTCACTCCAGCACCCAACTATCGTCCCTGCGGCACCCCAGATGGCCATCGCGCCACCGCCGGTTGCACAGCGCCTCACTCCAGCACCCAACTATCGTCCCTGCGGCACCCTCAGATGGCCATCGCGCCACCGGTTGCACAGCGCCTCACTCCAGCACCCAACCATCGTCCCTGCGGCACCCCCAGATGGCATTTCCACAGGCTGGGACTCCCTCGCTTCCTGGATCTATCAACCCATAACATTTCACCCCATCATTTTCACCATTTCTATTGCCAGTGCTATGGGATGGCCATTTCTACACAATTCACCTTTGCTACTGCCTCCATCATCATGATCATGATCTTCATGATCATAGTGATTTGCACTGCAGCACACCACCACATCCACTGTCTTCGGAATGGCCATTTCTCTAGCCTAGTTTTGGCGGGCCCTACGCCTACACCAATTAATTGCCTCCGCCTGGCTCTGCACTCGTTGCACCATCGCTTCGTTTCCACGGTTTCACTATTGTGACTGTCTTACGGAGCTCCTGCTGTTGTTGCTAGTTTCCTGCATCCGCAAGGTGCTCTCTCCATGTTTGAATGAAACAATCAGAGACCAAAAGGGTGCTTTTCCACCAACTTCTGGGCAAGCGCTTTCCCTCTAGCAGACCCTATCCCTCGCCGCTTCTTCTCTACCTACTACCCCTCAAGAAAGAGCATAATATCTAATCTCACAGCGTTCGTCTTCACAAAACAGTTACTGTTTGCATTCCAAACATTTAAATCTCACCGTTCTCTGTATATTTGTAACGGTTGTCTCTACAACATTCCTCATTGTCACTCTCACTTTACCAAACTGATAAATTAAAGAATCGTTGTGTGCCAAACGGTTTTATCTTCCATATCAATCATATGACTTATATGAATTTTACAAACAGGTTACCTATAAACCCTTTTCCAAACATAGCAGTTGGTATTCCTTCAGCTATTAAGATTAACAGCTATGCATATTCCTTGCATAAATCCATATGATCCATAAATTTTATAAACATTTTCGAGATTTTCATGCAGAGAATTCTCTTTAATAGTTCAACATTTAGCATTTTTTGCGTCATAACATGTGTCGTTTAGTTTACGTACTCCAACCATGTCATCCTGCAGATTTTGGCAAGTTTTTGCAATACATGTTCAGTATTCCAGTTTATTCTATCTCACCAAAAGTTTCAATACTACATTGTTCACTTAATTAGGAGACGAATCCAAATATCAAGTAATACGTAATCATTCCTCACGAAGAATTCTTTTCATAACTGGTCAATAAAAGTACATCCCTTAGCAATGCATTATATTGTAATCCGTGCAACATTTTTATCTTTCTTTGCGTATTACGAACCCTCCACAGAAACACTGTTATTAAACCCGTCCCCGCCCTCTCGCGCCCTTTCTTACGGCTGCAAATCCGCCCCGAACGTCGCGAAGACGCGGAGCGCAAGTTGCGTCGCAGCGCGCGCCCAAAGGCCACCGATTCCGCTCCGATTCCCAGCGCCAATCCGCGGCGCGCAACTTGCCGTCTGCCATTAGTCCCCGCACGGGGCGCCGCCTTCAGTTCTGCAAGCGGAGCGGAAGCTAGCCCGGGGCACTGTCTTTCGCTGCCGCTCGCCCCCGCCCCCGCCCCGCCGCCGCACTACCTGAGAAATATCAGAGAGCACGAGACGTACAGCAATATAGGAAATGTCTCCCAAGGGGATATGATAAAGTTTGGAGGGAAATTTTGCAGCAATTCGTCGTCTGCGACCTGAAGCTCTCTCTCGGCGAGGGGGGGGGGAGGTGGAGGAGTTGGATGGGAGACGGGGAGGGGTGGAGCTGGAGGAGTTTCGGAAGTATAGCGCGAGCTCACCGGCGAGATACAGACGATATTATATACATAGCGACGGAGGTATGTCTGTGTGTACATGATATTAGACGGGTCTAAAGATTCCTACTTCTCCGCTGCTGCCACCGCCGTCGCCGCCGGCTCGCCGCCGCCACCGCCGCCGCTAAACTTTCCAATTAGCCCAGAAGGCGAGCCGCCGGCGGGAGCGGCGGTGGCGGGCGGCGGCGGCGGAGGCGGCGGAGGCGGCAGTGGTGGCGGCGGCGTCTTCCCAGCCAGATTACTATTCACGTCAAACCGGCGGGGCCGGGCCAGCGCGCGGACGCGAAGCAAAAATGAGCTGTCACAGAGACGGCAGCTTTGCCCGCCGCCGCTCCAATGACAGCTCGGTGGGGCGCGGGAAGGGAAGGGTTGAGCGAGGGCGGACGCGACGCGCGCTCTATCGATGCAGCATTTGGAGGGGAAGGAGCTGCAGAAGATTATCGCAAACTGAAGCTGAAGAGCCGTTGATTGGTTTGGTCGGCCAAGAGGAGGAGGAAAAACAAATGAGATGTCAAGCGGGGAATGAATTTGTACTTTCAGCAGGTTTGGGCGATTAGGAATATCAGATCAAAGTATATAAAATAAGAAAGCTCAAGGAATCTGCAGAAGAGGGATATGAAGGACAAAGATTCTGAAAGCAAAGAAAGGGGAAGACGTACAGAAAAATGGAAAATGAGAAGAAATTTAAAAGGAAGGAAAAAAAAAAAAAGGAAGGAAGGAAGGAAAAACGGCAGAGTGACACACAGGGAGAGCTATGTAGAAAAAATGTGCGTGTGTGTATGTGTTTGTGCAAGAGAGAAGAGAGAGAAAGAGAAAGAGAGAGAGGGAGAGAGATTTAGGAGAGAAGAGATAACAAGAAGAATCAAGATAGCAAAAAAATTAAATGAGAACAAGAAAACGCAGAAAATCAGAAATATAAAACAAAAAGAACAACCACGCAAACATTTGATACACGGAAATCATAGCTTGAAGCATCGCATGAAGAAAATGTAACGGCTGCTTCAAGGACACGAGAACAGCAAATGGTTACACCGAAGAAAAAACAATAGAAGACTCTTGGAAGAACGCCGACGATGCGACGCGAATGAGCACCAACGCATCTCCAGACTCGCTGACCAGCAGAAGTTGCGCCTTCGCCACCCTTGCAGCGCTGAGTGAGTAAGTAAGAGTATTTCCTCATTCCGCGCGTATCAACTACTTTGATCATTATTCCTAGGAGTGTAGTGCATGTCATAGCCAGCAAGATGCAATGTTATTTCCCTGCAGGAACGGTAGATCAGCGGCGATGTAGACCTACACCGCCGATGTAGATCGTGCGGTTTCTCTTAGAGGTATCGCCCCCAACAATACATCACTCCAGCTCTGCGCTTCAGATCAGTCTCTTGAAATGTTTGGCACGAAACTGTGAATGCAGATAGGGGAATGGAAGAAAGTAGGTGACGAGAGTGAGAAAAAAAGGATCGTGCGCGTTCCGTGGCCCGTTTTTTAGGATAACGTTTTGGCATTTGGCTGGTGTTGATCGGAGAAGCCACGAAAAACTACCGATAAGCCTAACCGACCGTTATAATTCTCCTCCAGAAACCAGTTCTGGAATTGCCAGTTCCGACAGTGGCAAGATTTTCGACACTAGCTTGTCAGCTAGGTCGAATTCAGTCGCTGTCTGGAGGAGAATTCTAGCGGCCGGCTGCTCTGATCGGTAGTTTTCCGTGATTTCTTCGTCCAATATCAGGCGAATACCGGAGCAGTATCCTAAAAAAAGAGTCCACGCACCGCGCGCGAACTTTCGTTCCCCTTCCCTGTCGTATCGTTACCCCGTATCCACACTTACACTAACAGTCACTATGCAGGGAGGTCGGTCGAGGGCTTAGTGCTTGTTCCAGTTGGGGCGGTGCTCCGCAGGTGGGAAGTACCCGTTTGGGGGGAAACCCCTTAGGTCTGCGCCGAATCTCGCCATCCAGCGAAGAAATATCACAGCCACGTCCCGAGGAAAACATGCACTACACTTACGGGACGAATGACCTCATCCGTTGATGCGCGCGGAATCACTAACAACCAACCAACCAAGGACTTCCCAGTCACAGACGCCGGATGTTGTCACTGAGCCATCTTGGTCAGTCTGGCGTTGATGGTGAATAGCGTAAGGAGAAGGCCCTTGGATGGCGGTGGACGTGCAGGCTGAAAGGCGGAAATTGGCAAGGGAGGAATTCGGGGAACGCGAATATGCTCTTTGCAAATAGCAACAATGTGCTTCCAGGAAGGTTTCTGTAGATTGGTTTCTCTTCAATAGTGCTTCATCAACTGAAATCTACTTCTGAATGCGAAGTGCTGACCATGATTCTCTGCCAAAATATGTATTATATAACTGTTTATGCATGGGATATTTTTGGCAGGTAAACGTTTGCAATATTATAACAAAACAGTTTACTTGCAAATTATTTGGGCAGTGAAAATGCAGATTTAAGTTGATTGCACTCATCAATTCACTGATAATTGTTTCTTTTTGAACAAGTGAAACTGGGAAATCGTTATTCCCACAATGTATTTTTTCTAAGACACATGTCAATACTATATGCAAACGGTCAATTCTGCAGATAAATTTTACAGTACAGGCTTTCATCAATAGCTAGAGTTAATATTACAAAGATCCATGAGAACGGATTAATAGTTAAATCAGGATTTCTACTACATTGTTTCACGTTTGTTTTATTGTTATACATAAAAGCTATTTAAATATCCTTTAATACATTTTCTAGTGTTGTTAGCATTATCTGATTTTTTAATACTTCAGATTCAAAGGGGTTTCCTGAATGTTTGTAACTGAGTTTTATTACGCTAATATTAAAAATTATTATTAATGATCATTTATTATACATAGTCGTAAAGCCATCTAATAAATAACCATCATTTACTTACTTTCGTTGATTGATATTTAATCTTTTATGTCATATTGTCAAGTATCTTAACTAATATTTTTTCTTAATAAAAGTTCCAATTATTTATTTTTATAGACACTTTTTTGGAACTTTTATTAAGAAAAAACTTAGTAACAGACAGCCTATGTTTTATCTTTATCTTCACTAATAATAAATTCCATTTAGTAGGTTGCAATTGCAAATCACAATCATAGAAAACATTTTTTCTTGAAATCCTGCTATCTTTACTCGGAAATGTTTACACAGGCAATATGATAGTAATGCGAATTTGTGATTTAAATAACAAAGATGTAATGTAATTTTGTTTGTCATTCAACATGTTTACCGTTCCAATGTGTGAACATATTAATACTACAGTTTTCCTCATTTTTTCCGAACAATCATCCTTTCTAAATTCCGTTACTTTTTCCATATATGCTGTTAATATACTTACGGATAGATAGATTGAATCCCGAATTAATAGGCAGATGAAACCCCGAACTCGCACCTTCGAACATTTCCCGTAGGTGCGAACTCCGGGCCCGGAGCCCGGCGCCGCCTCCGTCGCCGTGGCATTAATTCCAGAAGGCGCAATTAACAACGGCGGCCGCGTCGATCCCCTGAGAACAATCGACCTCTCCAAGTCGCCGGCTGCAGCGGTCGACCCGCGACCGCTGCCCTGTCATAGCGCCCAAATTACTGGGAGGCGCCCGGCCCTTGTCCTTAGCTCGCTACCCTTCCCCTCCTCCTTGCCCCGACCTTCGCACTCCCCTTACCAGCCCGCCGCCTCCGCCACCATCACTGTTTCAAATAAAAACCCTTTGTGTGCATGTTTTTTTATGTATATTTTTCAAATGCATCCCCTCCTCACACAGAGGTCCCCGCGAGTTGAGGCGTAGATAACAGCCGAATTAGCCGTGGCCCCGCGCAGTTGCGTGTTCTTGTTTGCCTGCAAAAGACACAGTAGTGACATCTAGTGCTAGCTAGGGGGCCGGCCCCGCGCCGGGCCCCCGTGTCATCGTCGGCCGCTTCTCTCGACTGTCTCCCCGCTCCCACCTACCACGCCCCCTCGGAGCAGTCTCCCCCGTCGCCACCTCACTACTCCAACAGGCGACTCCCCTTTCTCTTTCGCTCTCGTGCCCTTGTAATTATAAACTCTTCCCTGTCCTCCCACGCCGCCCTCCGCCCGCCCTGATGCCGCTGCCCCCGCGGAACTTGGCTGGCGGGTGGAGCGGGAGGAGGGGAGGTAGATCTGAGGTGAGGGCGGGCTGGGAAGACGGTCAAAGACATTCGCAAGCTGTCGGAATGGGTAGTGGAGGAGGTAATGATGAATGAGGTGAATGCGAAAACGGATGTGGGCGAAGGTGAGGAAGTGAAGAAAGTGGAGATAGCGGAAAATGTGGAAGTATCGGGGTTGTGCCTGTGTAGGAAAGATCTTACGACATATCACATCCTACTGTGCTAGAGATTCCCGATTGGTACTCAAGAGTTTAGATTGATTGATTAGTGAAGGAAGTGGGATGAATGAGGTGAATGCGGAATTTTTCGTGTTTCCGGGCGCATCAACTGCTTCGGTCATTAGTCCCATTAGTGTAGTACATGTTTTCTCGGGAGATGGCGGTGATTTTCCCCTCGCTGAATGGCGAGATCCGGCACCGACCTACCGTCGGCTAGTGGGGTTTCCCCTTAACAGGACTCTCCCACCAGCGGGGCACCGCCCCAAGCGGGACAAGCTCTAAACTCCCGACCGGTCTCCCGGAATATGTGGTAGTGTAGTGCATGTTAGTGTAAGTGTGTGTGTAAGGGGAGAGGATAGGACAAGGAAGAGGAAGGACAGATCGCGCGCGGTCCGTGGCCCGTTTAATAGGGTACTGCTCCGATATTCGTCTAGTATTGATCGGAGAAACTACGGAAAACGACCGATCAGAGCAGCCGGCAGCTAGAATTGTCCTCCAGAGAGCGACTGAATTCGACCTAGCTGATAAACGCCGGTCAGAGGCGCTGCAGTGGCATCAGTTGATGCACTGAACTACCGCTCCCGGTCAAGAGTTTTAGAGAATGTGTCAGAATTTGTAAAGATAAATTAATTTTCAATATACCCAGAAAACATTTTATCTTAGTAATAGTCAGAATATTACGAAAAGTACTCGTTTGTTTCGTAATAGTACAATCACTTTTGTGTTTTGAAAATTGATAGGAATCATTTGGAAATCATATTAACGAAAATAAGTCAAAGTTTTTAATTGGAATTCAAAATTTTTTAAAAAAAAATTTTCAGATATATAAATGTATATTATTCTTTCGATATATTCTCCTTAACTTTGGTTTCCTTTTTTACCAAGAATATCTCTATCAACTGTTTTTCATTGATTACTTTTCATTATTCTATCGAGCTTCATCTATAATAGCTAAATTCCTCATTATTTGATAATACGATAACTTAAGCAACTGACGGGAAACAACTTTCAATTTTGAAGGAAGTTTATTGAGTACCTAGGCATGTTGCTTAAAGCCATTTTATATGTTTGCAACAGAGTCGGAGCCATTTCATATCAAACGTTTTCCTTTTGACGGTGAATACCCCCCCCACACACACACCATTTCCGGGTAAACCACTGCGAAGCAAACAAAACGTGATAAGGAATAGACTTGTACACCCGGTAGACCTCCACACCGCACACGTCCTCGATCTTCTCCCCTGAAAAACGCAGACTTAACCGGGCATGTGATTATGTGTTTAGTTCATCCAGCGGCAAAATACCCCGCTCTCCCCTCTACATCACTTCCCCTCCACTTCCAAGCGGCCCCTCCCCTCCATGTAACTCCGTTCTCCCTTTTTCCAGGCCCGTGAACACCAAACTCTTCTTTCGACCCCTTCACAATAAAATAATTAAGGTTTAAAATTACCAAATGTGTGTGTTTCGCAGGTGATGCCATCCGAGTGACGGGGCAGGCCGCCGCCACAGGTGATGTCGGATCGACTCTAGAGTTCAAGCTTCGCAGGTGCGAACAGACGAATAACCAGACGTCAGAACTTAATGGGAAAGTCTTCTCGGAAAGGCTAGAAGAAGACTCGGAATCACCGACGTTGATAGGATCGGAGACATTCTCTTCTCTGGATGAATGGAAGAACATTACTTGTAGAGAAAGGGATGTCTCAGCTATTCTCTTACGAATAATGCCCCCAGGATCGAGATAACGAGATGAAGAAGTATGCCAATTTCGAAAGTAATGGAAGTCATTGAATGAACACGTTCTGAAAGAAAGAGCTTTGACTGCAAATGAGTCTAATGCCGTCCTTTTTGAGGGGTACATTTCGATATAAATGCGAGGTGTTTTACCCTGAAATTTGTTATATTTTTGAAGAGTATCATTTATATTTTCTCCTCTTCGTGTTGTTATGAATGCATCAAATGAAGAATAGCATATTACTTGCAGCAGGAAATAAAAATAAGCAACTTCGCAACTGTAATAACATATTCACCACGACCCACGAACAAAGGAAACATCTGAACAGATTATTGCGCTAATATACCAAAACATAAAAGCATAAATTAGAAAAATAAAATGCAAGATAATATGTTTTACATTTCAAAATAAATTACCCATTTTTTTTCCAAAACCAATGTATTACGATAAATAAAATATATCAAATAACGATGCATCCCAAAACCAACGCTCTCACTAAAATTAGGATATTTTTCATTAAAAAATTTTAGTGATAAATATTTAAAAATTTTAGTGATAAATATTTACTATTATGCAAAATTATGTAAGAGATACTAGACTGATTCAAATATCCAGAAAAATCATCTGATACACAACGCATATCTCACCCACAGAACGGATTGCTTTGAGCCAATTAGCTTGGGTACACAATAAAATCTGAAATATTACACTGAAATGAATACGTTCTTTATTCAAATAATTGCTCAGACGTAATGATTATTTTCTTTATCGTGTATGTGTCAGTGTGTTTATTAGAAGAAAAGTTTGACAAATTCAGTAAATAGTTGACATGCTCAGTACTTTTATTGTAATATTTATAATAAATTGGAAATAAAACAGGTTAAACAGATTTTCAAAAATTTATGAAATCTATGTAAAAGTAAAAAATATGAAAATATCCGCTGAGAGAGCTCGGGACTATCTGCTGAGAAGCTTCAATTGATGCCACTGAAGGGTGTCTGATATTGATTGATTTTTTCGTGTTTCCGGGCGCGTCAACTGCTGTGGTCATTAGTCCCGTTATTGTAGTGCATGTTTTTTCTCGTGAGATGGCGCTGATCTTTTCCGCTGGATGGCGAGATCCGGCGCCGACCTACCGTCGGCTAGTGGGGTTTCCCCCTAACCAGGACTCTCCCACCAGCAGGGCACCGCCCCAGCCGGGACAAGGTCTAAGCTCCCAAAATCAATCAATCAATCAATCAATCATAAATAGGGAGCCCAGTCGGGAACTCTGAGCTTATCCCGTAAGGGGCGATGCCCCGCTAGTGGAGATACATGGAGGGTGGAAAATTTTGCAAAACGACGTGTAGGTTAGCGTGTAGTTTGGCTTCAGTGAACTTTCGTTACAAAGCCACCTCTCGGAACATGAATTGTATTAAATTTATACGACAAATGCGCATAGCAATGATGCACTCAGAAATGAAAAATAACGAATGAATTAATCAATCTTACGCAAAATAATAGTAAAAAAAAAAAGAATTTCTTTGTTTGATATTTGATTGACAGATCCCGGTTGCCTCAATTAACGAAGAGCAGTGGTGTTGAATAAACTGCCAGACAGCACCTCCGACGAGGCGCAACAAATGAACGCAGCAACAGCTGCACATCAGGCGCGCGCAGCGCTCCCGCCGAAAGACGAGCGCCGGCGTAAGCACCGGCCAGATGATGCGCGGCCAAGGAGTCTCGCGGCTGGAGACGCGGAGCGCGGGCGAACGCTGTGCGCGCGGGGGGGGCGGCGAGGGCAGCGGGGCCGCGTGGAGCGAAGGGACTTTTCATTAGCAGAGGGCAGAAGGCAGCAGGAGACGTCGGGAAGGTAGTAATTTTCCGGGACCTCGAACTTCAATTAATGAAACTTACAACATCGCGCGGCGCCAGCAGCACACCGCCGCCGTCGACGCCTCGCCTGCAGCGGCGCGAGGTAGGCCGCCCGCCATCCGCGTCGCCCCGCCCCCCCCGTCCCCAGCGCTCTTATCCCAGCACCTCCCTTACCCCTCCTCCGCCTTCCTCTCCCCTCCCCCATCCTCTCTGGCTTACTTCAATGTTTACCATCTTCTATCGTCTCCATCCTCCCCTTACCGCCTGCTTGCCTCGATTCCTCCTTCTTCCACCCCCGTCATCCTTAACCTCTCGCCTCAAGCTCCGACTTCGTCGCCACCTCCCCCGGCACTCCGCCCCCGCCCTGCTCGGCGGCACGTCAGATAAATATGTCCGCAATTTGATTGTTCCAGCGTCGACGCCCGGGCTCTCTGTGCGCGGGGCGGGGCGGGGCGGGGAGAGGGCAGGGGAGGGGATGGAGGGTGGAGAGAACCGCTGCTTGGGAGGAACATGGTGTCGTGGCGATGTTCTTGGCGCGCGATTCAGCCGTCTGCAGGAAAGAGAGGTAGTGAATGCCTCGCGCTGTTTAGTCGACCGTTTGACATGTCGGAAATGAAGTTTACCTCAGTTGTTCAGGAATACAAATAATAATGGAACGATTTGATCTACCACTTGGATAAATGCACATGTTATATTGGATAATAACTACAAAAGTTTTACAGTGGCAAAGGAACTTATTTACGCATAATTACCTATGTTATGAACTGATTGAAACGACACAATGATGGAAACAGGCGGGGAATCTAAATATCATGTTAAAAACTATCCTTCTAAATTGGTATATTAGATAGCGATGAAGCTTAAATTAATTTCAACTGAGTTTTCAGTTACTCTTTGACGCATTCACGCATGTATACTCGTCAAACGAGACATTGCATCACTCATCAACATTCCTTCCTGTTAGAATGCTATATATATACATTGTTACAGGGATGTCGGGGAGCTTCAAATGAGCCGTATTCATGTAATGGAAAAGGGTATAAAAATCAACAAAACCATTTCGTCTTAATAACAAAAAATAACAACACAGAAGTAAATATAATTTGACAAATAAATGTTTCAACGCCATTCAATTTATTCATTATATTTTTTAAACATAACTATTTTAAGCATACAATAAATGATTTTTACTGAGCTTGTCATTTTAATTTTGAACTTTATTCTCTTAATGTAGTTAGTAGGCGAGTAATGTGCTGAGATACAGTGGATACTGTATCAATGCTCATAAGAGAGGCGTTTATAATTTTCCGTATAGGTAGGATTTCTTAAAGAACTAGAACGAATCATTAGGAATGCTGGGACAATATAATAACATTTGGATATAATCATTGATGGGCAAGTAAAATCACTTGAAAAAATCAAATGAAAATCATGATATATTTCCCTTCCGTAAGGTAAGCGGATGTTTAGGGAAGCATGTTTGGAAAACATGAAATTGCATAGAATATCAAAGAATGTGTTGAATGTAGAATAGAATCCTAAATATTAGGAGAGTGCGTTAGATGTTGAGAGGCACGAGTAAGATAGGAAGAGGTGTTGAATTAGAAGGTTGCGTTAGATGTCTTGAGGGCTTGTTGAATGTCGGGAGAGTGTAATTAATATAAGGAGGGTATATTGGACGTAGTGTGTGTGTGTGTGTGTGTGTAAGATGCTAGGAGAAAGATTTGAAAATTGAGAGTTTTTTGGGGTTCTGGGAATGTGTGTTGGATGCCAGAAGAGCGTTCTGAAAGTCGGAATGGTGTGTTGAAGGTGAGAAGGACTACTTGGACGGTAGGAGACCGCAGTGAATGACAGGAGGGTGAGTTGGATGACAAAAGGGCGTGTCGATAGGGCGTGTTGAACCTTCTTAGGGCGTATTGGATGGTGTGAGGGTTTTTCAGATGTCGGAAGGGTTTGTTGGATGTCGGAAGAGCGTGTTTGTTGTCGGGAGAAAGTAATGATTGCCAGGAGTATTTGCTGGATGTCGGGAGAGCGTCGTGGATGCGTCTGGATGTCAGGAGAGAGTTCTGGATGTCGGGAGGAAGTATTGGATGTCAGGAGGGCGTGATGGATGTCGGAGGGATGTTAGATATCGAGAGAGTATGTTTAGTACCGGAGGTTGGATTCAGGAGAGTCTGGATGTCGGGAGGGGTTTGGAGTCGGAGGGGGTGATGTCGGGAGGGCGTGTTGGACGTCGGGAGGGCATGGGGCCGCCCGCGTGCGAGGGCGCCCAGGGGCGGCGGGCAGAGGCGGCGCCTGGAGGCGGGAGGGCGGCCGCAATATCCGGAGCGAGCGCAAAGCCGCCGATGGCCGCCGGGGGCCGCTTGATTTCCGCGCGCCGCGCCTCGTTACGCGGCCCAGATTGGCCGGGGCCCCGCCCCCTCCCCTCCCCTCAACCGCCCCCTTGCACGTCGCTCCCCGACCCGACCCGACACACAGCACCTGCCGGACGTCGCCCTCCTTACATCGTCTCTTCGACCTCCGAGGTCTTCCCTCGTCCGAGACATTCAATCGTTTCCCTGTCTCTACTTTAGTCTCTGTTTAGAAAAAAAAGGTCCCTTGCATCCCGGGGTATCTCCTTTTTTTCGATGATTTATCGTGTATTAAAAATTTCGCATATATTCAATATTGATTAAAATGAATGATGAAGTAATTAAATATAAGAAGAAATTCAGTTTCTCTTGTGTCTCCGTCAGTCAATCTCGGTCAGTCTGTTTTTGTTTGTTTGTATATCTGTCGTCTGTCTGTCTGTCTCTCCCCCCTCTCTCTCTCTCTCTCTCTCTCTCTCTCTCTCTCTCTTCATATCTTTCACTCTCAGAGGGTGCTTGTTAAAATGTATTTTATCAAAAAACAATTACTTTTATTGCCACTATTTTCTCACCTTTTAGAAAATAATAGATGGCATTCCTATTAGCAAGTATTCCTATTAGCTACTGAATCGTAAGATGTTTCGGAATCAATGTTTAAAATCAAAGAATATGCGTACTACGGAGTTGAAGATGTATTACGTTGCTCAGAAAATGCATTAAACAATACTTGAGTATCGACAAACGTGTGAATAAGTCAATACTTGAGAATTGTATTGTTCCTTACGTCGTCATTCACGCATAACAGATAAACTTCAAATAAAAAAACAAGTACCCGCATTCGTGGTAAATGAATTCTGCAGCACCTCGCTTCATCATTCTATAAATATCTCCCATGAAATACAAACATCCTGCAGTTTAACGTAGTCTCGCGGCTTTTGCTGTCATCCTCGTGAACTGGACACTCTGAGTTCGCTTTGAATTCATCTTCATCTTATCCCTTTGGTAGCTGACACATTTAATCTTAATTCTCTTCTCATCCATTGCCATATGAGAGATCGTTAGATTGTATCACTGACGGACTGCGGGGCAATTCTTTCAAATAAGACATATTTTTAAAAAATACAAGGATTTTAAAGAAAACTGAAAACAAAGATGAATATCCTTGCGTGTTAGGCGTGCGACGACCCTATTTCATTACGTTGGAAAATATGCAGAATTTATTTCCGCACGAAATTTAAAAAAGAAAAAAAAAACTAGAGGTGTACTGATGAATGGTACATTTCCAAACCACATACTTTGCAAGAAAGACAAAAAAATCTACGTATTTGTATAATGTTCATTTTCCCTGAATTTCAAATGAAACTGTTCTGATTTTGACACACATTTTCAACATTTATATGAAATAATCTATTATTTCTGGGTTTTCTACATTTTTCTAAACACATTTTACACTTTCTTTTGACCATGTATATGTTTCTGAGCAGTACTTTTAATACCGGAACTTCGATACTCCGCGAATTGAAATCTACGTTGTTCCATTGTATCATCTATTTCTTTCAATACTTATTCAAAGTCTACATTCGGAAATCATTTTAAAAATGAAGTTTGAACCATCTACGTACAATATAAAGGCATTTACCTCATAACTTTTATTAAATTATTTTATTTAAATATATTAACAAGTTTTAAATATAAAAAATATAATGCTAGGATTATTTATTTAGGAAAACAATGCTTTAGCAAAGTCATAGGGGTGTTTTAGATTTTAGTTCGAAGAATTACGGGAAGGATCAAAATGGTGCACGATATTGGGGTAAAAGTAAAGAGATGTAAAGGGGTTCGATTATTCCCAATAATTTCTCTTCGAATATGTGGGAAGTAGTAACGTACATTTATGTTCTCCTTTTTTGGTGATTACAGAGTGTATAAAACGTTCTCTTTTATTCTTTAATTATTCCCCTTGCTGGATGGCGAGATCCGTCACGGATCTACCGTCGACTAGTGGCTTTCCTCAACCAGGTATATCCTACCAGCGGGGCATCGCCCCAGCCGGGACAGATTCTAAGTCCCCAAACATATGTGGTAATGTAGTGCATGTTAGTAAAAGTTTGTGTGTGTGGGGGGGGTGAGGAAAGGAAAACTACCGATCAGAGCAGCCGGCTGCTAGAATTCTCTTCCAGGCAGCGATTGAATTCGACCTAGCTTACAAGCTAGTGTCGAAAATCCTGCCGCCGTCAGGACTCGAACCTAGGACCTCCTGTTCAGAAACACTGCAGTGAAATCAGATGATGCGGTGAGCCACTGTCCCCGGTTTAAAAATTATAATTTGATTACTTTGGCTGTCTACGGTTTTTATAATACTTTTTTCAGACCCCCAAGTCCGTACATTCTCGATTCTTCCTTCTATAATCTTCACATACAAAATATTTTATTACAGTTTTGATACCCTGATACATCCCCCGCTCCTCCAAAAGACTCGAATGACTTATTGTAAAAATTTCTTTATTTATCTTCTATCGTCACCACACTCCTTTCTCCTATTCAGGAAAACCTATTCATAGTAATCACGATGTCACAGTCAGGTGGAATTTCACTATTTTTCATCCCGCAGTCAGTGTCTATGACGCCCGACAGAATTGTTCCAGATGATCTGAAACAATTTCCTTACTGGTACGTCCCCTTAATAGCTTTCATTCGAAAAAAATACTTACGATTCGTCTGCAAACTCTTATTGTTACCGGAATCCGGAATTCTCGAGGCACTGTACTTTTTTCCTGGTAGTTATATTTCTGGGGTTCGCTATGGACGATTTGGGGAGTTCACTATTAACAAACTACTAGTAATTATTGTAATGTATGTCGGTTGGTACTAGTGACTTTCATTCATTACAACCGAAAATTTAGTACATTAGAAGTCGCTATATCTAGAGTGACCTGTGTGTCTTGATGTTGAGTATTTAATGAAAATTTGGCAAAGAAAAATCCAAAGGAAAATGGAAGAAATGACGCTCCTAAACAGGATAAGAAATAAAGATCTTCGCAAGAGAACGAAATCAAAAGATGTATGAAGAGAGACTAGCAAAATTAAACAGAAATGGGCAGGTCATATAATGCGAATGGATCCGCAGTGATCACTACATCGAGTTACTATATGGGACACAAGAGTAGGGTACAGGAAATTGGGAGAACAAACAACTCGTTTGTGTGATGAAATAAGAGCTGCAGCCGGCAAACTATGGTCAAGAAAAGCGAAAGATACAAGCTATACTCACACATAGTGAAGATAATAGGTGCGACATTACAACGAGTTCAACAATCAATAGTGGACAGAATTATGGTCAATAGCAGCAAACAAGATGGACAGTCAATAAGTGAACAGTGGTTAGTGCTGGTATAATCAGCAGTCAGTAAATAATAAGTGGTCAACAATACTGTCAGTGGCCAATTACATGGACAGTAGTCAATAACAATATGGTCAGCGAATAAATTGAACAGAGGTCAATAACATAGACAGTGAACAATTCCCTTTGAATAAACGCTCTCCAGGAATACCTCACCTGAAAGCGATTACAATTTTGAGCTATCTTGAGCTATCGCAATTTAAATGGGAGACCTTGCCTAACATTGAGATCAATAGTTTTATTATTATTATTATTATTATTATTATTATTATTATTATTATTATTATTATTATTATTATCATTATTATTATTGTTTTTATTTTCTCATCTTATTGGCACATTTCAATGAATTGCACATATATGCAGAATCAAAGCACAATACCACAAATTGCTTTATGCAGTTTTGATGTATTTGCCCGCAGAGTGGAAATACATTCTCATGCTCTTCACTTGCCGACAAAGTTGGTTTCCAATGTCTGCGAGTCCTCTTCCACCCATATTTCTCGGAAGTGTTATACGTTCGACTGCAGATTTTGGATGGTGCATGCGTGCTTTCGTCATTAAAACTCTCATTTTCCGTTGTAAGTTCTCAATGTCAGTTGTGCTCCACTTAATAATGCCAAATGAGTAGTTTAAGACTGGGACAGCATAGGTGTTAATAGCTTTTATGATATTTCTTCCATTCAACTTTGTTTTCAGGAGCTTTCGGGTTCTTTGGAAGAATTCCTCTGCAAGTACATCTTTCATTTTACCTTGGTCAATGTGCCTTGCACGTCTCACTCCCAGGTATCTGTACGTTTCTTCAGCAGACATCGCTTGTATCAACTGTTTTATCATTATTATTATTATTACTATTATTATACTATTATTACTATTATTATCACTTATTATTATTAATGATTATTATCATTATTATTATCATTATTATTAATAACTATTTTATTATTATTATTATTATTATTATTATTGACTTCCTTTAACCACTTTGCTTTTACAGAGAGATTATTTATGTTATTGTATTCCATACCATCGCGTAGACGATAAATCGTAGAGCTCTGTGAGCGGCTCCTCAAACGGTTGCGCTCTACCGACGCGTTTCTAATAAAGTCAGCGGCGGTGGCGGGGGCGGGGCGGGGCGGCGGGGTTCTGCGGTCGCCGGGGCTGGTCCGGGCCGCGCCGAACCGACCGAGCGACCCTCCCCCGCCTCTTCGGTTCATCGGCAGCGCCCTTCCTCCCCGCCTCCCTCTCCTTCCCTCCACAGCCCGAGCAACAGGTGGCATCGGCTTCGAATTCCGATCATTCCTGAACGGAGGCTATCGGGCCAAGCCTGTCCTCCGAGTCGCCCTCCGCCGCCGCCCTCCGAGGAGGGGAGAGGCTGAGAGGCGGTGCGAAACGAGAGGCCGAATCTTCCCCTCCGACGGAGACAGCCGACGAGGGGTGAAACCGGAAAAAAAATCTCGTTTCTTTCGTTCGGGATTCCACGTTCTTTATCGTCTCCACTAGCGAAGGTTGTGTGTGCTATTTTATAGGGGAGAGGGTTCCAACGTGTTTTTTATCTTTCGGTTTGACGACGTACGTTGGTTACATTTATTGCTTCAATAGTCATGTTAAATAAGATCCTCTAGTAAAATCTTTGATTGTGTAACTTAAATGATGTGTCAGTTTTTATAAGTAAAATGACATCTTACTTTAAAGAAACCCAATACATCCCATATTCTTCTAAGAATTATTTAAAAACACTGTTGCAGAGTCCATTGAGCTCTACCCTTCAACACCATGCATAAAATAAATAGTAATTTATTATACATGCTAGTCCAGAACAATTCAAAAATTTTATATAAAATAGTAATCGGAATTAATGATTGCATCTACGAAGCTGGCTTACTTCCAATTGTGACCTCAGATATGTGCATTTAAAAATACTGTTTTAACATTTTACTATATTCATGTTATAATTTTACATTTACGTCATTTTACGATTGTGACTTACTCTTGATGATGAATCTAAACTACAGGGCCGAAACTTCGAAATTTAAGAATTTTGGAAACTTGTAATAATTAAAGGACATTTTCGTTTTTGTTGTTGTTTTCATAACTGCTTTGAATAAAGTCTGTTTTTAGAAAAAAACTTTTACCGTCTGAATAAACTGCAAATATATGCAACTCTTTAATACATTTATGTGATATTGTGTGATAAAGATATGAATATTCTTCATCGAAAGATCACTCCCATTACAAGAAAATATATTATTGATTTTATTACCAAATGTTTGTAATAAAATAAAAATTTCATAACAACAAAATATTACATATGAAATTATTTCACTGAATTTCCATTCATCAAGGTTAAATAACGAACGTGAGAGATTATATCTTTTCTAAATTTACTGTGCGGGAAACTTGACAATGTAGAAATCAGAGAGCGTTTTGAGGAAAAGGTCATGACTGCCCATTACACAATTATCTGAATTTTTATTCGTACAAATTTAAATAATTTTGTCACATTGTTAGTGAAATAATTGTTACTCAGTTCTAATTGCGTAAATCCTGATTTAATGAATGTTACTCACATTATTATGTTATTTAATAGTTTCTGAAGCTATAGATTGAATTTCATCGTCATATTTATATAGAAATCTGATTTCTAAATTGTCAGGTTTCCCGAACAGTAAATTTAGAAGATATAATCTCCTACATTCGTTATTTGACCTTGATTAATGGTGATTCTTTTAGTGGAATAATTTCGTATGTAATATTTTGTTGTTATGAAATTTTTATATTATTGCAAATATTTGGTAATAATATCAATAATTTATTTTCTCAGCACACATCGTTTAATGTTGCAATTTTATTAATTAGTAACTGTAAAAGTATTACATAAGTAATTTTCTGCGCATATATTATAACGTATACTTTCAAATAAGTCGAATTATGAACTTTAATGCATCCCAAATGAGTACTTCATAGATCATACGTTGGTTTTCTTTCTTCGTATATTCTTTTCAGGATGTCATTGAATTATAAAGGAGAAACACTGAAGAAGTATAAAATACTGGCCTATTTAAGTTGTCGTGTCCATCTGCCTTAAGACGCATTCACTCGGCCAGTGGGCACCAGAGCGCAGCACTCGCCGGCAGGTTCTTCCCCTCGGACCCTCCCTTGACCCACTTTTTCAGGGCTGCTACCCTTGCAAGACGCGCTTCGCCACCCTTCAATTTTCGCACTTCCTTCTTCCCCCTGAGAACCCGAAAAAAAGTATTTATTTTTTCCCCTCATTTCACCTACTTAGGTATTCTCCCTCGCTTTCGTGTGTAACCTTAGACACTCACCTCTTCACTCAACCCTTTGCTCAAATCTTTATTTAAATATAAAAAAAACACCCCCAAAGAATTCTTAAAATGCAGGAAATCTTTCCCCTTGGTGGCTTTCATGCTTTTCCTTCTTCTCACGTTCCTGCTACTACTACTACCCCTCTCCGTTCACTTTCCAATTTTGCGCCAGTGACCTCGGAAATTATCCATTCCGAAATAAAAAAAAGGGGCTTCCGACTTATAAGGGGATGGGTGGTTTGAGGAGCGTCTTCCAAAGCGTTTGTCCGTGATTTAATTCACTGAGTGCTCCCTTCGCAATGGCAGAAAACACTTAAGGAGCGAGGCAAAGAACAGACGAATGCGTTAGTTGGCAAAGTTGTGGTGCTGCTCGTGACTGCTAGAATTCAATTTATGCATGTGTCTACGGGGAGAGGGCGACCAGGAATTAATGGGTGTTGTTGATTTTGTATTCGATATATTAGATTGCTTGGAATATGTCTTTGCCAAAAGGCGATGCCAAGTTCTTTCTAATGTGCTATTATCATAAACCGAGCAGAGCAAGAAATTGTGTATTTGCAGTTGTGACGTTGCTACATCTCGACAAATGAGAAAAGGCGATCTTTGTGTTTAAAAGAAATAAATTTCTCTATTTTCAACGCCATTCACATAAAGTCGTCTTTCACAAGAAATTATACATTTATTTATCACACGAGTGTGACGACTGAGTAATTGTTTTTGAAACACTGCATTCATTCTACAATATGAACGTCAATTTAAGATTTGTTTATGATTTATGACAGTTGTTTGCATTAAGTAAACGATTATACAAATCTAGATATCTTAATTCTTTCAAGAAGGTTACTTTACAATAGCTATTTTCTTTAAATAATTGTCTCCGTGGAAAACTACAAAACATATAGTTGATATCATTTCAACTTATTTTCTTCATTTCAAACTTTCTCTTTAAGACTTTATAATCTCATATAATTTGTTTAAAAGGATTCATTTCATTTTAATTTTTTAGCAAAAAGATCTCTATATTTTCGAAAAGATTTCAGGTGTTGTTTTCAGGTAATTCCAAATTTTACGTTTTCTAGAATTAAAATTTTAAGTGCTTCTATATATTATAGAACAACAGACAAAAGCTCATTCATTTTTTATAAAGTGTGGTACTACTCAATACAGAAAAGGATGTAGCACGGAGAGGTTGCTCATTTGGACTCTATCCAACAAAAAGTATCTCAGTTGCTTCGATGTAATTATTTATCCACATCCTTTGAATTGAAATTTAGACATTGAAAATAGGAATATAATTATTTTCGTATCCAGAGACCTCCTGTTTTCTGAAAGTACTTCTGATGATAGAAATTTCTTACCTTTTCTTTTTGTTTCCTCACACATTGTCAACTCTTTGTCACTTTCTGCAACAAATTCAAAAATCACACAATCCAATTTTGAAAAATACATTCAAAACCGCTTTTTTGAGTAGGGTCGTGATAGGAAGGATGGCGTATCAGGCGTCTACACCACACGCTCACACACACTCCCCCAGTCGCACGTCTATCACTCAGTGGGTAGTTGGCAACGCCTGCGGCAGAAATTTCAATCACCCACACCTCCTGCAAGACTTAGCCTGAGGGAATCGGGGAGAAAAATTGCAAGCAGCCGCCAACCAGGTCCCCGTTCCGTCTCCCCGCCCCTCCACCATTCACTCTGCCTTTCAAAGCCCCCTGCAGCTCTCTTCCCCCCGGCCCCCCTGTCCGTCAGCAGCGCGCTTTTCAACCTGATATTATCGCCCTTCCGCGCTTACTCGATACGCAAAGGGGCTGTCATTATGCTGCCCTCCGGTAATATTCCTTCTGCGAAAAGAAGTTCTTATCAGACAGAATTTAAGGTGTAGATGCCATAGCTTCGTTTCATAATTAAAGTGTCGTATTTATTGAGGTGAATTGACGATAAACTGGAGGCTAAACGGATTTCTTTGCTGCTTTTATATTTCTGCGCTGCAACGAGAGATCTTCGCTCTTCAGTAGCGTTTCATTTCAAAGACAGCGCGCGGACGGGAATGGTCGCGATAAAATTTCAAGGCAGTTACGGCGAAATTCCAATAAATGGGACGATAAGATTCTTAAAGAGAAACGGCGGTGGGACGGTGGTCCTTGCGATTGTAAATTGAACCTTCAGGGAATGAGATCTACAGAAGTGAATTTCTAAAGAAGACATTTCTGTAGGTTGATTAGTAAGGTAGCAGAAAATAAATAGTGAATCTATTTATGAGATCTGCGAGAATAATTTGTGTTAAGGTCTTAGGTTCGAAAGGTTTACAAAATGCTGTCACCTTCCTTTCAATTCCAAATTACGAGTACCGTACTCAAACTAATGAAAGAAATTAAGGTGAGTAAATTCAGCTTTGGCATTCTATAAGTTTCTTACATAAAGTGCATATTTAAAAGTTACATCTGCTGCCCAAAACCAGTCATCTTCCTGTTAAATACATTTCCAGAAAATTTCTAAAAGAATTCTGTGTATTTTACATTGAATTTTTTAAATATTTCAATCAGTGACGGTTCGACACTGAGTTTTCGGTCAGTAATGATTTCTTGATTAATAAGCAGTAAAACTGTCATACTGAAGTGGAATTTGAGACAAAAAAATTGAATTAAACCACAAAAAATAGATAAAACAATATCAGGAAAAATTTTTCATATCTTTTTTTTTTTTACTTGTTTTCTTTATGTTCAGCAATTCTGAGTTTCAGCCGACCTGGATGGCTAAGAGCGAGTACCGACTCAGCGCTTCGGTCCGAAGGGTCGCGGGTTCGAGTCTCGCCTTGGTCATGGCTGTTTGTCCCTTGACTTTGTATATGTGTTGTCGCGGAGGGCCTCGCGTGCTGCTGACCACAGATCAGATGAGCCCGCAAGTGTTTGTCTAGTGTATGGTCGAATATGCGTCCCTTCGGGACGTAAAGGGCAACCGGCTGTCGGCTGGATAAAAGCCCTAGGAAAAAAAGTTCTGAGTTTGAGAGGTGTGAATATCTCTTTTTCTTTACACAAACATTTGACACCTATATTTATAACATACATCTACACAATTTATATACTATACACCTCCACACATTATTCATTCTTGGATCCAGATATTCTACTTAAATATATTAAAAGTTATATTTACATCCATGGATTGAAAATTTACAAACTTAAAGATACATTATTATTTATTATCATAGGGGTCTTAGCATATCTTTCAGATATTGTAAACGTATTCTCTTAGAATTGTTTCATGTTTTCCCCTACAACAAAATTTGGGTGATGTGAAAAGCATTTAATGAACAGGAATTTGTATTACTTAATGAATGTTTTTGCATTTACATTCACTCAAATCAATCTGAAGTACAGAATGAGACGCATTGCAATTTCTGGGGTAAGTATTTATTAGTCTATAATTAAATTCTGCGGTTTGAAGAAATTATGTCAACATCCCAAAAAATACGTAACATTTTCCTTGATTATATAAGAAAACATATTTTTGAAATAAAGTTGTCAACTTATAATATGAATCCAATTGCTATTCATCCTGGCCGAATGCATGCTGCTAACGGAACATCAAATCGCTCGTGGAATGCAACAGTGGCACAATTAAAAAATACGAATTTTGAATTAATACCTCTCTACCATTGACGACTGGTCCGCTTTACAGCAGCAAATCTCACAAAACGTATTCCACTCACAAACGGCAGAAGTATAAATGGAAGAATGATGCATTTCAATACAAGGTGAAAACGTCAAACTCATTGATCTCAACACCTGATTTTTGGAGTTGTGTCACTACTGCATTCCACGTACAAAATATTGGATGAATGTCACCCTCTCTCGCATCACGTCAAGAAACGGAATGGTCTGCAATATCTGTTGTTCCGTCTCCAAGGAAGTAGCACCGCCCTCTCTTGGCTCGTCTCTTTCCAGCCACCGCTGCGTTCGGCACTCGAAACGCTCAGACATTAGGAAATTGGCTGCCCCAGCGAAGACAACGCTCTCGCCGCAAATTTCTTTAAAATAGCCCTTCGTCTCAGGGTCTCTTGCTCCTCGCCGTCGCCCTCGGAAGGGCGCCGAAGGGCGAAGGGAGGTGACGTCCCGTTTCTATCAAATCAACGGCGGGGAAATAACAAATGCTAAGAAAACGGAAAGAATGCCCTTCAAGAGTACCTTGGAGCAAAATAATCCATTAATTTTTTTTTCTTTCAACGCAAGATGGAACGAGACGGGATTTGGGGCGGAGCGAGACGAAGTGAACGGAAGGAGGAGGAAAAATAATTTAGCAATGGCCAGGAATAAATTACACATCTTGAACCGCGTTTTGACGAGGGTTCAAGGAGGAAGATTCAGTACAAGTGAGCGCAAAGAAAAAGTATTAAAGAACAACAGTTGGAAATGGGGCGTGATTGTGAATGCTTTGGTTACGACCCTTACCACAACAAGTGAGATGAAAAATCCGAATATATTTTTAGAACTCGTAAACTGAAAAAAATAATTGACCCTTTACCTCCAAAATGCAATATGTGACCACAGATATTCCTGAGTTTAAATATTTTGGATTAAATAAAAGATATTGCCTACCATTTAAATTCATTTGATTATCAGCTTTCGGTAGTTCAGCAATAAATGGGATGAAAAAAATATTTTGGAAATGAATATATTGCAGTTAATTTTATATTGAAGAATAAATTACCTCTTATCTTAAAATATTCTATTAGTAACGCCAGAAGTTTCAAGTTTAAATAATTTGTAGTAAATGAAATATGTGGTCTTTACCAACATTTTAATTCATTCATCAGCTTTTGATATATTAGCCTTCATGATTATCAGCAATTATTTGATTGATGCAGTATTTTCCATTTTATTGATGACGCTGCAATACTTCGGAATACTTGGTTTCTGATTTTCTTACAGCGATTCATTTGAAACAGTGTTACAGACAGCAAAATATCGTAAGAATTTAGTAATGAATTTTTAAATCCATCCACTCCATCACCATCTTGGGCTCAATGTTCGACCTTTTCCCTTAATCTTTTCAAATATCTTTTTCCATGTGACCCTTCACTCAGAATTCCAGTCTGCCGTTCAAACATGTTCTTAATAATTTCATCCTTTTCAATGTTTTTAAATTTTCTTCACCTAGAATAATGTGTATTTTAATGTGTGTTTGATGTTTTTGGACCCTCTGATAAATCATTTTATCAAGATTACTTTTCTGCTACGGTTGCCATATTCAATTCTGAGAGTAGATAAGAGAACAGGTTTACATCTTAATGCTCTGTCTTTCCATGGGGAAGTGATTACAATAGTGGTTTGCATTTTCCATTCACCGCCCGTACGTGATTATAATGAGATCAGGATGGTGATAGATAAGTGATTATGGATGAGATCATGATTTGGATGGAAAAGGTGTAAGAAACCAACCAAATGGCGAAAACAGCCAAACGCGGAATTTTAATACGCAGACTAAGTTCCATGTTTGTCAAGGGAGAATCAATTGCCCTGGCTAGAATTGGAACTTCCGCAACACAAAAATTAATAACATGTGCAAGAAAACTGCCAATTGTTAATTTTCTCTAGTTTTCTGTTAAGGTGTGATCTCCTGATTGGCGTTTCAATGTACCCATCTCCCTGTCACTACTTTGCTCTTCTCGTGGACCATCAAAGGAGCGGCAATGCAGCTCGCCACCGGGGGATTTGGTTACTCGTTCGAACACATTTCCCCACGTACGCTCCGGAGTACGGGGAAGGAACACAGAGAGATCGCGGTAGGCAGACGGAATGGGAGGGTGAGAGAGTAGAGGATGAGAGTGGGAGAGGCGATAGGATGAGAGAGAAGGATGAGAGAGGGGAGGGTGGGAGAGGAGGCGAAAGGGAAAGGGAGAGGGGGGGGGAAGGAATTGGACAATGGATTGATTTTTTCGTGTTTCCGGGAGCGTCAACTGCTTCAGCCATTAGTCCCATTAGTATAGTGCATGTTTTTTCTGGAGATGGGGTGATTTTCCCCTCGCTGGATGGCGAGATCCGGCACCTACCTACCGTCGGCTAGTGGGGTTTCCCCCTAACCAGGACTCTCCCACCAGCCGGGCACCGCCCCAGCCGGGACAAGCTCTAAGCTCCCGACCGGTCTCCCGGAATATGTAGTATTGTAATGCATGTTAGTGCAAGTGTGTGTGTAAGGGGAGAGGATAGGAATAGGAAGAGGAAGGTAGATCGCGCGCGGTCCGTGGCCCGTTTGGTAGGGTACTGCTCCGGCATTCGCCTGGTGTTGATCGGAGAAAACACAGAAAACTACCCATCAGAGTAGCCGGCCGCTAGAATTCTCCTCCAGACAGCGACTGAATTCGACCTAGTTAAAAAGCTAGTGTCGAAAATCCTACCGCCGTCAGAACTCGAACCGAGAACCTCCCGGTCAGAGGCCCTGCAGTGACATCAGTTGATGCACTGAGCTACCGCTCCCGGTAGGGACAATGGAAAGTGGGGAGAGATTGAAAGAGTGTAGAAGTGGGGAGTAGGATGGAAGGGGGGAAGGGGGAAGGGAAGGGGGGGGGGAAAAAAGGAAAAGGGAAGGACGAGGACAAGGACAAGGAGAACGTCAGGGAAGGATAAAGAGCGTGAGGAGAGAGAGGGGCAGAGTGAGGGTGAGGAAGGGAACGGTGGGAGAAGGGAGAGTGGAAGTGAGGGGGGGGGGGGCTTTGTTCCCGACACATCGTGCCCGAGGCGGCGTCAGCGGCGGGTTGGGTGGGATGGGGCACAAAAAAATCGCCAGGAGATTCTCATCTCGGCGGTGGCGGGCGGGGCGGGGCGGGAGAGCGCGCGCCTTCTGAAGAGAGAAATTGACAGGAAGTGGGTGGGGAGCCGCTGAAGGGTGCTTGACGGGTGATCGCCCCCAGGAGTGTACGTGCGCAGTGGGGCGGAGGATGATTCTCCTTGGATGCGCAGATGGAAACTCGGTGGCCGCGATGCACAGTTGTTGAATTAACGAGCTGAGGACATTGGTAGGATGTAACAAATGAAAAGTCTCTGGACATCGCAGGTAGTCGAATTGGCAGCACCGAAGGATGGGTTCGAGATTTTCATTCCTCACTGGTGATTGTACGAATGTGTCTCGTATGTACTCTGGAACATAGCGTCCCCATTCAATAAGCGAATTCACCATCTCTAGTAACCTGATGCTATTTGGTTTAAATTTTATTTCCTATAATTGCTTAAAAAATTATAAAAAATATAATAAATACTTGCAAGAATTTCGTAATAATTTGTTAATTAAAATCTATTAAAATCCAAAATTGAATTTCTCTTTCTCACTACACGTTGCATAGAGCCTCCACACAGATATTATTTCAAAGAAATTAATTCTAATGAATGTATCGTTTCTATATTATTCAATTTACCCAGTATTATTATACCACACTCAAGACAATACAAAATGTACAATTTTGCGTTTGCAAATTCAAAATAGGACATTGGCGCATTAACAGCTTGGCTAGATTATCACGTAATTCATCATCAGAACTCTCACAACTTTACAAAACTGAGTAAATGAGATTCCATTTTCACGAATAAACCACCGATTATTAAGAAGAAATTCAACGTAAGTTATTAAATTTAAATTGTATTCCCGCCTCACCTCGCCCTGCGACACCCCACGCCGCTCCGCGCCGCCCCTCCCCGCTCCGCTCCGCCACTCCCCTCCCCGCTCCGCTCCGCTCCGCCCCGCCCCGCCATCCTCTCTCCCCATCCCGCACCGGTCCGTGCCGCCTCACCTTCCCGCCCCACCCCTCCCTGCGCCACCCCGCCCCGCCCTTCCCGCCCCTCCTCCCTCCTCCCGCCACGCCTCGCCCCGCCCCGCCACGTCCCGCCCCGCCACACCACGCCATGCCATGCCCCGCCACGCCCCCCCCCGCCCCGCCCCGCCCCGCCCCGCCCCTCCCCGCCACGCTCCCACCCCGCCCGGCCCCGCCCCTCCCCGCCCTTTCCTGCTCCGCTCTGCCCCACCCGGCCCTGCTCTCCTCCGCCCTCCCTGCCTGCCCTGCTCCACCCCGCTCTGCCCTGCCTCGCGCGGCTGAAAATTGTGCGTCCACCGGGAACCGACGCCTGGACCACTGCCCGCGCGGATCAGCGTCTGCGGCGGATGCTATTGATGGCAGAGCGCGCGGGGGCGGGGCGCCGTGGGTGGCACGGCCAGGGGAGGCTTCTCCGCTGCTGCCACCGCACGCGGGGCGAGGGTTTTTCTCCTCAAGAGTCTCTCAGCACCGTTACTTAGGATGTCCGAGGCTCCGAATTCCTAAAGGAGGAATTAACGTAATTAACCAAAAATCACTTTTTATGAAGACTTCGCTTGATGGCTCCTCCCCAACAGTTTATAGGGAAGACTGAAAGGTGTTATTTTTTGACACCAACAAGAAGGAACAGTCTTAAAGTTCGTTTATGCTTCCTCGATGGTGTTTGAAAGGGTTGGGAAAAAAACAAAAGCATTCTCGTTCATCTTTCAAAAATTGCTTCTTTTTTCAAATTACTCATAAACCTTGTATGCGGCCAGAGCCAAAAGGGTATGGTGAAGAAAGTAAAAATTTCCTAAAGAGTTCCCTAAAACATGATGTCGATAGGACAACCCTTACTATTGAACTTTTCCAACAACTGTGGAGAAATAAATCAGAACTTTAAGACCATCTAACCTCACACAGGAGTTGGTACACTCAAGATCATGGTAATAATCTAGAGAAAATGTAAAAATTGTAATTCACAGTAACGTGAACCATTCGAATTAAAAATGGTCCGAAAGGGGTACGGTCAAACTTTCCAATAAATGGCAAGGTAATGCCATTTAAATGGCACGTAAGGGTACGTTAGAAACATTTGGATCATACTAATGTTTTCAATACTGCGTAATTTCAGTTTCGAAATGAATTTATATCCATGAAAGAAGTTATATAAAAATCAAAAACTATATCCTTCCCGAATGAGATTATGATAATAGGAAAAGGCATCTACTCATCTTTTGTTGATGCTAAATGTCATTATGAAGTTCTAGCTACATTTTTGTTTGAAAAACCCCCTATTCCTCTCAACAGCGGTTTATCCTAGTTCACCATTGATATACATCCATAAGGTTTATTTTTCCTTTCAGCTAGCACATAAGCACAAAACTTCGAACCGAACTCGGAAACCCTGTGACAAAACTGAGCTATCAATTCCCGGCGGGTCCCGGTAAGAACGTTCATATTAGTCTTTTCCCCCTAAACTTCCCTCCTCCATCCACCGGTTACATCTCGCAACTTTTACTGCTTCAGTTACACAATATTATCTGCTGCAGCTTGCCGCTCTAATTCATCCCGCGAGATGGCACCACTATCGTAACAAGGGCGATACGACGCAGATAAAACAAATGAATACACGCATTACGAGGGCGAAACGGCGGCAGCGATGTTATATGTTATATTGTGTGGGTATAGGAAGATCGGAGAAGGAAGAGAGCCGCGCCTGTGGAGTAGCGACACATAAAGCAGACTGCAGTCGGGGAAAGCAAACAATCTTGGAGCGGAGATAAAGTTGAAATCATGGCCCACTACGAGACGCATTATGGAGAGATGATTGATGTTGAATGTACGTACGGGAGAACGGCCTCGTCGCAAGAGATCGCGGGGGGGAGGGGGGAGGCGAGAGCGGAGGAGTTGAGGAAAACGAAGGGAGGGTTTGGGGTGTGGAGCAGGGGGCGGGGGAGGGGAGGGGAGTTTGGAGGACGCAATGCGGCAGCTGCGACACACAGCGAGCAGTCAGAGGCGGAGAACGCATCTAAATAACAAATTGTAATTATCTATATATCACGCCGCGGAAATATACGGGTGGCGCATAGATGAGAGAACTTATAATTTACACATATTTCACGTGCCTACTTTCTCCCTGTGAAAAGGGAGGAAACTGCACCAGAGAAACAATGGGAGCGGAATCTGGTGGGGAGCCCGGAGATGATTAGTGTTTGGGAATGTGGGAAACATATTCAAATGCCATCAACGTTGTTCTACCACTGAAGGTAGAAATTTGCGGAAAGAGAAAAGTGCTAGTTAAGAAGGGAAATGTACCTCATACTCGCCAATAAACGACGAATTATACCCACTCAAGGACATGACAAGCGAGGTCAGCCTTTACTGCATAAATTGTCCTGCATCAAATTTTCTTAAAATACTGAATGAAACTAAACGTACTATTACAAAAAAAGCATTGATCTGGTGGTCCATTTTATAGCAATATTGTGTCATGTTTACCAATGTGCTGGATGTTTTGAAAGTATACATCTAAAATTTACAAGCATGTCGTTCTCCGCGAATCACTGGATTGAAGACCGCAGTAACGTCTCGTCCTTGCGAGGACGATGTTTTGTTTGGCACAACTGGCTAGCCAAAATTAATATCTCGAAAACTATTGGTTAGATTTTTATGTAATTTTTCACAAGCATTTGTACAAAGTACTTAAACATGTGTGTTAAAAATATAGAACATATCTTCACATTTTCCTACAAAAGTGTCAGATTTTGAAATAGTATATGCAATAAAACTATAAGTAATTTAATTAATAATTATACTGAGTGAAAATATAACAAATAATTAACTGAATACTACTTTATGCAATTGTATAACTTTCCAAAAGTGGAACTCCGAAAAATGGGTTCTGGCCAGCTGGATGTCTCAAACAAAACGCCGTGCCTCGTCCAGATTCGCATCGGGCCGAACGAAAGAAGTTCGCCTTCAGCCTGCTCTGTGAATGGAAACTTTTCGCGTTTTTATAAGCTTCGCGACGAGTAGTTGGGAATGGAAGACAGACCATTGGACTCATACTGGAAATAAAGAAGATATATCCCACGCAAGAATCTTTGTAAAACGCCTATGACGCCATTTCCGAACAACTGATGCATAATCAAAAGATTCTACTCCATATTTATAAAATTCAAATACCGGACAAATCAAAATCAGTGTCTTTTTATAATCTATTATAGTTATTTACATGAAATAAAACCCATTTTTAAAAACAATTTGTCTGTCTCTGTTTTTTTATGTTTATATAGGTAATGGCAGAACCGATATCTTCGTTTGATTTTTTTGTCGGGCAAAATTTAGGGTACTTTTTTAGATAATTATTATCTACTGTATAAATAATACTTGATTTGTATGCAGGTAAACATTTTTTCCCAATCTCAATGAAATGTTTTGCACTTGACCTTCTAGGCAACAGAGTAGGTAGTCTAATTGGAATATTGACGGGGCGCGGTATAGTCAGGCCACGTGATCATCTCAGGTGAAATAACAGACAATATTAATTCTCGGAATAATAATTTGCACGAATTTTATCATAATTTGAAACTCAAGAATCACTTAACCACAAAGTTCATTCATTCTCTGTGAATTGTTCCTTCCCATCTAGAAAGGAAATGGAATGGCTATGTAGTTCTTCGTGGAGCAGCGTTCGTTGTTATGGGTTTGCCAACTCATTTTGTGCGACAAACGTTTTTGAGACACATATTTAAATTTAAATAATAGTTTTTAGTGAAGTGGCAAAATATTAAATATAATGGCGGGACCGTAAATTCTAAACTTTCAAATAATGCTTTAAAATTGTTTAATTTGTTGTTCTTAAGCTGCGAACATGATACTTTGTGAACAATCATTATTTGTGTTTGGGTTCAGCAGCATTCTTGCTGCTGTAAGCAGTAATGAGTTTAATGGAGATAGAAGATCCTTGACCGGCTTGGACTGCGTTTGCCTTCCCCGTTCTGACGAAATGGCTTTGCGGGCGGTGGCAGCATCGGGACAGTCCTAAGTCGAGGGCGTCCTAAAATGCCGGCGCGGGCAGCGAGGGAGCCGAAATTTGGGCCCATCGAACCATTCGCCAATCCGCCCAGCCTCCTCCTCGTTCTTTGCCCTCGCCCTTCAGTGATTGATTAGTGTTTCCATACGTTCCATCTGCTACGGTCATTAGTGCCGTAAGTGAAGCGCATGTTTTATCGCGGGAGGTGGCGGTGATCTTCCCTCGCTGGATGGCGAGATCCGGCGCCGACCTAACGTCGGCTAGCGGGGTTTCCCTAACTACGTATCTCCCACCATCGGGGCACCGCTCCAGCCCGGACACGTTCAAAGCTTCCGACCCGTCTACCGTAGTGTATGTGAGTATAATGTAGTGTGGTTCATGTTATTGTAAGGTGTGTTTAGGGGAGAGAATAGGAAAGGAAAAGTAAGGAAAGATCGCTTGCGGTCCGTGGCCCATTTGTTAGGATATTTCTCCGGCATTCGCCTCGTGTTGAACGAGAAATCCATGGAAAACTACCGATCAGAGCTGTCAGTCGCTAGAATTCTTCTCTTGGAAGCAGGTCTCAAACACTCGAACCTCCAGACACTCGAACACACTCGAACCTCAGAGACACTGCAGAGACATCAAACGACACGCTGAGCCACCTAAGCCGGTCCCACCCCTCACTGTTAAAATGTATCGCTCAGGGTGTCCTCATACCGTGCCACACCCCTGCTCACCCTCTGCATTCCCCCCTCCCTACTGTTAGAGTCCGAGGTGAGACGTACCTCTTATTCCTTCGTTTCCCCTTCCTCTGTCCTCAGCATCAAGTCTTCTCACGCAGAACGCCTTCATTACGGACAGCCTGGCTGTTGGTCGTCTGTCCCCTCACTCCAAGTCTGCCTGATTGCAGATCTGCCCAGCCAACCTCTCGCAAGTCTGCCCACACACCCACCAGTGGACCAACCTACCCTCTCGCCATTCCACGTCCTTCTTCTCCTGCGCTCTCACTTACTCTTATTGCTCTCATCATTATGTATTTTTCAGAACTTCCTTCTCTCCACCCACCCACGTGTCTCTACTCGCTCCCATTCGTAAGCCTGCCCACCTTCTATCTACTCGAAAGTCTGTCAACTCCGCAGCCACCTTTCATAACTTTACCTTCCCTTTCCTCCTACCTCTTGTGTTCCTACTCATATTGATTAAAGCTACCTCCTCAGTCAGCTTCCCCCCCCCCATCCTGTCTGCCTACTTGCAATTCCGTCCACCCACCCCCGCACCCTCTCGCCAACCAGTCCCAAGGAAGGTGAGAACGCCCACCGCCAAATCTCGCACCTCCACCTCCTCCGTTCCTCTTCTGACCTTCTCTGCACCAGGTCGTATCGCTCAGAGTAGCATCCGACCTTCCCTTTCGTCTGTCGTCCTGCACTTGCCTTCGACCTCATCCGGATAGCCTATTTCGGGTCGCCAGCCGCTCGTAAATCCGTCAGCGACCGGAAGTTCGCGATGGGGTCGGACGTTTCGTGGCAGGCTGTACCCACAGACAGTGCCTTCCAGTCACCAGTCTATAAAACCGTTTTATGGCTTTAGTGGGAAAAATCAGCCATCAGTCGAAAAAGCACGGATAAAAGATTTTTTTTCTCTCGTCTTCCTTTTTCCCCCCTACCGCTTCTTAGCTGCATCGCACCCTGCCTTTCCGACGTTACCTTGAGACATACATCAGGAATCGTAAAAAAATAAATGTTTTTTACGTGCTCGTACTTTTCAGAGGAGGAGGAAGAGGTCGTAATTTCCTCGATAGGTAGTAAAAGAAGAAACTGGAGAAAGTATTTTCGGCACTCTTATCCGCCCGCTGCGGTGAGTCGGGCCTGGGGGGGGGAGAGGCGTCGTCAGTCAGGAATGATCATTTGTCGCCGGGTACACCTGTTCCGCGTGTTTGGAATTCGGGGGAGGAAGCTGCCGTGGCGAAGGTGGCAATGCAGCCGTCAGGTGGCAGCAGGAACTTTACGAAGAAGTCGAATGGTGACTACCGCGTCCTTTCCTTCAAGCTTTCATTCCGGAGGTAAGAGCATGCTTGGTGTTTGGAAAATGTTAAAATAAGAAATGAAAATATGAAAGCTATACGTTTTGAAGAATTATATGATATATGAACATTTCTTCATCAAGTGGCTGCTTTTCTGCTCTAAAAATGTTAGATAGCTCACCTATAAATTATACTTTGAAAAGGAGAAAAATAAAATAAATTTTCATTATTTAATCTTTAGTGGATAATCATTCATCGAATATTTTTGATCAACTTCTTCAGTTTTTGTTTGTTTTTCAACATCACATTTTAGTAAAAACACATGTTACATGCTCTCTATAGTCAGTCTTATATTACTTTGAACTCGTCAGTTATTCATTTTATTTTGGAATCTTATTCGCGAGAGCACTATCATTTTTATAGAAGCATTTTTTTAATATTCATTTTTAAAAAAAGACTAATAGAATTGGAAATCTTACGTATCACTGAAGACATTTATATTTTTATGGATGTACGTGTTTTCCCAATCCAGAATTAATACGCTATCCTGACAACTTAGTGGCTTGTTATTTTTAATCATTACAGAAAGCCCAATATAATTTCACTTACCAAAGACAAATTCACAAAACTTATCACTATTCGAATTACCACGTATAAATTATATTCGAATTTGTGTATCCGCTTCATTTACGAAACTTTTAATACTAAAATAAGAATAAAATCTGAAGATCAGATAGCGACCTTGGAACGCCTGAAGCTGCCTACGGAATCAAATGACCGACAACACCGGTAACGTATAAGCAACAGTTTGTTGTTTCTCAAGAAAACGCATGTAAGGCAACAGTGTTGCACACAACAGGTTTTCATTCTATTAAAATCACTTACAACTAGAATCCACATCAATTGAACTTAAAACTGTGGCTACAGAAAGAAAGCTTGGAACATTAATGACAAACAATTGGTAACTTTTGAAGAAATATATGGTCTTTATATGTGAATAAACGCGAGTCAGCAGTGTACAGGTAAAACACAGCATGTCTTCACAATACCAAAATCTAACACCCTCACTGAAAGTAGAAACCTGGGATCAAGGCTGCGGATAGCGTGAGACAATCTAGAGTCACAGTGAGCCACAAGATTGGTAACTTTTGTTGAAAAATATGCTCTTTTTTTTTTCTTTTCCGGAGTAAACGCCAGTCAGGCCTCGGAGTCACACGTGGTAGATCTTCGTACACAGGGACAACCCTGTCTTCCCCCCACCCCCACCGTCTCCACCTGCGGCGGGCGACAGCCGTCGCAGGGGACACCGGGTTTTGTGCGGGCGCGGCGCGGAAGACAACACTGTGTTAAACACTAATTAAATCGTTATCCAACTTTGGGCGGCGCTGATGCAATGCGCTTTACATTAAATTAACTAACACTTGTCTGATGTAACTTGCACGGAACAAAACGTGTTTGTTAGGTGCGTGTCGGTGGCGCGGCCGGGCGAAGGGTGGCTCTTCTCCCGGGCGTGGGCGGGGCGGGGCGGGGAGCGGGGCGGAGGACAAGGGGGGGGTGGGGGCGGGTGGCGCAGGCGGGGCGGGCGGGAGCGGGGCGGAGGACAAGGGGCGGGGGTGGGGGCGGAGGGCGCGGGCGGGTGGCGGGGTCGAGGTGTGTGGGCGGGGGGCAGAGGCGGGAGCGTGGGCGTTCGGCGTGGGCGGAGGTGGGGGCAAGGGCGTGGGCAGGGGGCGGGTGGCGGGGTCGAGGTGTGTGGGCGGCGGGCAGGAGCGGAAGCGTGAGCAGAGGTGGGGGCGTGGGCGCGGGGCAGGCGTGGGCGGGTGCAGAGGCAGGGGAGCGGGCGGGGGCGGGGAACGGGGTTTTGGGGGGCGAGAGCGGGACGTGGGCGCGATGTCGTCACAGAGTGTGGGTGGCCTATTAAAATACCATTAGGAGTAAACAAAAATTTTCTGTACCACTCCCCACCTCTATTTCACCCCGCCTACTGCGCGTCTCCTGTTATACAACTTAGCTTTTTTGTGTCTCTCTGTCTATGTGTGTGAGTGTGTATGTGAGGGTATGTCGAGGGTAAAGTACATAGCATAAAAACAGCCTCCGCTCCGAGGAGGCGCCACGGTCGGGGGGGGGGAGGGGGAGGGAGCGACGGGGTAGGGTGAAGGATGGGACAGGGCCATGTGTGAGAAGAGTCGAGTGTTTGTTTTCCGCTGGCGTCAAGCATCGGGGCCCGGAATGCCGCGTGGGCGGGGCGGCGACAGGGGCGGGGAGCCCTCCTGGAGTTCCAGGTTCTTCCGCTCCTTCCTGGAGAACCCTCGTCGAGCGAGGGGCTCAATCCAGCACGCTCCTTTTCGCTCCTCCCGAGAATTTCACTCGGGACGAGGATTATTTAACCAAGGTAAGGGGGTTTAAAAATGAAGGAAATATCTTCGTATTCTGGAAGTCACCCGCGCGGCCGTGTGCATACATACCAACCGACAGTTACAATAAGTTTCCTACCCGACGACTTTGTCCATGGACAGCCTGACCCGAGACCTGCTTCATAAGGTGACTACTGACCAAGAAGGACACAAGATACTTTCAAGAGGGAACTTCGAGTTAATACATTTTAGCTACGTTTAGGAATTAATGGCTCGACGCGCGAGTACATTAAAAACCCACCGGATACCGTCTGTGCAATTGTAATATAACAGAGAAAAAGTACTACGAAAGTCGAATTAGAGAGTACGAGACTCGAGAGTTATCGCGAGATCTCGATAGAAATCAACGCAGGTGCCTGGAAAGTCACGCGTCTTCGCACCTGCCCGGGGGGACGGCGGGACAGAGGAGGGGACACGTCCTATGCTCCTCACGTACCTCATGCATCTGTCATGGCCGGCGCGCGGGGACACACCCGGATGGGCCACGGAAGGTCGCCGTGGCGAGGTCGTTCATAACGCCCGATACGAGGAACGATTGCGGGTTTATTCGTTGGGCGCTTCCGACCGCGCGACACAAGGAAGAAAATGTCAAGGAGATCACGCGGATATTATATTTGAAACGCTACGCACGTATGAAGAATAAAGAAGGCGGGTGTCGACCAATTGGAAGGGTTTTTTTTCGGGAACTAAAGCCAAAGAGGACGGATTTAGAACCTATGAAAAGGTGATAAAATAGTCATGGTTTCGGAGTGTTAATTTTGTTTGAAAAGACATCAAAAAACACTTACATTTCGTGTGATTTCAGATCATACACGTTTTATGCTTATTTCTGTTTAGTCATATTTATTTATATGATTGATATTTTAGCTATTCCTTTGCTATAGTAATTAATATATACTAATTGCTTTGTTATAATTATTAATGGTGGTTAAAATCATTATTTCACATTAAGCACTCTCAGGATGTGCCATCCAATTCCTAATTACAAAGTGTACTTAGAGTATTTTAATCGAATTATCATTGATTAACTAAATCTTCTCTGTGCATCCAACCATATCCATTACGATATTGTAAGCGCTCGAATACATTACAACTACAAATTTACCCAAACCCTTCCATACTACTGTAATTGGAGAGAGAGTTGCAGACTATGAAAGTCCTTAACAGCCATCAATTGTTTTCCTTACGAGAGAGCTCAAAAATTAATTCCAAGAAAAATGGAACTGTCAGTATATTTCACTCGCTCACTGACATTTTCACCAACTAAAACCAGGCTGCTTTGCATTTCCAATTTAACCTTTCGTTTCTGTGACCGGTATCGATTCCCCAGCATCAATCGAGACTCCCTGTGGCGTGGACCACGCTGTAACAGAGCAACACCCCCACCCCTCCCCTTAACTGTTCCCGCCGCTGCAATCGCTACCCACACCACCGCCCCGTCGCCGCCGCCGCCCACCGCTGCCCGCTGCCGCCTCCCGCCCCCGCTCGCCATCACTCGCCATTAGCGTCACCACCCCCACAACCACTGATCCTGTCGCAGCCACCCCCGCCGCCGCCACCCCCGCCGCCGCCACCCCCGCCCACCCCCGCCGCCGCCACCCCCGCCGCCGCCACCCCCCGCCGCCACCCCCCGCCGCCACCCCGCCGCCGCCACCCCGCCGCCGCCACCCCGCCGCCGCCACCCCTGCCGCCGCCACCCCGCCGCCGCCATCCCCGCCGCCGCCACCCCGCCGACGCCACCCCGCCGACGCCACCCCGCCGACGCCATCCCTGCCGCCGCCATCCCCGCCGCCACTACCCCCGCCGTCGCCACCCTTGCCTCCCCACCCCAACGTTTCGATCCCGCCGCCACTCCCCCTCCGTCCCCACCGTTCTCGCCACCTCCGCCGTCAGCTCCGCTTTTGCCGGTCACACCATAACCCATGTCCCGCCGCCACACCACTACCAATGTTTCCTCCCAGTCTTGCTGCTCCCTCTGGCCTCGCCTGCCACCGCCACTCTCGCCATCTCTCTTCAACGCTCCCATCGCCCCTTTCGCTCCTATCATCCCCTTCACGCAAGCCGTCTCACCGGTTGCCATCCTCATCCTCCCAGCCACACCCTCCGCCGTCCGCGTCGCCCTCGCCGTCCACGCCGCCCCCGCGCCGGCACGGATATTGGCCGGACTACCTGTTGTGAGGGTGCGGTGCGGCGTCAATAACCGATATTTACGAGGGGAGGACGGGGCGAGGGCGCGCGCTGCGGGGCGCCGCCGCGGTCACCCCGGCAAGCGGCGGCCGCCCCGGGGGCGGCGGCGGCGGCGGCGGCAGGGAGGGGGCGCTCGGTCAGACTCCCCCTGCACACACGGCAAATGCAAGCGAAACAACCTCTGCGATTTCCTAGCCACAAACGCACACGGAAGAGTATAAACGAGGGAAGACTTATTGGAATCATTGCGAATATTTTGGTTTATGGAAATTATATTTTTAGTACTTCATTGTGTTATATTCATATAAGAAAGAATCAGACTTGTGTAACTACCTTATTTCTTTTCTTAAGAATCGCTACTTATTACTTATAATGTCTCCGTAAAACCTACGTATTTTCGAAACTTCCTCAGTATTTATCAGTTGGGGAACATCAACAATTAACTTCAATCAACGGGGATTTGCCCAACGAGGGTTCTTTGCCAGACAGAATTCATGTTTTGTGAGTGCTTGATACCGAAAAATCGAATACCGGAAAAACGTCGGTCTGGCCGTTCGTCTGTTTATCCGTCTGTCCATCCGTCTGTGAAAAACGCTAGTGGCTAAACCGTTCAGTCAATTTTCTCCAAAATTCGTAATCCCCAATCGGTCTGGCTGATCGGTCCGCCTCTTGAATTTGAAACCGATATTTCAATTTTGAGAGGTACTTTACAAGAAGCCCATGGGACTTTTCAAAATTTTAGTACTTTTCACGTGATTTTGCCAGAAAATACGGGGCAGAAATAACGTGCTGTTTGAACACCACTAGTTGATATTTGAAACAAATCATAGTAATGTTTTTTTTTTACAAAATCTGCCTTGACAATGATTAGTCAAGTCTATAATTTATTTTTATTACATCGCTGTTAAATTACTGTGTACATGGCATGAACACGTGACGTAAATTTATCACCGTGGTATTTATTGTAGTTTTCGTGCAGAAATCTATTATATTAATCGTAAGTTCTCACACAACTGACAACATTTACTCTTATCAGAGGTTAATAACAAATTCAGAACTACCGGGAGCGGTAGCTCAGTGCATCAACTGATGCCACTGCAGCGTCTCTGACCGGGAGGTCCTAGGTTCGAGTCCTGACGGCGGCAGGATTTTCGACACTAGCTTTTCAGCTAGGTCGAATTCAGTCGCGGTCTGGAGGAGAATTCTAACGGCCGGCTGCTCGGATCGGTAGTTTTCCGTGGTTTCTCCGATCAACGCCAGGCGAATGCCTGAGCAGTACCCTACCAAACGGGCCACGGACCGCGCGCGATCTTTTCTTCCTCTTCCATGTCCTATCCTCTCACCTTACACAAACACTTACACTAACACGCACTACACTACTACATATTTCGGGAGACCGGTCGAGAGCTTAGAGCTTGTCCCAGCTGGGTCGGTACCCCGCTGGTGGGAGAGTCTTGGTTAGGGGGAAACCTCACCAGCCGACGGTAGGTCGGCGCCGGATCTCGCCATCCAGCGGGGGAAGATCACCGAATGACCTACAGGAAGCGGGAGAAGATCACTGAATGACCGAAAGGAATTATTTTTTTTGTTTATTTGGACCATTCAGTTACTTTGAACCTTCTGTGCGTCCCTAAAGGCGGCTCCAGCCATTCGTTATTCGGCGAACACCGAGCTCGCCGAATCCCGAGTAGTGTGGATGAGTTGCTTGCTATTTGCCGACTGACGAACATTCGGTATTCGCCTTACCTACCGCGTGTCGGTCTTTTGGATACATCAAAGAGAGCGAACATTCGCCGAACACGTCAGCTGTTCGGGATTGGGCAAGTACTAGCTCGCTGCTCGGCGAATGCCGAATGTGTGGAGCAGTCTTAAGCGTCAGTGCGCGTCAAAAGCTCAGACGGCATAAGACGGTCTCAATATACTCGTAATACACACTAAACTCAACACAATATACACTAATCACATTACGATTAGCAAAGACTTTAAGAGCGCGAAGACATTAAGAGTGAGAAGATATGAAGAGTAATTTTTATAGGAGGTCATGACACAAACATCTAAGTTTTTTCTACAAAAATTAAATTGGATGAGAATTCACCATTTAACAAAGTAGAAGTTGTTCATTTCATTACGATATCCTTAGATAAAACGATACGGTGTTTCACAGTTATTACACTTTAGTACAATTTTTCCACATTTCATTCGCGTATCCCTAAATCATAGCCTTAAATCAGATACAACAATTATATCATAGTCGAAATGTTGATTAATTAAGTTTGATCGAAAAATTGAGTGAACACAAACGCAGAACAGGTTTTTTTTTCGGGTTTAGTGAGTTCCACAAGTCCCCTTTTCTCAAACTTTCGTTCGAAAGGTCGCTTGTCGACTGTTGACTAAAATTTGTACTCAATGATGGGTGAACGTTGTTCCCTGCTGGACCGAACAAACGGGTTTGACCGATTGACCCTTCCCGAGTGTTAGATGACACGGCCGGCCGCAGCGGGGCGCCACTACCTGGAAGCGCTTTGGAGACTTCGGTTGGGGACGGCAGGGAGTTCCTTGCCGAAGAACACAGGCAGGGGAAATACAACGGGGTGGTCTGGGGGACATGTGTCCCCCATATCCATCGATTGTTTAGCTCAGATATCAAGCCTTGTGGATGCGGTGGTATAACTGTCAGCGTACCGGATTGTTGTACCCGAGTTTGCGGGTTGAAACCCGATCGACGCCGTGGATTTTTAAGGGCGAAAAAATCCCTCGTATGCCTACTTTCGGAGGGGAAGTAAAGACGGCTGTCCCATGTAGTAGATTTACTGCATGTAAAATATCCTCAAGCCTAAAAGAAGCCTCTGAGCAAAATTGAGATCCGCCAGTTTCGTCGCCCAAGATAATACCTCCTTTCTCCGCTAGGTGGTGAAAGGAACGTATCGAAATTTGCGTGGTTAGACGGAAGAGCGGGCCTGATGGCCCGAGTCTCGCCACGTAAAATAAGGCATTAACTAAACTAAATTAAACCTTGCGTGGGTAGTCACTCTGTCGTCACCGTTTCCTTCGTAGAAGCGAGGAAAATGGCAGCAGGCTCCACAAACCAAACTTAATCGTGTATTGAATCCATGCACGAGCGAGTACATACATTTGGCTGGCTAGTTCCGGTAGTAATCTAGGCTTTCTTGATCATGCCCACCTTTAATCTAGAAATGCTTAAATATGTATGGGTGTATTAATTTTCAGCATATCCGTTCGAATAATATGATCATTTAAAGTACTTTCGCTTAAAGAAATTAACTACTGACATCTGTTGTGTTAGTGGCACAAATGGTAGTGGCGAGGAGTGATTTTGCCGATAATTATGTTGACGGAACTCCATTATCATTCTCATCGTTCATAGGAATGAAATATAATTGCAGTGATGACAAAATGATAAAAATTAAAATGACAATAATTCATACTTTTCGCATCTTAGCTCTTGTTATTGATTTGAAATCGACAATTGTCCGATCTTCTATGATTGATTGTTAGTGATTCCGGGTGCGTCAACTACCGAGGCCAATAGTCCCGTAAGATTAGTGCATGTTCTGTATCGGGGAGTGGCGGTGATCTTATCCCACTGGATGGCGAGATCCGGCGCCGACCAACCGCCCACTAGCAGATGTTTTTTCAACCAGGTATCTCCCATCAGCGGGGCACGCCCCTCCCGTGACACGCTCTAATCTCCCGTACGATCTCCCGGCATGTGTAGTAATGTAGGGCATGCTAGTGTAAGTGTGGGGGAATGAGGAGAGGACAAGGAAGAGAAAAGAAAGATCGTGCGCGGTCGGTAGCCCGTTTCTTAGGGTACTGCACCGGGATTCGTCTGGTGTTGATCGGAGAAACCACGGAAAACTACCGATCAGAGTAGCCGTACACTAGAATTCTCCTCCAGACAGCGACTAAATTCGACCTAGCTGACAAGCTAATATCGAAAATCTTGCCGCCGTCGGAACTCGAACCTAGGACATCCCGGTCAGAGGCACTGCAGTGACATCAGGTCACTGAGCACAATGCACTGAGCCACCGCTCCCGGTATCTCTTTTTGGCATGTGCTATAATGAAGTATTTCAGTACAAACATTAGATGGAAACACATCCTTTCACAAAACGAAACATTTTGTCATATACAATAATTAATTAAACGGTGAAAATGAAAGTAAATTTAGTGTGCCTACCAGCATTGTTTGATAATTCTCCAAAAAGTATTTTAATAAGATTCTTTACGATTCTACTTTCGCAAATAACTGCATTGATGTTTCGTCGTGCCTGAGTTTATAGTACGATAGGTTGATAGCACGCATTTAAACAATAATGATCGTTATGAGTGAATACTGAATGAAGAATAGAAAAAAGATGAAATTCGAATAAAATCTCTTTATGTTTGCCACTGATATGACAAGAAGGATTCACGGAGTTTGATTCAGAATATGCCAAAGGAAATACTTTGGGTATTTTGTACTAAACTGACATAAATCAAATTTACGAAAGTTAAAGGAAATAACTGAGTACGCGTTATGAGCGCAAATTGCCGAGCAAGCCAATCAGCGAGTCTCCTAACTGAATGACGCCTCGAGCGTCTGTCGAGACGAGAAAGGATGTGCACAGAAAAACTGACAACGTAACTAAATGATACTACGGCTTTCATTCGGAATACGAGTCAAAAAAGACTAGAAACGACAGAATACCTATAAATAATCGATATGATGTTCAGTAATTACAGGTCTCTAATTGTTCCAAAGATTGTAGAAAGCAATAATAAAATACATTAATGAAGAGAAATGTCTCATACGAAAAATATGGTATTTGCTCGGCAGTTCATTAGGGTCGGTATATAATAACGAACGAGTTTTCTTTTTTCAAAATTACCTTAATTATAATATAATGCCAAATATCAAATGAAAAGCAGGCCCATTCTTTATTTTACAGTCCTTCATATCATTCTGAGAAATCAATTTCAGACTTTAAAGTGGAATAAAAACAATAGATTGGGTAGGGTAGAATTTTTTAAAGTATTTCCGTTTGAAAGAAAATAATCGACATAATTACATATGTATTGTAATGGAAAATGAAAAACGAACATCAATGCATGTACAAAATAATACCAGCCTCTATAAAAATGGATCCAAAGTTGGAGCGGAGTGTACAACTATCTTGTATTTTGCTGAACCATTTTTTATGGAAAACAAAGTAATAAGGACTGGAAATAAAATTTTTCTAGTTTTTGTACGAAACTCATTTTCATATTAGGGTAAAATCATGTGAGAATATTTCCTCAAACGTTACTCCATCGTACCAGGTTATATTCATCGCTAAAGTACAAATATAACATTATATAACATTACTAGTAACCTGCAGCGGCTGAATGACGCATTAAAACACCAATAAAACAATGTTTTACGTTCCTTCCGCCCGTGCTCCAGTTCAGTTTCGGTCTTGCGTCCGAGTCTTTTAGGAAATAACACATAAGGAAGCGGAAGATCAGGTCTAACACTGGGACAACGGCGGAACCAGAAACTAATTTTAGAGGAGGATAATTTCAGCACATATCTCTGTTTTAATTGAAATATACAAAGTATGCAAAATCAGTCTTCAGATTTGGATTTTTGTAGCTTTTATTGAAGTGCAATGATAATTTTCAACGGTGTAGTGTTCAATCTATGGTATCCCATAGAAACTGTCACAAAACACTTTCTCAACTCTCAGTTTGCAATCAATGTGGGTTTCTATTACATTTCCTGTAATTATTATCATGAAATTAAAAGAAGTTCGAGTATAACGACAATGAGAATATTGTTTAGGATGTGATGAAATCTGAATATGGGAATAATTTTGAGTAAATTGAGTAAAATTACATAAAACATGTTTTTGTGAGCGTGTGTGTGTGTGGGGGGGGATGATCACCGTGCCCCCTTTTAATCCTTCACAGCACTAGGCCTTTAGGATGGGATGGGAAGACGTTTGCAAGGTCCATGACACGTTGCTTAAAATATTGATCTGGCTTCGCACAGAAATTGGTCGCAGGAAACCATAGGAAAAACCTATCATATTAAGAAGAACAGGTCTCTTTGGAATTCTCACCCAGCCAGTGGCTTGACCGAATTCTTAGCTGGAATCGAATATCCGCCAGTAGGAATCGACACCAAAACGACTGGCCTTCAAAGTGGTTGTGAACACGCAACGATGCGCTGTTGCATTCGATTAAAAAGAGTCGATACGTTTTTAATTTCGTATTTTCCATGAGATTTCGATAATAATGAATTGAATGAGACAGTTCCTAGCATTATAGATGCTCTGGTACTTCTACAATGATAACCCGTTACCAGATTTACATATTTTCTTTGCCTAAGAGGCCACGGCAACTACTTTCCATTAAATAATAGAATTGTAGTTATGCACAAAATTACCCCCGCCATTTTTTTCAATATTACAGAAAAAACACTATTCAGTAACTCTAGCTATATAGCTAGGTCGAATTCAATCATTGTCTCGAGGCGAATTGTAGCGGCCAGGTGCTCTTATCGACAGTTTTCCGTGATCTCTGGTCAATATTGGGGGAATGCCGGAGCAGCACCTCAACAAACGGGACACAAACGCCGCGCACTATTTCTTTACTTTTCCTTGTCGTATCCTTACCCCTTATTGATTGATTGATTTTTTCGTGTTTCCGGGCGCGTCAACTGCTTCGGTCATTAGCCTGTTAGTGTAGTGCATGTTTTTCTTTTCTCGGGAGATGGCGGTGATCTTCGCCCGCTGGATGGCGAGATCCGGCACCGACCTACCGTCTCCAAGTGGGGTTTCCCCCTAACCAGGACTCTCCCACCAGCCGGGCACCGCCCCAGTCGGGACAAGCTCTAAGCTCCCGACCGGTCTCCCGGAATATGTGGTAGTGTGGTGCATGTTAGTGTAAGTGTGTGTGTAAGAGGAGAGGATAGGATACGGAAGAGGAAGGACAGATCGCGCGCGGTACGTGGTCCGTTTGGTAAGGTACTGCTCCGGCATTCGCCTGGCGTTGATCGGAGAAACCACGGAAAACTACAGATCAGAGCAGCCGGCGGCTAGAATTCCCCTCCAGACAGCGACTGAATTCGACCTAACTGAAAAGCTAGTGTCGAAAATCCTGCCGCCATCGAGACTCGAACCTAGGACCTCCCGGACAGAAGCGCTGCAGTGACATCAGTTGATGCACTGAGTTACCACTACCGGGTTACCCCTTATTTACACACACTTCCATGCACTACACTAACACATATGGCGAAACCAGTCAGAAGCTTAGAATGTTCAGGTTGGCACGTTGCGTGTTTGAGGGAAGAAGAAAATCTCCACAAGTCGACGTGAAGGTCGGCGCAGGATCTCTTCATATTCTGTGCCAGCAACACCGCCACCTCTAGCCACACAAAATCCTCACTGCACTAACAGGACTAATAACCACAGGCGTTAACGTTCCCGGAAACATCAAACAATTTATTAATCTATCTATTCAGCAACCACATCCTAGTATTAAAACTAGCCATGACATTTTTTTTTTGGTTATTTAAGATCGCATCAATATTTATATCATTAGAGACCACTATTGGAGTTAACGATATGGTAACTATGAAGATGAAACGAAATGGTGATGATACGGGGTGAAAGGACAAGTACAACCATCCCCGAGGCTGGACTCGAACCCGCGACCCTTCGGTCCGAGATCACTACCACACTACGATCTCTGTCACCAGTCCGACCCATGGCATATTTATCGCAGTCTGTTGGCTGATTCAGTTTATAGCAGGACGAAATAGGATCGCGTTTTTAGACGCGGTCGTTCCGAAGCGAGTCCGCGAACGACTTGAATCTCGCGAGATTGAGGACGGATGGAGTGAGCGGGCAGGGCCTCTAGGCGCGGGCGGAGGACGCTCGCTGGCGCGGCGGGGCGGTCAGGCGGGCAAATGGCAGAAGATTCTACTTTCCATTACGGATCTCCGCCTCGATATATTTTCCCTTCCGCTGAGCGGGCGCGTGACCAGGGTACTGCATCGGGTGGGGCACATCTTGTGACCGATCCTCGAGGAGGTCCTTACGTCCACGCAAAGTTCTTTCTCCGACCGTTCAGAGTCGCTGACCTCTCTAGACAACCACCAGCGTTGCTCGTTGCACAATGATCTACGAAAAATCTGAATTACACATCCTATTCGTAGAGAGTTGATACATTTCCTGACAATACTGCATAATGCCATTTTGACAATGTCGGTTTGAGATCAGAGTTTGCCTGATATAATCACTGAAATTTCATTTGTTTCTAATGCTTTTCTCTGTCTTCATAAATTTCGCTACTCATCACTGCGATTTCAAAGTCCGAACTTCCAATTCATACATTTTTCTCGTTATGAAGTTTGACAACTAATAGGCATACAATCTCATTTCTCACAGAGAATTTGTTCTCGTGCACTCTTGCTTCTATCCCAAATTTCTACTTACGTTTGATATTTCTCTTAGCTATTATCCTCGCCCATTTTCATCCCCGTTTACCATGTTTCATCCAAGAGCACATACATATTTCTTCAGCATGCAAGTGTAACATCCATTACAGAACTCACCCATCAACTCGGGTGAGCTCAGGGGTATTCCAATCTTTATCTCTCCTCCAAACGTATTTTTTCCCAATGTTTCCCCCCGTAAGGTCTCGTCGCAAGAAGCCGGTACTTTCTAAACTAACCCCACATCATCTCATTCCCCACTAACAAGCATTCTCTACATCAGTTCTCAGTCTACTATCGACTTTCTCATCCACCTCTAATATGCGAGTTCAACACAATTCACTCTTTGTCGTTCTCTCAGCTTCATTTCTCCAACTTCTCTCCCTCTCTCCCAACTGCGTACTCCCCGACATCGGTGTTCTATGCATAGAGCGGTCATTCAACCGAACATCTCTACCACGCGAGTTCGATACACAACGCCATCCCCTTGATTTCAGTTCCAGATCCATCCAGTTCCTGTCTGCGTTTCTCATCTTCCATCTTCACACATCCCTCACAAAACAGCATCTGTCAGCTTGCATTTCAACCATGGCCATGCGTCTGTACCATCCCTTTGCCACGCCTCTCGAACCCTCCCGCGTCCGTCCTCTTACCCCAATCCAGGTCCGTCCAATTCCCAATGCCCAGGAACGTGCGTTGGAGGTACTGAAAATCATTCAGCACAATCACCTCTCCCGTTCTCAATCCTCCACCCATCTCTACCAGGCAGGTTCGATATCCAAGCATCGTCCCGTCGACTCCTGTTCCGGACGCGTCCGTGCTTGTGACGTCCCTTCCGCTCTGCCATCCCCATCCCCTCCCCGCTGTCCCCCGCCGCCGGCGCTCTCTAAAGAGAGCAACCGCCTGCTCCCGCCCTCAATGCCCCGCGGCGCGCGCCTCATCGCGGCGCCTGCCTCATCGCCCCGCGTCTCGCCCCGCGTCTCGCCCCGCGTCTCGCCCCGCGTCTCGCCCCGCGTCTCGCCCCGCGTCTCGCCCCGCGTCTCGCCCCGCGTCTCGCCCCGCGTCTCGCCCCGCGTCTCTCGCCCCGCGTCTCGCCCCGCGTCTCGCCCCGCGTCTCGCCCCGCGTCTCGCCCCGCGTCTCGCCCCGCGTCTCGCCCCGCGTCTCGCACTACGTCTCGCATCGCGTCTTGCACCGCGTCTCGCACCGCGTCTCGCACCGCGTCTCGCACCGCGTCTCGCACTGCGTCTCGCACCGCGACCGATCGTCCCCTCGCGGGGCAGCAGGCCTCGTCTGGAAGCGATTCCTCATTCGTCGCTCAGGGAACGGCCTGGCGTTCTCATCACGCGTCAGCGCTGCCTACCAACCCCGATGAAGAACGTGAAGTTCAGGAAATACTCAATTCTGATGAACGGTTGTAGCTCGCTCTTTCTATCCGCATTTAGATTGGACAAAAAGTCGAATGATTGTTTCGTGATACGATATGACTGCTTCAATATTTGAGTTGTTGTTGTTCAAATTGTATGAGCTGTCATTAAAATCATTTACGACTGAGTTTAATTAAAATAATGCAATAGGGTGTAGAATCATCGCGTTTGGTCAAACATTATCATCATATCTTCAGAATCCAAAGAGATTCATGAAATAATTATTCATTAATAATTTAATAAATTCTGCAAACACCTTTTAAATTTCTTTTCTGGAAGCATATTAATTTTGGAAGTAATTATATCTCTGAATTGATCCTTACAAAACTTTTCAGTAATTATCGCAAATTTTTCTGTGAGTTCTGCATGCAGTGAAAGTTATTGATAAAAGTGGGATTCGAACTTCAAAACTACGTAATCTCACCAAATGAAATTGTGCAAACAAGACCGCATCAGTCATTTGTGCTATTGAAACAGAGACTATTCAACAGTGACAACTACTGACTTTTTTTCGTATTTTAATCACTAAACTACATTAATGAGGTTAAATGATGATAACTTATTTCTATTTTTTAAAATCTGAAAATCACATTACATATATTTATCAGTACCGTAAATCAACGACATTCTGTTGTGTAGTACGTTTCTAAATTTTTAGTGCGGTTCTCTGTAGCGAGTTCCTTACCATTTTCTTTTTCTCCGATATTTTACGGATAACTCATAATCCCGTGGCTCCGAAAAATTTTCTCTCCGCGGGGGAGCATCCATCTTGGCGGCGAGGACATGAACAACAACACAGTCGATGGGCTGAAAAGAATTTTGACCCAAACTCCGACACGCACCCCGGGCCATAAAGTACGCCTATCCTCGAAAAATCGAGAGGGCGCGACCGAGCGTGGCGGGCGAGTGGGCGGGAGGGCGTGCGGGGGCGGGAGCGGGGGTGGGGGCGCCGCGGGCGTCGAGGGCGGTGCGGGGCGATGGGGACAATATGTGTAGGGCTCGATAAGGGTCTCTGATAAACGGCGCCTCAAGGGATGGAAGATGCTATCCTGAGGGAGGGAGGTTGGGATCTCCTTGGAGCGGGAAGGAGCCGGGGGGAGGGGGCGCGGCGGGGGCGCAGAACCGAACCGCAGAGCCATAAAAATTGAAAGAAATGTTGCAGAAACAAAAAACGAGCAGCGCGCGCCTTGTTTCTGGGAAGCAGTCTACCGCTGTGCTGCCGCCGCCGTCGCTGCTGCTGCTGCTGCTGCTGCTGCTGCTTCTGACTCCAGTTCCTTCGATGTCGTCTTCCGCCGCTACCCATACCACTCCGCTCTCATAATTGATTATTTTGTATTTGACGGCACGACCACTTCGATGATCATTAGCCCCACAAGTGTAGTGCATGCTACATCGCGAGAGTTTGCACTGTTCCACTCTGGCTGGAACGTGATATGCGTCGCCTCCGACTCACCGACTTAAGGTTTCTCTAACCAGGTATCTTTGCCAGGGTACCACCTTCGCAGCTGCAGGCTCTAAGTTGCTGCCTGGTCCCCCGACATATGGGGATTGTGTTAATATATGTGTAATTGTACGAGTAATGGGATAGGCGGGACCAAAGACGAAATTAATATTGCATAGGTATCGCTCAGGTATTCGCGTGGTCGTGGTGTTCTACCGATCAGAGTAGCCTGCCACTCGAATGCTCCCCCGAGCACCGGCTGAATACGACCTAGATAGTGTCGAAAATCGTGAACGCGGTCAGAACCGTTGCAATGGCAACAATATTCTTGCTCTGAGCTATCTGTATTAGACCGCTATCATAAATCGCTCACACAGCTCCTTTTGCTTTCAGGCTTGTTTGTTCGCCCTATTCACAGTTGTCGTCAACATCGTATTCTCGATCATTACCACCTATATAAAACCATGCGATAAAATTTAATGAATATCGTAGATTTATTTGCTCTATGAACCCAGAATTATTATACTGTCAGTCTGGTAATTATGTCGATATAAATATGTCAATCTGAGATTTTTAAGTAAATTGTTTCTGTTGTCGATTAACACGTTATGAAGGGTGATTCTGAATACCATGTACAATAACAAGAATATTTCATTAAGAGACATCGTTCAAGATAGCCCCGCTCTGATAAATTATTTGCAGGCAAGTATACTATTGTGCATATCGTGTGGGTTTTTTGTGTAATCGCTTAATGGGAAAGCTTCGTTTTTGCACATCACATTGTCAATTGTGTTTCTCAGCAACACAAAAGAACTATCTGTTTCATTTGCAACACGACAATTTTCGTAGTTACTACATCTCTGATCAGCTCCTATCGTCTCTTCTCGCTTCTTCGTCGTTTCTACAGCTGCATTCAATCTTTTTCCATCCCACTACCCCGAGATCCATCGTTGTCACAGTAGTCACTATTATTTCCACTTGATGCAGAATCGCCAACTCAGATTGTGCTTCCTCTATTAATAGCATCGACACCATTGGTCCCCACCATCGCGCATTTCCACAGTCTGCTCCACCATCTCCACACCCACCCTTTTGCTGCGGACTGTAGCGGTGAACTATTTGGTTTGTGAGGGGGACGAGAAGACAGCCATCCCGCGTCTCCTCAATTATGATTTTTATGTTTCATTTTTACCCCTCGTCGCGGTCCTCACCGCTATTTCGGTCCCCCTCCTTCCTCCCACCCGAATTCCGAGGAAAGTCCGGGAAAAGGCCGCCGCGGTCGAGCCCCCCCCCCCCGCGCGGGGACGGCGGCGGGGAGAACAAAAATAAAATAAACGCGCAGCGCGTCGCCGTCGATGGTGGCCCGTAAATTAGTTGATGTCGATCTTTTCCCCGCTCCGTGAAGCGCGCAGCCTGCATAGGGGTGTTATTATGCGTAAGAGCAGCAGATGAAGTCATTCCCGCGAGCAACGTGCGCTGGGGGGGGGGGAGGAGGCTGCGTGAACAAACGAACGTCGCCTCGTTCTGCCGCGTCACTCGCGCTACCTGGCGGCGAAGTGATGACGACGCGACGCATCGAAGGAGACACGGGCCAGTGGTGGTACAGTGGTGCGAAATGATGCTGAACGGGTGTTTTCGGGATGTTCATCAAGTGTTTCGATCGAAAAAGATCGATAAATGTATTCATATATAAATATTTAAAAAATTAATAGTTCGTTTTATATTAAATTTTGAGGATAGATGACCAGTCGCGAAAAGCCAAATATGTATTATAGTCTCTTACAAATCATTATTCAGTAACCCAAACATGGTTTTTCGAGCAGTCCAGACAACATGATCAGTTAAAGTTTGATAACTTCACGTTAGTTTCTTTATTTCCCATATTATTTAGATTTTATGTGTCACGTGTAACAACAAACTTTGGACTTACTCACGGAATTTGATGCATTAGTTACATATTCGATTGATTTCTGAAATGCTTTGTGTAGTTTCATTTAAGAGGCATCATTTAGGCTTGAGGATCTTTTACATGCAGTAAATCTACTAACTGGGACAGCCGTCTTTACTTCCCCTCTGAAGGGTTTTTTCGCCCTTAAAAATCCACAGCTTCGATCAGGTATGAACCCGCGAACTTGGGTATAACAGCCGATACGCGAACCGTTACACCATCGCCACCGCTTATTTATTTTATTTCTTACTTTTTTCTATATTATTATTTTTTACACACGTAATTTCCATTTGTTGATAAGCGTGACTTCGGGCCCACTTCGGCCTAGGAGCGCGGGGGCGCGTTTTTGTGGCATCGGGTTCAGGCCCGCTCGCCCGCAGCCGCGAGGTGGTGCTTATATTTATTTTTGTGGCCGCGTCCGCCCGCACAGGACGCCTCGGGAGGGACGCCCCCCCCCGCGGGCTGGTAATTGGCCGCAATCCGTTGGAAGCGCCGAGGGGGAGGATGGGGGGGGAGGTCGCCTTCTCCGCACGATGACTGCGGGGAAAGAAACGCTGCTGTCGGGGCTCTCCTCGATTTCGTAAGAGACTCTACGCAGGCGCACACTTTTCGAACAATGCACGTTTTTATGTAATCAATTGTTGTTTACTTACATGTACTCTGATATATTTGACGGGCTTGAAGGAAGTAACAAGAAATGACACTCCAGCCGTAGCAAGTTTCCTAATTTACGTAATTATCTCGATTTTGGTGGGTGTGTCTCTCTTGTTACGATCCCAAGCTGACTTTTTTTTATGTCGATCTTATAAGTCGCGTTTGGGAGACTGTTGTCTGTTCGTGATAACCTCTTCTTCTCGGGTTTGATCCCTGACCGAAGCCGATGAAATTTTTGGATATGAAAGTCGATGGGACAAGTCGGATACGGCATGTAAAAACAACTTTGGAAAACAATTGAGTTCTCTTCGCCAAATGAACTGTGCGGAATAAGCATTCAAAGTTTATCGGCAAGGTTTCGGCTTGTGTGCAGCTTCTAGCAACAGCGTGATTCAAGAAATAAATTGACTGTGTCGGTAAATAACCCTTCCAATAAGTGCCATATTCAAGGGTTTTCTTACCAGACTTAAAATAGTAATAAAAACAACGGTTCTGCATATTTGTAAATGGAAATATATTCTTAATTTCGAACACTTATTTTTAAATGCCATTGCCCTCAGTTTGCAGCAAGTGCCATCAACTATTTTCTATCGTCATAAAAGTAGCTTGAACCACAACAAAGCAACATCTCAAAATGTTTTTTCACAGCACTAAAAGACATAGAATTTTGAGTTTCTCATGGAACAAGATTTTAGTTTGTACATCCATTTAAATATAGCGAATGCTTCGAAAGACAACATGTAGTCCACTTGCGATATATTGGAAATTGTCTTAACAATCAACGAAGGGTTGGTTCTCATTATGTACTCTCATACGTCTTGTCCGTATAAAATATTTTTAGCAAACAATAGTTATTATTAATTTATGATTCACTCTTGACCCTTCACACTTTGAATGTTTTATGCTCTGACACATGTAGGAGTAAAATATGTTCTGAAGTTTGCCATCATGACAAAATTAATAACATTGAAAAAAATCACAAAAATTAAGATATTTTAATACTTTTAAGAGCTAGGGAAACCGTAGTACACATGAAGTTATAATAGTTATACTTAAGTCTTTCTGTCGTTTCTACTGATGTTAATACGATAAATCAGTTATTTAAAAAAATTATATAAATCCAGCTATCCAAAATATCAATACAAACCCACATCCATTTTTAAAAAATCGACGGCTCAACACATGGGTATACTGTGTCCCCGTCTATGCAGGACGCGGGCGGGGAGGGTCAACGGCGCCCTACCAGAAGTCCGCGCTCGTATCCCGCGCGCGTCTCTTCCCCAACCCTCCCACCCGCGAGGTGCTCCGAGCGGCTGGGGGTTATATATTTCTAGCTTTAGCCAAATGAAAATAAATAGCCCGGCGGGCCCCAGAGGGCAGCACGGGGCCACCGCCAGCCCGTCCTTCCTCCCCTCCGCTCCGCCCCCGCTCCGCAATAATTACCGCGAGACCACCAGGGTTAAACCCGCGGGCCGCTTAACCGCGAAATATAAAGTGCGTTTGGCTGATAATTCCCGTTCAACTAATGGAGCGGCTTGTTGCCTCTCGCAGGCGCCCGCGCCGCGCAGCGCCGCGCCGCTAACTCCGCGCGTAAGTCATCCTGGAAGGCGGCGCCGCGCCCCGGGGGCTCGGTTCGACTCCTCGGACTTCGAATCTAGGGCCACGAGTGCACTGGGTCAAGGACGCGCTTGCTTTGGGTAGCGCTGTGGACTCGGGGAGTATTCCGTGTTGCCGTGCGCGTCAACTACTTTACACATTACTCCCGTGAGTATAGTGCACGTTTTTTTCTCCGGAGATCTCGGCGGTGATCTTCCCCCGCTGGATAGCGAGATCCGGCGCCGACCTACCGTCGGGTAGTGGGGTTTCCCCCTAACCAGGACTCTCCCACCAGTGGGGCACCGCCCCTGCTGCGACAAGCTCTAAGCTCCCGACCGGCCTCCCGAAATATGTGGTAGTGTAGTGCATGTTAGTGTAAGTGTAAGTGTGTGTAAGAGGAGAGGATAGGACAAGGAAGAGGAAGGACAGATCGCGTGCGGTCCGTGGCCCGTTTGTTAGGGTACTGCTCAGGCATTCGCCTGGTGTGAGAGAGAGGTGATGAAGAGAACGCAGTGCTCTTCCCCCGCTGCAACGTGCGATCCGCTGCCGACCTACACGTCGGTTTTCAGGGTTTTCCCTTCCAGGTAAGTCCCGACGGTGGAAGGATTCTTGACAGTAGCTTTTCAGCTAGTTCGACTTCAGTCGTTGTCTGGAGGAGAATTCTAGCGGCCGGCTGTTCTGATCGGTAGTTGTCCGGGGTTTCTCCGATCAACACCAGGCGAATGCCGGAGCAGTACCCTAACAAACAAGAACGGAACTTGTTCTATCCTCACCCCTTACACTAACATGCACACACATTTTTACACTAACATGCATTACAGTACCACACATGACACGGTCGGAGACGCAAAACTTGTCCCGGTTGGAACGATGCCTCGCTGACGGAAGAGTCGTGGTTGGGGAAAGCCTCGCTAGTTGATGGTAGGTCGGCGCCGGATCTCGCTTTCCAGTGGAGGTAGATCACTACCACCTCCCGATGAGAAACCAAGCACTACACTTACGGGACTAATGACCTCAGGAGTTGGCACGCCCGGAATCACTAACAATCAATCAATCCTTCCAGGTAACTCCCCCAACAAGGCACCGCGCCAGCCGGGACTGACTATAAGCTCCCGACAGGGCTCCTGACATAGTGGTACTGTTGTACACGAAGGTGTGTGCGCGCGTGTGTGCGTGTGTGTGTGCGTGTGTGTGTAAAGCGGAGAGGATATAAAAACAATGAGGAATGGAAAACTTGCGGGATTCATGGTCCGTTCATTAGGGTATTGCTCCAGCATTCACCTGTTATTGATCAGAGAGACCATGAAAAAGGTAGCGCAAGTTGAAATCGACAGCACGAATATGAAGATAACAAGAGTTTGAATTATAGAATATTTCGACTATGTGCAGATAGAGTCATCGAGTAACCTGTATCTGATAGAAAAGGAGAATACGTAAAATTCAGTTATTGAGGATCCACTTATTGCATAATCAAGATGCTCTCACCAAACGCATGTGATGGTCAAAGAAGGAGAGAAAATTCTTTACTGAAAATAATGTTGGGAAAAGTATTATGAGAAATTTTCTTCAATTATTGTTTCGAACTATTGATTCCATTCCCAAAGACTACCTTTTGCTCTTAATTTATTTCTAAATTTTTGTATGATTTGCCATTTACCCTCATGACAAAATATTCTTGTTTTCTTTTTGATTACAGAGTAGAATATATTTCTTTATTATAATAATTTATTGAACATGTAGTACTTTTCACAGTCTACATGTTTGGAATAAAAATTACTGTCAAATATTTATTAATTTTCCAATTCTCAAGATCTCTGTAGTGCTTTTAAAACATTTACTCTTATATTTAAGTATTTGTACGTTGTAAAGCAATTGCATTTTATAATGTTATGTAAGATTAACATTACTCTTCGCTCCCTAAGAGAATTACAAATAAAATGGCTTCTCTACAGAAGAAACAATCATTTTTACGTGTTACATTACTACTTATGTCAGCTGGCGAAATGTACATTTACGTTTTCTCAAGGAACTTAGTGCATTTCTTCAATTCAAAGAAGTGTTTCTCTTTGCTGTATAGATCGATATCTTAAAACCAATAATTGCATTAATGACTTTGTATTTTCACTTAAACGCTTTGTTCAACCTCCCCTCCGAACCCATAATCCTCTGCGGCGTCGCGAATTCACCCCCCCCCCTGAAACAAACGCGCAGCGGCTCGCGCAGCGCGTGCTCGCGTGTGACGCGCTCGCGCAGACGCGCTCTAAATTACGGCGAAGAAACCACCTAACAGATACATTCCCAAAACACAGCTCTAAATTACGCGAAATAACGAATTGGTAAATTATTCCAACCGCTAAAATAACGACAAAAATATTCCGCAGCATAAAAAATATGTCCTCTTATTTTTTAATGCTACTTCAGTAAGTGAATTATGCTTTCCTGTACGTGAGTTTTATGATATTCATAATTCCAAAGAGAGCAATTCTCATTGTTAATCATTGTTACATTTTTTGCAGTAAAAAAGGCGCTTCGTTGCGGGCACGCTTCGTCGCTCGCGGCCCTCGTGCGTTGCAGTGGCCGGCGAGTATAATGTGCTGTCCTCTAGGTATTGTATATTGTAATTACAGGCACTGGACTTTAGTTCATGTGAAAAGCTTGTCCCCAGACGCCGACCCGGCCCACCTCTACACAGTCCTCCACCTACGATATCCTCTTATAAGTTAATATGCCAGCTAGTTAAGGCGAATTTACTGCGGGGCAGCTAAGCGGGAAACAGGGTGGGCGGCGGAGGGAATATACACCGGCGTCTGAAAAACGCCCGAATTTAGGGATTAATTTTTACCAGCCCCTCCAGGACCCGAAATAAATACATGCATAAACACTAATAAACATAGATCTAAACAAAGTTTAACTTCCCATAAATTGAGGTGGTTTTTATCTGAATCATTAGGTTACCGAAAAATTAAGAAAGAATATGTCTTCGGAGATTTAGGTGATATTAAGAATTATGAGGTGTCGTCGACAAAGGATTGCAGCCCGGTGGGAGAGGGCCCGGAGGAGCTGGCCCGTGTAGGTCAAGTCCCTTCCCCCCACCCTTCCCTTGCGGGAGGCGAGTTAAGCTGAGAGGAGCAGCGGTTTTCGGAGAAATAGGGTAAGCAGAGCACACGAAAGAATGGTGTGTAACTTTCTTCTGTCAATACTAAAAAAAGTATTCAAGTTGACACGCTAATGTAAAATGTATGCTACATAAAATAAGGATGTTTACTGAAGCATTTGGCTAGAGCAGTGGTATTTGCTTCACTTCCGATGAACTTCTTTCGTGTCAACTCAAAATATTTTAGGCCCATTTTTAAATACAACAAAGTTAAAAATATAATTAGCTGTCATAGAGTTTCTCTGCCTATTGTTTTTGTTAACAGAATGTTAATAAAATCTTTCAGACATCAGTCACTATGACACAAGTTATTATTTATAATCTCTTTCCACTTCTTTCAGTGTTTTTGATAATGTTTCAAAGTCCTTCCGTTTGTTTATTAGTGACAAATTTGAACCTGTAATTGTTGAACTGTCAAAATTTGTATTTTGTGAGTGTCCATGAGATTATAAAGTCATAGAAATTATCGATATGAATCACATTCAAACTCACTTGATGTATACATTTTATTATTAAAAAAACAGTAGGTTAACAACACTTTGAGAAATTATTACATATTTTTCTCTCAATCTCTAGTACATTGTATGAGAAAAATCTATTACATATTTTATACATTTCCTACTTTTCCAATACAGTCCAGCGCATTGAATATGATTTTCAGTGAAACTAAAAAAATAGTGAGTTCTCATACTTATTGAAAAATATTAAGCAAAAGCGGTGTTTTGAAATTTATTTATTAAATGAGACAGTCCTAGAATCTTACTGTAAATTAATTATAAGAATTAACGATTCGTATTTTGTACAATTTGGAAGTAAGAGTTATCGTAGGAGCAATGTAACATCTTGTCGATGAAAACAAATGTTTCAGAATGGAGTATATGACATAATTTCCAAAATAAGGCACAAAATTCAATGAATACTTCTCTCCATCCCTAAATCCTTATCAATTGACTTCCCAAGAAAGAAAACTAACGTAAATTCGAATTTGAAATAGTATTTGTGTGGGCGACCATAATTTTCTACACACTACACTCTACAAGTGAAAATGTACACCAAGTACGTCAACGACTTCACGAGTCGGAAAGTGGACTGCGATTTTGCGAGGACCACAAACTTGAATTGCTTTCAGCGTCCGATGACTCTACCACTCAGCGGAGGTGGGTTACCGCAGCACAGATATGCGATATCATCGCTGGGCCAAAGCACTATGCTCTCAAACGCAGACACGCAGACCATATCGAAATGGGTGACTACTATTGTCACTGGAATGTATGCAAATAATAGTTTAATTCGACAATACAAATTCGTACAAATTACAGTGCATTTAGTACATTTATATACCGCGTGTAAAGAAAAAAGAATATTAAAAAATTAAACACCTAGAAAATTCGTCATGTATAATTTAATGAACAAGTTTCAAGAGCAACGGGACAAACCTACAATGCCAGTATGCCTAGTATGCAAAAAATTAAACTAAGAAACGGAAGTGGAAGGCTGCAGTAATATTAAATGGAAAAAATAGAATGGAATGATAGAGTAATATACGACATTAGCAAAACTCTTGCATTTTCTAAAAGGAAGTATGTTCGAACGTAACTGACAAACATCAAATTAAAAACATAAACAGAAGATAATTCTCATATAAATATCCAAATATTTCAATGAATTCTTCACTAAAATGACTGCTGAGAATGAATTCTAGAAATGAAAGGAGGTCACGTGCATAAATCACGGATAAAGACAACTCTTGTTAACAATGTATAAGAAACAGAACTATATGTAAGATCAGAACTGCGGTGATGATTAGTGAAAGCATTTGTGATGAAACGTGTTGCTGAATCCTGAGAGCACTGGAGTAAAACCGCCTGATAGCAAATATGTACAAATATGCAACCCACGCGAGAGCCAGAAATATTTTTGAAGAAATGCTAACTTTTACGCAAAAAATGCTGTTTTATTCTAACTTAATCGTCACATATCAATGCCATCCCCACCCTCGGTATACACCAATGGATAGATTAATGACAACATTATTGAAGGAATAATGCAATTATGTGTGTATAAATTAATTCTCCCTGCATTTAGCAATATATTAACACTTTTTCTACAAATTAATATTAAAATATTTTTAGTTTTTGAGGTACGGCGTCGTGAAATATATTTTGAATATTTTTTGTACTGGCGGTATTTTTCGCGGAGACGCGCATGTGCTTCCTTCAAAAACTACTTCAACATTTACACACTTGTTCCGTACACACAACTGTTTTCTACATCGACAGGTACTAAAGTAAGATTGCAAGGCGGTATGTACTGGCTAGGCGGTAAGAGATCGTTCCAGTTTCCAGGAAGCGATAGCACATGGCGACTTTTTTTCTTTTCTTATTTCTTTGATTTTTTGTAAACATCTCATTAACATTAAAAGGCAAAACTATCACTTTGGATTAGAAAAGGTTTTAAAAGTAAAAGTTCTAAATGATGAAATCCGTTGATATAAAAATTGACAATAAGTATGGGAAGAAAAATATTTTTGGATCCGTCGCTTTCCACAACCTCCCCCTCCTTCCCCCAGCCCCTACATTCAAGTGTTAAGATTTCAAATATCAAATTACAATAACTCATATCCCAGAGAATAGTGAATCTGAGTACAGTCGACTCCGGTTACAATGAACTCGGATATAGTAAACCTTCGGTTCTAGTGAATTTAAAGCAATGGTGCCGTTTCACTTACATTAAAAATAAGCATAAGAAGATTAGATTATAGTTAACCTGAACCTCAATTACAGTGAACCTCTGTTAAAGGAAATACGACTAGAGCATTAATTTCCTCCTGGAAAAAAATATATCGTCTTAGTGCAACAAATTTCACTGGGCTGCTTGGAAAGAATGCCCGTCAAATATCATCTAAGCAGTATCCTGTGAAGAGAAGGTACCGGACCCGGAATGGGGACCTACAGATGACCTCATGCCACAAAGTCACTGCGGAAACAAAGGCCTGAGCTGCGTAGGCTATAGCTGGCGGCAGTGAAATGCGATTGCTTGCTTCAGTTTCAAGTGAGCTCCAAAATCTGGAGAAAGATGTAGAGAAGTTACTAACGAAAAAATGTATAAAACAAACAATTGAAAAAATTTGACATATAAAGGATTTTTAAGGACAAATAAATATAGTGAAATTTAAATTCGTGCTGTTAATGTACTTCAATCTTTTTAATATAGGGATACAGGAATCATTGTTAAGAAATTCTACTTAATTTTGACACTATCGGATGTTGTGAATCTGTGATACAGTGAACCAATAATGTTTGTCCCTAGAAGTTCACTATTAGCGGAGTCGACTGTATTTTGTAGGACACGCATTCTCGTTTTGAACGCATACTAGTTAAAACATAAACTAGGATTAAACACCACCAGCGCCACAAGCGGCAGAAAATGAAACTCCGATTTCGCGTCAGCGACCGCAGGTCACACCGCACAGCAACGCGATCTCATCGCCGACGCAGCGCCAACTCAGGTGCCTCTCAAACGCGGCCGGCGGCGGCGGCGAAAGTGGGCAAAACACGGAACGGCGCGAATGAATGATAAAACAGCGAACGACAACGAGGCGCATAAATCTGGGACGAGAGGCGGCGGCCGCGAGCGCCGACAGCGCTGCGGGTGACACGAGGACGCAGCGACATGGCGGCGCGCGCGATTGGAGAGGCCTCTGGCGGCGGGCGATCGGCACGCCCTCCCGCCGCTGCGGGCGCGAGGGGAACGAGTGCGCGTCCAGGCGGACTAACGAGTAGCGGATGCCGTCATCACAATTCATTTATTTTACAATAATTATTAACGTCACTAGGACGGTAAAAAGCAAGTGACGCGGTTGAAATTAGTAAACCGAGAGGTTAGTCCAGGCGTGTAACAAAGACTTATTTATGATATTAGCTTATGATTGTGTGTCGTTCAATACTTTCATAATGCCAGCGTCTTATACGAAAATATATAAATAATAAATACATTTTCTTGGAGTAGGATTACTCATTTATCTCCTTTAGTAAAAATTTGTTTCGATTGTATTTCACGTAGGGCGAACTGTGATATCCTTAACGGACGCTGGCTTTTAATCCGATTTATTGCGATTATTCTGCTTTTAAAATGAATTTTCTTTCTTTTATACGATTTCTGTTAAACGAAAGAAAAATATAAAAATCCATTGAAGGGTGAAGGACATACCTTCAGGTTAAATTAAAAATCTCCTCCTTTTTTATTGCACATAACTAGCGATAGAAAAAGTGTTCGAGTCCCGACGATAGTGGGATTTTCAACTCTAGCTGTGTAGATAGATCAAGTTCAGTAGCTGTGGAAGAGAATTGTACCGGTCGGCTGCTCTGATCGGTAGTTTTCAGCGGTTCCTCCAATCAATAGCAAGCGAATTCCGAACAAGTACCTTAACAATCGGGCTATGGACCGCGCGCGATCATTCCCTCCCCTTTGTTGTCCTATCCGCACCATTTATACACTCGTACACCTGCACTCCACTATCAAAGAACTCGAGAAACAAGTCATGATTTTAAAATGTGTCCCGGCAGGGAGCGGATCCCCCGCTGGGGGGAAATACCTGTACGAAGAAATCCCCACAATGTGACGTGTAGGTCGGTGCCGGATCACTCCATCCAGCGGGAGGGAAACGGCATCATCCTCCCATGGATAAAACATTCCCTACACATGGTCATTAAAACCAATAACCCCAGCAATTCACAATCTCGGAAAACATAATAAAACAAACAATACCTGCTTTTTCGAGTTCTCAAAAAGACAAATTTTAATTCTTGTGTACGTGTATTCAATGCTTTGAGAAAGTTAGTTCGTGAATAATCTGTTCTTACGTTACTCATATTTAGAAATCAGTCTTCCTCTAGACAACAACGAATTGATTTAACGCTTCAAAGATTTAAAAGCGTCTTTTGAAAAGCCCGATCCGTTGAAGTTGTTGCAGTCTTTTACCGGGAGTAGAAGGCAGACATTTTTACTAATGAAGCATGAAAGCAGCCGTCATCCATTGCATAAATAGTTCACAACTATGTGTATTTTATGAAAAATACCCAATATAATTTTTGGCAGAAGGGAATTGGACGATAAGTACGCAAAACGTTTCTCGCGTAAAATAGAAAGGTTTGTCAACATTACAAGTGTGTAATATCATAAAGGAAGATCACCAGTGGGTGATCTTTCCATGCAAGTTGTATTCTCTAACATCATATTTACTTATTTTTAAAGGTTCATCAGTTGTATTCAAATTGATCATCATCAATTCAAAACTTACAGTCATAAATGAACTGAGATGAAAAAGAACAAGATGAAGAAAGAAGAAACGATTTTTGTATGTATGCAATAATCGCACCATGTAATCCCGTGGGGCGATCTGTGTAATTCGATTTCACGAAATAGAAGAACCTTAATGAAAACTGCAAAAATTCGGTCTGCCCGACACACATGAAGAGACGAGGCGTTGGACCGCGTTCAAAGAAGAATTGCGCGCGGGACATTAGGCTGCCGGGCACCCAGGGGTGCAGCAATACCAGTGGCAAACGGGACACAACCGTCGGTAACACTCCGAATCACGGGCGACCGGACTTTGTACCGAAAGTAGTTGAACACGCGCATGGCGAAACGCGGATGAGAATAATGAGCGCTAAATGATGATGGAAGTGAAAGGTGATGCTGGTAGAAGAAGTGCAGGTAGAGGAACGGACGCAAGTAGTACTCATGCGTCGGCGTCGGCGTCGGTGTCGGCGTCGGCGTCGGCGTAGGCGTCGGCGTAGGCGTCGGCTAGGCATAGGCTAGGCATAGGCGTCGGCGTCGGCGTCGGCGTCGGCGTCGGCGTCGGCGTCGGCGTCGGCGTCGGCGTCGGCGTCGGCGTCGGCGTCGGCGTCGGCGTCGGCGTCGGCGTAGTCGTAGTCGTAGTCGTAGGCGTCGGCGTAGGCGTCGGTGTAGGCGTCGGCGTAGGCGTCGGCGTCGGCGTCGGCGTAGGCGTCGGCGTGGCGTCGGCGTAGGCGTAGGCGTAGGCGGCGGCGGCGGCGGCGGCAGCAGCGCTCGCCCGAAAGAGTGCTCCTCCTCGCTCGGCGGGCGGCTGCCAATGACACACACAAGGGCGCACTCTCGTTTCGCGCCGCCACAGATTTAATGCGGACGCGGCGCGGCGCGGCTTCGCAGTTGTTTTGAAAAGCGGCCCGAAGCGCCGCGATGTATCACGCGTCGGAGTGCGCTCGTCACGTGTCCGTCAGCGCGAGAGGAAAGGCCTGTCTGCACCAGGCGCCGCTGCGTTTGGCGCCCACCGAGCGGCCCCAAGATTTACACCGGCGCCGCCCCGCGCTATCGGCCCCGATCGCCCCCGGCGCGGTTTGGAGATCGGCGAGGGGACGCCCCGATTGGCGGTTTGCTTCCAGAGGGGAAGCCAATATGTGGGAATGGAAGCAGGGGATCGAAGGTTCCTTTCGGTTTGTGACAGGGAATGTGAAATTGGGTTGTCTCAGTTGTGTTTTTTCTGCACTCGTGCGAGGAAACTAGACATTAGCTTCATCGTTTATTGATTGAAAAGTGTTACTTTGTTGTAGGCGTACAGAAAAATAGATTTTTCCGTACGCGTACCGTAAAATTGACTTTTCCCGTACGCGTACCGTAAAATAGATCTTTTCCGTACGCGTACCGTAAAGTAGACTTTTTCCGTACGCGTACCGTAAAGTAGACTTTTGCCCTACGCTTACCGCAAAGAAGACTTTTCCCCTACGCTTGCTGCAAGTAGACTTTTGCCTTACTTGTACCACAAATAAGTATTTACCATATAAAACAACTAGGTAATGCAAAGTAAACAAAACATTGGGGCGACACAAATCGTCATGGTTGTCACTTCGAATACGGAGAATGATCCCAACGGTTCATTCTTGTAAGTTTCCATGAATTCGTATTAAAACCTAGCGTACACAACTCGTACCAAAAGTCTCTGGCGAAAGGTTTTCAAATGCCAGCCTCTAACTGTATCAGCGCCTCATCTGAAGAAAAAAAATCATTCATACCCCCAAGACTCCTTCACTTTCTGCATTAGTTACTTAAAAATATTTAATATTTTATAGTGCTACTAAGACTCGCAAATGTTAATTCTGTTTTCCGTTCGAACGAAATGAGGTCATTGCGAAATTTAAAACCATAAACTAAGATAAATTTACGAATGATTCGTGGTCGATTTACGAATCCTCTTTCGCAGGCAACAATAATGTATCTGACCTGCTTTTGCAAAAACGAGCAGTTTAAAACATATTTTATGCCTGCAATTATCACCATCACTGCAATTATCAGTGATCTGATGAACGACATTAAAGTATGTGACACTCAAGGTAATAAATTCAAATAATTTGCTTTTAAAATGTTAAGAAATAATCCCCAAATGCGAAGATACTCAGGGATAGACAGCTTGGGGCCTATTTTAAAACAACAGAATTTTTTTAGTTTCCTTTCGCCTCCAGATAATGGATTTCCTCGGATGCAGAACTGCAAAGGAAATCCTGGCAGGAAACGAACCCCGGAGATGTCTCTTACGTGGAAGCGCATCTTGTCCCATCGCTTCGCTCCTAATCCGCGCTCGGGTCGCATCACAGAGCTCGCGCAGCTTTGCCTCCGCCGCGACCGCAAATCTCGCGACCTCTCGCGTCCGACAGCGCCGCGCGCAGCCTTTGCGGTGGCCACACACGCGCGCGCGCACGCGCTCGGAAGCGCGCGAGGCGACGACGGAGCAGCTGCGCAGGGCGGAGGTCGGGGGAAGGGAAGGGTTGGTGTCGGTGATTGGGACGAAGCGAGCGATTGTGGACCAATGCAACATACGCCAAAATATCAAAACTATTCCCATTAATTAACTTCCGCTCAGCCTTAAATTTGGAATGTGCTATGTTAATATTTAAATCTATTATTAGACCATCACTCACATATGGCTGTCCGGTCGGGAATAACACAACTAAAACCAACATTGAAAAACTCCAAATAGTACAGAACAAATTTTTACGAAAATGTGCAAAGGCCCCTTGGTTCATATCAAATACACATATTCAAAGGGAACTCCAAATAGAACCACTGATTGAACATACAAGAAAAATCTGTAACAATTTTTTTACTCTTCTTTCATCCTCTCCTTGCAGTACAAAATTTACAATGGGAAAAACTTTAAACAATCCCAAAAGAATTCGCTCTCGATATCCCAAAGACATGTTTAAACACCCATAAAAAAAAGTAAAAAAGTCAGTATAATAATGTGTATTAAATATGTAAATCTTTATCCCAATTTATGTATAGAGTGTATCTAGATTTAAGAATGTATAATGTATGTAAAACTTGTGTATTGTATGTCAAATTGTTTAGTTGTAAGTATTAGAAATATAAGTATTAAATCCTGTAAATTAGCTAGTAGTAAGATACAAGAGTGAGAGTTTGTATGCTCAAACGTGAATGCCCAAACGTTATGTATTACAAATAAAAATGTACAAACCCCTGAAAGGCAAAAGAAGGGGTCGTGATCGGGGAGTGGTGCAATGCCGAGAGCGAGTGATTTTGGAAGTAGGGTCGATGGAGGTGATGCGGTGGTGGGAAGGGTCGATCGGGGAGTGGTGCAATGCCGAGAGCGAGTGATTTTGGAAGTAGGGTCGATGGAGGTGATGCGGTGGTGGGAAGGGGTCGATCGGGAGTGGTGCAATGCCGAGAGCGAGTGATTTTGAAAGTAGGGTCGATGGAGGTGATGCGGTGGTGGGAAGGGGTCGATCGGGAGGGTGCAATGCCGAGAGCGAGTGATTTTGGAAGTAGGGTCGATGGAGGTGATGCGGTGGGGAAGGGTCGTGATCGGGGAGTGGTGCAATGCCGAGAGCGAGTGTTTTTGGACGTCGGGTCGCTGGAGGTGCTGCGGTGGTGGGACGGGGTCGCGATCAGGGGGCTGGTGCGATGCCGAGAGCGAGTGATTTTGGAAGTAGGGTCGATGGAGGTGATGCGGTGGTGGGAAGGGGTCGTGATCGGGGAATGGTGCAATGCCGAGAGCGAGTGATTTTGGAAGTAGGGTCGATGGAGGTGATGCGGTGGTGGGAAGGGGTCGTGATCGGGGAGTGGTGCAATGCCGAGAGCGAGTGATTTTGGAAGTAGGGTCGATGGAGGTGATGCGGTGGTGGGAAGGGGTCGTGATCGGGGAGTGGTGCAATGCCGAGAGCGAGTGATTTTGGAAGTAGGGTCGATGGAGGTGATGCGGTGGTGGGAAGGGTCGTGATCGGGGAATGGTGCAATGCCGAGAGCGAGTGATTTTGGAAGTAGGGTCGATGGAGGTGATGCGGTGGTGGGAAGGGGTCGTGATCGGGGATGGTGCAATGCCGAGAGCGAGTGATTTTGGAAGTAGGGTGATGGATTTGACGATGGTAATGGTGGTGATTGACGATGTAGGTGGTCTGAAGTCTTAAGTAGTTGGTGATGTGCGCAGCAAGGCGATGGCGAACCATTTTGACGTGAGATGAAACAATGGCAAGGGTAGGAATGTACTTGTGTAATTTTCAAATATTTTTCTGGAATTTTAATCCCAAGGAATGTTTGGTAGTCGATGCATTAGACCCTATTATACTGTTGGGACGGATGAGCTTGAAGACAATGGTAAAGCCTGAAGTTTATAGCATTTATTATGAACAATAATAATCTGAAAATATCGTTTCCAGAACACACAGACACACACATCATATACACACCGGCCTTTCACAAAACTGCAACATTCGTTGTGTCTCGTTTGAAGACTTTGCGTGCTGAGACAGATACGATGTTAATGTCAGTAATACATTTGGAACTGGTTATAAACATTATAGCGAAGTAAAGAAACAAATCTACAGGCGGCAGGGCGGCGGCAGGGCGGCGGCAGGGCGGCGGCAGGGCGGCGGAGGGCGCGGCGGCAGGGCGGCGGCAGGGCGGCGGCAGGGCGGCGGCAGGGCGGCGGCAGGGCGGCGGCAGGGCGGCGGCAGGGCGGCGGCAGGGCGGCGGCAGGGCGGCGGCAGGGCGGCAGCGGGCGGGCGGGGTGGGGTGGCGGGGGGAAGGGCGGCAGGGCAACTGGGCTGTTGGGGCGCATGGCGGGGCGGGCGGGCGGCAGAAGCAGGCGTGCCGGCTAGGCGCCCGGCGCGTGTCCGCCGCCGCGTGCGGCTGCAGCGCCATCGCACGCCGCGCCGCGCCGGCTGCGCCGCCTTCTGCCCCGCCGGGCGTCGAACACGCGTCCGCCCGAGCGACTCGGCTGGGCTCCCTCGGCGCGTGTCGTGGGCCGCTGGAGCTGACGGCCGCTGGCGCCACCGCAGTCGCCGTCGCTTCTGCTGCTACTTGACGCGATCAACTGTCGCCCCCCCCTTCTGATCTCCGCGTCGTCGATCATGGCTCGTCATCACTCATGCTCGCTGAATAACACCGCATCAACACCACCGCCACCCCTCCAACATCATTTTTCATCATCTTCACATCGTCTTTCAGCTGTTTCTATTTTGTTTAGAAAAGGAAAGTCAGATAATGTCTTTCTGTATGAATTTAATAATTACTTGCATTTTATTGAATTGTTTCGTGGTCGTGTTTAAGTCAAATTCTAACGCTAAAATTGAATTATTATGATAAATCAGAATTTAAATAAAATGACAATTCGGAGGAAGGGCAAATTTCAAAATCTGAGGTTTTTTACAACGTTGAAAAATGTTCACTTTCGTTTTCCACAGATTTATAATAATAATCGTTTCATGAGAGTATACTGATGTCAATTCGTGAAATCCTTAATGCGTAATATCTTCTGTGTACCATTCTAGTTGCTAAAAAGTATTTTTATTGGGTTGTGTCATCTACACGACCCTAAGCAATAATATGACTTCTGTGAGTGGTGAGACAAAACAGTATAAACTGTTTAATTTTTTTGAGGTAAATTTAGGTGCAACTGAAGAGTATATATCTGCATAGATATATGTATTCCACTCCATTCGTCCAGATCTTCAATAGGCCACTGTAAACTTAGTGGCTTCTTGGTAATGAAACTATATGCCAGAGAAGTCTTGATTTCACTAAATAGCTTGAAATCAGTGTTTTGCGTCTTAGAAAACGTGGTAGACTGCTCATTAATGACGTCAAAACGATAAGATTTGTCTGAAGGATCAATCGTAATTAAAGACCTACACAATTGTACATATACTTTTGGCGTACTGTTTTCTCTTCTGCTGCTTCATCACTTCCCCAAACTTCACATTGAAACGGTAGGTCTATATCATGCAAATGATTTACCGACGCACAAAAGAAACAAATCAGCATAATTTTTTAACACGAAAAATTGGATGCCTCTACGTTTATTCCCAAAGATGTTTATGTCGAGTATCATCACATATCAATCATTTCAGTGCAATGATAACATATTTCTGCAAGTTACAGGTACCTACTTCAAACGAATTGGAACGCGCTCTTGTTCGCGGAAGTCAGTGCTATTTGCAATTCTGTATACCATATAATTTAATAACTAACCTTTCATTGAAAATACTCCTTTCAATACAAGTTATGATATTTGCAAGATATTCAATAAACCTCCAACCAACAGAACAGCACTCAGCGTTACAAATTTTTTTCACTAAAGTTTCAATATGAAATATACATTCAAAAGAATTAAATTCTACAACAAATAATCACCTAACATCGACAATCTTAACCAAATGGGAGTCTTTACATCTTACCAAATGTGAGTCTGACCATAATCTCTTTCCAATAGCTCTCCACTACTGATATTAACTTATCGTTTTTTTTTGTTTTTTTTTGCAAAAACCTGCTAAAACTACTTACTATCTGGTTCTTTGAATGTAAAATTAAATAAATCTCGAATCAACGAAACTTGTCAATTTCCATTCGATTTCATTATATTCTCACTAAGAAGAGACAAGTTTGTTGGTTTCTATGATCCTGAATAGGAACTGAAATATCAGTGGTACCCAGACTTTCAGGGAAGAAATTGGCTTTGAGAGAGAATATCAAAAGATACCCATGTCTACATTGATCTCTGACCACTCACTCATATTGCAATTTCATAGTTTAAATAAACGCATGATTTCTTCTCAAAAGGGGAGTCCTCTTAGGGAAACATTTACTTTATCTGCACGTATGCGCGTACATGTATTACTGACTCTAGGTATGTACATTCACTTGTACATTGACATAAATTATAGTTTTCATTTACGGAGAATTTAACTTTATTCATTAATTTACTTCATGTTCTCAGAGGCTTATTTACTTAACTTCCAAATTCTGTTCGCTTTGATATGACAAACATTGTATTTCCCATTCCTCTAGATAATAGCTAAATACAGTACAGTGTACATTATACTGTAATGTACTATCTACAATATCATTGTATACAGTACTATAATATATTACTTCACTCGCATTGATTTACCATGCTATCAAATACAAATAAAAAACTTCGAAACCAAATTCCTCAATAAACCATCAATCACTTCTCAGAAACATCAGTGCCCCAACAACACCCTCATGGTGGGTACCCATCGCCTGCATCCGCCTGCACAGCCACTCGCTCACAGCGACTTCTCGCAACATTAGCCAGCGGCGGCGGCGGCGGGCGCGTACGTCGCACGCAAGACGCGTCCATTGTGCGTCTGATGGCGTCGCGACGCCCGGATGGATGCGCGGCCGACGCGCGGCGCGGCGTGGCGTCGCGGGCGCCGACCGAACGCCGCGCCCACCCACCCGCCTGCGCGCCCGTCCCCGCCCGCCCGCCCGGCTCAGCGTTCGGCCGGCGCCCGCGACGCCACACTGCGCCGCGCGTCGGCCGCGCATCCATCCGGGCGTCGCGACGCCATCAGACGCACAATGGACGCGTCTTGCGTGCGACGTACGCGCCCGCCGCCGCCGCCGCCGCCGCTGGCTAATGTTGCGGTCGAGCAGGTTGGGTGGTCGGGCGGGCGGGCGGGCGGGCGGTCGAGCAGTCGGTCGGGCAGTCGGGCAGGCAGTCGGGCGGGCAGTCGGTCGGGCAGTCGGTCGGGCAGTCGGTCGGGCAGTCGATCGGGTAGTCGATCGGGTAGTCGATCGGGTAGTCGATCGGGCAGTCGATCGGGCAGTCGGTCGGTCGGTCGGTCGATCGGTCGGTTGGTCGGTCGGGTGGGCGTGCGTGCGTGCGGGCGGGCGGGCGGGCGGCCACCGCCGCCGCTGCTGCCGCCACCGCCGCCGCCGCCGCCGCCGCCGCCGCCGCCGCCGCCGCCGCCGCCGCCGCCGCCGCCGCCGCCGCCGCCGCCGCCGCCGCCACCGCCACCGCCACCGCCACCGCCACCGCCACCGCCACCGCCACCGCCACCGCCACCGCCACCGCCACCGCCACCGCCACCGCCGCCGCCGCCGCCGCCGCGACGCTACACTGCGTCCCCACAATGTCGCACGCCGCACGGCGCCGCAGCGCGGTGCGTGGCCGTCGGTAAGCCATCGTGCGCGCCGCTGCTGCCGCGTCGCGCTCTAAGCCACCGCACGCGAACGGCCCGGGGCGGGGCGGGGCTGGGGTTCTTCATTCATGGGACGCGACACTCGCCATTTGCGGGACGGTGTGGATCTGGTGGCGCGTTTGAGCGAATACACTGCAATTATGGATACATTGCAGCTCTGCTGCTGTAAATTGATCAATCAATACAGCCGACAAAACTACTTTTTTTCGCTGATACATGAATGTGCTACACGAAATCTATCACACGACATGATTATTAAATACGAACGAGCGACTGTGTAGGTCTGGTGGCATGTTTTGAGCATTGCAGTCTCTTCGGGTCTGTTGGATTACGAGTTCAGTTTGTTCAATTACGAATACACAGAAGTTCTGTTTCAAATAACGGATAAAATGTTGAGCGTAAAGATAGTTTTGTTTCAGACAAAAAAACATTTCATAGTTTCAGTTAATAACACTCCTTTTGGTTTTTCAATTACACATTAACGTGCCACACGAAATCTATCACGTGACATGATTACCAAAGGGATGAAACACTGTGTGGGTCTGGAGTCGTGTTTGAGCATTGTGGCCTTTGCCACTTTGAATTACGAGCTCTGCTCAGTTGGTTACGAATACACTGCAGTCCTGCTCCTCGATGGTTGAGTTACGAATACCCCGCAGCTCTGCTGCTATTAAGAGATTAAGTTTTGATCAAAAAAGTACATCGTTTAATTCCAGGAAGCAACAGTGAAGTAGTTACAGCTAACAACACACCTCGTTTTTCCAATTATACTTTCACTTCCCTCACGAAATCGATCACATGACATGATTACTTCTTAATAAGGGTAAATTGGAATAATGATTTTCAATTCGACCTTTGTGTAAATATTAATCACCCTTCCTTTGATATCAAAAAGACCATTTACGAGTACAATGTTGGTATCTCATGCGCACAATGGAACCAGTACCTTCATAGGAATATATTTATGACACTAGTAAAAGGTAAGAACAAAAATTGGAAGAGTGACTTAATTTATCGTAAATACTACATATCCTTCGAAAATTGACATCATTTTCTTTCGTCCAGACAATTTTGGGCAGGTAATTTTTCATGTGATAATGTGACAAACCGATATCGGAAGTAGTTTTCATAACTAAGTGGCAATCCTTGCAATATTGTTTTATAAAGTAATGGAATCGTAGAGAATAATACGAATAAATCATCGTAAAATACAAAATAATAATTAAATATCATAATATTATTATTGTAAATCTGTATTTTCTCCAAAGTGCCGGTGATTATTTATTTACATATTTCGTAATCCAGAAATTCACAATTTCATATACCCGGTTTTTCAGAAAGAATTACGGCATATAGCTGCAAAATTACGTACCAAAGAGATGTAAGACTTTTTCAGTAACAGACCGTTATATTTTTAGTAATATTCTACGCAATAAAATATTTAATTTTTTTGAAGGATAATGTCTCTCTTTCGCCACAAAACATCTTTCTCACTTTGTGCACTCTGAGTGCTACAGCGCTTTACAAGCAAGATACGGACAAGCAGACGCGTAACATGATTATCATGTCATCCCCAAGTCCTGAATCGAATCCCTTCGCCGTCAGCGCGTCGCGGCGCAGGGAAAGCGGCGGGGTGCGAAGCAGGCGCGGGCGGCGTGTATCAGCTGTCAAGTGCTCAAGTGTTAAATCGCTTGTCAATAAGCCGGCAATCACACAGACGCATGCTCCGTTGATCGTACTCATACACACATACACGTTCTCGCACACACGCGCCAGCGTACACAAGCACCCCTTCGCCGAGAGGGTGGAGAAGGGACGCGATCGACTCTCGATGCGCCGTTGTCACCCTCGGTCGACGCGCCCGCCGCGAGGGGCGCCACAATCGGCGCGCCGATCGGGGGAATCCCCTGCTAACTGCTGCTGACGAGGGATGTTCCGCTTGAATCCGAAGTACGTGGCAAATTCAATCGAAAGGCCGATAGACCAGAATGAGCAGTACAATGACGAAACAATATACATTTACCTGCAATAGTCGTAAATTAAAATCCAAGTAAATACAAACAATATACTTATGCAATGAATAATACTTATGTTTTGAGCTGCAAAGCGTTCCAATAATATTTTTGTATTAATTGTAATATTAACATTATAAGATTATTATTTTATATATTATAATTATTTTAAGATTATTAAAATTATATTATTATTGGACATTACATCCAGGAAAATTTAAATCATGAATTCCGTCCGAGAGGTACGCCTTTCACACTCATAAATACTTATCTATAATTTCAAAGCTTGATTTAAGACAAGAAAGTTCTAAATCGTGAGACCATGAAAAATTTTATTTAAGACATGGTAGTATGTAGAGATGGATTTTATCTATTATTAACTAATAATATCTCTGGAATGATTTTCACATTTCTTTCTAAAATTTTCACTAATGAGTCAAATCTTTCTTGTTGAACAGTAATTGACAGTTACATTTTCTTCTTTTCACGTTATTTTGAGAAATAAAACTCTTAAAGTTTCGACGTTAAAAGACAGATGATTCTGTAGGAGTACAGGCACAAGCAGTTTCTTTCCCCAAATATCTTAAACTCACGTTCCATGCTTGTATAAGAATTTGTGTTTTTTCTTTTTACGAATTATCCCTACCTCCGAATAATGTATATGCAAACTACCCAACCACGAAAACGCACGGGACAACGACCACCAAAAGCCCATCAGCTCGCCACCTGAAGCCCAGAACATCCAACTCCCGCCGCCGAGAGAGGCAAAACTCGAGTCTGGGGTCACACACAATGAGATGGCAGCCCGAGACCCCAACTGCATACAATTTCCTGCACACGCACAAAAGGTTGGCGCAGACGGCTGTTCGCACGCAGCATACGCACCGACGGCGCGCGCACCATGATCACAAAATCGAAATCGCCCGCCCCGCCCCCGGCCCGCGCGACGCCTACGGAGCGCCATCGTAACGTGTTCGATGTATCGCCGATGCCACCCGCCTGCTCCGCCGGTGCACAGGCCAGCAGAGCAGTTAATGAACACGAGGGCTACTCTCACACATGAATTAAACCTACCCTAGCATATTCCGAATGATTTACTGGACGCGTATGTGTGTATATATCGAACTAAACGCCGATGGAAACAACTTGATCACTGATGCAATAATGCATGATAACTCTGTGCCGATCTCTGGTTTCTGTGCCGTTGCAAGGGGAGGGGACTAGTCGAGGGTTCACTTTTTTGTGCTCTATGTTGGGACCTACAGCAGAACAGAGCCGTGCAGCCTTTGTACTCTCCTAGATTGAAATGTTAATCAGATCGTTGTGTACGTTTAACATGTCACGATCCAGTATAAGTAGGGTATACAAGAAATTGAACGAATTTGCTTCTAGGCTCCTTGAAATCGGCTCCTTGAAATTCGTAAATATCAGTACCTTTGTACTGATGTTTTCTCACCGATTAAATTAAATTTTTGAAGTATACACCATAACAAATGCGGAATCAAGAGCTGTTTTCAAATGCAATTACGTCTTTTTCAATAAGAATCCTTTTGTTTTAAAAAAAATCATTATTATTTTCACTTTTAATGGTACTAAATTATGAATTTCACTATTATTGTAGTTAATTTTTGTATTGTATATTTGGGACGTCGTTTGTGATTATTTTAATTAGTCTGAGAAAATATTGTTGCTAATTCGTTGAAAAACTATTATTAAAAAAAAGATTGGAATATTTTAACTACTATGTCTCCTACGGAAGTAGTATGCCAGAAATTTCAAAGAAAAACCTCAGCGAAGACGTTATGAACGATGAAGCTACCAAAATACTAAGACTACTTTATAATGAATGTACAATATTAATCCTAGAGCATTTCCTGATGTTATGTTGACATACCTGCATACCTCGAGAGACAGGGATAGCAATGGAAGGGACTTGGATTGGATGGAAGGCACCAAGCTTGCGACGCCAAAGACCATAGATTAAAATCCAGCGTGAGAAATGACTGTGTTCAATATGTCGTTCCGGCACTGTTGGGTTCTCAAAATACTACGAATCCCACTTTAACTATCATAATCATTCATATACTATTATACGCCCCTCATAAACCTCCCTGGTCAACCTCCCTCGACTGCGATCACCTTACCTTTGATGCAATGGCACGCAAAACGATTCTATCCTTCACCTCATCTTCTCAGAAACGACGAAGACAGAAAAGGCGCTAGACTTCTCCCTTGTTTGCACTCAGAGATGTGCAAGGCACTCGTCACATTCACCCGCATGTACGTACCCCCTCGAGCGGCCAATTTGCACGTCTCTGCGTCTACTGAGCTGGTGCGCGCTGTGAGCCGAGTATCTCGTATGGAAATGCAGTCGCCAAGTTTCGAAGTGCGGACCGCCGCGGGCGATCGGCTGGCTGCCGGTCGGGGAGCAGCCGCCATTTGCATAAATAGCGTCGCGACAGCTGACGCGCGTCTGTCCTCAGGACGAGGAGTTACTCGCGGATCACGCAGCCTCCGGATCAGCGGGGCCGTGCTCACGACCCGATGCGAAACTGTCCCCCCGCGCAACGCTAGGGGACCGCGGAGCCAGGGGTTGAATCGGAGTTTGCAATTGAATATGTTAATGTGTGAATGTCAACGAGTATTGTGGTGCCATGGAAACCAAACTATTGTTCTTGATGGATTCTCTATAAATTGGAGATTATAAACAGGGCTTTCAGAAGTTTTAAAAATTAGAATATCTGCTGTAGTTCACGACCGTCGCTAGTAGAATCCATAATGTTGTTGTTCGTGTGTATTAGCCCAAAAATTAAGACAAATTTATCTCAGTTTGCCGAGTTTCGGAGTTTATTTCTCCATCATCAAGGCTGATACTATATCTGTATATATATATATATATATATATATATATATATATATATATATATATATAGAGAGAGAGAGAGAGAGAGAGAGATAGTAAATAAGTTAAATTATGTTGTGAAGAATAAAAGTATTCTAACGTATTAGAAAGAGAGAGGTGCAATATTCCAGGGACCAATAAGAGCTAATTGCAAAATTAATGATAAATTAATAGCTCTTGAAGTTTAACAGAAAATACCTCCGAACGTTTCCCTGCAGATATTCAAAGAGAATTCACTCCCAGTCCGTGACCATAAAACAGTTTTGTTACGAAACTGTTCTTCTCTGGACGAATGTCAAACACTTACGATCTTTTCCATACATAATTTTTAATTGACTACCAGAAGTCAAAATATATTTATAAATTTATCAGCGTAAATAATCATCATATGTGGTGTACTTAGCACGAATCGTCTTTCATTTTCTTACCGTGCATATGTCAAATAACCAAAACACTAACAGATATCACAAGTCTATTTGCCAATTTGTATTTCAAAGATTTTGAATCTATCAATACGTACATTATTTGTGAGTAGGGTGTATGACATATTAGTGAATAGTTAAAAAGCTTCGTTTAATTCATATTCAACGAAAAGACCAACTAAAATCAACTCTTCCGCGCTCTCCTTTATTCTGCATTTTGTCACCACTATCCACATCCACCGTACTCCACCCCCCTCCCCCTCCGCCGCCCGCCACCCTCACCGGTGACACGTCCGCTGGCCAGCGCGCACGAGTGGCAAGCGGCCACAAATCGAAACATTATAACGCGCATATGCAACGCGGCCTCGCGAATGAACCTCCAGGATCATTTGTCGCGCGCTGGAGCCGCCCCGCCCCCTCGCCCCGCCTCTCTCTATCCGCGCGCATAAAGTGTTTCAAAAGGCTGACAAAATGCCTGCGGCGAGTGGGTGGCCGTGCTCGACCGGGGCGGGGTGTTACTTTTCAAAAGCTCTTCACGATCTCCGCTGCGTTACGTGGGCTATTTTTTTGCGCGTTCGTCGCCGCCCGCTTGGGGACGGGGTGGAGGTCGAGGGGGGATGTGGAAAAACCGCGGATGTATAATAGAGAAGGGGATGATGTGTGGGGATGGGGATGGGCTCCGGCCGCCCCCGCCCCTTCCGCTGTCCTCGCAGTCCTCGTTGACCCTGTGCTCCTGCCGTCCGGTCGGGTGACGTTTTCGCAGATTTTTGTCTGCTGCGCCGATGATGTGCGAGTGGGTGCTCTTATGGGTCGATGTATTTTTCCTTCCCTTTCGTCCCTCTGGTGCCCTATCTCTTCCTTATTCATTATTTTCCCCTTCGTATTCTTATCGGCCCTTGAATTATTATCTCCCACTCCTGCTGAATTATCTAGGTTCTCCATCAATTTTGCATTTACAAATGGAAAAATCTAAAGTGACAAGATTTAGTAAAGAAGTGGATTATATTTTAAATATATTGTAACAATTAGTTCTCCAATTTCTGCATAATAAATAGGACGGTTTCTACGTGGGAAGGAGAAAATCCTTTGGGAGGTTTCTGTATTCTTGGTGTTCTAAAGTTGTAAACTATTTTGCCTACAGCTGTGTAAATTCAACAAATCACAACTAAACGGCATATATAAAAGCAAGAATATCACTATTCTTTAGTGATATTCTCTACATTCGGCTATGGCATTTATTTATTTTTGAAATAGTACATGACCCTTATTTACCTTTTTTAAGTTTTCTCTTGGCCTTTTCTATAATTACTCAATTCTTTTTGTCAGTTCTCTACAATCCCCATCCCATCTCACGTTGTGTAAATACTATACTGCCATATTCCCCTCTTCTCATATTGTATTATTTTTACTCATTACAAACTCTCTGTTTTTGAATCATTCCCAATATACACTTTTCACGAGATTTTTTTTCCTCAGTATCTTTTGTTAAAAATCGCATTCCTATTCTACTTTCTAGCCACGTCTCCCAAATCACATACTTTTACATTTTCACTTATTTTCTTTGGCTGTCTCGGCTACTCCCCTCTTTCTTCCGCTTCTCTTCTTCGCTTTCCGTTTCCCTCCCTCTCACACCCTCCCTAGTAAAATGGCCTCCCCCCTTTCTGCATTTTCTTCTTCCATTCCACACTCATCCCTCCATCAGCTATCACTCCCTCTCTCTCCCCTATTCCTATTCTACTGTCTTGCCACGTCTCCCAAAGCACATACTTTTTCATTTTCACTATTTTCTTTCTAACCTTTCGGCTGTTTCTTCGTCTCGCCTCCTCTTTTTCTTCCGCTTTTCTTCTTCGCTTTCCTTTTCCACTCCTCTCACTCTGTCTCTATTAAAAGAGCCTCCAACATTTCTACACTTTCTCCTTTCATTCCACACCCATCCCTCCATCAGCTATCACCCTCTCTCTCTCCACTCCCTCCTCCTGCCACCCAGCGAGCGACGCAGCAGCCTGCGCGCGGTGTCCGCTCGCACTGGAGAACAGCGCGCGTTGTTATGGTGCTCGTGTTTTCAATCACGCCATCCCGCCATCGGTAACTGTGTCAAAATATTCAAATGTCCCCCGAGCGCGGCAACAGTCCCCCATCCCCTCCCCACTCGCGCCGCTCGGCCACCCTCCTGTTTTGCATGGAGCTCTTCAAATTCGCACGTTTGGAGGGTCCGCGACCGCGCGCGCGGCTCGTCATACTCCGTGCGCTATGTATATGGATGCGCCCCGCCCCCGCCGCCCCCGCCGCCCCCGCCGCCCCCGCCGCCCCGCCCCCCCGCCGCCCCCGCCGCCCCCGCCGCCCCGCCGCCCGCCCGCACCGCTCGACATGGCGCGCCGTTCCGGCCGGAGGATCGGGAGGTATAGTCGCCACTTCCGCCGGGGGACTCGATGATTGGCCGGAAGCGCCGATGACGGGGCCGCGAGATTAGCCGGAATCGGCGCCGAGGGGTTTGCGGTGCGCGGATCTCCGACACGGCGGTTCGCGGCGCGCTTTGCGAAAGAACGGGCGTGATTGATGTGGGGCGCGTTTTTGATGCATGCAGGTAGGTGGAATTTGGGTGTTTAATGATTGGGACCATTTAATTCAAAATGAATAAACTACTTTAATTCTACACTAAAACAAATTTATGCTTACGTACACGTTTCCAATATACTGTATATATAGTATATGCTTCGTTTCGAAACGAAAACCATAATCGTTAGACTTTTCTTGCAGAAAATATTCAAAATTCCAATACAAATAATATGATTTTTTTCTTGACGGTGTACCAGTATTCTGGTATTACAAATTCTCCGATATTTTTCTGACAAAAGCCCTGTCAGTTATAGAATTGAAAGCAGTCCATTTAACTGAAGCTGATAATACTATTTTTACTTCGTAATTAAAAAAAGATTGGTCCAAAACGTCACTTTTCGCTGCAGTCTTACAAAATCTTCTCTATAGTACATAAGTAGTATTCGAAAAACAAATTAGGAACATGGGGGTGACACCATATTAAATAAGAGATGAAAACGTGGACACTTTACACGATTAACACTATGTACCAAATGATTATGATCAACATAGGAAAGGGACATAGACTAAATTCTGGAGTTTTACAACAGACAGGGTATTATTTTAGTGTTATTTTAAATCAGTTTTTAGAAATTTACTTCAACACATATTTTACACAGTATACCTAAATAAACGAAGTAATAGTTCATAAATTCCTCCTTAAAAAATAAAAATCAATACTTTTCTCATAATAATAATTTGAATGGCAGTCATTAAATGTATTTCGATTCTTCACATCTTCAAAAGGCGGAATCTTTATGTGTCATTGTTTTATTTCTATAACTCAAGTTACAGATTATCGACGAAAGTCCGCAGAGAAATTGTAAACGAAATTTATCTCTTCACTTATTGTAAATAGAAAACTATGATCTTTGAGCTATACTCTTCGAGAAATGCATGACACCAAGCAACAGAAACTTGGTGCTCTACTTTTTCGATTGAGTTTGTGCGTCTTGGGTCAACGTTAGATGAAATCATTCATGTGTGGCATGCAATTCTAACTCTCAATTCCACCCAGTGCTGTTAATATTAGCCCTAGTTCATTTTTATTGGCTAATTGAAACGTATCGCTACGAGTATAACTTTTCATAATAATGTTGATAAGAAATTTATTGCACATCAGCTCAACATAAATCACGTACTAAAAGTGGATATAGAACATTGACTCCGTTGTTTGGGCAACAATTGATGCCACTACAACATTTTGATTGTAAGGGTTCCAGTCTCGGCATAGGCGGAATTTCACCACTAGCTAAATATCTAAGTCAAATTCAGCCACTGCCTGGAGGAGAAATCTAACGGCCGTGTGCTCTGATCGGTAATTGTCCATGTCCATAATTGTCCATAATTGCATGTCCATGTCAATGTCCATAATTGCAGTACCCTTAACAAATGAGTCACGGACCAGGCGCCATCTTTCTTTTCTCATCGTTGTTCTTTCCTCTCCCCTTACACACAAATTCATTACCCTGCATGACGGAAGACCGATTGCGAGCTTAAAGTTTGTCCTGAATGGGACGGTACCCTGCAGGGAGAAATACCTAGAGATGGGATAACCCCGCAAGCCGATGTGTAGGTTGGCCCCGAATCTCGGGTTCAAAGCAGGCTTGCGGGATACAACACGCACTACTTTTGCGGGACTAATTATCACAGCATTTGGAGCTCCCGGAAAAAAAGAATCAACTAATCATTGTCTGTGTCTCCCACAGAACGGAGGTTGTGTGTCCAACGACAGGGTCAGCGTGTATACCTCTCGTCCCGTCGCCCATCGCCCATCGCCCGCCCGCCCGCTCGCCCACCCGCCCGCGGACGCCGCACCGCAGCCACCCACAAACCACTTGGTGCCGACGCCGCGCCGCGCTCTCACCACTTGTTTCATTTTTGCCTCTCCCGTCAGTTCTGCACCGCGGCTGAATGACTCATTATCATTACGAACACGATGAAACCCCTCGCGTATATAACACAGGAACCAGTGTTGCCAATAAAACACATTTCACACCTCTTGATGAAGTCGAGTACTGAGCGGTTGCGCTGTACCGCCCACCGCGCCGGGTTCGCGCCTGCCCGCCTCACCCTCTCTCCCTCTCACCCCATCACCCTCTCATCCCGCCGCACTCTCACCCCGTCGCCCTCTCACCCTGGGCACACGCGGCCGCGATGCGCCGCGCTGCGCGATCGTGCCCTTTATCGTGTGCCCAGTGCGACTGCGCGGGTGAGCGAGACGAGGTGGGGAGGCAAGGAACGAGAGGGGACAGCACGTGATGAGAACGCAGGGTGAATACGGAGGTGAGTGTTGAAGGGAAGATCCAAAGCGACGAGGGAAACTGTGGGATGTGAGCTTTGGAAGAACCAAATAACACGAGAAAGGAGCCATATACTAACAGTAGTGTTTTCCGAACTAGCTGAATGCGACTAGTTAGCTCAACTGCTATTGATTGATTGATTTTTTCGTGTTTCCGGACGCATCAACTGCTTCAGTCATTAGTCCCGTTAGTGTAGTGCATGTTTTTTTCTCGGGAGATGGCGGTGATCTTCCCCCGCTGGATGGCGAGATCCGGCGCCGACCTACTGTCGGCTAGTGGGGTTTCCCCCTAACCACGACTCTCCCACCAGCGGGGCACCGTCTCAGCCGGAACAAGATCTAAGCTCCCGACCGGTCTCCCAGAACATGTGGTAGTGTAGAGAATGTTAGTGTAAGTGTGTGTGAGTAAGAGGAGAGGATAGGACAAGGACGAGGAAGGACAGATTGCGCGCGGTCCGTGGCCAATTTGTTAGGGTACTGCTCCGGCATTCACCTGGTGTTGATCGGAGAAACCACGGAAAACTACCGATCAGAGCACCCGGCCGCTAGAATTCTCCTCTAGACAGCGACTGAATTCGACCTAGCTGAAAAGCTAGTGTCGAAAATCCTGCCGCCGTGAGGAGTGTAACCTAGGACCTCACGGTCAGGGGCGCTGCAGTGACATCAGTTGATGCACTGAGCTACCGCTCCTGGTTCAACTGCTATTCGTTTTATACACTTTGTATTCATATTAGCGTCCTTTATCTGTATGCTCATATCGGGAGACGTGGGTCAGAGCCTCAACTGATGTCACTGCAGTACCACTGACCAGGCGTTGGATTCCTGACTGTGGCAGGATTTTCGCAAAAAGCCGGATAGCTAGGTCGAGCTCTGTAGCTGTCTGGAGGAGAATTATAGCAGCTGGCCTCTCTGATCGATAGTTTTGCGTAGTTTATCAGATCAATACCAGGCGAATGCCAGAGCGAATACCCTGCCGAAAATTTATCAAGAAAGGTTTATACAGGATATGCAATATTGTTAATTTTAATTGCATATTAAAGTGCATTTTTCATAATTTTAAGGTCATAAATGTGTATTTTGCAAAGTGCATTTCAAGATTTTTAAGGGGATGAAAATCCTGTCCCATGTGATGAGATTTGTCAAACATTATTCTTCATATATATCATCATTTTCGTTGTTCACTCACCCCTCTCAATCTCACCCCGTGTGCAGGCTGATGCATCGTGTTACGATGAGTGCTGCCGTTCTTTTATCATCTGCCCAATGCGCCTGCGCAGTGCACACGGAAGGGGGCGGGACAGGAAGAATTGGGATGTGCGAAATCATAGTTGTTACGAATTAGGACGTAAAAACCGTTTTTCATTGGTGGTTTTTGAAAGGAAGTGTGTGGAAGGAGGGAAAAAGGAGAGTTAAAAGTAGTAGGAGAAACCACCAGTATGAAAATACGAAAATGCGATCAGCTTAAAGATACAAGTACAGTAGTTTTGTTCCTATTGGCGGTTATAATCCTCAACTTTTTCTTGCACCAGAATTTGCCTCGCTTTATTGTCTCATACCTTACCCTTCTGTACACTTAATCTCTGCTTTTCAAATAGCCGAACATTGATTCTCAAGTCAGCATGTGAACACTAAAGAAGAAATAACAAATAATAATTAAAAATTCGAGTAAGTGAGACGTTCATGTCTAAACAATGGTATCATTTTAGGAAATGTGGAGATAATTTGCTTTTATAAAAGGAGATAGCTCCCTATATTCCAAGTAGATTTAGTTGCAAACAAATGACAATGGTAAGTGAATGACAATGAATCATATGTTATGCACAGCTCATTTCGTGTTAAAAATATTACATAGTTACTTTTATATGATGCGCACAGTCATTTACACAACGAAGCTAAGCTTCCCAGTGGAGTGGATGAAATTTTGAAGAGGGTCAGTGATGATGAAGGGGCCGATTGGGGGATCAATAGCCGAATATGAACCGGTTACTGATCAGTATAATCAAGAACCTATTGATTACAAACAAAAATATTAATGAACTTGATATTAAACTTATTTCTGATATAAAGAAATAAAGTACAAAGTCTAAAGATAAATTACAAATTCGCTCATTTTCTTTCGTATCCATCATTCGTCCTAAATAAAGACGTTTAGAAAAATCTGAAAATTGTAACTAGTATGTGTTTTTCACACGATACTATCGCTCAAGACAGTGCTCTCCGGAATACCCCCTCGAGAAATGAATATGACCAGTTTCTAAAATCACTCACCATTACGCTCCACAAAAGATTAGAAACCTAGCTAGTCCAAGATGGAAGCGTTATTGAAAATAGAGGTATTTACAAGATTATTGGTGTACGAAACGGATATTTTAAAGGCACTTACGAGCTTTTACTTTAATAACTGCAATTCGTTTTCTTATCAACCAAGGCTATTTTTGAAAGCGTACAATATCATCTTCGATTACCAGAATATAAAGACCCCAAGATACAGGTATCACTCATTGAGCTTTGTGTTGTGAGTCGTTTAGTTCGAATTGTGGCGTCATACGGGTGTAATCAGTACACAGACGAGAGGGTTGTAATAACAGCAGGTTTATTCACAATTTAGACCGTAGTCACAAATAACCAATGCTCTGTATACAATTAACTAACTAAATAGACCCCACTGCTAGGAGAGATATTTACAACGGCTACCACACCGCAACATACTACCTAATGTTTCGCCGTGCGTAGTACCGCCTGCCCTGAGACCGACTACATGTCTCACTAGTCACGACAATAACTGCCGACTCCTTGTGCCGCGTGCACTTTCGCACCTCCCACGGACGACCTACGCTGCCGCTGCCGCTGCCGCTGCCAGGACCAAGAAGGAAGAGCTATTATTCTCACGGCCCTTAAATAGCCCTCGCGACGCTGCCCGCCGCCTCCATTGCCTCCGCCCTAGCGATGCGCACACACTGTCAGAAAAACCCCGTGCGTCATCGCTTCTGCCTTTGTCTACGCATCCCATGCACACCGCGCCACATGCCTAGGCTGTTTTTAGCGACACGACGCTACAGTATCATAAGATTGTAAATGATCCTCCAGTTCACCATTCTTCTGTCTTCCCGCATCCTGTCACAATCTCTCTGCTTTGCCCAGCGTTCCCTCTTGTATTTCGACCGCATCTTTTTGAATACATCACCCGCGACCTCACGTCTCGCTTGTGGTGATCACCAACCGAATCTCCTTTCCTTCATTTACAGTCGCTGCTATTCACTTTCATTGACAGTAGTTAGTGTTAATGACAGCCTGCTTAATGCAAAGCATTATGGCTATTTTCGTCTTCATTATGGTCCATGATGAGTAAGAAAACTCCCGCACAGAACTCGCTCGACAATTGTATAACAGTAACAATAGTATTATATACTCAATTTTCCGCTTCTATGGAAGTCTTTATCACAGATTTTACTTAGCCTTCTGAATAATAATTTGCATTGTTTGCACTTAAATATATGGTACATTATTATTCGCTCAAAGTATGTCATAGAAGAGCAAAAAATTAATTATATTCAAACGGTGCAAAGGACAAAATTATATTGCTGATTAATACTAAAAATTTAAAATGTGTATTTTAAACGTGCGGATGTCTTTGAATTTTGTAATTAAACAAGCTCAACTACTTGGCTTTTTGTAAAAAAAACTATTTCCTAGCAATACATTCCTAATCAGACTTGTGTGAGTCTTGCAATCAAAATAATCATTACCGTGGAAGAATATTTTAATTATTTTTAGCACTTCACACGTTTATATCAGAGAACTAACTTCGTTTAAAACTTTGCGAGTAAAGTGTATCGAAAAACGTTTAAGAGATAAAGTCAAGTTTTTTGAAATTTCACTCTATTTGTTCAAAATAATTGATACATATATCTCATTACATTCCAAGCACTATTCCCATTATGAAGTTACTCGTACATTTTGTTCATTTTTGCTCACAAAATAAATAAATTTTTAAGAATATTTATGGGTTCTGAACTTAAAATGGTCCACGTTCTGGGACCACCACTATTTCGCCTGGCCTCACGACACACGTGGCGCACACACTAGTGCACAAGAGGAGGGGAAATGACGGAAAGATCGCGCGCGGTCCATGGTCCTTGTGCTAAGGAATTTATGCAGTATTCGCCTGATATTGATAGGGTAGATCATGGGAAACTATCGATCAGAGCAGCCGGCAGCTAGAATTCTTCCGAGACAGCGGTTGAATTTGCTTTAGTCCTCTATCTAGTGTCAAAAACCCGCTACAGTCGGAATATGAATTCTAGGACCTCGCGGACAGATACCCTCGAGCGGCAACAGCTGCTTTTCAGTCATCTCAGCTGGTCTGCTGGTCACCGAGGGGATGTTGCCAAAGCAAATCGGTGGTGGTGCCGATGCTAGACGAAGATGGTGGTGACAGTAGTAGTGGTGTCGGTGGTATTGCTGTAGGTGGTAGTAGCAGTGGTGATGGGTAAGTTGGTGTGGTAGCGGTAATGGTAGTGGAAGAGGGAAGTCTAATGTAGAGTGGAAGTCATAATGTTGGGGGGTTGGGAGTTGGTGGGGTGCGGGCGGCGGGGCGGCGGGGCGGCGGGGCGGCGGGGCGGCGGGGGCGGCGGGGGCGGCGGGGCGGCGAGGGCGGCGGGGCGGCGGGGCGGCGGGGCGGCGGGGCGGCGGGGCGGCGGGGCGGCGGGGGCGGCGGGGCGGCGGGGCGGCGGGGCGGCGGGGCGGCGGGGCGGCGGGGGCGGCGGGGCGGCGGGGCGGCGGGGCGGCGGGGCGGCGGGGCGGCGGGGCGGCGGGGCGGCGGGGCGGCGGGGCGGCGTTGGCGGCGGGGCAGCGGGGTGGCGTCGGGGGCGGAGGGGACGGCGGTGGCGGCGGCAGTGGTGCGACCAACATTCGCTGAGGCTAGCTGATCCCACGCGCGGCAATAATACCCGCGATTTTAACATTCTAACGGCTGGCGCCCGGCAGAAGCCTCGCGTAGGCAAAAAGCCACCTGCGAACTCCGCACGAATTCTCCCGACGCGCGTGTACGCACGGAGTTTGGTATCCTCTACAATTAATATTTTTTCCGTTCTAGGGAAATGAAATAAAAGAAAGACAAGAAGAACAGATGAAATGACATAAAAAAGGGTCCGAAACGAATACTAACGCACAAACGTATGGAAAACTCCTAGCTAAAATGCTACTCCTATGAAATACTTTCGAGATTTTAAAAAGGTATTAAAAGAATTGATATTTAATCATGTCTAGCTGCGATTTTCATATAATATATAAAAATATATACCATCACTAGTAAATTTTTCCAATGTTTCGATACAGGAAGTTTTGACTATTCCTTCCACTTGCAATGGATTTTTCAAAATAATTTTTTTCACAAAGCGATCTTTTTGTTTCATTGACGTCGGATTTCAAAACGAGACAATGACTTAGAAATATGTCGTTTGAACACTTACAATTTAGTATTTCAACACCCAACTACCATATAGAATGCAATTATTTTTAATTCAAAAAGCGGAAGTATATACATTGTGACATCTGAGGAAACCAAAATAACTCCAAAAAAAGTCATGTGTCTTTGAATCTTTGAAATTCCAGACAGATCTTCCGGTACTTTCTGAAAAATCCTTATTCAGCTACAGAAAACTTGTGCAATATTTATTAAGAGAACGTTATGAAAAAATTTCCCAAAACCTGTTACACACCATCGTCCCCTTACATGAACACGTCCTCCCTCACAAACTAACGACACCAACCTGCAACAGTAGCAACATTCTCCGGACCGAAATAGCAGTTCGGCAGACGTTTCTCTCCGCATACCTCAGCCGTTTTCGTTTTCGAGTGGCGATATTAAAATCTCCCAGGTACTCCGCGTGTTTCTGCTCCAAAGACATTTACAAAGCAAAAACAATACGCTTGGCTGGCGTGAAGCAAAGATCTGACAACGCTTGACCTGCAAGTGAATGCCCGAGTGAAGACAAACATTTCGGCGAACGTGGAGTAGCGGGCGTGCGCCGCGCTGGTATTTTTTAAAGTGAGCTTTTCGGAATCGTAGCGCCGCTCTCCTTTTCTCCGAGCTTTATTCTCTCAGGCGAGTTGTGTACTTGCTGGGTGGATCTGCAGAAGCGGTGCGTGCTTGCGAAGCCCGGTGGAGTTTCGTTACATTGTGTTGGTAAACATGTTTGGGCAGGATGGGAAATGCGGGATGTGACGTGCTTTGAGAGCAGAAGGTCGCGTGAACTGGGAATATACATGTGAGTTGTAACCGTTATTATAAATAAGTAATTCGTAGGCCGACCTAGATGATGTAGGATCCACTCTACTCTAGAGGTACGATGTGATTTCATTGTGGAATGTAAGGTCGCTCCTCCCTCGAGATATTGGTGTCTGCTGCTGTGGAAGGTATTATCTAGCTGTTGTCACGGACATAATGAATGCTTACCTACATAGTGATTCATTAATGACCATGTTTGTGACTTCGGCATTTAATGTTTACATCGAAAAATTGAACTGATTAAAAATTGAAATACTCACAAAAGCATTCTTACTTCCGATTTACACGGTTCCTTTTGCCGAAAGATTTTCTCGCATGAGCAGAGTGGTTTATGGACACCCAGAAGCGGGGTAAATTGCGTGTTAAGAGTTTATTACGAGTGAGCTGCTTACGAAAAGATTTCGTTTCATCCGTCAATTCGCGTACCGCCTTCCCTTTTTGAGTCTTGAATGTTTTCCTGGAGAATATGACTGATTCGACCTCTGGTTAGAATTGTAGATTCCAGTCCCCCATCAGGTATGAATGTTATCACTGTGATTGTAGAGAAGAAAGCAATAGGTAATCAACATGTATCCAAAAAACGTCACCAAATATAGTAGTATCTGAATGCCTATAAAGCCATGGAAAATGTGGTCGCTACTCGAAAAGAGAAGGCACAAAAAGATAAAGAAGAAGAAGAAGAAAAAGAAGAAGAAGAAGAAGAAGAAGAAGAGGAAAAAGAAGAAGAAGAGGAGAAAAGTAATAAGTGTGAATCAATGGAATTGTGACTGAAAACTTCCGGTCATTATCAATTTTACTTCTTGACGATGACTGATATCTAATTATGTACTAACTTTAATTATACGACAACCACCGACAATTAAAACGAATTTTCAATAGTCTTCAAATATTTTTTAAAAATTTTATTCAAAATTTACCTAGAACACCATCACATCTTCAAGTGCAAAACTATCCACCGTAATTCACTACCAATGTATTTGACAAAATAAATTGCCAAAAACTATAACGTAATTTCAGTTACCAACTTACTTGATGCTGTACGCGGAAAAGCATATGATGCACGAAACGGTAAGACAAGTACACTAAGACATGCAACTCACCTGATATTACATCAATAGTCCATTAAAAACGAAGCGCAAGTCCATTACAACCCACCGAAGCTACCTTCCCATTACGAACTCCACCGGCCGGATCGGGAGGTGCTCGTTTTCCCCGCTCCGCATCAGCTCCGGGTCGGCTCCGCTATCAAGATGGTGGACGCGGATAAAGTATAGCGCGGCGGTGGCAGGGCGACGCGGTACGGCGCCTCGCCACTAACGCGCCAAATGCAAACTTATGGTCTCTATAAAGCAAGGAATGACAGCGCGGCGAAGACCGCGGCTGGCCCGCAGTCTGATTAAAATCGTTAGGCACGGTATCCATTTCAATATTAACCCCCGCGCGCACTTATATTCCGACGGCGCCGTCCGGCTCGCCCGCCCTCTCACCTTGCACGCGGTGTGACGAGCGAAAGGGGTTGAAGGACACGCCCATACTTTATATTTTTTTTCTCCCCCGACCCTCCCTCGCGCCGCCCAGAGGGTCCCCCGCCGTAATATAAGAGGACGAGAACGCGGAGGACTGAGGGCGGGGCGCGGTGCGAGTATCGAAAGGGGTGAGGGATGGAAAGTGTATCCACGGACGCGCTGAAGGGGGTGTGTCTGCGCACTTTTAACGTCGCTGGCCGGACACAAGGGCGGTGGCTCGCGCGAGAGGCAAGGGTGATATTTTGTAATGTTCGGGAATGATTTCTGTGAAGAACGTGTCAGGCCTCCCCTCCGGGACGCGGCTTGGCTGCGGGTCGAAAGAGCGCGGGAGGGAGGGGGGGGCGAAAGCTTTCCCTGGCGAGCGGAGCGGTGGGGGGAATGAAGAACGCTAATTTTGGCGGCGGTACATATGTAATAGAAACATATTGGGCGCAAGACAAGCCAAGTGAGCGTGTGGGTAATGCGTTATTATTTGCGGGCTTGAGATATACGACGGGTCTGGGGCTGAGCGAGGGTGGGCGAAGGGTTGGCGCGTTAAGGCAGGTGTGTGCCGAGAGGAGGAAGGGGGAAGAGAAGGCCATCTGGCAAATGGGCAGCTTCTGTTCAGATTCCCCGCTTCGTCAATCATTTCGGCTGGCGCTTCATATAGCGGCAGCAGCAGTAGTAACAAGGGTTGCGGGTTCGAATCTTGTGAAACATGAATACGCATATTTCTATAGAATCCTAATATATACAACTAATAAGACTTGAAGCAACCATAACTTCATACATTTTCCCAATTGCTCCAAAGACTGTAGTATAAAGATTCACTATTAGCCGGCTTGGGTAGACGAGGTCTCTAAGGCTGAAGGGTCGTAAGGCGTGGATGGGTGGCAGGTTCGAATCCCGCTTCAGGTATGGATGTGTGTGTGTGTTCTTCCTAATGTTACACCTACAGTTAAAACAATCACACATGTGGTTGCTATATGACCAAGATGTTAAAAAGCGGCCTTAAAATAATAAATACGTTTAAAAAAATTCACTATCGCTTTTAGCCCTCAATACCAAAGGAACTAAAGAGAGAATCTAATTATCCATCAAGAGATGGCTAATTAGTTCTTCTCTAGGATTATATCTGGATTATATCTTGGATTGAAATGACGAAAACATCTATACCATCCCATTACACTGTTGGGCGAATCAACAGAAATAGACAATAGTGTATAGTATTTATTAATTATTATTTATAAAAATATTATTGCACTGGAAGTTGAAGACCAGGTAGTCTTCAGCAAAATACTATTAAGCATTCTGGTCTGGCCCCTCTTGCCTAGTGACACGCTGGCATTATGAGCTGATGGCACTAGAACAGTCAACACATCATAATCTTTGGGTACATGATACATGTGAGGATATTGATTGATTTATTATGTCAAAAAATAACTAAGAAGTAAATAGGTTTCACAAGCCCAAGAAACAGTCATTTCTTCATTTCCCATCTCAAAAGTATAATTATTTTCCATATTTTATGAATATTTTCAACATTTCGTTCATATTTTATTTCTTTACAATTTCGAAGCAGATAGTCTCAAAGGCAGTTTAGATAAACAGACAATGTAGTCGACGTAGTTGAGTGTTATTACAACCGGACACGGATGTTTCCTTTCTGTTTCAGAGGAAAATCGAAGATTCATGGGAAAAGAAATGGATAAAGTTTTGTTTCGATTTGATCGGGTGATCTGATTAAGAGGATGCGGATTATCAGATTGAGATCGTCGCTCGCCGGATGATTTTATGGGACGGCAGTTTAGTTCTGTTCGAGAGTTGTAAACTCCCGAGGAACCGGTTCTGGAGGAAAGGACAACAGAATTCGATGTGATCGAATAGCTTGATATCCAAGATACGTGCTCCGTGTGGGATGAAAATCTTCGTGCTAGTGGCAGGCTTGTGATAATTATAAAGATTACAATTGCGAAGAGCAACTCTTTCGAGTACATGGAAATTGTTTGAGGAGCATTGCACACGGGGCGTTGCTAAAATTTTAAACAAAGTCTTCTGAGCATTGCGCATTTATTTTCGTTGAAATATTTTACATTCCTATGCGCCTAGTGCAAAAGAACCAATCGGGAGATCTATCGTCGATATTTAATTTATTTTAGTACAAGAAACGCGTGTTGTTTTAGAATAATCTGCGCCATGGGTAAGAAAGGATTACGATACAATTGTTCACTGATTTTCTTTGTAAAGCCATGTTTATTCACATTTCTTCAATTGCATTTCAAAATTCACATACAAAAATAGCGTTACAAAAAGTTGCAACACATTACAAAAAAGGCATCGGCAAAAACGGGGTACACGAATACTTGTATAAATTCAAATAATTAATTAAATAAGTAAATTCATTAACTTACTCAAATAAAAAACATCAAATCCTGGATTTGAATGCTCTTAAACTTGTGTCTTGCAGAGGACGTATATTATTTGTAGCTTTTGTTTTGCGAGTGTTTGTTTTGTGTAGAGTCTGTTTGTGTTGGTTTGTGTGCATTTTTGTGTAGTGTGTGTTTATTTTAATTTGGGGGTTTTTTTTTTAGTTATTTGCTCCTGTATTATGGTTCTGTAGTGTGTATGTGTATACTTGTGCAGTGTACTGTGGTATTGTGTTGCGTGTTTATTTTGCTTGAGTGTTTGTATTCTGTGCGTGTGTCTTTGAGTATTTTTGTTGTGTGCACTTGTCTGTGTTTGGGTATATTTTGTAACTCGGTATCCATCCGATGCTCAGCCTCAGAGCGGGAGCGGGAGCTCAGTGTATCAGCTGAAGTCACTGCAGCGCCTCCGACCTAGGCTCGAGTCCTGACGGCGGCAGGATTTTCGACACTAGCTTTTCAGCTAGGTCGAATTCAGTCGAGGAGAATTCTAGCGGCCGGCTGCTCTTATCGGTAGTTTTCCGTAGTTTCCCCGATCAACACCAGGCGAATGCCGAAGCAGTTCCCTACCGAACGGGCCACGGACCGCGCTCTTCCTTGTCCTATCCTCTCCCATTACACACACACACTAACATGCACTACACTACCACATATTCCGAAACGCTGGTCGGGAGCTTAGAGCTTGTCCCGGCTGGGGCGGTGCCCCGCTAATGGGAAACAACAAGAAATCAATTGAGTCCTGGTTAGGGGAAAACCCCACTAGCCGACGGTAGGTCGGCGCCGGATCTCGCCATCCAGCGGGGAAGATCACCGCCATCTTCCGAGAAAAAAAACATGCCCTACATTAACGGGACTAATGACCAAAGCAGTTGACGCGCCCGGAAACATGAAAAAAATCAATCAATCAACCTCAGCAGTTCGCGTGAATCTACCACACGCTCTGAGGAACATTCAGACACCAGATGAAAAACATCCTGATAAAAAAGTAGAATGTATGTTTCAATTGGCAATTAAATTCCGACGCAATCAAAAATCGACGTTTCAAAAGAATATTCACCAACGCGAATCATTTCTACCTGGAAGATCAACGATCACGAGTTGGCGCCAATGGGTTGACTATCGCAACGCCGCCGTCACAAAAGGATAAAAATGAAGGAAATGAAGAAACAAAGAAAGAAGAGAAAATTGCCCTGAGAGGCTTCGCGAGCGGCGAGGGAAGTGGTCGCGCGGGATTCCTCCCAAGGCAAGGTCGCCGCCGCCGCCGCTGACTCAGAAAAACGATAAACGCCCGACTCCCGCAGTCACAGAGGCCGGCCGGCTTGGACATTTCAGGAGGTGACCTTCTTGGATCACCCACGCGGCCTTTCGGAACCGAAACTGTAACGGTAGTATTCATAGACGTGCGCTCAGGGGGGACGTGTACCCCCTGAGAAATTTGAAAGAGGTCACGTAGTTACACGTAATGCAATATTTTATTACCGTAAATGCGTCCACTTATTTATTTTACCTTTAATTTAAGCTGATAATTTGTGTAATTCATTTGTATTTACGGAAGTGCCTCTCCAAACCAATGAAACTCTCTAAGTGATTCAACACGTAATCAATTTTATCAATTAATTTTAACATCAAAGTTATAATTTCAGACATATTCTAGTATGTTTAATATATTTACTAGTAAATTATCTAAAACGTAAATAAAATGTTTAATTGGACACGGGTCCCAGAAGGACTTAGAAATACGATTTACCTCCACTGTGATTTTAGGCTGTGTACGCCCATGGTACTATTATCTACAATAAAAACCCATCCCGAACATTTCTGTAAAACACTGATTTCAAAGCGAAAACAGTGTTTACTTATACTTTAAACGACCACGCTTTGAATTGAACTGAACGGTATATTATTCACGCCCGTAACCTTTCGTGCGTAAACATTGTAACATTGATACGTGTTAATTGAAAGACTTAGAACCGTACAACTACATTACACAAAATATCACGTATTAATTTTATTGGCTGATTGATTGTTAGTGTTTCCGGGAGATCATTAGTCCCGTAAGTGTAGTGCGTGTTTTTCATCGGGAGATGGCGGTGATCTGCTCCCAATGGATGGCGAGAAACCACGGAAAACTACCGATCAGAGCAGCCAACCAGAATTCTCCTCCAGACAGCGACTGAATTCGACCTAGCTGAAAAGCTAGTGTCGAAAATTCTGCCGCCGTCGGAACTCCAACCTAGGACCTCCCGGACAGAGGCACTGCAGTGACATCACTTGATGTACTGAGCCACCACCAGCTCCTGCTCCTGGTATATTCATTTTATTTTACATATATTTTACACGAGATGATACACGATTTTGAGCACCTTTTACTGAGGTATAAGTGCTTAGATGAAGTGAGCTTCAGGTATGTAATAAGGGATTAAATAAAGACACATTTTGTGGATTGTGATCTAAAAAATAAAATTATTTCACTCGAACACGTTTAAATGATTTGGAACGCTCAGCTTTCGAGTTTTGAGCTGAAAGAGCGTAATGTGTCATGCTGTTTGTGTCTGCTAATATCCTTATAAGGCTATATAAAAAGGCCACATAATGAGGTCTTTTATAAAATAAGGTCACAGACACAGCTTACCGAGCACCCTTCGCCACCTTTAGATGACCTTATGAGATTACTCCCTGTTCCTCATTGAAGTATTTTATTGACCCTCACCTAGTTACCAAAGCAGGGCATGTTTAAGCAGATACTACTGACAGTCACAGAAATGATATTGAGAGTCACAGACTTAACCAAATATCAACGAGAGAACTTTATTTTACGAAATCCCCACGCAATCGCAAAAAAATATTTCACGTATTGAAAATTATATTGTTTTGTTTGTTTAGAGTAAGAGTTAAGCCTCCAAAAACGAAAGCTGAGATCTGGAGCCCCACCAATGTATTTGCTCCCTTTGATTGTGGCATTCTCAGGTCATCAACATATCCTATCCAAGCATCTTCCCATCCATAAATATTTATATTTCATTATCATTCCCCTTTTCCATCATCAATTTGCGCAGCAGTGCAGTTAAGTGTAGTATAGTATTTGCGTAGTATAGTATAGTAAGTGTAGTATTTGCAGTGCAGTTAAGTGTAGTGAACGCGATCAATGAATTAAAAAAAACTTAGCCAAACTTATGTAGCTTGTATTAAATTTTAGCATCACCGACGTACAATTGTTAGATATCATGACAGAGTTGAAATATTTGTTATAATACTTAATATTAGTGATAGTATGATTTTATGTTCGGCTTGTACTGTACTCCTTTATTATTATTATTATTATTATTATTATTATTATTATTATTATTATTATTATTATTATTATTATTATTATTATTGTTGTTGTTGTTATTGTCATTATTATTGTATTTATTGTTATTTAACTGCCACCGGGTCATACTCAATTGCAGTTCCAATAAATGTATGAATTTAATTTAGTGAAAGGCAAAGACACTCAACAGATGGAGGAGGACTTAAGCTCCCTTCCTCGCTATCACCCTGATAGGTCTTTTTTGCACGGACAACAGACAAACGTTGTAGTAGCAGATGGCATGCGAACCTTAGTGATCCCCGTAAGAGGATATTGAAAACAGTTCCGAATGCCAGCCCCTTTTTCGAATCGTACCTCCGACGTGGGTCTGGGGGACCTTTCGGGCAGGCACGCGTCGCGGGCGGTCTCATGTACGCCTGGGGTGGGACTCCCACTTTCTCCGTCAGGTGTCGCTCTCAGTTAACTATATCCCGAGCTGACTAATTGGGAGAAAGTGAGATCTCGTTAGGGCGCGATATTGTCGTAAGGATTCAATTTTGCCAGGCATCCGCCAGGATTCTTTTACATGCCACACAGAGCCAAATGTACGCACCCGGCCGGGACCAAACCCTCGCACTGGGGAAGCAGAGGACAGTAAACGCACCCCTCACCCACCGAGGTGCGCCAAACAGACAAAAAACAGATACCTAAATAGTGAGAAACTGCCATGCATCTCCACCGTCCAATTCGTTTAAAGATGTCTGTTCGGTGCTAAACATTCCAATATTTGGCCTACATCGTAGATTCGGCAGAAACGGACCCCGAAGGAGGAGGACGCGAGGAAATCGATCCGGCCCCGACGGCCTCAGCGCTGACCTCGAACCGGAGACCGAGCGAAGGACGAGCACGGAACGCGATTGGAATTTGTCTCCGTCGCGTCGGCCCCCCCCCCGCGGGTCGGCCCCCAGGCAGATGGCCCCGCGAGGCCGGCCTCCAGGGCGCGCGCACGCCGAGTTTTTGTCACTCGCCAGCACGCGAGGGAACGGCGTTAGCACACTGCCGTCCACAGCCCAAGCAAGCGGACTCAACATTGGTCCGAAGAGTGGAAAACCCTCCGAGAGCAAAACAAACACATTTCCCCAATAACGTTGGAATAGAAACAAACTAGACCCAATGAGATCGCTGGCGTCATAGAATAATTTGAAGATCGTCATTGCACAGGAAACGTGCGTACCTCAAAAACACACAATACATCACATATCTGGCCACCAACTTTTATCATAACCTACCTCAAATCCCAACCCTATCACCATTCAAACTTGCCAAAAACCCCAATTACCAAACACGAATCAAAAACAAATATCCATATCACATATTCCTAAAAAAATTTGCAGATTTAGATCCGGACTGAGGACCAATAAAGGAATTTCCTCACCCTTGTAATAGTATGTAAGATTATATTTAAGGTTAGCATATAAGTCTGTAAATACATATGTATAGTTATTTTTACTGATCTATGTAATCTCTTCAAAAATTAATTAAAAAAAAAACTCACAAACATCGTTGCGAATGGGATAGGGGCAAGTTAGTTGTTTAGAATAACGATTCGCTCTTTCCAATGCGTGTATTATTTAACTGTAAGAAAATATACGTGATGAATATGGGTTAGAGATGTATTAAGTGCCCGAACAAATTCATTGTTCTAAATTCAAATTCAGTGTATAAGTTTGCGCAGTTTGACTCTTCAGAATGAAATATTTCGAGGGGAACATCTGGGTTGTTCCTTAATCATCAATTCATTGTAAATGTTGAAGACCTTTCGTGTGAGTACTTGCATACCGGTATTATTAAAGAAAAATGGCAGCTGGCGTAGAAAACATGTATCTAAACATTATGCACATTCAGCTAATATTTTGTTTCCTTTTATTTTATGGTTTTATTTATGTTACACTCATCCAAAAACAAAGATAATGATGAAAACGAGTGCACTCGCAGAGCCAAATTTGAAACCCGCATGTAAATCATCCACTATAATGGTGGCCACGGTCTCTTTCAATTGTCAGTGCTGAAATGTCCGTCCACGAAACTGTAGGGGCGCGCATCTCCCGCTTTTAACTCGTAAACGAACCCTGGAAAGAGGTCTAGAGAAATTAAATCCTCCAGCACATACTTACACTAACATGCACTACACTACCACCGCACCGCGCGCAATCTGTCCTTCCTCTTCCTTGTCCTATCCTCTCCCCTTACACCCACACTTACACTAACACGCACTACACTACCACTTATTCCGGGAGACCGGTCGGGAGCTTAGAGTTTGTCCCGACTGTGGCGGTGCCCCGCTGATGGGAGAGTCGTGGTTAGGGGGAAACCCCACTAGCCGACGGTAGGTCGGCACCGGATCTCGCCATCCAGCGGGGGAAGATCACCGCCATCTCCCGAGAAAAAATCATGCACTACACTAACGGACTAATGACCAAAGCAGTTGACGCGCTCGGAAACACGAAAAAATCAATCAATCAACGAATCAATGGAATACTCCGACAGTTGTCGTCCTAAAAAGCACCCATAATCGTGCGTGCACCCAAGGAATGATGGAAGTAAACATGACCGAGATCAATGCTGTGTGAGCTCTTGGCGGTGAACAACGTTTCAAAATTAGGCCGGGTCTATGTTGCCCACGCGGAGGCAATTTTGAAAACCCTTAACAATAGTTCTTTCAGGTTAGGCCATTGAAGATTCTACAGCCCGGCGATTTGATAATAAGAACGTTTGTGTTTTATGATACAGTCGATGTATTTTCTAGTTTCTTTGAAAGTGATTGATATGCAGCATTGTGTGGGAGACGATCGAAAGATTTGATTGAAATGTATTGTGTTCTGAAAAACAAATAGTTTCCGGCTTCTTTTAGATTCCTTCCAAGCGAATAGTTTTGAACAAAATCATTTAACTTGATTAAATGTCTTTTTCTAAGATTGATACAGACAAGAAAGTCCAGCAATTATCCAATTACATCTCTACGAAACGATCTAGAAAGGAAGCTTCAACTTACGATCTAATTTTGATTGAGTGCTGCCCTGGAAATGAAAAATGAGTGTCTAAAATGTTTGGATATTTCGAACACACACACATGATCGTTTGTTTCAATCATATGAATATGTTTATATGAATTTGTTTTAGGCACTGTCTATTACGGAGTTTTCAGCGGAAGGCTTTTATCTTGCGAGCTCCTCAGGATTTTTTCCTCACCATATTCTGAAAAAATGTACATCATATCGGTGTCTTAATGATGAGGCATACGCTCACTGAAAAGAGCTCACTTCCGCGACTCATAATAAGAGATTCAGTGCGGTATCACTTACCTATACGGTCGAAGTCAAGGTCCCAACTTGTAACACGGCAAAACTTGAAGTTCTCGAAAACATATGGTGCAAATAATGTTCAATTGTTGTCAAACATTATAAAGATTAATATTAGTCAAGATTAATATTATTTCTAATATCAACATTTTCTCATCGTAAGGTTAACAAGCTGTGTCCACAGCAGGTGGCTGTTAATTCCATTTTTACTCATTTTCGGTACATGTTTACAAAATGGCAAAATTCTTCTATAAGTTTGTGACACATGAAAATGCCAATGAATAGCATTTTTTTACTTAAATTTTTCACAATTGTCAATGGACGAAATGAAAGTTCCTTATTGAATTTTCACACCCCACTCTTCTTATAAATTTTGGTAAAAAACGTTTTGCGAACACACTTTTCTGACGTTTAAGATGCCAAGAAACTCCATGAATATGAGAAATACTATAATTTTTAAATAACATAAAATGTAAGACGAATCATTATTTACTACGTAAGTATCGTATAATTAAATATGAATATCCACTTTGTGTATCCACACGTTTTATCCACTTTGTAAAAAACTTTACTATAATATTCGGTTGAATTTGATAATTCATCCTGCGAAATATGACAGACTGGTGTTGTTATAGTTAACAGAAGGCCATGGATTTTTTAAAACAAATGTGTCCTACACTGTCAGAAATTACATTTAATTTAATGTACATGAATTTTAATGTACCTTGTACATTAAATTTAATTGTACACGTGCATTAAAATTACTTCCATGTACTTTTACATTAAAAGTAATTCAGAAATTTCTGACTGTGTAATATTACAAAACTAATTTCAGTTTTGAAACTGATTTTACATTACGGTACTAATGACCATTACAGTGCAAACATTACGCAACCGATCTCAGTTTCGTAAAGATCAACTTCACATAATCAGAGTGAATAAAGTTATATGTTCGTTGATGCAAAGACCTTGCTTTACGAATTCTAACTCTCGGCAATTTCTAGCTGAAGTTACGTGTTTTGTCTCATTTGGCAGATGAGAATAAAAGTTCAATGCTAATTTTAAACTGGCGCAACGTAACGCAAGAAATGTTCGGAGTACTGATGGTGTTGCTCCAGCGCGTCCTTATATGACGACGAAGCAAGTCCTGCAGATGAGCCTGCAAAAAAGGTCCGCGCGGCAGGTAGCAGGAGAAAGTACGTTGGCGAACGACAGCGGAACGAGGACAGAAAAGATCTGCTTGGAAAGGGCGACGGACGCGGAGCGACGGAGGCAGGGGCGGTGCGGAAGATGGCTGGCGAGGACCACGGGGATGACGAGGGCAGCGGGGGGTAGCGGGAGCAGCGGGGATGAGAGAACCGGGGCAGCGGGGATGACGAAAACCACGGGGCAGCGGGAATGACGGGGGCAGCGGAGATGACGAGGGCAGCGGGGATGACGAGGGGAGCGGGGATGACGAGGGGAGCGGGGATGATGAGGGCAGTGGGGATGACGAGGGCCGCGAGGGTAGCGAGGGGGGGGGGAAGACGAGGGCAGCGGGAATGACGAGGGCCGCGGAGGCAGGAGTCGGGTCCGTTCGTCTCGCCCGCCAGCCTCCGCGCACAATGCACGCACTTCCAACAGTTTCTGTCCTAATGGTGGCATTTTTCCCCGCGGGCCTTGTTGCTTGAATCATATTTTTGGGTTCTCCCCGCATTTGTCACCACTTTGCATTAAAAATTTCTCCGCCCTTCGTAATTCCTTTGAGCTCTAAAGTACTACTCATTTATTAAGTACTTCCTTCCGCCCCCTCGACTCAAGCATTCACCTTCCGTCATTCTTCTGTTTCGCGCCATCTTTCTTTTTTATCGTTGTTATTACTATACTTATTATAATTACAATTTTCGCTCTTCTCGCCTCCTTTATCTTCTCGCGCAACACCTGGCGGAGGAGGACGTTACTAAGTCATACACTGCGTTTTCCACGCGGCCGCGTATAAACACTGTAGTGCTCGCCGAGCCATTAAAATAAAAACAAAGTGACCAATCTTTTGTGATTTCCACCTGCTATCATCTCGCGACCCGTTGCTGCACTTCTTCCTCTCCGCCTCGCACGTTACGCCTCACAAGCCAAACAAATGACTCTCAACTTTGCGTAATATTTCTGTTGAGAAATTTCTTCTCATTGTATGTATATATCTTTGCTCTTTCTGCGCTTCTCTGTTTTTGTGAAAAAGTATTAAATATTACCTTTTTCTTTATTCTTTTGGGTGCAGCCGCGCCGCCCACCAAATTTATGATTTCTCTTAGGAAAACTAATAAATGAGTCGAGAAAAAAGATCTCCTTTGGTGAGTGCTAGGTGTCAGGCGTAAGAGTCGCGGTTACTGACAAATATTTGCAAAAGGTGCGCGTCTGAGAATTCTGAGCAATTACAGGCCATTGTGAATCTGCCCCAGAATTCCCTACATCTTTCGAGCAGAAAAAGTAGCTCGTACACCGCACGCAGAAATGTTAGTTTTTATTTACGTCGATATTCCTTTGCTCGTAGTTACTAACACGTGCAATACGTGTATGGCACATTCTAGTAACTTGAAATAAGTTCAGTACAGTTGCGAACAGTCATTTCTCCCAGTTTCACTATGTATTGAATACTATTCCTAGATGTGTTTGATGTACACTTCACTTTGAATTATGATTATGGTTTTATAATGATGCTAGTACTATGGTGTTATTAGGTTACTATTATAATATGATATGGTTGGTATTACGATGGCAGATATGAAGGTGTTATGATGGTGAAGATGGTTGCAGTTATTTAATAAACAATTTCAAGCGTCTAAAGAGCTCACTGAGCGAATTTGGATTATCGGGATCGAAATCATCATTTTCGATTAATTTACACACTCATTATTGATAGGGAATATCGGAATGAGTGATTTTCTTTTACAAAAACCATATTTATATTTCTTAAATTTACGTTCTTCACATTCTTGCACTTAGTTATCGCGTCATGTTTGTGTATTACATCCTGAAACAGTTTTGAAACTACAGGGTCTCTAATCTCCTAGCATTCGTATATTTTCAATGACGAGGTTAAATACACACCAATATCTCATAACGCACGAAGACTATGTTATACGAGATAGTTAAAGTTGTTCTTCAAATAGGCCACAGCTCATTTCTGAAGGACCGGAAGCCATTTTATCTCCAGACCAAAAACATGGTCTTGGGACCCGCGAGTTGAAACAAACGAGCATCACTGCCAAAGGACAAAACGTTTTGATTGCCTTATATTTTATTCAAGTTTTCAATTTATTCCTTCGCAAGTCGCCCCCATACATATTTTTTTTATTTTATCTGTGGACGCGCGCGGCGCCTGCCTGCCACTTGGCTACGTCTTTGTAAAACAGGCAATTATTTTCAGCAGCGTCCTCTTGCCTTTTTCTCCCTTGTAATTAGTGTTGAAATATTTAGAGGAAGAAAATCATCCGCGGAATATCCTATTTGTTTCCTTGCCTCCTCGTCCCTCGACCTGTCCGCCACCCCCTTATATTTTCAACAGCACTCATCATCCTCACCCACGCCGGCCCCCTCTCCTCTACCCCCTCCACCTCCCGCCTCAGTTGCCAAGTCGACGAGTCACCCACTGCGTTAGCCCGTGCGCTCATTTTATGAATTTTTAATTCCATTCTTACGTTTCTTTTTTGCCAGACATCTCCCATTCGCCTTTTTTAAAAGTAAATGAACATCAACACTTCTTATTCTTCTTGATAGATGGCGCTTCGCGTTTTCCAGGTCAATTGTCGAGATTAGCAAATTTCTAGCGGCTGTCGTTCTAATATAGTAGAACATATTTCACTGGCTCGTCCGTGCATTGTTTTACTATATCTTAATCCATGTTCGGGCCCAGTAATTACACAAAAATTTGGGTTATTCATGAGGCGAGGGAGAAATAACGAAAGAGAAGTTTGTGTTTGAAATTAAATGTTCCTTGCCTTCGAGATGCTCGGTCAGATTGGGCAATGGACGCGTCTGGTCGCTGCGGGGGCGGAGTGGGGGTGGGGGAGGGTGGGGGGAGCACGAGAGTTGGCTGCCTGCCAGAGCGCGCACCGGAGTGTTTTTCTTAGGGCTGGACACATTGCGTCGAACGCTTCGGGGAGCACTGGTGTTTGATGATTTGTTCCTACGAGGGTTTGCATTGTTCGAATTATTTATTGTTGCAAACTGGGTTTGGTCAATGCAATCAATAATGCACGAGGTAAATTTCTTAATAAACGTTAGAATCTACAATTTCTTACGATTTATTATAAGATGAATCAGATTTCGAAAAAGTAATTTGTTCCAAACAGATTGTTCATTTTTTGTTTCCAAAAAATCCACTTTCAAAATATTATACAAATAGTTGGTTAATTTTAAATGAGTAGAAATACATATTCACAACTCTACACGTTCAAAATCAACGTAGATGACAATTGTTATAGAATCAGTAAATTGTTAAAATTTGTATAAAAAAGAATCCATTGAGTTCTTTCTGGAAATAAAATAGATAATCATATGAAAGATGAAAATAGAAAGTTAATATGAAATAATACTTAACTGCCCAAATATATGATTTCCAACTGACTGGGGCGAACAAGATATGGGGCCATAAGGAAAATGACGCAAATACATCAATATTTACCATATTTTTCAGAGGACTGTACATGAAGTGGAAGTGATATGAGGAGTAAAACCAACTAAAGTTCTATTTCACCGTTCATAAACTCATAAAGAAAAGCTCTCAAGATTCTATCCTTTGAATATTAAATATTAAAATATCCTAACCAAAGGACATTTTCGCACGAGAACAGCCTAGGGCTTTATTTTGATAGTAGGGCCACAAAAAAGGCGAATATTATCTCTAAAAGGCGAGTATTATCTCAGATGAATTAGAGACAGCCGTTATTCTAGTCCGCAAAGCAAATCGTTATGAAAAATGACACAATAATTGAAAGACAACTTAGTTTAACAAAATACTGACATGTGCTTAAAATAGATAAATATGTATGCATGTAATTCAATAAAACGAGGAAAGTAAACTACTGCCATTCCAAAGAATAATCCGGGTTTTGGATTGTAATATCCATAACTGACAATGCCCTATCGAAGGCCATTTCCGCAAGAGAATGATACACATATTGAACACTACAATATCATATTTATACCACGAGAAAGAAAACGAATTTCGAGGCACAAATATCGTGTTTTAAATACTAGAAAATACTGGAGCAGCTTCGCCCTACCCGAATTTGGGACAATAGCTGTTTGGATGATAGCTATAGCTGGAATTTAGCCCCTGTTCAGAGGAGATTTGTAGCGTCGACCTGCTCTAATCGGTAGTTTTCCGCTGTTTCCACAATCTACACTACAAGAATGTGGAAACATTATCGTAATACACGAGCCACGGACCGCGTGTTATCTTCCCTTTCTCATCCTTTACTTTTCATCTCTCTACAATACACACTCACACTTACTTACACTAATCCCAAACATTCAGGAAAACCTGAAGATATCTTACTGCTTGTCTACGTTGCTCCGCCGGAAGAAGTATCTCAAGGAGTGAAACCTACAATCCCACGTGTAAGTTGACACCGGATCTCAATTTCCAGCGAAGGCAACACCGCCACTTTTTGGCTTTAACAAGCACTACACTCACGGGATTAATGACCAAAGTAGTTAACGCGCCCGGAATCACTATCACTCCACCTTTCCCAGTGGATGGGCGCACGTCGCCTCATGCACGAGAGTACAGTCCCGCGCCCCGAAGAAAGAAGCCGCCACGGCGATGGCGTGGGGGTGGGGAGGATGGCGCGCCGTGACGAGGGTCGTGCCGCTCTGCCGGCAGCCGATACCGCGTTAATTCCCGCCTCGCCCTCGGAGAGCTCGTCAGGCGATCGGTGGCGGCGGACGCGGCACTGGGCCGACACGCACCAACACGCGCGCAAAACAAGAGTAAATTGAACAAAGTGAGTACGTGCTTTAGAAAAGAAATTTCAGAGATAGCGGAAGAGGGTAAAGAATACATTTTGGGGGGTAAAGAATTGTTTGCGCGATTCTTTTAACATCGCTTGCTTCAGCGATTAGTAAATCCACAGATAGGTGGACAGACAGAAAGGCATACAGGCAGGCAGGCAACAGACAGACAGACAGGCAGACAGACAGACAGACAGACAGACAGACAGACAGACAGACAGACAGGAAGGCAGACAGATACACACAGCGATTAGTAAGTTGCTAAATTATTAATAACATGAAGCAAAAATTGTATATTCCGTTTTCGTTGTATTCCGTATTTGTCCTCGTTGCATTTTTGTAGTTATGGAAGACCACTAAATAGAGTAGAGTAGTCTACATACGATTTCGATCCCATCAGGCACCAAAAACTCGCCAATGACAATCAAAATATCGGAATCTGGCTGGGGTCGAAAGCGAGACCTCTGAATTACCGGTAGCCACAAGGCGTTCGCTGAACGCTTGCGAAACTTTCTTTCTACAATCCGGATACTGTACTCGTACTTCCGGCCCGATTGATGTGTCCGACCGCGTCACTTGTCCCGGAAGTGGAGTGCATGCTCCCGCCTGGTGGCTGTGTTCCTACTCCGCTGTAACGTGAAATCAGGCTACATGTCGACTTGTGAGGTTTCTCACTTCTAGGTATCTCCACCAGGGGTAACCGTACAAACTTGGTCAAATCTCCTGACTAATCTCCTGACGTATGTGATATTGTAGTGCAAGCAAGGGAACAGAGCAAGAAATAGGAAAGAAAGATCACGCGCGGTCCGTAGGCCGTTCAGTAAGGTAACTGCTTCGGCGTTTGCCTGGTATTAATCGGAGAAAGCAAGCAAAACTACCAATCAGAGCAATCGGCCATTAGATGGTGTAACGTGGTAGACTCTCCCATCCTTTATGAGAGACGGTTCCGCCTGACGACCATGACAACGCATTGCCATGGTGTGTATGAACACATGGAAGTTGTTATGAGAATCATCTTCTGTTTTCTGCAAACAACACGCGGATGATATACGCTCTGTTGATTGATTAATTGATTGATTTTTTCGTGTTTCCGGGCGCGTCAACTGCTTCGGTCATTAGTCCCGTTAGTGTAGTGCATGTTTTTCTCGGGAGATAGCGGTGATCTTCCCCCGCCGGATGGCGAGATCCGGCTCCGACCTACCGTCGGCTAGTGGGGTTTCCCACTAACCAGAACTCCCCCACCAGCGGGACACCGCCCCAGCCGGGACAAGCTCTAAGCTCCCGACCGGTCTCCCGTGATATGTGGTAGTGTAGTGCATGTTAGTGTAAGTGTGTGTGTGTAAGGGGAGAGGATAGGACAAGGAAGCGGAAGGACAGATCGCTCGCGGTCCGTTGCCCGTATGGTAGGGTACTGCTCCGGCGTTCGCCTGGTGTTGATCGGAGAAACCACGGAAAACTACCGATCAGAGCAGCCGGCCGCTAGAATTCTCCTCCAGACAGCGACGGAATACGCTCTGTTCATCACTTAAGCTATCCGTGTATATTACGTACAAAATTAACGTACATGTTTGAGAATCCTGTCGTCTTCCTCATCACGACGCTACAATGGCTCCTCCAAACATCGGCAACAGTTGTTGAGCTAACGTGGTTCCGCCCCACTGCGCGGCTAGGCCGTCGGGGGCGGAGGGCCCGGCTCAATATCCCGGGTGAGGCCGTTACTTCTGCTCAACGCGACGTCTACGGCGGCCGCCGCCCCCGCTCTGCAGGCACTTCCGCCCCGCGCGTCCGTCCTGATTCCGGATAGAGGGGGTGGCGGAAGTTGAGACGCTGGGGCTCTCTTCCGGTCGACGGACGCCGAACCCGTCGCGAGCGCAGATAACGACGTCAACGCTGCGCGCCCTGGTGGGAGCGGACCCCGTGGGCCAGCGCAGTCGATGCACGTTGTCTTCAGCGCTGAGACGCCAGCGTGGAAAGAGCAGGAAGCTCTACTACACAGGTTTTTGTTTAGTGTATAGTTTGGACATTACTTATTTGTCCGAGCGAAGCGAACTCCTGTTTTTACTCAACCATTCCACATTTTGTCTGTAAATTAAGCATACGCGTTCTTCGATGTTAGTCGAATGTGATATGAATGTTTCTCGAAGTGATTAGAAAAATGTGTGTGTAAGACAATATTTAGAAGCTCATTTGAAGATTGCGACCATTTTAACGAGTCCGCTTCGGTTAGTGTTCTATTTTTTCTTCATTTCTTCATTTTTTTATTTTTATTTTTATTTTTATTTTCTTTTATTTTATTTTTTATTTTCTTTTTTTCTTTTCCTTTTTCTTTTTTCTTTTGTCTTTCTTTCTTTCGTTCTTTCGTTCTTTCTTTCTGTCTTTCTTTCTTTCTTTCCAACGTGCCTAGAAGACAAATCGATCGTCCAGAATTTGACCGGTTTGTCTGTAAATTTATTTGTTACGAACTTTTGAACAAACACAAGGTATGACGAAGAGTGTATTTTGGCCTTTTTAACGCGAGGTCTACTGTTCACAGAACTACTATTTTTATCTGGACAGCAGAATAAGTATTTCTGACCGGAAGCTAACAATCTAAAGACGTGGTGCTGCTTGTTGATAATAAAACGAATATTACTTTAGTTAATTGGTCTGAATGGAGAATGGCCAAAACTACCCAGCGACTCAATGTCAAATTAACTATTGAATATTAGGCATGAGATTGTTTAATTTCGCTATATTTTTTTCAAATCCGTTCCAGAGATTTAATGGTTTATTAAGAGGAATATTAGCTGTTCACAATGAGATGCGAAAAAAATCTGTACATTACATGGATCTGAGTGAAAAATTTAACCGTTACATGGCATTCTCTTACTAATCATTCCAAATTGCTGTTGAGCGCTGACTAATTTCCACTACACGAGGCAATTTTTGAGACGAAAAAGCGTTAATTAGGTTTGCATACCTAGTGTAACAGCATTTGCGTCCGCATATTGAAAGAAGATAAGATTATTTCAACAACGCAAACACTGAACTTGTTGAAAGAAAAACTGTGTTGTATTTTTTAGAGATCATCTATTCGTTCATCCCCAATTACTCTGTCAAACAAAACTCGAAGTGAACCAAACACCCGACGATACTCGGGCACTCTACGCGTATTAGAAACTAATATTTAGACACACGGTGTCCAGCAACGACGTAACTCGAAGTGGCCATTACTCGGAGCGCCTCGCGAAGGCCCGGAATCGCCAGCTCGGAAACTGCGCCATTAGCCCCAGCGGCGGCAGAGGCATCGACAGACCGGAGACGGGGGCGTGGTCAGCCGCAGCGACCTCAGGTCGGGCAGCGGCGGCGGTGGCGGCGGTGGCGGCTGCGTGCCATTCGACCTCAGTCGCCCCCGGCCCGCTCCCCGCGCCACCGCCGCAGCCACCGCCGCCGCCGCCGGCCATCAACACGTGTTACTTGTCCCCGGAGCGATATTGGCTGTGGCCGGCCGCCCGCGGTCGCCCGCTGGGCCATAAAAGGATCTGTTTTTAATACCGACCGGGGGATTCATTGGGGCGGGGGCGGTGCGGGTGCAAACCGGGGGTGAGGAAGATCGGGGCGGGGTGGACCGAGGATGGGGCGTTGGTGGAGGGGGTTAGGGGGCCGGAAGTTGTGGTGGGGGCGGGGGCAGTGGAAGGGGCAGGGGGAAGTGGGAGGGGCGGGGCAGTGGGAGGGGCGGGGTTACGTTAAGCGGGGACAGGGATGTTTGGGGTGGGCCAGTATGGGGCGGGGCGGTGGCGGTGGTGGCGGCGTCAGCGGGAGGCAGACGTCGTCAGCGGAAGCGGCGGCGGCGGTGGGGGAGGGCGGGGGTGTCCCGGGCAACGCAAGACGCGCACGACCCAATATATGGGGCGGTGGGGACGAGGGATGGGCGCCGCCGGGGAGAGTGGACGAGCGCGCGACGAAAGACGAAATGGCGCCGGCAAAGACGCCAGTGGTGCCGGGGCGCGATGTGGCGGCGGCTGGCCGGGGACGGCCTTCGCCTCGACGAAAGAACCGCGCGAGAAATTGGCTTTACTTGGCGGCCACTCGCTTCTGTTATCTGGGGAAGGTAGGGAATTACGTTTACCGCCTTCGACCTCACGACCTCGGAGCTCTAGCGGGGTGTACCACGTGCTTTTATTCTTTGAATCTGTTTCGTACCATCACATCAAATGACCCTATTCTTGCTCCAATATAATAGTGCTTAAGAATTGAAATGAATTAATGGTATTAATATATACCGTATTAACTGAATGTAGATATTGTGGGAGTTCTGATGTGGTGTTGTTGACGTTCTTATGAGAAGGAATAAATGAGGTCATCTTCGTCAACATATTATTTTTATTAAGATAGCCGGCTTTCGACGGCTTTGCCGTCATCGTCAGTATTTTTTTGTAATTTTACTATATTTTCTATACCTTGTAAACTGTACCTTATTTCTTCTGAATGTAGATATCTTTAGTATATAAGTAGAGAAGAATTGGAATTTTCTCTAGAGTAGCAAATGGAATTAACAGCAGATCCGTAGACCAACTATGTTGCTCAGGTGTGTCTTTGAATATGAAAATTGATAACGTTTGGGAAAGGCAATGCTATAATTTATAGCACTGCGAACTATGAGGGAATACATTGACGAACTTCCTTGGTTATTACCCGATCATACATGAAATTGGAAACGCCCTAAAGAAGTTATGGAGAAGAATATATCTGACAAAGAGGGAATAAACGCATTTACAGACGAATGCGGATTCGTCCACTTGATGCTGAACTGATCTTAACATGAAATGATATTAACACATTATTCAAACATAAATGATAACCTCATTTTAAAGGTTAATTTTAAAATGCAAGTTTCTATATAATGTACATACTGAGGAAAGTGAAGAGGAAAGAAAGTTAAATAGTTCACGTGAACGAATAAGCTGCATTCACGGAGTTAAATATGAAGTGAAGAAAGAATTCTGAGATTTTTACTGAAAGAATTATTATGACTTATGATTATTACGAAATTGTTTGGAAATTCGCTAATGGAGAGAGGTGTGAGTCTATCGGTGTACCGACACTCCATGAATTGTGGAAAGAGTGAGAGTTCAAAGGAGTCGAGTAGAGAGCGTTTCGGACAAACAGCGTCAATCAGAGACGGCTGACGACAGAGTGCACATACGGCAGAGTGTGCATTAGTCAGTGAGTCTCGAACAGAGACAGCTCCAGCCACAGTACATTGGAGAAAGAGCGTGTGAGAAAGAGATCGACGAATGTCGAATGGATAGAGAGCGTCATTTCGGGGTCCGGCAAGTAGGGGCAAGGAGCAGTGTAACCGCTCCGCGCCGGCCGATAGGGCGCGCGTCGAACAGAGAGCATTCCGGACAAAGTTCGTCGGAAAGGAGAATGTCGAATGGATAGAGAGCGTCATTTCGGGGTCCGGCAAGTAGGGAAGGAGCAGTGCAGGTCGAAGGCGGTCGAACCACTCGGCGCCGGCCGATAGATCACGCGTCGGAGAGGGCGCACCGTACAAAGTGCGTCGGAAAATTCGCGTGTAGGAAAAAGTGCGACAGATTTGGAATGGATAGAGCGAATCATTTTGGGGTGGTGATGTAGAGAGCAAGGAGCAGAGGGCAGTGGCGAAAGGCGGTGGTGCGGTCCGCACCGGCCGATAGGGCGCAAGTCGAACAGAGAGCAATTTCGGGGGGCAAGAGAGAGGAAGAAAGAGGGAGTGGCGGGAAAGCGGTCGTGCTGGTTCGAGCCGGCCGATAGGGCGCACGTCGTACAGAGAGCGGGAAGAGCCGTCATTTCGGGGTGGAGTAGAGAGAAGAACAGAGGGCAGTGGCGGAAACGGTTCCCGGCGTCGAAAGAGCGCGCGGAAAGAGCGCGACGGATGTCGAATGGATAGAGCGCGTCATTTCGGGGTCGGCAAGTAGAGAGCAGTGGCCGAAAGCCGTCCTGCCGCTCCGCGCCGCGCCGGGCGATTCGCACCCGAGAGCCTCGAGGCAATAACGTCGCCGCGTCGCGAGTTGCAGCCGTCGCGTCGCCGCGCCCCTTCCCCTCCCTGGCACGAGGGCCGCCCCGGCGCAGCCGCGTTATTTGACGGTCACATATTCCCACCGATCCGATTTAGGGAAGAACTCGAAGAGAGCGTAAAACCACTCTGAGGATCTTGGGATGATTCAATCTTACGAATGGACAAACATTTGGTTACATTATTAACACATAAAATGAATTACATTTTTAATTTATTATAATTTGTATGTTTTAATAACCATTCTTTGTTCCTTGAACTGTACAATCATGGTAGAGGAAGAAGTGTAATTATGAGCAGATATGAAATGTATGGAACCATTCAGAAAAACGAAGCATGTCACATCAAAGTAATTCAGCAAATGAAGAAACCAAAATCTGTAGACTTATTAGAGGAGAAATAGATGTATAGAGATGAAACGGAGTGTGACGTATGTGAGACGGAGAGACGGGGAGCATGAGGTCAGGAGGGAGAGAAAGAGAGGGAGAGAAAGAGAGGGAGAGAAAGAGGGGAAGAGAGAGGAGGTGGAAAAAATAAGCAGATTGAAAGGGAGGAAGAGAGTGTGCAATACTGCAGAGTTTGTGTAAACTCTCTCCTGGGTTTAAAGTAGCTACAAGGCACTAAAACGGGTAGACTTTTCTGTGTAATGCTGTTTTGCTTACTCTCACAGATGTAATTTAATAATGTATTTGTAGTTTTCTAAGAAACGGTAACTGTTGCTGAAACCTTGCAGTCGAAGAAATTACTAGCTTGAATTCTTCGTCCATGGTTCTGCTAGAAGTTTTTCAAATATTGGCCGAATTATTGTTAGGGCAGAAACTGCAATATCATAATATTATGAAAACATTAACAAGACTATTCATTTCCGCTGTTCATTTACGTAGTATAACGACGTGCAATTTTACATTTAATTCGAATGGGGCAGTTCTCCGGAGAAGAGACGTTTGCCAACAATGTGTGCTCAAGTGCGGACGAAAGGTGTTTCTTTCCAAAAAACCGATTTAATTAGAGCTGCTTTAAACAATATTAGTGTAGTGAATAATCAGATCAATCCATTTAAGCTCTAATTTCATGGAATTCCTTTTTAACAACAACCGATATAAATAACATTTGTTTAACTTCAACTCATTGATTTAACCATTAATAGTAGTTTTAGGCAATTAGTTTATAATGTGATGCTTTATTGCATGAGGACATGTTTTGAAAACAAGCGACGTTAGGAGCGAGTTTTCAAATTTGTACGAATGCAATAGAGCAATTTTATAAACGAGTTGCATACGTTATTTTTTTAAAATAACATTATAATCATATAAGAGAATCAAACTTAATTTTGCGAAACAAGTTTTTTGTGAAGACTCGGGTATACGGCATCTCTTCGAGAAAACGGTGATCCGCTGTTCCGTTTATCCCTACCTCCCCACGATTCTCTGGTTACGATTGACTGAATGTGTGATGATGTGTGATCATTCGAGCCGTAAAATCTAACACGTCATCATTTGTGCGTAAAATGCTCGATTATGAACGATTTATTGCAACAGAAAAGGTCATTTATAATGCTGGTATATAAAAAAAGATTTTTCCTTAGTTTCATTAAAAATTCCCCGAAATGACTTATACAAATGACGAGCCATCATATTAATTGGTTGGATGGTTGCTTAGTGATTCCGGGCGCGTCAACAGCTTAGATCATTAGTGTTGTAAGTGTAGTGCATGTTGTTTTTCTCGGGAGATGACGGTGATCTTTCTCCGCTGGACGGCGAGATCCGGCGCAGACTTACCGTCAGCTAGCAAGGTTTCCCCCTAACCAGGACTCTCCCACCAGCGGGGCACCGTCCCAGCTGGGACAAGCTTTAGGCCACCGACCGGTCTCCCGGACTATGTGGTAGTGTTGTGCATGTTAGCGTAAGTGTATGTATGTGTTTAAGGGGAGAGGATAGAACAAGGAAGAGGAAGGAAAGATCGCGCGCGGTCTGTGGCCCGTTTGATAGGGTACTGCTCCGGCATTCGCCACGTGTTGATTGGAGAAACCACGGAAAACTACCGACCAGAGCAGCCGGCCGCTAGAATTCTCCTCCAGACAGCAACTGAATTCGACCTAGCTGAAAAGCTAGTGTCGAAAATCCTAACGCCGTCAGGACTCGAACCTAAGACCTCCCGGTCAGAGGCGCTGCAGTGTCATTGGTTGATGCACTGAGCAACCGCTCCCAGTATCATATTAATGAATAACAAAATTGCACAGTGGCTATTTTAAAAAAAGTTTCTTGATTGTGTAAAAAGGTTGTTTTTTTGTCTGGAAAAGGAGGGGGCGTGACAGCGTGGGCCGGAGAGGCGATCGCGGGCGCGTGGGTGGCGCGTGGGTGGCGCGTGGGGGGAGGGGCGGGGCGCGCGCCGCCACCGCCGCCTGCAAACTCCTCACGCATCGCTTCCAGGCGGCGGCGCTTCTTTCACAGAGCGCTCGCACCAGCTGGGAGCCTGCGGGCGCATGGCCCTCATGCGGCGGTGGCAGTAGGGATGGCAAAAAATTCAATCTTTTTGAAATATCCTTGTTTTACACCAGAAACATCGATATATTAAGATCGATATTTTGCTTGTGATGTTTTCTTCACATCGATATTTTGTTGCAAAAACATCTATTATTCATTTTTAGTTTTTTTAAATAATGGGGTTTAGACACGTTGTTGAGTCCACAGCAATATTGTTGTTTTTCGTCTTCCTCTTTATCACGCAGCTCATTTCGCCTGTGCAATCTGAGGGAATTTTTGGCGGTTTTACTTTGATGGTGTAAGAATGGAAGTGACTAAAGGGTAAAGTAGCGAAACACGATGTTATTTATTGTTAATTTTATTCTTTACATTTGGTAATTTTTATTAATTATCGTATGTTGTATCGGATGTATCGATTTTTTTTGTACAATTTGCCATCACTAGGTGGGAGACACAAGGCTAGAGGAGGAGACAGGGAGCTAGTAAGACGGTGGGAATAGCAAAGGGTTGATTGGAATGAGATGTGGAATGAGTTCGAAAAATGATATGAAGACAATGAAAACGCGTGTAGCATGAGTTCATGTAGGATTGACTCGTGATTATTCAGTATTTCCGCGTAAATGGCTGTAGACCAGAAGTGTAGTGCATGTTATATCCCAGGGGGTGGCAGTGTTTCTCCCCAGATTTATGATGAGATATGGCACCGATCGGCACGTTGACTTGTGGGGTTTCCCCCTCTACGTATCTCCTCTTGAAGGTAAAAAATGGAAAAATTCAATGAAGAGTCAATACTAGGAAAACGGACGAAACTCCAAATATTGATGCAATTGATTTGTTAACTGTGAGCAGCAGTATGAAGTGACATCACTAGGGAGCGGATTATATTGAAAAATGTCATTTTTTTTTCTCCTCAGAACAATGGATTTTACTATAGAAATTCATTGTATGTAATCACAAAAGAAAATTCTCCATTTGTATACACATTTTTTTGCATTTTTAATCGATTACGGCTAATAGGTCATTTTTTAACTTTTTCCGTCATTTTTAATGCATTTTTCCCTAATTTCATCGATTTTATTGTCATTTCAATGGCACTTGCTTCAAATAATATTTTCGAGATATAACAAATGTTCTCCACAGAATTTCTGAGTACCTATACCGAGTAGCATATTCGATTTCTTCTATCAGACGTCGCAATGCCAGGCATTGTGAGTATGCAATCTAAGGTTACTGTGACGCCTGTCAGCGTCATTTCGCAGTTGAGCAGATTTCCGGATAGATAAAACACAGAGTTTTTCTGGTAAAGAACAGTCCAAACCAAAATTTTGAAAGCTGAGTTCAATTGACCGAAAAGTACAAGCTACGATTGCATCAGTAACATATCCAACCGCTGAAGTTGTTCATCTGAACTGGTTTTGATAACATTTTTTACATTGATTGATTTTTTCGTGTTTGCGGGTGTGTCAACTGCTTTGGTCATTAGTCCCGTATGTGAAGTACATTTTTTTCTCGGGATATGGCGGTGATCTTCCCCCGCTGGATGGCGAGATCCGGCGCCGACCTACCATCGGCTAACGGGATTTCCCCCTAACCAGGACTCTCCCACCAGCCGGCCACCGCCCCAGCCGGGACAAGCTCTAAGCTTCCGACCGGTCTCCCGGAATATGTGGTAGTGTAGTGCATGTTTGTGTGTGGGTGTGAGAGAGTAAGGGGGAGTGGATAGGACAAGGAAGAGGAAGGAAAGATCGCGCGCGGTCCGTGGCATGTTTGGTAGGGTACTTCTCCGGCATTCGCCTGGTGTTGATCGGAGAAACCACGGAAAACTACCGATCAGAGCAGCCAGCCGCTAGAATTCTCCTCCAGACAGCGACTGAATTCGACCTAGCTGAAAAGCTAGCGTCGAAAATCCTGCCGCCGTCAGGACTCGAACCTAGGACCTCCCGGTCAGAGAAGCTGCAGTGACATCTGTTGATGCATTTCTTTTTTGTTTTAGGGCATTTTTAAAACAGTTTAAGAGCATTTTATTGAGCATATTTGACGATGTTTTAGGTCCTCAAAATCCACCCCTCTAGACATCACCATGACATCCCAGCTCGTACCACGGAGCCGGCCTCGACGGAGGAGGAGGAGGCAGCATCGGAAGTGAGCGAGTGGTGACGGCGACGGCGACGCCGACGGAGCAGAGGCGGCGGCGGCGGCAACTAACGCAGCGCCCTCTATATTTAGCGCGCGCGCCGCGTGGCGTGAGTCGCCATCAATAATGGGCAGTCGGCAGCTGCTCCCGATCAGAGATCCGAGCGAGACCGCCACCGCCCGCCCGCCCGCCCGCCCGCCCGCCCGCGTCGCGCTTCGCTTTCTGAAGAACCGCCGTGGCCGCCAATTGCGCCGATTAGAGTTAACGAACTTTGTTAAATTGGCAATTTCCTCACAGACTTTCGAGACACTGAGCAGCGAAATGAAAGAATGAAAGAGCAGGCGATATGGTCGGTGTCACGAATACCCGCATTCCCAGGCGCTAGGCCACGCGGCGGCGACTGCTGGCTTGGAGGCGGTGGTGGCGGCGACGCCGCCCGCGGACGGGCGACTGTGGCCAGAAGACGGGCACTGGAAGGACACATTGGGCGGGGATGGCGTTTGGTTTCTTAAATTCGATTATCAACCCAAGACATCGGTTTTTTGATTGATTGATTTTCTCGTGTTTTCGGGCGCGTTTCGGTCATTAGTTCCGTTAGTGTAGTGGATGTTTCTTTTCTCGGGGGATGGCAGTGATCTTCTCCCGCTGGATGGAGAGATCCGGCACCGTCCTACTGTCAGCTAGTGGGGTTTCCCCCTAACCAGGACTCTCCCACCAGCGGGGCACCACCCCAGCCGGGACAAGCTCCAAACTCCCGACCGGTCTCCCGGAATGTGATAGTGTGGGACATGTTAGTGTGTGTGTGTGTGTGTGTGTGTGTGTGTGTGTAAGGGGAGAGGATAGGACAGGGAAAAGGAAGGAAAGATCGCGCGTGGTCCGTGGCCCGTTTGGTAAGGTACTGCTCCGGCATTAGCCTGGTGTTGATCGGAGAAACCATGGAAAACTACCGATCAGAGCAGCCGGCCGCTAGAATTCTCCTCCAGACAGCGACTGAATTCGACCGAGCTGAAAAGCTTGTGTCGAAAATCTTGCCGGCGTCAGGACTCGAACCTAGGACGTCCCGGTCAAAGGCGCTGCAGTGACATAAGTTGATGCACTGAGCTACCGCTACCTGTCCCAAGATATCGGCATTCACTCTAGCAATACCACAGTGTATTTTGTCCCGTGAACCAGATATCTTCCCACCAGAGGGGCACCGCCGTGGGGCACCCAGCCCGGACAAGTTCTAAGCTCCCCCTCTCGTCTCTCGGCATGTGGGTAGTGTAGTGCATGGTAGTATTAGTGTGTGTAAGGGATGAGGATAGGATAAGGAAGAGGAAGGCAGGATCGCGCGTGGTCCATGGTCCGTTTGTTAGGGTACTGCTCCAGCATTCGCGTGTTGTTAATCAGAGAAACCACAGAAAACTACAAAATCGAAGCAGTCGGTAGCTAGAATTCTCCTCCAGTCAGCGACTGAATTCGACCTAGCTGGCACACTAGTGTCAAAAATCCAGCCCCCGTTCAAATTGAACCCTATGACATCTCTGTCAGAGGTACTGCAGTTACATCAACAGAGGCTCTGAGACAACGGCTTTGATTTCTAGAAAACGAATGTGACAAAAGATATTGGCATCAACTCTAGGAATAGCAATGTGTGAAGCTCGCCTGCATTACCAAGGGAATAAGGTCTTCTAGAGCTCATTGTGTAAATTTTGGTTTTATTAATGTTTTTGATGATATTGATAAATTAATAATCAGATATAACCAATAATAGTATACATAATAGTATACATGAACAATCAATTTATAGCTCTGCAAATAAAACTAAAAGGTGTTTCAACAGCATGTAGTTTTTCGCATTGGTATGGTAATATTATAATGCCGCAATTTCTGTCCATATTAACATATCTCAGTTCTCACTTGTAAAATTTATTACCAATAGTAACACATTACGAGCGAAAACTTAATTATTTCAATGCTAACACATCAATATACATTAGACAATTTGATGCTGCGACCCATATAGCCAGAATTATGTCTTAACCATGAGAAGTAATTCTAAGAATTTCAAAGTGCCATGTTGTGGCATATCCTTGATCATACTACGACCTCTTATGAAATACTTTCTTCAGCAAAAGAAGCATGAGGAATTCGTTTCGAAATTACACGAAACTACTCATATTTTCAAAAACGTTCGTTGCTTATTTAAAGATTAATTTGGAAGACGAGATGTTAAGTAAATCATATCGCTCATCCCGGTTATCTCGATATTGTAATATTACAATGCTAATTTCTTACAATTTTCAAAAATACAGGAAATTGAATGAGCGCTGCGCCATTTTTATAACCGTACTTTCCTCTACTCAAAAAAAAAAAAAAAATAAAGAACTCCTTTTCTACGCGTTTTTTCATCTATCCGAAGGAAAAATTGCGCTGGTGGTGGCGGTGGAGGCGGCGGCGGTGGCAGCGGCAGCGGCATTTGTTGCTGGGTGACGCGTCGCGGGGGGCGGGGGGCGGTGTCGGCGGCGGCGTGCGCTACCTAGTAATCATATTCCCATCGGCGCTGACCCTACCAAGAGTGTGGGCGGGCGCGGGTCACTGGACATCGCGATGACGTAAGCAGGGACGGGGCGGCCGCGGTAATGTGGAAATGGGGATGACAATAGTGGCGATGTCAGCGACAATCGACACTTCTGCAAATGAGGAAGACGTAGCCGAAGACGATATATCCAGGTCCATGAAGAGTGAGAATAAACATAGGAATGGCAGAGGGAATGTAAATGCGAAGGAGGAAGGAAAAAGAATTGGGTACAAGATTTGGAATAGGGAAAAAGAACGGGCTCTAACAGCGTTCCGGAGAATAGATGTGGGTGAGAAGGCAGGATCGCTCACTATGCAATTCGGTGCGGAGCGGTTGTTTAGGGCCGTACAGACAAATGCGTACTTTGCGAGGACCGCAGAAAGATTGAGTCTAGTACATGTGTGTGCTATGGGTGCTATACGAGTGAGGATAGAACCAAAATGAGAAAGGGAAAGAAAACTCAACGAAAGAACGAAACGAAATAATGTGTTGAAAGGAGAGTTGGAAGTAGCCCGTAAGGAGGTCGCAAAAACGGTGATGACTAGAGACAGGAAAAATATGTAGAATGAAACGTCAAAATATGTACATAAATATGTAATGAAAACAGTCAGAATATGTAATAAATGAGTAAAATTGGATATAATATGTGATATTAATATACAATAATTATAAAACGAACACTTACATAATGGGAAATTACATTTATAACAAAATCCCTAAACAATGTTTAAACCTTTCATATATTTCCAATGGTAATTTATATTTTTATCAAAAGTAGAAATTTATACTCGTTTCATAATACATTTTAATGATTCTGAAATGTTTTATTTAATTGGAAAAATGTATTTAATTCTATTCATGAAATCAAATGGTCGGCCAAATAAATTATACCAAATTTCCACCCAAATGTGAATTGACTTTCATTTCTGAAGAATTTGGTGAGTGAAAGAATAATCAGTACCCTGAGAATATCGCAAAAGAACAAACAACGAGATGGTGACAGACGCCGCCCAAAGATATACACCTCTATCTGGAAGGACGTACCTATTTTGCGTACTACGTAATGCCATCAAATGACAAGCTGACACAAAAGACGAAAGCAGGGGCTATTTGCATGCAGTCCTTATGCAAAACGATCATCTAAAGACTGAAACACAATGAGACACCTTGCACACACGTGTTGAAATAGCAGCAAATATATTTATATGTTTAGTCATTACCAAATTGCTGAGGCGATAGCATCGAAGTTTTGAAGATTTCACAAAAGGTCATTATGTGTGCAAAGAATGACAACCCTCACCCAAATGACAAGACGTCACTTCACTGACGACACTGTGTTTAAAATGTGCTTACACAACACAAGGAAAATCTGCACTTGTCGCGAATTGTCACTTTCTGGGACCGTACCTTACCGTCACCTTCATTTATAATGTACTATACGTAACTATACAAATTATGGAAATAAAAGTTTCCATTTTTCTGAATGAAAATGTGAACTGAAAGAACGAAAATGTTTGATCTTCTGACTAAGCAATGAAGAGTAATGTTTTACGTTCTATATTCTACTCAAAGGAAGTCATCGAATAAAATCTCAAGAGTTCTCATGATTTAGCGACATGTCCGCAGTCCACCAGCTAAATCAGTTAATTGAAATGATACAAGGCGTTGTCATTGCCAACAACACTGTTTATTTCTTTAAGAGCAGCTTTCGATGGCTTAGCCATCATCATCAGTTACCTGCTGTCTGGGAGCCACAAAAACGACACAGTCATAATACTATAAACAGTATTAGATAGTAAAAGATACAAAGCGTTGGCAATCACAACGTCTTGTATCTTTTCAATTATGTAGAAGCCAAAGACATTTCACAGCTAAACCAATAAATCAGTCAAACCTTCGCTCTTCGATTCGAACGAATTGTTTCTAGCGGGGATGAAGCAGTTTTCACGAATCACTCAAATGAAAAATAGTTTCATGAAAGAACGTCAAAGATATGGTCTATTCAGTTATGTGAGCGGTTTTAGAGAATCTTTGACGTCAAACAATTTTGGAGGAAGTGGTCGCTGAAAAATATGTAGATATTATTCACATTTATTTCACGAAAGTTTGGTAACTTGTGCTGATGCTGTTATACTCTTTATTATAATAGTATACTCCTTATTACATTAACACAATTTTATTTGCGCTATATTATTTCGGAACAATATAAATAACATAGAAACATCTAACAGCACGCTCTGAACCGACTCTTTGAGGTAGAATGTATTACCCGCTCAACGTTTCTTGAACGATGACCTTGCTTTCCCTTCCTTAGAGCAATAAACAGTTGAAGACCAAAGCTCGAAGCTGTGTGTTCCAAAGTCATCTACATTGGCGCGTAAGAAAATAATTTACTGTTGAAACCGAGAACTCCTGATCGTATTTTTCTAAACAATATCTAAAGAAATTGCCAAAGCAGATCCAGATCGATGGCAGGAGAAACTCCTGGGAATATTAGAAGTCAATTTATTCAGAAAGTTGCGAAGGCAAGAGATTGGCATTGCTTCATAAACTCTCGTGACCGATGTCGTAAATAAAACCCCCACTCTACCCGCATTTCTCCAAGCCATCGTTCAAGAAAAGTTGCGCGATCCTTACACACACTTACACTAACATGCACGACACACCCACATATTCCGGGAGACCGGTCGCGATTCGAGCTTGTCCAGGCTGGGGCGGTGCTCCGCTGGTGGGAGAGTCCTGGTTAGGGGGAAACCCCACTAGCCGACGGTAGGTCGGCGCCGGATCTCGCCATTCAGCGTGGGAAGATCACCACCAGCTCCCGCGAAAAAACATGAACTACACTAACGGGAATAACGACCAAAGCAGTTGACGCGCCCGGAAACACTAAAAAATCAATCAATCAATCAATAGCTGCGCGATTAATAACCGTGTTACTTTAACATTGTAACGTAGCTGGTTATGATCAGTCGTCTCCACCTACCTACAGGGTAACATGTTATAAAACTCTGGATAGAGAGTCGAGAGGTTGAGCAGAGTCGATTGATGGATCCTCTTTTCAACTGGTTGTGGGTTTACAAGGCAATAGTGTGCATGATTTGCTAAAGATATTAGCAACATAATTTTATTAGTGTTCGATAGATTGATTGATTACTTTTTCGTGTTTCCGGGCGCGTCAACTGCTCTGGTCATTAGTCCCGTTAGTGTAGTGCATGTTTTTTCTCGGGAGATGACGGTGATCTTCCCCCGCTGGATGGCGAAATCCGGCGCCGACCTACCATCGGCTAACGTGGTTCCCCCCAACCAGGACTCTCCCACCACCGCAACACCTCCCCAGCCGGGACAAGCTCTAAGCTCCCGACCGGCCTCCCGGGAAATGTGGTAGTGTAGTGTATGCTTGTGTAAGTGTGTAAGGGGAGAGGATAGGACAAGGAATGGGAAGGGCAGATCGCGCGTGGTCCGATGCCCGTTTTGAAGGGTACTGCTCCGGCATTCACCTGGAGTTGATCGGAGAAACCACGGAAAACTACCTATCAGAGCAGCCGGCCGCTAGAATTCTCTTCCAGACGGCGACTGAATTCGACCTAGCTGAAAAGCTAGTGTCGAAAATCCTGCCGCCGTCAGGACTTGAACCTAGGACCTCCCGGTCAGAGGCGTTGCAGTGACATCAGTTGATGTTCTGAGCTACCGCTCCCGGTTTAAGACTGAAGCCATGCATTAAATTGTTATTTTTGTTGTTGAGAAAAACTTCCCTCTTCTCTTATGAAGAAGCGCTCAACAGAAAGTGTGTGATGACGTACCTGTGACTGACGATTGAGACGTTACAAAGCTGGTACTCAAATGGCTGGAAAAAGAGTACATTTCGCAGAGCGATGGTACGGTGATGCTCAGCTATTTTAGAGCCTGTCAAACTGTCCTAAACAAAGCATATGGATGGATGTAGATGATGATGATGGTAATGATAATGAACTCTCTCTGAAACTGGAAGACAGAAAATCCACCCGATTTGGCGATATTGTGCGTCTACGTCGAAAGCACGAGGACAGGCCGGAGCGATATTACGTCGCTTCCACCCAGTGGCGGCGACGGCAGATCCGATTATTAAGAGCGCGATATAACCGTTAGCCTGATCCAGTAGATATTGCCCGGCGGCAGAAGGTCGTTCGGGAAGACGCGGCAACCGCCCAATGGCCAACGCAGGCGGGGGCGGCGGGGGGCGGGGGCGGCGGGGCGGCGGGGCGGCGGGGCGGCGGGGCGGCGGGGCGGCGGGGCGGCGGGGGCGGCGGGGCGGCGGGGCGGCGGGGCGGCGGGGCGGCGGGGCGGCGGGGCGGCGGGGCGGCGGGGCGGCGGGGGCGGCGGGGCGGCGGGGCGGCGGGGCGGCGGGGGCGGCGGGGGCGGCGGGGGCGGCGGGGGCGGCGGGGGCGGCGGGGGCGGCGGAGGCGAGGCGGACGAGCGGGCGCCAAATATATCTGTCGTAGCTTCCCCACCGCCCCCTCCCCCATCAAAAAATTACCCCTCCTCTGGCTCGCACGCGGACACGAAAGCGGCCACGCACTTAGTTACAACTCCCGGCCGCGAAAGCGCTGTAATGGCATCTCCAGCTGCAGTTATGGACCGCTATTCCTCCGCGATACTTTCCACTATTCTTCATCATTGGTTCATTACGATATATGACGGCGCGGAGGCGTGCGCTCGCAGTGGGCGCTGAGGAGGAGGTGGAGGAGGAGGAGGATGGAGGCCGACGGAGGGATATTGCGAGAGATGGTGGGAAGGGAGGTTTGGACGAATCGATGGAGGGGCGGTGGAGGGAGACTGCAGGGGCGGTGACGGTAAAAGGAATGAGGCGTTTGAAAGAGTACAGGGTGACTTGGTCAATAATCGGGTCTGCATGCCACTGGAGAGAGCTGGACCACGTTTTAACAGTAACAATAGACAATGTGAAAGTGTTGTCGTACAAAATACAGAACTGACAGGAATGAGAGGTGCTCAATTAAGAATTTTGCAATAAAGAGGAACATGTGAACGATGGAGGTGTTAGCCGATGAGTTAGGACCTGTATGGAGGCTCGCAGAGGGCAGGAACGCCGTAGAAACGGAGGGCGGTGGAATTACAGTGAGTGAACGATGAGGAGTTAGAGAACAGACAGGAGGGATATAAAGAAGAGCCGGTGGGAGAAGGAGGGAAACGGGGACAATGCCACGAGCGGGATTGTGGGAGGAAGAACGTCTCGGTGGCATCACATGGAAGAAGAGGAACGGGGTGCGAGAGGGTGGAAGTGGCGCAGGAAGAGAATGCTGGTGTGGTGCTCAGCTAAGAGAGTGGTTGTGAGACGAAGGCAAGCAGGGGACAGGGAGGGTGGCGGAGGGGCGTGGAGAGGTGGACGCGCGGACGGCCCTGGGGGGCGGGGAGGGTGTGGGCGGGGGGCGAGGAGCGGGCGAGGAAGGCTGCGTGGGGACGAGGCCAGGACGGGGCGAGAGCGTGGCCGAATGGGGGCGGCAGGGAGGTGGGGGCACTGGCGCTTCAGACCTGAAAACAGAACGGGAAGCGGGTGCTGAGAAGAGAACGGGAATAGAGATACGGTGGCGGAGAGGGGGTGTGCGGGGGGGGGGGGGGGGGGGAACGGACGGGGGGGGAAGAGAAGGCGAAAGGTAGGGCAGCCCCGAAGCGAAGCACTCAGGCGGATCTTCGAAATTAGCGACGTATATCACTGCGGGAATAATTGTCACGACGATCTTGGGAAGGCTGGCCGGAGATAAAAGAAGAAAGGGCGGGACTAGGGGGTGAGGATGGAGAGGTCTGAGGACAATCGTGTGATAGAAAATCGGCGAATGAGACCCTGACGGAGAACGCGGGAGAGCATAAGTAAAAGATATGGTGAAGATATTAAAGCCGCCGGGGCGGGGGGGGGGAGTGTTTGGAAAACTTCCAAGTGAACTGATGGAGAAACATTCTTAGGGGCCGGGGATGGGCATGAATAAGTACAAACATCTTCGTACGATCATTCAAAGGATTAACGTTCTCTTAATGGTTCAAATGTTGTTTTAAGACTTTAGCTTTAGGCAAATTGCAGTACAGAAAAGAAGCATCTTGTTCGTAGAATATTATGAATTCAAATGCCAATTATTCATCATATTTTTTTCTAATTTGACATTTATTTTCATCCGCATATTTTACGAAACCTATTCATTGAGAATTTGAAATTCATGGCGGTGGCGTATGTCCATTCCGGCGGGATCTCCTTATTCCACATAGGATAACACCATCAGGAAATTCTATACAAGGAAAATATCTGAAACAATAATTAAGGCACTATCCACTGTCACACCAACAAATGTTCAAGAAAATGCTAGGCAAGAAAGAATCAATTATTTTCCCTGAAATCTATGGGTAATATTAAACGAAAGAGTTATCCAGCCAGAAGAAATTATACAACTGTAATAAAGCAAGATAAATATACAAAAATACGCAACATAAGAACAGTAAAAACACATGATACATATACGTCTATATTTTAGGCAAGTTGTTTAAACAAAAGTATTCTTCAATGGACGAACTTCTACACACGTTCTGAAGTGAATATTTCGAGCCATGTTGGAAACACGACAACGCCAATAACCACCACAACTCGGAGCGCAAACAGCAACTCGAAGACCACGACAGCCATAGACAGCGGCGTCGCGGGGCGAAACCACGACTCGCACTCAGGTGGCGGGAAGGAGGCGGAGGGGAAAGACGTTACGAGAAGGGCAGCACGCCGGCCACCAACGCCCAAAAACAAACCGCAGAGCGCGGAGACGGCGCCCGGCTGCAACGGGGCCTACGTGGGGGGGGGGAGGGCGGGGCAGGACGGTTGCGGCGGGAATGCGGCGGGAAATGCGGCGGGAATGCGGAGGAATGCGGAGGGAATGTGGCGGGAACTGAGGGGGACTGCAGTGGGGACAGCGGCGGGAACAACGGCGGGAACAGTGGCGGGGACTGCGGCGGGGACTGCGGCGGGACAGCGGCGGGAACGGCGGGGACGGCAGCGGGGACGGCGGCGAGGACGACGGCGGGGACGGGGGGCGGGAACGGTTTCCGGGGCGCGGCGGCGTGGGGACGGAGCGGAATGGGGCGAGGCGGGGACGGCGAGGGCGGGGCGGCGGAGACGTCGACGACGGTGGCGAAGGCGGAACCGGGCAGTGCAAACGACCTCGCCAACACGCGTGGACCGGCGCAGGGCGGCGGGCGGCGCGGCGCGGCGTGGCGAGGGCGGGGCAGCGACGGCGTCCGGTCCGGCAGAGGACGCCACCGCCTCCGCCCCGCCGCTGCCGCCGCCGCCGCCGTCCCATCTCGAAGCGCACGGCAATAACCGCCGCCCCCGCGCCGCCCCCGCGCCGCCCCCGCTCGGGTCGTTAGGGCGCGGCCAATAAGCAGCCGATACGGGGGCGGTTCGGTGAAGCCGGGGGCGGCGGCTGCGGAAGCTCGCAACACTACTAAAGGTTTATCACCGGCCGCGCTGAGTGGTTTGGGCTATACTCGGGGAGCGGCCGCGAGGTTGCGAGGAGGGGAAGGCGCAGGCGGCAGCCGTGTCACGAGCGTTTGAAGGACGGTGGCAGTGGGATGTGTGGAAGGAGAGGAAATAAGTGAGAAGGCAAAAGACAAGTAGAGGAGAGGACGAGAAATAGAAATACAGTTGTGTTGAATGAACAATTGTTATAGGGGAATGGAATGATGTATCTAGAGGTGTGTAGAGGTAATGGTAGAGGGTGTGAGTAGGTGGGGGAATAAATGATAATGTGGGGGAGGACTATGGTGTGAGGGTATAAGAAAAGAGGAGGTACTGGGATAGGTTTGAAGGAGTAGCGATCTTAGTTGTGGTCATGTGATAGGGAAAACAGATATATTGGATTGATTGATTGATTTTTCGTGTTTCCGGCGCGTCAACTGCTTCGGTCATTAGTCCCGTTAGTGTATTGCATGTTTTTTTCGCGGGAGATGGCGGTGATCTTCCCCCGCTGGATGGCGAGATCCAGCCGACCTACCGTCGACTAGTGGGGTTTCCCCCTAACCAGGACTCTCCCACCAGCGGGGCACCGCCCCAGCCGGGACAAGCTCTAAGCTCCCAACCGGTCTCCCGGAATATGTGGTTGTGTAGGGCATGTTAGTGTGTGTGTGTAAGGGGAGAGGATAGGACAAGGAAGAGGAAGGACAGCGCGGTCCGTGGCCCGTTTGGTAGGGTACTGCTCCGGCATTCGCCATGCGTTGATCGGAAAAAGGGAAAACTACTGATCAGAGCAGCCGGCCGCTAGAATTCTCCTCCAGACAGTGACTGAATTCGACCTAGCTGAAAAGCTAGTGTCGAAGGTATATTGGAATCAAGAGGGCAATGAGACGACGAAAAGCTGAAGTGATAAGTCAAAGAACCGGAAATAGAGACTTGCGACAAGGCTTGTAATGATTGGGAAAATGGTTGGAAAAATTCGCGGGTGTTGGAAAAGAGGTAAACGTGTCGTCGGGGAGGGAGGGACTAAGTAGTTGGGGAGTTGGCGGTGGGCTGAACTCATCAGATAATGGGCGGCAGACGCTGTGCCGCAAAGGAAGCATTGGCAGAAGGCGTAAATGCTTGTAGCAGTGGAGTGGACACGTCGAAGTCGTACAGAAGCGGGCATAGTCGCCTTTTCTGCGCCTCGCCTCTTTCGAATCTTTCGCCTTCTCCCCCTGTCGCCGTTTCAACACACAAGTCCTCTTCCTGCGACGCCGCTCTATGAGAGACAGAGAGAAGAGAGAGGAAGAGAGAGAGAGATACAGGAGACAGAGGCGAGAGGGAGAGAGAGAGAGAGAGAGAGAGCTTAGTAAGGCCTTTTCCGTCTCTTTCGGCAACGTGTGGAGAAATAGTGTTCTAGAATGGACAGAACGGAAACGCGTAGTTCACTTTTGACAGCACAGGATGGTCGGGCATTATGTTCATTTGCTCTGTGGAACACTAACCCTATTTTCAAATGCGTCAAAACATGAATACATTTGGTACAAACTTAATATGTGTAGGGGATGTACAAGTGCACAAATAAAAATATTCAAGAAAATACATTTTCCATTATTTAAGAAAATACATTCCAACCGAATGCACTGAATTTAAACATTAATTAAGATGTGTAATTTCTTGCTGTATTACAGAATGATAAAACTGAAGCTGAATCTTCACCTACTCATTCTAATTTTTTTTAATTTTTGTTGGGTATAAAAAATGAAATAAAAGAAACCTAATGTTGTATATAAAAAGAACGATAGTTTCTTAATTTGCGAATGCTCAATTATACTACGCTGAAAAAATAAACATACTTTATTCTCACTTTAAACTCATTTAACATGTATTTTCTACTTCATTTGCACGAATGAAAAATAATCTGTCAATAATAATGAAATATATATACCATTTTAAAACGAAGGGAATAAATGAAAGGAATCGTTTAATGATTCCTTTCATTTATTCCCTTCATTTATTATAGCCTCTGGGTCAATGTCCCCCATCTCGATCAGGTTTTTCGTCCAGCTTCCCTGATCCATTCAGCAAATGCTGAGATGGTCCCTTGTTTTGCTTCTGGACGTAAATGTAACTTCATTATCTGTGCACGTCTTCTAAAATTCATTAGGAAATATAGTTATTCAAATTATCGTTTCCATGTTGTTGCGGCAGTAATTATTATTCCTTGACGAAGGACATCATGGGTAAGAGCCCAATATTTATAGCTTACTTATCTTTGAAAATAGATTTTATTACATGAGAGCTTTTTTTAAATTCAAAATTCATGTAGTATATGACTTAGTGTAGGGATCACAGAATTTTGAAAATGTGCACAAAATTCACATCTCCTCATAGCACGTCATGCGCAGTTTCAACTGTTTTTTGACGTAAAATAAATAAATAAATAATTTTCAGTTTCATTCTAATTTGAGCATATAAAGTAAATAAAAATATAAATCCACGTATCTTCCCGGATTTATCTTTTGAATAAAAATTTCTATGCGTTTTCGACACTTCTCTTCACAACCATTTACAGTCTCCTTGGCCTACAAAACCACAATGCAAGACAACAGTATTGGGGGGGGGGAGTGATGTGGACATCAACAACATATGGAGGAGGGGGAGTGATAGTGGACATCAGGCCCGACCACATAAAAGGCGGAGTGCACCTACTTTCATTAGCCCTTGATTGATTTGGGACGTCGATTCTCCTCCACCGTCTCCTCTTCCTAGGCCCTGTGTTCCGCAGGGAGCTCCCGGTGATTCTCTTCCCCCTCCCCTGGCCGATGACTGCCATCTGTCGTACACCCACGCTCTGCTCGCCCCGAGATGCGCTGTATACTTCGTTTATGACCGACTGTTTGTGGCCGCGTCTGTCTTTCTTTTGGTATCGCTTTTTCTTCCGCGGGAAATTGATTACTTGGATATCGTGTACTAAAGTACAATTACAGATCTGTTTCTTTCTGCCCTCCAAGCTCTCTGTAGATGTAAGAAATATGTTTTCCAAGCTTTACAAAAAGTCCATTTGAAGATTTGCACGATATCTAACAATGTTCAATAAAACAACGACGACATTAGACTTCGGTGGCAGTAAGAATGTGTGGATATAAAATCAAAATAATATTTCTATTCTTCTGATTATAATTCTCATAAGTAATTATATGAAAAATGTGAAAAAAATACAAAAATTCAACAATTTGAGAACTAATATTATTTAAAAGATCCGTGGATTTCAAAATCAGGAACACTTTCCATTTCCAAAATAAAATACTTATTAATCTTGTATTTTCGGACTTAAACCGTCTTATGATGTCAAATATATTCATAATTCATGTTCTAAAGAGCCAATCACATTGAAAATACAATTGTAGGAAGTTTTCGGGGTCCAAGGTTTTAAATCTTCAATTTGTCCAATATTTACTACAGTAGCGAAATAATTCGGATCAACCAAAACATTAACCACTACTCCAACTTCAAAATCGGGAGAAATTCAAATATTTTTTAAAACTATTCATAATGTCTACTATTTTATACATTAATATTTTACAAACCGATATACGAATGTTTTACAACGTTTTACTGGTCGCTTATTGAAACTTCCTTTGACTGAATTGAAAATTCTTAACTGAAAAACCACCAAACAATTTTTTAAACAAAAAGTGACAAATATAACTCATGAGAAATAATTCTAAGAAAAGGAGTATTTTGTCTTTTAAGGCGGAAGTAAAGCATGATAAAGTCTTAAGAAACAACGCATGTTTCCTTTATTTCAAAATGTTCAGACTTTCGAAAAGTATCAGCTTTTAAAATGTTTCATTTGGCTATCTTATTAATGTAACTGGTAACTCAATTGAGAGTACCACAGCAAGCCATGGGAAAAGTTTGTTTTATGAACTGCAGATGATCGCAATAGCAGTTTTTCGACGATTGATGTTTGGGTATGTATGGGATTATTTGATAATTAGGGAACGGATTTCCGTGTAATTATGTTTTTACAGGAACTAGATACCTGCATTCAATAATAACATTTTTTAGAGTTTTCGAGACATTCTGAATGAACTATTTTTATTTTACATATTTTATATTTTTTCTTACATATTTTGGAAAATATGATTACATAAATATGTTCATTTTCGCATTTTTTAATTACGATAAATTCCGTTCCCTACTTATAATATAATTATTAGCAGTAAAATAGTCACTACAATTCGTAAAAATGTATCCAAAACAATATCACCATTCCAAATCTTAATATCCCATTTAAATGTCTGGAATAATTTGCAATTCAACTGATAACAAAATCCATTCAGATGTTCACGTTGAGACAGATAACGTGGAGGGCTATGCAGCGCCATCTGTCTGTGTTCGGCCATTCGTCGCGAAGTCTTACGACCCAAGACGCCGCCGCGTCCACATCAACGCCCCGACCGCCCGTCACCACCCCCCAATCGCCGCGAAGGCCGCGCCCGCGGGCGGCGTTGCGGTCATTAGCTGGCAGCCCCCGCCCCGCCCCTCTTCCGCCCACGACCCCGCCCACACCTCCGCTCCGATCCCCCCCCCCCCCTCCGCCCCGCTCCGCCCCCCCCCCCCCCCCACTGGCCTCGTCTATACACCCGCCCCTTCCTTCGCCAACTCCTCCGCCCCCTGTCGCTCTCAGAGCTGCCACCCTGCTCCAGTTTCAGCCGCCGATCCGACCCCCCCCCCCGGCACCACTCCCTCCCCCCGTCTCGCCATCATCTCTGCCCTTCCTCCCCGTCCCGCTCCTGCGTCTCCTCCTCCTCCTCCACCTCCGCTCCAGCCACACCTCTGCCCTCCCCCCGCCCACCCCCCGCCCCCCCCCTCCCCACCCTTCCCGACCCTGCTGAGCATTTACGCCTGCCTCCGTCTGGCGGCGCCGCCCCCGACCAGCGGCCGCAGACACCGTCATTACGACACCGCAGGCTCCCTCCCACTGCTGCGAGTTGTCGATGCACTTGCGTTAGTCGCTGGCCGATTTGCCGAAAATAGCACAATCGCGTCGAAAATACTTTCTTATTTGCATGCTCTAAAATTGGAATTGGCTGCTCTGATCTCCCCACAACCTTCGGCTGCAGCCGGGCTTTTAGTTTAATTTCCACCGTACTACAATATGTCGCCGCGCGTGAGGTAGCGGTGGCAGTTGATGCTCTTCGAGCAGGATCGCGACACACGGATGTAGCATCAGTGGTGTCCGTTACATAGTCCTAACCAGCCATGTCCGGAGATTACAGTTGGGGAGCTTCCCTTGAGTCTTTTTTTTCAAATTCCGCGTTCATTGTTGTTTAATACGTGGTTTGTTTGTAGAAAGGTTTGTTGCTTTCTTGAAATGATTGAAGGCGTTGTCATTGTCAACAATACTATTTATTTCAATAAAAGCAGCTTTCGATGGCTATTATTGAAATAAATAGTATTGTTGACAATGGCAACGCCTTCAACAATTTCAATTATGTAAATGTCAACTACAACTCACCACTAAACCAATAATTGTTGCTTTCTGCTAAAAATGATGGTACTCAGTTCCTCGCACTTGTTTCCTCTGATGACCAGATCGGCGTCATGAAGTACAGCTACTTCAAGTACAAGTACATCCTCACTTTCGATGTACATTGCTGGGCACAATTATCTGGCCGGTAGACTCAAGATTCCGAATATGATGTCCAATGCATTTCAAACGACAACCTTTTCAAACTTTCAAAAAAACAAAGTTCACGATCTTTAATCTTGCAGAACAGAAATTTCATTATTAATGATAAATAGATTCGTAATACATGATCAGTGAACATTCACTATATTATAAGAAAATGCAACCAATTTAATACATTTTTTAAATTAAATAAATAATAAAGTTCTATTTACACTGCCTCTACTACCTGTGTCGTGTGCATTACTCGAGACAAGCCTACGACTTACCGTTTCTAATTTGAGTTTTTCTAAGGCTTCTTCCGATACATTATCTCGAAATTACCCTTTCCTGAACTGACCTTGATGACCTGAGATCTCATTCATTTTATTACGTCTGTAATTAAATTATTTATTACGAATTTTTAAATTTAGTGCACGGGTGGAACGACTTTTCCTGTCTTAGTAGCTACTAGTGATTCAGTATTTTATTTTCGTCCTATATCGTCCTATTTATATTTGTTACGAAATATCATAGTTCTATACTCCACGAACTTTTAGGCATCTCCCTAAAAGAGATAATGCCTCGTAATTTTAAAGAAATGGTAATCACTGTTTACATAACTATTTCAAGTATCACGTAGTACATATTACAGAGTTCCTCGTATTTCTGCTTTCAAAATGCGAGCTGAAGAAACATTTTTTTGTCAGTATCAGCTTATTAGCATCGTAGTAATCAACGGGATGCTTCTCACTAAACCAACCCTACCATCAGCGTCGCCATCAACTTTCCTCTGCACTTAAGATCCTACCACCCCTACGCTGCTACAACCCCTGAGCTGCTTGAGACGCGTCTGTTTCCTGCGCCACCGCAGATATCGACAACCCTTCCGGCCTTCCCCTGCCTCCGCACCCTCGCGTCCGGACAGCGTCTTAGCGCCTATATTCACATTTAACGGCATTTTTGCGTAGTCACCCCTTTCCGTCGCGCCAAGAACCACCCTGCTACCCCGACACAGTCTTTTCCCACTCCCCTTGCCGGCGCCCGTAAAGATCGGACACCCTAACCCTCTTCGTGATGCCATCGTCTTCGCTCATTTCGCTGTCTTCATGTTGCTCCCCACTTCTTTACCTTTGCTTCCTCAAGGTTGTCACTCCACACCCACGTCCCTGTTTTACACTCCTCTCGTATTATTCGAACCGCATTCCTTGCCTCATACTTTCCGCCTTATACTTCCTGCTTTATTCGTACCTCCCTTCACACTCCACCAGGGAAAGCTCAGCTCCTCTTCCCCACTTCTTTGTTTCTTCTTTGTTCTCGCTTCTCTCTTTCTCACTCTCATCAACTCTCTTTCTCACTCTCATCAACTCTTTCTCACTCTCCTCAATTCTCTTTCTCACTCTCCTCAATTCTCTTTCTGGCTCCTCCATTCTCTTTCTCACTCTCCTCAACCCTCACTTTCATCGATTTCTTCAGTCCTCGTCATTCTCTCATCACCTGTCTTCCCATTTCTTCAATTCCCCGCTTTCGCCACCACCTTTTTTACCTCCCGAATTTTGAGCGCATTCTCCTTCTCCTCCACCTTAGCGAAGCAACACCCTTCACCATCCCATCACCTCCAAGCCTATATCCGTCCCGAAAGCTACGGCATTCCACGCCGATCTCGACAGATTCTGAACCAGCCTCTGACACCGCCCCTGCCACCCGACTATCTCCACCCATGCCCCCTCCTCCTCCTCCTCCTCCCCTCCTCCCCCCCCGCCTCCCCGCCCCTCCTCCTCCTCCTCTGCCCCCTCCTCCGCCGCCGTCGTTGTCGTCGTCTTCGCGTTTCCCCTCCTGCGCTCCCCGCACCACGCAGCTAACTAGCTATCGCCATTTTCATTAACGTTATTTATTGATATCTGGGATATCAGCGCGGGATAATGGGCTTTGACGCCGCCGACGTGCCCGGTGGAATTATGAGAGACACGGGGAGGGGAGGTGCGCGCAAGGGAGAGCCGTGGCGGCGCGGGGACGGGGGGGGGGGCGGGCCTCGGTCGAGGAGGGCGGAATATTCTTGGGAGGGATCATCTCGCCAGATAGCTCCAAGGAAGGAGTCCGTCGTTATGGTAGGTACCCCGTTGCTCCTTGAGTGCGTTCAGAAATGTCCTCTGGTTATCAAGAGCCGAGACGGTAGTTATGCCGGCCAGTGTTAAACTTGGCCACCCTCGTTCGACGGCGCAGGAGCTGACGGGCGGGGGAGGGGCGAGGAATGAGGACGGGTGAGGAGCGATGCGATGACGTAGCCATCCTTCGCCGGGCCGAGTGAGGACGCGCTGAGGGCGTCGCGGAGCGGATGGGCGCGGATCCGCTCTGACATTTCGCAGGTGCCGCTGATTGACGGCAGAGGGCGGGGCGGGCGCTGGGGTACGTGGCGATCGTGACCTAGTGCAAGGAGAGCCGTTTCAAGCAGCCCGAAGCCTCCCCACGGCGTTCAAGAGAGCTATTTCCACGCTCGCGGCTGGAGAGGCGGTGAGGCGGAAAATGTGCAACACAAGCACTTGCAATACGTTGGTGATAATCAGGGCTTGGCTTCTGAGGACGTCATCTTTTCACTGGTGCATTTTCGAAGTAGCTAACTTATAAATGAATGTTTATCACGACATGTAGGTGACAGCAATGTATACTTATTGGGTCATTTTTCGTCGTGTTTTGCCAGTTTTCAATTTTTGTTTTTTGGGTCTTTACGTCATTTTTGTCGTTTTTACGAATTTTGTTTTCATTTGGTGTTTTTTGTTTGTGAATTTTCCGTGAATCTTTAATGACTCACTAAAACAAAGTTACTATCATCAATTCATTACGAAATTTACCACTACAGTGCAGCCTGTTTTTCGAACTCTCACCATTACACAGTAACTTTCTCGTTCTTTCAAAACTGACGGTTGGAAGATCGAAGCTAATGATTACATTTCCTTCTAAAATAAAGAATTTTTGCTAAATTTAATTGTATATAAATAAATTTTATTTAAAATTGCTAAATTCGTTGAATAAGTGAACGTTTGCATAGACACTTTTAGTTTTTTTTAAATAGGTCATTTTCTCTTGTTTTTAAGTATTTTATAGGCCATTTTTAAAGTTTCTTAGTTCATCAACATAATCCTCGTGATCATCAATTCGTGATGCGTGAGACGGAAAATGTGAAACACAAGCATTTGCATTACGTTGGCAATCATGAAATTACTATCCATGACTGTCATTTCATAATGAAAAAAGGAAAAAGAGAGACAGCAGGAAAAAATAACACAACTACACTCGTAAACGTACTATATTTCATAATATGTTTATTGCCATCAGCGAGGTATTAGCATTTAAGCGAGCTTTTAACGTTTAAAGAAAAACGATGAGAAATATTATTTAATCAGTAAACACGGTTTTTTGCGCATTATTTTCTAGAGCGCCTATTGAAATAGTTATTGACGATACGAGTGTTAAAATTGATATTACATTTGGAGAGTAGAAAATGTTGCGGCAAGAGGCCGATAGGCCGAGAAGCGCAATTCTACGAGCAAAATATAATCACATTTACATTAGTGTGTTATACGCTACTTTTAGAAAGTTTTATTCACTTTCATTTTATTTTGATTCCAGTATACAAATCACTACATGATACAGTAAAATTAGTATTAGAATTAAACAATTAAAATCAGTATCACTTTCATCACCGGTGCTAAAGATTGAACTTTTAGCATGCTATTCCTGCCTTGAAAGAACAGCATTTACTAGTGGCAGGAGGAAATCCTTTCCATTTCGTTACGTCCAACAAAATTTCTTTCTAGAATATACAAGTTTATATTTTAATCCTAATAACTAATACATAGTAAAGATTGTGTAGTAATCTGAAGTAACTTACCGCATTATAATATTTCATAAATACTAAAATACGTTTCTGTATACGAAAATAAGACACCAAATGGAATATAAAAAAGAAAAATTAGATTATCCAAAAGTATTTATTAATCCATCAATTAAAAATATTTTATTTTCCTTGGACTAAAACTTGTTTATATAGGGCAGATAAAAGTTTACAGAATAAAAGCTATCGATATCCTATTGAAGAAAATGGCAGGAATCTGAGAGGTTCAACGCACCGAACTGCGGAAACATTGCCAATTCTCTGGATTCGACCATTCGCTGCTGAAGAATACCGCCTTCTGCGTAGAGATTTGGACCGTCTTTTCGAAATGTTCTTTAGGGAGGCGCCACCCTCTTCGCCGCAAGACACTTCCCACCCCCGTTCACTTGCAGCCCCGCCCCCTTTAATTCCCTGCAACGACCCAACCCAGCTCCTTCCTCTACTCACCTACGTTTCTTCCTCCCTCCACACCCCCACATCGTCACCAACATCACTCTCTCAATGTCGTCGCCCTTTCCACTTCCGTCATCTTCTCCTTTATTCTCCGCCCTTCCCACGCTTCTTCCGCCCCTCTAGCTGGTTTTCAATCCAATCCGTCTCCTCCAATCCCTCTCCCCTCTCACCTCGCTGATTCGCTCCATTCAGCCAGGGCGTCAATACGTCGAGTATAAATTTTAACGGCCCCGCGTAAAACGCCCTAGCGGCAAAATCAACCAGCAAGCAGAAGGGGTCCACCGAAAAACACGCATAATGACGCGGAGGCGGGATTGGGGAACAGAATGGTCTCCTTGGAGGAGGCCATGAAAAAGACTACGACGACGAAGACGGCTGTGGTGGAGGGGAGCCGGGAAGAACAAGACTTGCGGAAAAGGGGTAAAGAAAGAGACAGAGGTAGAGGCATAAGGCGGAGGTCGGAACTGCGAAGGGGCAGCCGCGCGGCTGACAGGGAGGGCAGGGAGGGAGAGGTTATAAGGAAAAGGAAAGGATCGACCGAGAAGGAGACGGCGGCGGGAGGAAATTGGACGATATTTCCAACTATCAAATTTTATTGGCAATGGAATCCAGAAAGTTCGCGCTACATTAGCCTTCCCCATTGTTACTGAGGACACGAGGCGTGGGTCGCCGAGAACGTGCAAGATGGTGGCGGGAGCGAGCAGAGGGGATGGGAAGAGATGGCAATGGAGCGGGAGAGCCCGCACGGGACTGGGGAGGCAAAGGCAGTAGAGAAGTTGGGAGAAATACGAATCGATGGAAGCTGGGAGGCATAAAGAAGCAGGGAGTGGTTCGGGGGCGGTGAAAAGGCAAAAGTGAAAGAGACGGGATTGATTGATTGATTGATTGATTTTTTCGTGTTTCCGGGCGCGTCAACGGCTTCGGTTATTAGTCTCGTTAGTGTAGTGCATATTCTTTTTTCTCGGGAGATGGCGGTGATATTCCCTCACTGGATGGCGAGATCCGGTGCCGACCTACCGTCGGCTAGTGGGGTTTCCCCTAACCAGGACTCTCCCACCAGCGGGGCACCGCCCCAGTCGGGACAATCTCTAAGCTCCCGACCGGTCTCCCGGAATATGTGGTAGTGCAGTGCATGTTAGTGTAACTGTGTGTGTAAGAGGAGAGGATAGGACACGGAAGAGGAAGGACAGATCGCGCGCGGTCCGAGGCCCGTTTGATAGCATACTGCTACGGCATTCGCTTGGTGTTGATCGGAGAAACTAGGGAAAACTACCGATCAGAGCAGCCGGCCGCTAGAATTCTCCTCCAGACAGCGACTGAATTCGACATAGCTGAAAAGCTAGTGTCGAAAATCCTGCCGCTGTGGGGAGTGGGAACCTAGGCCCTCCAGGTCAGAGGCGCTGCAGTGACATCAGTTGATGCACTGAGCTACCGCTCCCGGTACGTGGCCGAAAGTAGAGTAATATGGGTGATTTGGTCTGATTCTGCAAAGACTGTAGCAGCAGTGAACAGAACGAACATATATATCTCTTCCCTCCGCCAGAACTAAGTATTGACCTCCAAGCAGAAGTGGTTCTTGTTTTGTATTTTTAAAAGAAAATTTTGTTTGGCTTCAAGGCGTCGAGGCATGTATTAACACATGCTGCATACAATTAGCTGTTTTTTTGTTTTGATTTTTTTTTGACGAATTGAAATGTCGAAAGGAGATTAGTCTGACGTGAAGGAGACCGTAATATATTTGCAGTTTGAATAATGATTGTTCTAACTACGTTCCAGAATGATTGTTAGAGATCATAACGAATATTAAAGAAATTTGTATCATATATTATTAAGAAATATAAAACTTTCTGTTCTTTTGAGAAAGACACAGAAGTATTGTACAAGAATAAAATAATTCTATTGCTACAAAATATTCTCTTGAAGTAATTTATATAACTATAATTAGGTATTAATAATTTACTGATAAGAAATAATGGCATAATAATTATTAGGTCATTAATTTTGATTTATTGTTATTAATAGTTTAATATTTGAGAATTTACATAATTTAACATTCTAAAAATACCGTATATTCTACAAAGGAGTCACTTTAAAATTGGTAGATTTCAAATAATTATTTTATATCTCTGAAGCTAAAGTCGGATGGTGTCGGCTGATGCATAGTTATTAATTTAGTTACTCTCTGTCGAGAGCCAGGACACGTCCTTTGCCATTTCCTCGTGCTCGTATCTACGACTGGCGATCTTTTTTGAATTTTTAGCTGATGCAGTGCCAAAACGATTGCCACGAGGAGAAACCACGTATGATTCGTCTATAATTAAGTTAGACTTACTGGAAATCTATCATGTGGAACTAAAGCGAAAATTAATCATTGCCGTGGAAAAGTAACGATGCGAAACCACGCCAATATTAAATTTAGGCGTTGTGTTCCATATTTTAATCTTGCATTCCTCCCGTCATCTCGTACGCTCTGTGCTAGTAAATAAAGGTTTTGGCAAATAAAAGACATTAATAAAAGTCACTAATATATCGTTCTTCGGCCTAAATTGACTCCAAGCTGCGGTACTTAATATAACTCGGCGACAAATACAATTAAATACCTTTGATCTCGCCTCCCCTCTTCCTGGAACGTAAATACGATTTCCATCCTCCAAGTTGTTACAAACCATTTAGTGCATTGTTCCGTGAAATAGTGTGACTTTTGATATCTCGCGATAGATAGCAGCATCTCCCACATTAATAGAAAGACAAAGAAAAGAGTAAGATTTGAAGCATGAAAATAACCAATTTGTCTTCATTTGCTCTTCTTTTTGGGCGCATTTGCACTGGCGAGCGTGTTTGAAGTGCGAGTCTATTTCTGAATGGAGAAAACGGTCGGCGACTTACAAAGAACATCCTGTGCTCCTGATAGACATATGAAAAGCGGTCCGCGCGTAGATGCAATCGGAGAGAAAATTATTGAGGGCCTTGGAAAGACGGATGAGGCTCCACAAAAGACAGTAGCCGAAGCAGAACGAACAGAAGACGGCCTGTGTGCGAGAGTATTTCTGGAGACGAGGCGCTTGGAAACACGTGTTTTTGTTCAATGGAGAGATTTCCAAGGGAGATACGGTGCATTTGAAAACCGGGACTCCCGCTTCACGTACAGGCCGCCCGCTGTCCATTGCTAATACTCTTCCCGGGAAATTCAGACGAGTGAATCGCGGATTTTTTTGGGGGGCAACTTTTATTTCAAGCGACCGAAAACCTTTCGGCCACCGCGCCGGCAGCGCTACCTCGCCTCTCATCCCATTTCCAGTTAGTCCCTTCCGCGTATGAACTTCTGTATTAGAAGAAAGTTGAAATACGGAAACGCGTGTGTGTAAATTTATTTTTCCCCCATCGGATTGATACAACTTTTGCTTAGCATTATTCCACATCCACCTGTACGTTCATCTCATAAAATTTTAATACGGAGCAGGAACAGAAATTACCATTTTTCCTCGGATACGAACAAATTTTAAAGTACATTCAGCTATCAAGGTTTAAAAAATTGCGCTTATTTTTTTGTGCTTCCGCGATTCTGTTCTGCTTCCTGCTCTCTGGAAGCGAAATTAGAGCAAACACAAAAAAACATTAGTTTACTCGAACAGTTTTGCCATGAGCGGAAGCAGAGATGGGAATAAAAAGAAGCAATGTGATTTCTGAGCAAGTTATGAGCACACAGAGTCGTTGCTTCCAGAGTACCACTCCCAGATCATGTTTGGTAACTTTATTGGAAAAAGTATTCTTCAATATCCGTAGTGGATAAGAAAGACAAATCTGTGAAACAAACTTAAAGATCAAAAACGACATACTTAATTGAACGTTAGCTAAACTGTATAAAAATCATATTATGAAAGAATCAGATGAAACAGACTAGGTGAAAAAAATTCGAACAATTAAAATATAAGTATATCACAAAAACTTTAGGAAACGACATATTTTTGAACATACATGCTTCAAAATTGTAAGCAGTTTCCGAAATTAAGGAATAAACCCATCTCCCATTCTTAATACTCAATACAGAAAATAATGAGTGAAATCAATTCCAGCTGTATTTATACTGAAAATTAAGTTAAGAAGCCATTAAATGCGCTAAATATGTTGTAATTACGATTCCAAAAATTAGCCTAGAGAAGAATAAAACCTCCTTGGACACTCCAATCAAACTTACGAAAATGTATTGTTACGACAGAATACTGGAACAAATACTCGGTAATTTGAATAATTTATAGACATTTCTAAATATAAATGGATAAAAATATATTAATAAATGAACGGAAAAATTATGTAATGAAAATAGCAATCTTTTTGTTTTGTTTTTTTCAGCTTCTTTAGAGGGGTTTTTGACTTTGGTCCAGTGATGTCTCAAGTGAATGTGTCAACTGATCACATAAAGTTGAGGTCTGAACTGAATAAATCTAAACTTGTAGGTATTGAAACTGTTATTTTACCAGATCATTTTCAAAAGGCTAATTTTATCTAGGTCTCCATGTCCGTAGAGAGGATTAGAGCCAGCAAGTCACTTTGAAGAGAAATACTATTCCGAAGATAACGCACATCCAAGGATAATACCTGATTTTGAGTATGCCACCCTCGAAAATTCCACATATAATTAACAAAGTTTTCCAAATTTTTCATATCAATACTAACTCAATTTAGCTGACCATTGAAAAATTTATTTCTGGTTCTCTAAGATGTCACCTCGAAAAAAATTTTTTAGTAAAAAGAATTAATAATTTTCAATGCCACCCTCGACAATTCCACATATATTTAACAAAGTTTTCCAAATTTTTCATACAATACTAACTCAATTTAGCTGACCATTGATAGCAATAAATTTATTTCTGGTTCTCTAAGATGTCACCTCGTAACCTGCCATGCAAATTCAAAAATCTCAGTTCAAGTAGTTTTTTGAGTAAAATTTTCAATGCCACCCTCGACAATTCCACATATATTTAACAAAGTTTTCCAAATGTTTCATATCAATACTAACTCAGTTTAGCTGACCATTGATAGCAATAAATTTATTTATGATTCTGTAAGATGTCACCTCGAAACCTGACATGCAAATTCAAAAATCTCAGTTCAAGTAGTTTTTTAAGTAAAAATAATTAATAATTTTCAATGCCACCCTCGACAATTCCACATATATTTAACAAAGTTTTCCAATTTTTTTTCATATCAATACTAACTCAGTTTAGCTGACCATTGATAGCAATAAATTTATTTATGATTCTGTAAGATGTCACCTCGTAACCTGCCATGCAATTTCAAAAATCTCAGTTCAAGTAGTTTTTTGAGTAAAACGAATTAATAATTTTCAATGCCACCCCCGACAATTCCACATATATTTAACAAAGTTTTCCAATTTTTTTCATATCAATACTAACTCAATTCAGCTGACCATTGATAGCAATAAATTTATTTATGATTCTGTAAGATGTCACCTCGAAACCTGCCATGCAATTTCAAAAATCTCAGTTCAACTAGTTTTTTGAGTAAAAAGAATGAATAATTTTCAACATAAAGCCGAAATGAGTAACGATTCCTTTACATGTGTTTCCGCACGTCAACCCGCGCGCTGACCATCACATCGCGCGATCTGGCGTCGTTTCGCACTACTACTCGCGCGTCCCGCGCCGCTCCCTGCACTCGCGCCGCGCCGCGTCGCGTCGCGCGTGTATTTTTACGCGCGTGCGGCGTGCGGGCCAGTGCGGCTATTCTGGCTGCTCGATACAATTTTCTCGTCCGCGATACGCCACGTCCTCGGATATGACTCACGCGGAGACGCGGACAATACATATTCATTACGAAGAGGCGGCACGGCGCGGCGAGCGGGTATTTTTAAGAAAGGCAATTTCGGTCTTTAGTTATTCCGTGGAGGCGGAGCAGGCGACCTCACACGCGAGTCAGCACATGTAACGACGTCCGGAGTGCCAGTCGGAAGGGGCAGATTGCGGAGTGTTGGAATGCGGCCATGGAAACCTGCGGACCGTCGCCTGCGCCCGAATTCTTTTTTAATTATAATTTTGTGTCGAACCGACTATGAAATGCTAGGGACTTCCTGGGCGGGGCATTCCGACAGCAGAATGGATGTCTTCCAGTTACGTACGAAAAGATTTTGTGGTTTAGTAAAGTTTTGGACGAGGTGGTTAGAACAGGTATGGGCCAAGCGTTTGATTTTATTGGACGTGGGTTCGAATTCCATTCAGGATGTGGACACATGCTTGTATTCATTCACGTATAATGTCTTTCGGAAGAATTCGATTTCTGTTAGTCCATTATCATAGAATTCGTTAGGGGAATGTTTACATAGTCTGAGTAAGAATTTTGCAGAAATGTTGGAAAAGTGGCGTCAATAGCAAATCTATAAATAAAAATGAATTACAATTTTACTTTACTACCGATTTACTGGAAATAATTTTTCTTGCTTTTATTTAATCTCGTAAGCCACTCAAAGGAATATACATCTGGAGACAATTCTCACTTAAAGTATTTGATGGTACAGGAGAGAAAGGTTAAAGTAGGAGTGTAACAAGCAAAATCACAGATGATGTAGAATAATGAATATGTACATGCATGAAGATTGTTCTTATCAGAACACACTGAGAAGCAATTGCAAAACGAACAATCAATTTTTAATTCTCACAAGAATACAAACAAAATGGTAATTCAGTCCTTAGATGCCAGTACTAAGGGTTAATTAGGATCATCGAAGTATGTTCGTACATCTGAAAAAGTGGTAATATCTAAGCTTCAAATTGCTGTGTAGTTGAGTCAACAGTTCTTGAATTTTCCAATGAAACTAAAATATAAACGTTTCTATAATTACTACATTCACGAATTTTACAATATTTCAAGTACTAAACAACGGTTTTCTACGAAAACCGCTTAGAAACATATCCTTCAGCAGAAGATACATTGGAGCTCCTCGGGGCATCTTTGAGAATCACTTAACAATAGAACAACGATGGTTTTATTACGCAGGCTATATGGGGTGGTCGACGCAATCCCGGCAGCGACGACGGAAGGGATAGTGACAATGACGACGGAAGGGTGGTGCTAGTGACAATGACAGTGACTATTCTTCTCTTTGATGATAGCAATGATAATGTAGGTGTCGATCAATGAAAAGCGAAGGTGATGATAAATATATTAATATCATCAACACTTTCGCCAATCGCAGGTCGCAGTAGGCCAGTAGTGTTTTTTAAATGTCGTTTTATTCTGATCGGGACGTTTGTTTCCTGTTCAAAGCCAAAGTAATTTATCTAACAGCGGTCTTGTGAACAGTTTAGTAAGATTTTAAGTAGTAAAAATAAGCAATTTTTTAAAGAACTTTACTCAACTACAAGTGACGGTTTCCTAGATGTGTTCCTTCTTGAGAAGTGACAACAGAAATGCGAGTGGCGGCGGCGACCAGCCTGGGTGCGCCAGCGGCGCAGGCGGCGCCGGCGCTAATGAAGGGAGCGGCTTCGGCGGAGGCCGCACAAAGAGCGCCTTCTTGCGGTGACGCGTCGCGACGCCTGTTTCCGCGCTGCTCCCGGATCCCGGCGCAGCCGATGCCGGCGCCGATATCCGCCGGGCGCCACTGCTCCTCGCTGCCCCCACGCCCCCCCCCCGCCCTACCCCGTATCGCCTTGAACGCCCTCGCTCCCCGCCCAACCCCACCACTGCCCGTCCTTCCCCACCCCCGCCCCCTTCTGCCCCTCCCCGCCCATCACTGCCCCGCCTCCGCCTGCCCCCGCTCTCCCCCCGCGGATCAGTGAGGCGCGTTGCGACGCAGACGCGGCACAGGCGGTGTGGATGTGGAAGCCCCCACAGAGGCACGCCCACCCACGGGCGCCACCACGGAAGAGGTCGCTGGCATCCACACAGGCGGCCGTTCATGGCTTCCCAATGCGCGGAATAGTGGACGCCGACGCGGAGATGCAGTGTCACAGGGCGGTAGTGATTTCATTTACCTAACTTATTTATCGGTAAAAAATGAACGAGACGTATCAAGAAGTTAATTTAAGTACGTTTTCTTCAACTCATGAATCCATTTCCCGCCAATTTGCTGTACTTAATTGGATGGCGAATAAAGTTTCCAACAAACCATGGTAGACAATATTTGAAAATAAAAAGTTTCGCTTTCGAGTAATAGAAAACTTATTTGCATCGCCAAACGAACCACAGATATTTAACAGTTTTGATAACAAAATAGCAAACCACATCTCCGACCAATTATTTGAATGATAGTTCAATATAACGTGCGTATTGTGAACTACATTTACGCCCAGAAGCAAAACAAGGTTCCATCTCAGCATTTGCTTCATGGATTAAAAGAAACGTGTTTATTTTTTATGGACAGTAAAGTCTATAGCTGTTCGGAAACAAACTGAAAAAAATTGACTAGAATGGGATGTGATGAGTGCCATATTTATTTCTCGGTGAAGGTGAGACACAAGTCTTGCATTTTCAGATTATCAATCCCTTCCCTTGACAGGCGATAAACGGCGTTTTGCCTTTGACTTCCAATGTATTGGAAATTGGACGGGATATCACTTAGGTTGCATACTGATGAAAAGTTGAGTGATTAAGTACATGATGAAGCTCAAATGGTGGTGTTACGATATCAAGATGATGATGATGATTACTGCTACACTCATTATTGATCTCACTGATGAGGTAGGTGTGTATGAGGTAAGCCCTTATGATCTTATTTTCTCGGCAGATGACCACAGTGGTGATTCACCGTTGCCTCCGTCTATTTGAAGTATGGTGTGAATGATCATGAAAACTGAATGACATCGGATAGTACTATAATCCGAAAGAATAGATTCACAGGTGATGGTGGTAGTGGTAGTAATGGTGGTGGGGGAATTCATTCATGGCGCAGACATGTGGTGAAAACACACATGCTCTTACAAGGATTCAAACATGCACCCTTCGATTACTTTTGGTTCGGATGCTGCTTCAAGCACTTATTTTTATAATGTGTTTAAGAGCTAGGAAATAAACTATCGCAGCACCTTGCTTTTATTTTTCTTGAAAAGAAAGTGACTGAATTGAAAAGAAAGGGTTTTTCTTGATAAGTAACATTTAGGAGACTCCAAGTACATGTTTCTCGACAAAGCAATGGTATGACATACAATTGGATTTTCAGCCGCAAATGAGAGCTGCTATATTATCGAACAATTGTGCCCAACGATGATGCAATTTTCTTCTATTTAATTCGATATTCCAATTTATTACCGACATTCAATTAAATTGGATCTTACTACGTCTATTCGAAGGCCAAGCTTTAAAGGGATATTTTGTTGAGATTTTGAATCCACATTTAATTCATATGTTCTCCTTCACGAAACATAAAAGCGATTATTGAACCTTTTCTTCAAGTGTGGCATTACAATGCCACTATAATATGAATTTTACAATACCCGTTATTGCCAGAATGCCTCCTGCCACTAAAGCAAATGTTGCAAAGCGAACCAACAGGTAGATCTTGTCTATAAAAAGTTATCCTGTGGGGGCTGGGAGTCATCGGTTTATATGCGAGAGCATGAAACGTTATGAACTTGTTCGTGAAAGCCGACATATCTCACATAGTTTATTTCGAGGTGAGTCGACGTACCAGCAATGCGTTTCTCTTTAGACGAGTGAAAAAAGCAAAGACGTTGCATCGTATTCTCGGAAGGGAATAAAGTTATCACGATTTCACTGTGGCGCATTACTTGAGAAGCAATCGATGAGTGGAGTCGGCAAATGAGAACTGAACGATAAAATCATGAATATATAATATATTCAACGAAATATTTTGTTTATGTTTATTTCCTTCTGCAACATTATTTAGTGATCTGAATAAATGAATGAATATTTGGGGCGTTAGAATTATGCGGCTGAATTTCGAAAAACTACAATAGAGTTATTTACTATATGATCGTGTTTATATACATAACAGTTGCAACTAAATTAGGATGTTTGCGTTTGAAAATAACGCTTTTCCACGATGATTCAGAGAAAATCATCGATAAGGTGTTTCTTATTCCTCAGCTTACGTCGGTCGATCTAAAGGCATTCTATTATGTCCGAAAAATATTATTTGAGCAAATATTCACCATTCCACCTTGTTTCTCAAAACAAAATCAAGCAACTCCCCAGCGCTAAAGACGTCAGCAGATGAATATAATATTTCAGTCGATAAACAGAGTAACTTACAATGGCAATGCCAGGAAAAAAACTTTTTTAATTTAATTGAAACCGTATTCTAGATCATGGATAATTAACATATTGTACAGAATTGTTGCGATAGCTGTTGTTTAATTGACGGTACGAAGATAATTGACGGTACGAAGATAATTGACGGTACGAAGATAATTGACGGTACGAAGATAATTGACGGTACGAAGATAATTGACAGTACGAAGATAATTGACGGTACGAAGATAATTGAGGGTACGAAGATAATTGACGGTACGAAGATAATTGACGGTACGAGGATAATTGACGGTACGAAGATAATTGACGGTACGAAGATAATTGACGGTACGAAGATAATTGACGGTACGAAGATAATTGACGGTACGAAGATAATTGACGGTACGAAGATAATTGACGGTACGAAGATAATTGACGGTACGAAGATAATTGACGGTAATCAATTAAAGGTTCAATATTACAATTCAATACTTTCGTCTACTGTTGTTTGTCATGGAATTCTCGTTCAAGAATTCTGAATTAGAAACAAAAATTATATTGGCGTACGACAGAGGGTTTGAGGGCATGGCTGCAGTCGGGGCAAGCAAAGGGCGCGGGTGGGTGGGCGGAGGTGAAGTGAGCCCTGGGGCGCCCCCTTGCTCACTTCCGGCGGGCTCCTGCTCCGTCCATTGATTTATTTTATTGGGGCGTAAGTGGCGGGCCGCCGCGACGCGACGCCAAGGCGCCGTGCGTCGTCGTCGCCGCCGCCGCCTGATTCACCGCCCGCGCCAAGGCCCCCTGCAGTTGCGACCAAAGCGATCACACCCACGATGACGATCACAACAGTTGTAAACCTCGTAACGCGGTGGTTAGAAATAAGAAGCAAATCATTGTTTTGTTTATCTTTGGATCTGCAAATCATAACTCATCAGTTCTACTCTTAGATGCAATTTCTGCAGCTAATTTGAATGGATTTACGTGTTATATCATAATCAGGACTTACAGAAAACAAAATATACAGCTTTTACTTTCTGAACTAATTTTTCTAATGAGTAGAAAAAGTTGCATCAATACATTTGATTAGAATTACACCCGCATTTAAATTTTATATATTGCGCTGTTGTCAAACAAACTTGGAAAAGAACAATTCACAAACGATTTTTCGACATGCCAGCTTGTGTAGATGGTTTATGGGCACTTACCGAACAAGATGAGTAGAACTGCCTGCTTTCTTGGGTCCACAACATTATCGCCCACTCTGCTGCTGAAAAGCAGTACATTCATGATTGTAGTAACAAATATATTAATTTCTTTAGATCTTTTAATAAAGTCTACGACACCCAAATAGTGATAAGAAAAAATAAGAAAAAGTACTCCTTACTATTCTCTTGTAATAAGAAGCGTGATTTAGATTCTCAGCTTCAAAGAAAAATATTAGACCAACTCATTATTAAATATTACAATAATATATCAATAACATGACGTTTTTAAACATCAGTTCTCTCCAAAAGTATTCTAAATTCTGAGTAAAATATTACCAGCATATTAGAGACTAAGCTGACATATTTTTAGGACACCTGGACTCAGCAACTCAGTATCATCCGCATATATAAAAAGAAAGTCCCATTGAAAGTTTATTTTCTCGCATATGCTCCTTTGAATTACCAAAAAACGAAGAGCTCTCGTAGCAATTTAGCAGATGAGCTGTATCGTCATGAACATGAATAAAGAGAACAGGATCTCATATGTGTACATTTAATTGGTACATTATATTCAAGGATAGCTAGGGATTTGTACAGAGCATATATATATATATATATATATATATATATATATATATATATATATATATATATATATATATATATAAACGTGCCGTTTGCGTAAAACAGATGATGATTCTCAAATAACAACCCTTTACATATTGACATGGCACCATGGCAATCGGTTGTCACGGTCGTCAGGTGGGACTGTCTGTCATAAAGGGGTGAGAGAGCTAGTCTGCGACGTCACAGAACCGCCTTGAGCAATCGCAGTCTGCTTCCCCGAGGCCAAGGGTCCCAGGGCCCCTCGGGCCGTCTTCGGCGCCTCGCCCGCCGCCGTTGTCCTACGCCGCCCGCGGTAACAAGGATTTGCTTCCGCGCCGCCACCCACCCCGGTCACCTTCCCCCTCCCCCACCCCATCCCCACCCCCACCCCTCCGCGGCGCGCGCACCCAGTGGCTCAAAGCGCGCTCACGGCCGCCGCGAACAAGTGCCATCACGTGAAGAATCACTGGCTGATGCAGGCATCAACGGATGTCAATGCAATGCTTCTGACTGGGATGTTCTGGGGTTCGAATTCTGACGATGGCAGGCTTTTTGACACCTGCTTCATCACCCGTGTAATAACTTCTTTCTCCGCTAGATGGTTAAAGGCGTGTAGCGTGGTCAAACGGAAGAGCAGGCCTCATGACCTGAGTCTCTCCTGGTAAAATGAGGTATAATTGAACTGAATTGAATTGAATAGCCAGGTCGAATTCAGTCGTCTGGAGGAGAATTCCCGCGGTTGGCTGCTCTGATCGGTAGTTTTCCGTAGTTTCTCCAATCAACATCAGGCGAATGCCGGAGATGAACTCTAATAAACAGGTCATGGGCCGCACGCTGTCTTTCCTTCCTCCTCCTATACTTATTCTCATTCATAATGCAGTTGGGAGCTTCAAGTTTTGATGATAAGTTTCACTTGGATGGCTTGGAGCAGTAACAAAACAACCCACACAGGCTTTAGCAAGTCTCCCACTATTTGTAAATGTAAAATACTGATTTTGATCAAAGTGTGTCTCGTCTTGTTACAGCTCCAATTCCTTCATAAATATGAATAACAAAAGCATAGTTATGCTATGAGATATACATAGTTAACAAATAAGCGATAGTTTCACGAATATTGAGATTTTACCATATACGAAAAGCTGGAGCCTTGTTGAGGCTGGTATGGCTTACCTTGTTACTAGTACAAAACCTTCAATTTTGATGATCACACTACAGAGTTGACAGGGTGACTGCTCTACTGCTTGAGTTTGTGTTAGTCGAATGTCACTCTGCGCATTACCGCTGTTTTAGGTTATTGTATCCTCCTGGTGTGTTATTTGCAATTCGGTCGGTGTTTTCACTGTGATTTGTTTTTTTCTTTGCTGAATGTTTTTTTTTGTTCCCGCTATAACTTCCGATATTCTTGAGGTATACGTTACGCAAATTAAAAAAACATTAGAGTTCGTTTAGATACGTAATATTTACGTAATCGTACGTACGTACCTACCGTAATCACGTTCTTGTCGAGCGAGCGTGTTGAAACACTACGTTCCCCCACTCCCAACTGTCTATCCCTTAGATTGGGACTTCAGTCACCAGTGATGATGTTTATAAGTACCATAAAGAAGTCTTATGGCTTCCTGTCTTCCACTTACCTAGGAAGTAATACCTAGGAAGTAATCATAGTAAAACAGAATGATGATAGAAAAAAATGATTGATGTTTCAATGGGATATGTGGTGGTAAATCATTCACACTGCCCCTTGGTGAAAATCTATCTTCGAACACGGAACTGATCCTCTAGCCTTCGGCTCGCCGTGCATGGACGAAGTCCCTGCGGCACGAAGACTATGAGACACCAAGACCGCCCAACATTATTCACTTACAGGAATAATAACATGAAATCTTTCGCAATATTTTCTAAATAACTTGTGTTAACTGCAAGATCTGCTACCACTGCAAAACGAGATATTAATTTTATTTCATTAAGGAGTCAAATGATTGAATTAAGTCAAATTAGCTGATAATGATGATGATAATAATAATAATAATAATAATAATTATTATTATTATTATTATTATTATTATTAGATTATAAAGTAAAATACTGGATGATGTTAATTACATGTATGCTATTTCTAAGACTTCTTTTTAGGCATGGAAATAAATTAAATAAACTTTCTTTCCTCAAAAAAATGTTTTTCTATTTGTGTAAAAGGTAATACATATGTAAAAAATAAATCTCTTAAAATTAAGGGATTTATTTTTATAAAATTCAGGTTAGAGAATGAAGTAATAATAAATTGGAGAAATAAGGCCTTACGTCAACCACAACTTTTTCGGCTTTTCCAATAGTAGATGAGCGAGAATCTTACCGTATTTTTTGTAATTTCATTGGTTTGTTTTTGTCTTCAGACGTTGCACATTACCAGCGGGAGAAGAGCACTTCATACACGCCCGCGCGCTTTAATTCCCGGAAAGCCATCTGCTGTTGTTGATCGTGAGACAAACTGGAAACTGAAAGACATTTCCCCCGCTATTTTGCTCGTTGGGAACGGCATTTTTCTTCACTGTGTGGCCCCTCGCCTCCATCAGCGCAGCCTCTAACGGGCTGTAGGTCCGAACGGCTATTGAGTTTATTGAAGGAAATGGGGCGAGGCTCTTTTAACAAGGATCCATTGGGGACATACAAGAGATCTCTGAAGCCGCAAGGGAGCGGGGGAAGGGAGGCGGATGGTAATAGGGCACCCGCACCGCGCCGCGTCGGATCAGCCCTGATACTTCTTCACGATCGCGATGGGAGCGTTTTATAACGGCTGGATGGGCCGGCTGGGGGATGGCGAGCCGTCTAATGATATCCAAACAGTAGCCTCGCGGTGCCGCCCCTATTCTTACTGCTTCGGCCTATCACCAGTTCCTGCCGTCGCTATCCGTTGCACGTCGCCAACCAGCGTATCTTCGCATCGCGCGTCACCCCTCCCGCCCACAAATCACCAACTCCTCGTCGTGGTCCTGACCGACCACACCCACTGCCCGTCACCACCACACCCCTTTCACGTCCTTGCCCAACATCATTCACCTGCCCGTCACCATCCTCTGCCTTTTACCACATCCATCCATAACCCCCCCGTCTATCCCCCCCTGACCATCCCCCCCTTCCCGTCTTGACACCGTCCCGACACTGACCCTCTCTTTATTCCATGTGTCTACCCCCGAAGTTCTTTCCTGCTCATATCTCCACCCCTATGTACACCATCTTCGCAAAATCCCTCTCTCTGACAACATTTCTTGCCATCACCAGGCGGTTTCCGCCAATCTCTTTGCCACCATGCCCGCTCTATTGTCGGTTCCACCGACATCATGAAGACTACGACAGCCGACGTCGTTACCACTACAGAAATATTCAGCAAAAGAGTGTCGGTAAGGGAAATAACCAGCGAATATATTCACTCTACTTCCTAGCGTTCCTGGTATAATAAATATGAGAAAGAAGAAAGGAAACGTACTTGGCTGTATGCTTAAGCATGCAAGTAATATAAGTTCTTTCTGATTTTTCTTCCTTCTCTTTATTAATAGATTCCGATTAGTGTTTGATCAAAACCTCGAAAATAATATTAATACAGCTCATCAGAAGTATTAATTCCCTTTCTTATTAGAAACAATTTAAAATCTGCCGGAATTTAGAGATTAGGTTTACGACAAATTCAAGACAATTTAAGACCTTTCGAAAGAAGTGAGAAAAATTATGAATCTTCCTGTAAATTGTTTACACCGATTTCCGATATTTTACTGGCAAAGCATACCACGAAAGACATCTTCGTATTATTCATTGTAGTACTCCGTTTTTCTACTCCATCATAGTACTTATTCTTCAGAGAAACAAGTTCCTAATCTGATGAGTGGTATTTTGAAATTTCAATAAAAATCAAGTGGATTTTATATTTTCTTAATTAATTATTAGCAACGGAGTGAAGGATAAATTGTAATTCACGAAAAAACACAGTTTGTAGCAAAATGTGTTTCTAGATGACACCTCACGAAACATCTTCCCCTGTGACGAATTCCCTCGCGAGCGCCATCTATCAGATGCGGTTTCGGGAGGGGGCGTGGCCTTTCAGTTCTTGTTTCTCACGAAGGCGCCTCTCCCAGCGAACGACACGACGGCGCGGCAGTCGCCCCGATTCCTTCGCCAGACACAAAAACCTCGTCGCGCCCCCTACTTCCTGTCACCGGAAATCACGTCACGCGGCGTCTCTGCGCGGCGCCCCCGCCCCCGCCCCCGCGGGCGGCGCCGCCCAGGGCGAATGCGAAGGCTGCTCTCGATTCTCGCCACCCACTACGGCCTACGTCACACGAGCGGTACGTCGAGCGGTGCGTTGCCGCGCGGTAACGCACGTTATGGATTTACACTAGAGAGATTTTGCACATCGACGGTTAAAGATCGGCTACTGCCACGTGATGCCTAGAACACCAATCACTGTCTCTGTAGTAAACATTAGCATTAACCGGGCTCGGTTCGGTAAACGTGGTTTCAAAACGTGTGCGAATCGGTTGCGGGTTATTATTGGGGAACTTAGTACATCGGGGTTTTGGGGACTTAGTACACTGAAACCGTGGACTAATGTCGACTGCGAGATTCTGCAGAACATGATGTATGTCATTGAAGGAGGTGTTGGATTCCACTCAATATGAGGTTTTGAAGCCAGTGAGGAGGAATGTAGAAAATTTTGTGGTTTCGCAAACGGAGAGAAACCAATAGATAGCTGGTTAACTAACTCCACACATCTAGAACAGCATTGTCTCTTTAATAATTAAAATGAAATGATCATCCTCTACAATATCTTAAAGTAACTAATCAAATTATAGATTGAGACAAGATAGAAGAGGCTTGACAGTAATTCTCAATATATCTATTCATATTTAATTAAACCATTAATTAAACAGAATAGCTTTACTGTTCTGGCAAATCATCCCAGAAATGTGATTCATTACAAGAATTCATTTCCTAATCTCATCATGTTCTCATTTATTCGATACCAGTATGTATTTAATTTTATTGCAAATTATTGGTCTCCACAAGGTCTACAACATTTTTCACGGTCAAGCTGCAACATAACCAAACTTGCATGCCGTTGTATTACATTTTCGAAAAACCCTGGTCGCAACGCAAACTAACAGCTTTGTTTCAGACAATACCTTGAATGTATTGAAACAAGGCAAACAACATTATATTCAAACACAAACGTCCGCGACACATCATCTCCGTTTATCTCCGCGCCGCGCCGCCACTGGCCTGCTGACGCCCACAGCCGCATCCCGGAGTAGTGATGGTGAAGTTTAGCAAAACATCAATTCATCGATACATCGCACCTGCATACATCAAATCTGACTCGTCATACACGATTGAAATTGTATATGTGACTCAATAAATATTATTATTATTATTATTATTATTATTATTATTATTATTATTATTATTATTATTATTATTATTATTATTATCATTATTATCACCAGGTTTTAGATATAGAGGAAAACATCGACAAAAATCATGGATGTTTCAAATATCGATGTTTTAAGTATGATGAAAAGTTTCGAAGTAAATGTCGTGGTTCTAATGAGATAACACTTCAGTATTAAATTCCGTAGCAGTATTTTCTAACTCACATTACGTCAATATTAGTTTAAAGTACATTCTCATCAATCTCAATATTTCTCAATGTTTCTCATCAACATTATATGTAGCCAAGATTCAAATTGCAATATTACCACCTACAAAATAATCACAAATGTAACATTGTTGGAGGAAATTTGCCAATAGCAAACGGTTTCATGCCGCCTGGGTATTGACAATAGAGACAGTTGTCAATGGCTGTTGATTGCGAGCAATTCACAACTAAAATAAATACAGGAAATTTTATTTATGCCTTGAGAGTTTTTTTTTTGAAAACATGGATGTTCCTACAGAAGCATATCGATCTGAAGAAAACATCAGAAGCAAAACATCGATGTTACAATTTCGGTGTTTCTGTTCAGAAATATCGATGTTTCAAAAACATCGATGTTCTTCTGCTATCCCTTCTTGCGCCACATCACCTCCGTCGATCTCCGCGCCGCGCCGCCACCGGCCTGCTGACGCCCCGAGCCGCCTCCCCCTCCTCCCACCCCTGCCAGCCACTCGAAACCCCTCTTCTCTCGCGTTTCCCCTCGTCACACAGCACCCTTCCCGTCAGCCCCACCCTGCTCTGCCCTGCTCTCGCCGCCCCGTCCCAACCCGCGCCCCGGAGCCGTTATCTCCAGACATAACCGGGATCAATTAGGAGCGCTTCTGGTGGCCGGCGATCGCATTAGAGAAAAACAGGCGCAGCGCGTGAGGCGCCGCGTATCTGGAATCGTCGGGATCTGCTTGTGGAGATGCCGCCGCCGCCGCCGCCGCCGCCGCCTCCTCGTCCTCCACCGCCCGCCAGCGACATAGATGAGTCCTAACAGGAAATCATAATTCATTCTATGACAGTCGGGGTTCTTCTGAAGACGGCGCGGCGTTCGGAAAGTCAAATAAAAAGGAACAGGCCTCGCGTAAGAACAAGGGTGAATTGAAAGGTTCTGAAGACCGCACGAGAGACGTCGCGGCTGCGTAGGCCTGTGTGCGTGCGTGTGTGGGTGGGTGGGTGCGTGAGAGAGCGCGACGGCGAGGGGGAGAGGCGAGGCGAGGCGCGCACAAGGACCAAATTAGCTGGTGAAACGCGGCGGATGTGAGCCTTAACGACGGAGACATGTGCACCCAATTCGTGGCCGGCAACGCCGTGTCACCGACCGCTCCGCGACTCCTCCGCGTTTGCTCGTCGCGAGTTTTTATGAAAGCCGCCCGACAGCGGGGATGGGAATCAGAGCTGGAGCGATAATCTCGGAAGAAGCTGGGAGGAGATGAAGAATGTTACAACTTCGATGAAAGGACACAGTAAAGGATTTTTTCGACGGAGTTGAGAAAGATAAATTGTTTTAGAAAATCAATCGTCTACTGTAAAAAATGTGAATACGTGGTGCCGAAAGACCTCGGCCATACGCAGAATGAATACGCTTGGTTTGCGAACAAAACAAAGTGTTTCCAAATGTGACTGATTTGTCATGCTCAACCACCCATTGGGGAAGATATAGGAAGGTAACATTAAATGGTTGAAAGAAAACGTGCACTTAGTTATCAGCGACGCAAAGAAATGGATGGCAAGGTGACGTGACGTAGCGCAGAAAAAAAAATTGAATAACATTACAAAAGAATGAAAATGGTCTATGAATGTTCAAAGGAAAATAATGAGACAGAAATGAAGGACGCTTAGATGACGCTAAGAAGTCTGAAAATACTTTACTATATAGTGCCAATGGCTCCCATTGACGGTTGCACGAATATACTAAGAATACGTGATCTGGGCTCTCCGGGTTACTACGCGCCGAAGGCTGGGGTGCCTTCGACGCGGCGTCACCCGGACAGCCCAGATCATGACTCTGGCCGCGGAAGCCTACGATATCATACTATGAATACCATGACCACTTTATGACAGGCTTTTTCCGCTACCTTCAATTATTTGGTCTACCTCGTTACAGCTTTATAAATAACAAAGGAGGTTTAAGTAATTCGCCATTTTACATTACTAAGACTATGGTAGTGTTCTTTTTAATTCGCCCGTGGAACGTGAATTCGATTTTCCTTTCAACTTTTAATTTCGTAAAAATCCGAAGTATGCCTTCTATTGTAAGATGGCTACAACATATCAAAACTTTAAATGTTTATATCCGTAATTTGACATTTTTCTATTTTTCGCCTATTCAAAATTAATGTTTACAGCTGAAAAGCAATTGATAGTAGTGAAAAGCTTATTACTTAACTTTCATGTAATTCAGTGTGACAACTGGATGCGAAGATAGGATTGTGCTCTATTATTGTCAAAGCACACATCTATTTGCACACACTATTGAGCACACAATACCTAGTACCTACTTTACATACATTTCCTTCTTTGAAAATAATAAAGAGAGTCAAAAGAAGAAGTTAATGGACTGGAAAAGATTCAATGAATTAAATAGTATGGCTCTGAACTCTGAGACAGATAACGTTTCTCCATTTCTTAATAAAATGAAACACCTTATTAATGTCCTTCAGATAATTCCACGAGTGCGGAATGTCTTCAATTCATTTTGGATACTTTTACTCGATAACTGCAATAGGCTGGACACCTCCAAGTTCTATTTATGTAACGATACCGACTCTAATCTTCAGAATATTGAGCAATCACCCTGATATCAAAGTCACGTAACTTGACTACTTCAAGGTAAGAAATATCCCAGATACTTTACGTCTTCATCAGTTCCAAGCAGAAACAACTAGAATCACAACCAAACAGGTAATTGTTTGATACAGCTAGTGTATCATACAGTTTGGTTCAATATATACCAACATACTGAATCTAATTCAATGTGCATATACTCATGACGTACTCTGAATGCCGTCTGATGCACGCTGACTGCCAGCGCTAGTATTTTTCAGTCAATATTTGATAAGAAATATTTTTATTTATATTCTTGACATAATATTCGTTTGAAGTGTAGAGTTTTGGGTGAGCATTATCATTCAGATGCAAATTTAACACTCACTTATCGCTATATACATGTATCGATGCTCCAGTGTCAGCCATACGTGCATTCATGATTTCTCTAAGTATTTTTGTGACTACGCAATTTTTCTACAAATTATATATTTAACCTCAAAAAACTTGACTTGTTTTGTTCAAATAAAGCCAATGAACATTAAATGGAAACAGTTTTAGATCTAGACGGCATCACGGGGATTTCTTAATTTTTTTAAAATACTTTTACTGAATTTATTGAAAACAATGAACATGTATCGCATTCTATTGTATTTCAAAGGAATACTCCCATTATATAAACAGTTTTTAAAAATATTCAAGTTAAAAAATAAAAATTTAAAAATTTATGAATGATTGAAACTCAAATTCCCGTCTGTCCCTCACTGAAATGCTTTCTCAATCGGCCCCTGATTTGCAATAATTGAAGATGGGATGTCTTCTGTAGTTCTCATTTATGAGCTTCTTTGCTCCGTTGGTCCAGCGAGAAGGTGGCTATTCCGATTAACGCCGGGTGAAAGGGCGTGAGGGCTGGAGGGCGGGGCGGTCCGTCGACGAGTTATCACGTTCAAATCCGGCCTCGGCGCCAGATGCACAGGCGACGGTGGCGCTGCTGGCGGCGGCCGGCCGGGTCCAATCGGCGTCATCGCAGCCGGCGCAGCGCGCCCGGACGCGCGGCCCGATCGTCAATTGTTTTTAATTAAGGGCGTCGGCGGCGGCGCCTCCTACGACGCGCGTTTCCGGGGGGGGATAGTCCGTCCGTCTCCGCCGCCCCGCCCCGCCCCGCCCCTCCATTCTCCGTCTCGCCCCTTCCCTCCCCTCCCCTCCCCTCCTCGCCCAGCCCCGCTCCGACATGCCCCGCCCCGACACGTCCCGCCCCGCACCGACACGCCCCGCACCGACAAGCCCCGCCCGCCCCGCCCCTCCATTCCCTGCCCCGCCTCTCCCCTTCCCAACCCCCTCCCCGAACCCCACACCTACCCGCCCCACCCCGCCCAGCCATGCAATATCACTTTCGGAGCAGAGAGCTCAGGGAAATTACTGTTGCCATTGCAAAATCTCTGACCGGAAGGTCCTAGGGTTTACAGGTTTCCCACACTAGCTAGGTCGAATTCAATCACTTATAGGATTTCAAAGACTGGTTGCTCTTATCAGTCGTTTTCTGTGGTTGCTCCGATCAATTCCAGACGAACTTCCGGAGTATTTCCTAGACAAAGGGTCACGGACCGAGCGCGGTTTTTCTCTCCCCATCCTAGACGCCTTCTGTCCTTCTACGCTCACATACATACACTTACATGCCCTACACATATGTGAGAAGACCAGCTGGGAGCTTAGATCTTGCCTCTACTTGAACGGCGGGCGAAGTATCCCACTGGCGAGGATACTTCGAGGTGGAAACACCTGTAAGCCGCTCACGTTCTATTGTGGAACAAATACCGCCACCTCACTGGATATAAACACTCATACACTTCACTACGATTTGATTTGATTTTTTCGTGTTTCCCGGCGCGTCAACGGGTTTGGTCATTAGTCCCGTTAGTGTAGTGCATGTTTTTCTCGGGATATGGCAGTGATCTACCCCCGCTGGATGGCGAGATCCGGCGCCGACCTACCGTCGGCTAGTGGGGTTTCCCCCTAACCAGGACTCTCCCACCAACGGGGCACCGCCCCAGCCGGGACAAGCTCTAAGCTCCCGACCGGTCTTCCGGAATATGCGGTAGTGTAGTGCATGTTAGTGTAAGTGTATGTGTAAGGGGAGAGGATAGGACAAGGAAGAGGAAGGACAGATCGCGCGCGGTCCGTGGCTCGTTTGGTAGGGTACTGTTCCGGCATTCGCCAGGAGTTGATCGGAGAAACCACGGAAAACCACCGATCAGAGCAGCCGGCCGCTAGAATTTTCCTCCAGGCAGCGACTGAATTCGACCTAGCTGAAAAGCTAGTGTCGAAAATCCCGCCACCGTCAGGACTCGCACTTCACTACGCTCGTGGTGTGAATGACTATTGCAGTTAATGCGTCTGGAAACACAAATTAATCAGTCAATGCCCGATGCCCGTCCGCTAGACGTCCAGCGCCAACGGAACACGCTCCGATCGTGATCGCTGTTTGCATGCAAATATTCACATGCATGAGTAAGACTGAAGAAGGCAGACCATGATAAATGTGAATACGAACGAGAAGCACTTTGAAAAAATTAGATTATGAAAAATCTCATTTTTGTAGCCTATAATTGTGAATCACTTCTTCGGGAACAAGAAGATAGCTGCCTGGAGACCAGCTCTAATTTGCTGATGAAGAAAATTCACAATTTTTAAGTTACTTGCAAGTTCATATCTATTGAACAGTTTCATAGAAATGTTGAAAATTTGGACGGGGTTTCAGTGAGAAGCATTGAGGTTTATATATTTTTACTACTTTTGTTCTTAAGATCATGTTTTAATAGTAGTAAATGACACGATGAAGAAACAAAAAGAACACGATAGAGCGATCACATTTGTCTGGAAACAGAAGATAAAGATAATTTCAATACCATCTTTATAAAAAGTTTTCTTTTTCAATGTATATATAGGTATGTATGTATATGTAAAGATAAAAAAATTAGTATCCATGTCTGGATGGAACACCGAGGAAAACGTGGATGTTCTTAACATTTTTGCTTCCCCATTTCAATAACTTCTTGGAGAGATCGAATCCCAGTCGCCATCTGCCTCTCAAGGGCCAGCCCACTCACTTGCCACCCACCAGAAGCCGCCCCCAGCAACCGCTGGCAGGCGCTCGTGATTGCCAGTTCGCCGCTAGGGGCGTTCTTATCGCAGGCTACTCGACGCGTCTTCCCGCCAGCCAATGTATATTAAAGTGGAGTCCTGTTGTCCGGGCTATTAATTAACCAAACGGGGCAGGGGGAAGCCATTCCGAGTGCGAGGCAGCGCAAAATATAGAGGCGACATCCTTCGGGACCCGCGCGCGCGGTGGGGGCGGCGGGGGCGGGGGCGGGGGCGGCGGCGGGGCGGCGGGGGCGGTGGTGGGGGCGGCGGCGGGGGCGGCGGGGACGGCGGCCGCGGAGCCCGCCTGCCGCCAGAGGGGGCGATGGGGCAGGGAGGGAGGGAGAAAAAAGAAAGAAACGGCGGAAGCGGGGGGCAGCGAGCCGAGAAGAGGGAATACTAACAAAGTGTGCGCAAAGAGGGAAGAGAATTGGGGAATTTTTGTTCTCGGAGTCACCGGAGGTATGAAAGAGTTATTTCAAGAATTGGAAAAAAATCCTTGGCGAGAGCTAACCGTGACCTGGAGGTCTTCCGATGGCAAACCGCATTGAAGAGGGGGAGTGCAAGTGAACAGGAGACATCAGAGAAAATGCCCGGAAGTGGTGGTCGGAAGGGGTTTTTGAGAGGTTTGGCAGTGTTCAGAGGGAAGGGTAAGCGTCTGAATGAAACAATCATGGCGAAGGGGCTAGTGAATGAAACACAAGTCGATCGTTTGTTTTCCAGAATAGGAAGAATTAAAAATAAGTCTGCAAGTTGCCGTAGGGTGTTTTAAGTACCCTTTTGTAGATGGGCAGAAAACTCAAAATATGCTAATAAAAAATAAATTACTTCAAAGAAAAGAATACATACAATATTATTCTATTCAAAAGTAAAAAACAAAAGAAAAATTAGAAAGTAAAAATACACAGTGATAATAATAATTTCTGAATCATTTAAAAACGTGTAATTGACGTCAAATATACCTAATTTAAAACTTGATTACGTCAGCTGCAGGGAAATAAAAATAAATTAACATGTTTTAATTATTTGAACAAATAACATTGTAGTCAAACGGCTTCCCAATTAATTTTTATTTTGCAATTAACTTTTGTGTTAGGTTCATGGTTTGTTCATAACCACGCATTCTTTATTTGTTCATGATTATATAATCAAAATCAGACGTAAATAAATAAAACATAAATAAATATATCAAAACGATTAAATAATGAATAACAGTCGAATATACTCGTAAAGCAAGAGTATTTGAAATAAATTATCAATAACTTTGAATGTTGAGAATTTCAACGAAGGGAAAAATTCAGCGCGATCTCAGCTTGTCTACGAATAATCCCAATATGCATTTTGATAATATTATTAGCATTAATAATAGTAATAATATTAATAATAACAACATCAATAATAATAATAATAATAATAATAATAATAATAATAATAATTTCGATGGCGATGATGATGACTGCCTTATTCAAAACAGAGTAGATACAGAAGCAGGTTTGTGTGTTTTTCTTAGTTTTCAGCGCCCTTTTGTAGGAAATCGAGCTTTGTGGTGGTTTGCCATAGTGTTCCACTATACGAAGCATCTTGGGGTAAATGAAGATGAGAGAGAAACGATGAGGGATAGGTTTTTGATTCAGACGCCATAGATTCCGAGATAGCGGTTGTGAGAATTTCCATTTCGTTTCCCATGAAACAAAAGCCCTCGATACACCCGAGATTCGAACCCGCTATCTTCGGTCAGGCCTACTTCGACGCTGCTCCAATCCCACACATCACTGAGTCTATCACTCACCCCAGAACAGGTCCTAAATATTGAAATACGTGGATACTTCTTTGACGGGCCAACCCGCAGCAGCGAGCTCTGCAAACTTAACCTCGGCCGCGCCGTAGCCGCCCGGTCCAGCTTAGCCTCCGATCTCCCGGGCCGTCCGCGGGCCTGGGGTGGCCGCTAGCCCGGGTTTTAACACCACTGCCCGTCCGCCTCCGGCCGCCCACCTCGCCGCCGCCCCGCCCCGCGCCGAGCGCGCACTCGCATGCATGTACATTTTTGTTTTATTTTTATGTTAAATAATTCCTATGTCCAGGGGTTTTTAAAGGCCCATAAGGATGAGACAGCACCACCACCGGCGCCAGAAAGAGAGAGAGAGAGAGAGACGGGCCAAGGGTGAGACGGATGCAGGAAACGCAGGGGGCGGGGAGCGGTCGCAGCGGTGCTGCTCTGGAAGAGGGTTAAAGTTGAAAAGGGAGTGAGGGCGGAGAGGTAGAGAGACTAGCTGAATTAAGGGAAGTATTAAATAATTTTTCATGTCCGTTTGCTTTTTTATATATATGATGTCGCCTGGTTTATACGTGAATGCTTGGAAGGGTCACTTGGTGGAGGGCGAAGTCGGGGGGGGAGGGGTGCCTCGCGACGAGAGGAAGAGACGGAAAGGGAGGCGGAGCGAGGGCGGAAGGGTCACGGAGGAAGGGGGCGGGCGGAAGGGCTTGCAGCGCGCCGGCACTGTCGTTCATGGCGCTGAAATTTTAATTCATTTGTCCCTGGGCCGTGGATCACTGCCTCTCCCCCGGTCTTGTCTTGCGCGCGTCATAGGGGCCTCTCTCTTCCCCCCCCCCGGCCCCTCCCACTCCTTCGCTTTACCTACCGCTCCCCTCCCCTCCCCATCCCTCGCTCGCGCGAGCCGGGGGGACAATTTTTATTTTTGAAAGCGCTTCTTCTTTGTTTTACGACTTATATTTATCTTCGGGGGCCTCACTTGTCTCGAAAAATTTCCATCTTCTTTTTTTCCTCCTTGCGTTCTCTCCATATCCACCCCGTCCCTCCCCCACCCCCTGGTTCCTTTCGACCCCGCCCCCCTCCCGCCGGCTTCCAATCCGCCGTTCTTTTTCCGCCACGCCCGCTTATACTGCTAAGCACCCGCACCCAGAACTAAAACCCACCCTCCCGAACCGCCCTCAAACACAACGTGCCATTCATTTAATTTCTTATTTTTACTCGGGAGGTTTTTTGGCCGTGTTTGTTGCTTGGAAAAACGCCGAGAGCATGATTAAAAGAATAAGGACGTATTTTACGCGAGCACTGGTCGAAGAACGAGTCTGAGCAACGGGCAACCCGCGACGCAGAAATCTTTATTTCTGTAAGAGGTTTCAGTCGTTCGAGCATCTCAGCATCATTTATTGCCAATATATCGTAATAATATTTACGTTTGAATACTTTAATTGATTCCTCCACATTTGAATGCCGCTCAGAATACATTATTTTGTCGTTTTTTCTGAATTGACTTTCAAACACAAGGAATATAATATTAATTGATTTTGCAATAATTTATTATCTTTTGATATGACGTTCATTAGTCGGACAAGAAGAATAAAAAAACCAGTAAAATTGAAGTGTTAATTCTTTCATCAGGGTATAAAATGAACAAAATTCGACAGAGAGTGAGAAATTTTAGAAAATGAAATACCAATTCATTCAACTTCACACGAATGTACAGCAATAACAGTAGAAGAATAAATAGCACATAGATCACGGAAAGCATGGAACAAAAAATAATTTGCAATAAAAAATCATGAATCATTGTGTTATAAAAAATTGAAGTTAGCTTTCGTCAAGCAGTGTTAAGTTTACATTTGGAAAATGATTATATATGAATTTTGCAATACTTTTTTTTTACTATTTCCCTTTTCGGGCCGATAATGGCTGATTCTACGCGGAATTCTTGCTGCAACATACTGCGGTGAGTTTTCCTCTGATAGAAGATTACTAAATATAATGAACGATAAAATGTCATTAAAAATGTATGACTGTTCTAACATTAAAATGATATTACTGGCGGTGAAATTTTCTTAGAAGAGCGTAAAGTTCACAAAGGAACAACCTTGACCTCAGTTGTCGAATGTGTATGCTTAAATGCTTCTGCAAGTCGGTAAAATGAAAATTTGTTGTAGATGCATGTATCCTTTTATATGGATGTTTTTTTAAAAATAATTTTGAGTAAATAACTACAGAAGAATATCTAATCTGAATAACGTCCATAATATTTAAGATTAGGCAAAGAACAGAAAAATATTTTGTAATATTATATTATTAAACAGTTGTCTGCAGAATGTGAGTCACTTGTTATAGTGCATTATAACTTGCACGGTCTGGATATCTGCCCGTGATTCACTCTAAAAATACGCAACGGAATGGAAAGGAAATACTACACTTAACAACAAACAGTTGACGGGGTCATCCAATCGCGAGCTTGCACGTCATCACGATGACGTCACTGTAGTGATGTTAAAGCTCCCGATTGAATGACATCGTAACAGCTGACTTACGTCAAGCGCTACTATAAATAAATCGAAGTGTTTTCTCTCTTTCCAACCTTTGCGCGTTTCGCATAAGTCTTTAGGTTATTTTCCAGTGCTTGTTCAAGAATTCCTACTGGCGTAACTTTAATTTTAACCAAATCGTTCTTCCCCTAATGCTCCATTTGGACATTCCCCTTATTTTATTTCCCATCTTAGATTCTACTGGTATAACAGAAATCAACGAAAAACCACTGTCATTCAAGCCATGCAAAGACGCACCCACCTTAAATCACACACCCTAATAATGCAACAGGGCCACAACTCCAAAATCATTCATTTCACAGGAGAGCCTCCGGAAGTTTTCTTGAGGGCATGTAACAACAGTAATTGGATTTCAAATGAATTGCTATTACTTGGCTGTTAACGAAACTAAAAAAAATGGCATTGTTGCTTGTCATAAAATGGAAAACGAGGAATCTAACAATGGATGTATCTGAATTTTCAATTTCTCGGAGATGTGACCCTCTTGCATTGGGGGTGCGAAATACCCATCCCCTCACGCGCATAGCTCTCACTAGCACACGTCAAAACTCTCGCGTGCCGCGGCTCCTCCGCAGAATAGCAATGCGCGGCGCTGGGAGACAGGTGAGCAACGCGCTGGGGCGGTGTCGGAGCGCGACCTCTGTCGCATTTCGCGCTCGACGTCTGGCCGCAGGAACATTCCGTGCGGCCAAACTCCCCACGGCGCGCGCGGGGATCCCCCGGCAGGACGCGCGACGCCACCGCGCTCTGGCGGCCGGCGCCTCAGGCAAAAAACAGAGCAGGATCGGCGCGCGGCGGCGGTGGCGGCAAAGAGGGAGACGGGGCAAGGGGGGAACCATGTCGCATTGTGCGGTCTCCGGTAAATACTTTGTTTTGCGACGAATCAACTGACGGGCGGCCTCCGCGGCCGCCGCCGCCAACGCCGCCGCTGCTGCTACCGCCGCCGTAATATCATTACGTTATCCCGTCCGGTAAAAACATCTCCGGCAGCGGTCGACGAGCGCGCTGCGGTCGCGTACGCCCAAAGGCAGAAGGCGAAGAATGTACCGCAAAAGTAAACCGCCAAGTATGCCACGGAAAAGGCAGCCGTATGGCTGGAGCACCTCGCGGCCTTGTCAGGAGGGGTGGGAGGTGGGGAGGCACGGGGTCCCGGGCAGGGAGGGGGAGAGAGAAAGGGGATTTTGTTTTCCGAAAACCCCCCGAATATTAATTCCCTTAAAAACCTTCTCTCGTCCCTCCTCTCCGTAACAGCTGACCTCAGCTGGGAAACATCAAAAGAAAACAAAGAAATACTACGACGGATGGCACCACAATTATTAACAAGTGAAACGCGCATGTGTGAATGTTTTGAGGTCGCGGCACGGGGCCCGCGAGCGTTGCGGTCGCCGGCGGCAGGGGTGCTCGGGTCACAAAGAAATTCTTGCGCCGGGGCGATTGTTTTAGAAACGCTGTGGAGAACTGGTACTACGTAGGATGAGGCAGGGGCGGTAGGAAAAGAGGAATGTGAGTACTTAGAGGCTGTGGCATCCTGTTTGTCATTACTACGGACTCAAATGGAATAAACTGGGAAGAAGAATTGCATCTCTCAGAAATGACCACACGTTTCCAGCAAACCGGGAAATTTCGAGTTGCAGTGGCAAATTACTAACGAACGATTACACATTAATTATTTTGTCTTCGAAAGGCATTCGCGGTAATAGTAGTAGGGAACTTCTTAAAATAACCCGTTGTCCACGTGACAAACAAATGAATCGTTTTTTTTTCGACGTTTTGTGTGTTAAACATGAGTTATGGGTGCGATTTATCCGTGTGCGTAAATGTACATCATTGATTGCTAATATATCAGTCACGCTCTTGCGACGACGGACAGTGATGTCCAGTAGATATGTTTCTTAGTATGTATTCATTTGAGGGAAATAATCATTTTGTTTGTTTTTTTCAGTTTTTCCTCTTCAACTAACCATGATTGATGAAAGTAGATTAACGCACATTGCAGTGAAAATACACCAATCAAAAACAATAACATTTAATGCAAATTTGATCATTTTCCAGAAACGATATGCCAGAAAAAGCTTTCAACGCAGGCCTGTACAAGAAAAACGTTGAGGAGGGATATACAATGAGTGAAGTAAAACCTATGGAATGACAAAACATAGTGAGGAATATGAACATACGTGTTTCATAAATAACTTGTACATATTATGTATCCAACACAAAAATTTTGTTCAATTCATGTGCTTGAATAATGCTCATAGGTACAACAAAAAAAGATAATCTAATGCAGAGCAATTGTCGAAAAGAAAGGTTCTAAGAATAAACATATGAAAATCATTACATATTAGATCGATTGGTTGGTATGTTGTTAGTGATTCCGGGGGCGTCATCTACTGAGGTCATTAGTCCTGCAACTGTAGTGTATGTTTTTTCAACGGGAGGTGGCGGTGATTTTCCCTCGCTGGATGACGAGATCCGGTGCCGACCTACCGTCGGCTAGAGAGGTTCCCTCATCCAGGTATCTCGCACCAGCGAGACACCGCCTCAGTCGGGACAAGCTCTAAGCTCTCGACCGGTCTCCCCGCATGTGATAGTGAAGTGCATGTTAGTGTAAGTGTGTGTAAGGGGTGAGGATAGGACAAGGAAAAGAAAGGAAAGATCGCGCGCGGTCCTTGGCCCGTTTGCAAGGGTACTGCTCCGGCATTTACCTGGTGTTAATCGGAGAAACCACGGAAATCTACCGATCAGAGCAGCCGGCGTCTAGAATTCTTCTCCAGATAGTGACTGAATTCGACCCAGCTGACAAGGTAGTGTCGAAACTTCTGCACTTGTCGGGACTCGAACCTTGCACATCCCGGTCAGAGGCAGTACAGTTACATACTAGATCGAGATAATATTTCGGAGCATTTTCCTGGAAATCGCACTTCCCACAAATCGTCACAAGCAGAAACTTGCATGTATTCGTAATTAACACTTTCCACGACCTTTTCGCCGGTGTTCCCCTCTCCCTCTCTCGGCCCCGTGCACCTTCGCTCCGGCCAAATCCCTGCCCGCCGCGCTCTTACATTTTTTATTATTTAACTTTTGTATACCTTCATTTCTGATGCTACAGTGCTGTTCCTTTTTTAACGAAAAAACGTTATTCTCCTTTATACATTTATGAAATTCCGTTGCTCAAAAACCGTAAGGGAAATCATTTTTCGGGCTGAAGGGGTAAGGGGCAAGAGAGGGGGAAGGGGAGGGCCCGGGTTAGACAGAGTCGCCAGGCGATTATCACCGCATGGCTGACTTCTGTGTAGTCGGGTAGCCCAGCAATTATCATTTCTGTTATATTATTTTTAAACTTCTTTTGTTTTAAAATCAGATTTAATTTAAAAGTTTTTTTTGTTCTATTATTTTTTCCTCCGGCAGTTCGCTTTCCTCTCTGCGCTTCCTCGTCTTCTCTTGTGTCCCGGCCGGCCGCCGCCGCCGCCGCCGCTGCCCCGCCCCTCCCACCTCGCAGCCACCCTCTTCGCTTGACGAGTAGCCAACGTCGTCTCAGGTCGAGAACGGGCCTGGCGTTTTCATACGTATCCGTGTGCTGTGATGAACATAGGAGAGAAATACGAAAGGACGAAAAAAAAAAAAGATTTTTGCCGGAAATATACATCGCAACCGAGCACACTATACATAAAAGTATTTCTTGGAAAGATATTTTCGCGCATGACTTAATTTTTGCATAAATTTTCGCCCGGCGCTTGCCCGCCCGGGATGAGGAGCTTGGAGGGGCTGAGGGAGTGGGGGAAGGGCAGGGTGCGGGGTGGGGTGGTCTCTACGAAAGTAATTATGGAGGCGAAGTGTAGAGATGGAGAGTTGTCGGTGTGAGCGGGAAAGTCGGGGCGGAGATCTGAGGATGGATGAGTGAACGACGAATGACATTAGGCCAGTGGAGATGTGCCTACGTACTACGTGATGACGTACTAGGTGAGTGTGTGTCATAGCTACGAAAGAGGGTGTCATGGGATCAGGTGGAGCCGTTGAAGCTAAGTGTTAGGATTTCAAATGACATGACACCGTGTCCATTGACATGTCGGACTACCATTTGAGACATTTTTCTGTATTATTGGATGTCCAGCTTTCATGAGATACTCGTATGAATAGCCATCGAACTTTCCTGTCTCACTTCATTGTTATCAATCTAATTCAATCGCAGTATTCTTCTCGCATAAATATTGATTTATTCAAGCTGGTAATATTGGAGAGCAATGGTGCCTCACATGAGTGACGCAGATTGTACAGAGCATAGGCCTCAAACCATCCATCGCGAACTATTAGTAGTTTGCGGAGAAATTTTCGGTAGATCGCAGTGTCACGTTCAGGTTTTCTAATCGCTTAACTGGGGTTGCATCAATGAGCTACCCGGAGCGGTAGCTCAATGCTTCAACTGATGTCACTGCAGCGCCTCTGACCGGGAGGTCTTAGATTCGAGCTCTGACGGCGGCAGGATTTTCGACACTAGCTTTCCAGCTATGTCGAATTCAGTCGCTGTCTGGAGGAGACTTCTAGCGGCCGGCTGCTATGATCGGTAGTTTTCCGTGGTTTCTCCAATCAACACCAGGCGAATGCCGGAGCAGTACCCTACCAAACGAGCCACGGACCGCGCGCGATCTTTCCTTCTTCTTCTTTGTCCTATCCTCTCCCCTTACACACACACTAACATGCACTACACTACCACATATTCCGGGAGACCGGTCGGGAGCATAGAGCTGGTCCCGGCTGGGGCGGTGCCCCGCTGGTGGGAGAGTCCTGGTTAGGGGGAAACCCCACTAGCCGACGGTAGGTCGGCGCTGGATCTCGCCATCCAGCGGGGAAAGATCACCGCCATCTCCGGAGAACAAACATGCACTATATTTACGGGACTAACGACCAAAATAGTTGACGCGTCCGGAAACACGAAAAAATCAATCAATCAATCATTGAGCTCAGACAGATGACTCACGAAAACAGCTGCTAGTATACTTTCTCGCAACTCTCATTGTCAGCTGATTGCTCATATTAGTATGAGGATCCGTCCGTCATGTCTTACATGTGTATGTCAGACATTTGCTAATGTGGATTGTTTGAAGAAAGTTCTTATTTCTGTCTTGGTTTCTTTAGATAGCTCACTGTAAGATTTATATAAGGTACGTTTTCTCAGAAGCTTCAAAAATATGTCGACCACAATTTAAAGCATGTATACAATTTAATGGCAATTTCATCATCAGGTGTCTCGTTTGAAGCCAAAATGGAATTAAAAACATTTTTCACACCTTGCAGTTCACTTTCAAGTGTTCACGTCCTAGTTCTCATAATTTGTAGAATGTTCCGCTCATGCGTTATAAATACCTGAAAAATTCTGATGTTGCCCTGTATTTTGTTTTGGAAAAGTTCAGTTGTGTCATAGTTAATTAACACATTTTTCAGGAACTGATGACAATAACAATAATTGTACGCGGTGATTAGGATATATTCTAAATGATTTAACAATACATGTTTATGAAACAACATCATGTCTTTACTATGCCTTTTTCCATTTTGACATTTACTTATGATTAAATCTGCGTACATGATCATAATAAACAGCATTAACGAAATAAAACAAATTTATCTAGGGTCATTCCACGAATGCAATTCAGTCCCTTTCTGATGACCTCCAGTTTGATAAAATCATTCATAGGCGAATGATTACAAACCCAATATTGTATCTTAAATGTTCATAATTTCAATTTACAATTATTTGTTTAACAAATTCAGAGTACCTATACTATTTTCATTAGCACAATCAGTAATAAATTTCAAGCTATTAACAACTTTTTATTTGAATTAGTTTTCTGGAATCGGATTAATGATTTGATCTACTTTATTGATGTATTTTTTCCTTAATAAAAGGCTTCGAATTTTCTTATGTATTATTGAAGTTCCAGTTCTCCTTTTGATATTTGTTAATTTCTTATAAGTAAAAAAATCATCCAAGTATTTTTTAAGTTATACATTTTCGAAATAATATAATTTTATATAATTTTTCAGACTGACTCTGACCTTGTCCGAGCTGCCATGTACCTGGTACCAACAGAAACAGACTCGAGTAAGCGCGAATAAAAATTTGCTGCGTGAATATTTGATTACATTCGATTTGATATTAATTGAAACTAACAACCAACTAAATTCTGTAAGTTCGGAGGCAGTTATTGTTAATTCACATACCTCACTGTGCACCAATGCTCATTCTGCATCCTGAACCGTAAGCAATTTACGAACCAGAAATTAATTACTATGCGCCGGTAGAATCTCACAATATTGGATATGATTCACCGTCAACTATGGACTATTGAGAAATTTGTCGGGTGTACATCTGCTTCATTAAATTTTCCATGTATTAGAGCAAATACGCAATTAACTCGAACAAATACATATAGTTGATGTGAGAGCATTTACTGCGTAAAGTATTCCACAACAGTGCATAGCGTTGGTTGATATTTCAAAAGGAATTGTATATGTGATTATTCTCCACTTTACTGTTATATTACTCCCGTCACAACACATAGTACGGAAAACAAGCATTCACTGTATCAGCAGATAAGAAATTACAGGAAGGTATGATATTGTGCTTCGAAAATGTACACAACGAAGACCAATAAAACGTAATATTGGTATGTCTGTTGTACACTGTATCAACAGCAAGGAGAGCAAACACGTACAGTTTGGTGAATAAACAATCACAAAATCAAAGCATACAGATAGAGCTCTCATATAGTAGATGTATATAAACTTCAAATACAACTTGCGAAGCAAGGCTGTTTATCTGGAATTGCCAGTTCGTTATTCTCATTCTCTAGCTAAGAAATTTATTATCTCATATTATAGCAGTGGTCTATGATTTTGTCTGATCCTTTATCGTTTCTCCAAAACCAACACTTCTGGCGGGGAAGATGTGAAAATCATACTACATGCATTTACTCTAAATATGAACATTTACTTGGTCATTGTCGACTTTATCAATACACATACCAAACATTTTGCGAAGATGGTGAAAATGTCATAATTATGATTTTATTAACCACTCATTTCAGTACTGTGTAATGTTATGCTTCAAAGCCGGCGGAAATTTATTTTCCTGAATTATGGAGGGAATAAATAAGTACTTAAAATGCTTAATTAGCATTGGTCTATTGAATCGTTCTCCTGGTATTGTGGACCTTTATAAGGTATTCATCGTTTGCAAGGTGTTCAGTAAATACAAATGTATGGTGGAGCATATCTGTTGGGGAATGTGTGTGTGTTTAAGATGATCGATTTTTGCATAATTTTATAGGTATATTTTGGTATTTGAATAAGTTCCAGATTTTTATGGATTTTATTTGGTATAACTCCTGTGCACGAAATGACCAGAGGAACAATATGAACTTTTTGGAGATGCCATAATGCCTTGACTTCTGCTGCTAGTTCTGTATACTTTGTTATTTTTTCTGCTTGTGCAGTTTGAAGATTAACTGTTTGTGGAACAGTTATGTCAATCAGGAAGCCTATATTTTGCCGTTTGTCTACAAAAGTTATGTCTGGTCTGTTATGGTGAATAGTTTAATCTATAATAATTTCTCTGTCATAGTACAACTTAAAGTTTGATTTTTCAAGTACAATATCGGGAACATATTTGTAATATGGGGAGATCATTTCTTGTAGGTTGGATTTTGCTGCCAGTTTCTGGTGAATAATATTTGCAACTTGATTGTGCCTATATTATTATTATTATTATTATTATTATTATTATTATTATTATTATTACTATATTGGACACAGATAGAATCTGACCACGGTGTCTTTTAATAGCAGGTAATGTAAGTTGGATTGCGTTCACGGCGGGGGAGGGGGACGATTCGACTTAAACCTTTTTTTCGCGGCTTCGGGCGTGGACTGCGGTAAGCAGTCCGGATAGGTTCCTTCGATATGTAATATATTGTAAAATACATCCTAAATAAATTCCTCTATTCGCTCAAATGTCTGTGTACCGATTCATTTCTTGACAACACTCAGTTCAAGTTCTCTGAGTCACTAATTGATTGAATTCGGTACAACATCAGTCGGTATCGTGTCGCTAGCCATACCATTCCGGGAAGTTATGGCAGTCTGTTGTTTCTGCGATACTTGACTTCCGATACTTGAGTTGGGATTACCACAGCTCACAAGGCTGTCAGGAGAGAGTTCACAAGTCACACCACATTGACACGATCATACGATTCGAGTACAATAATCTCAAACGTGATAATAAAGGTGTGTAAGTAGAGAATGAATCATTGTTAGTGCTTCATATTTCACAGAAGATCTTCTGTAGAGAACCATTTTTGTTAACTAGCCACACATTACATATATCCATAGGTTGTTCGTCTACAGCAGACATGCACAGGGAAATGTATTGAGGGCAATGGGCACGAAGAACGCACGGGGCATCGCCAAGACTACTTTCACCCACCCTCTTCTTTCTCTCTGTGGGTGTCACACCATGCCGTTTCACAATTGCTTTTGCATTTCAAGTAGTATTCGTTCTGTGTACCTGAAAAAAGGCTGAAAGAAAATGCACTAAAATCTCTGCAAACGAAGACTGAAGAAAAATGAAATCATTGTTGTGGCCGAATTTTTTTAAAAATATATTTTTAAAAAATAAATATATTTTTAATTTAAATATATTTTTAATTTTTTGCAATCTATTTCATCAGAACAATAGGCAAATACATGTTTACACATTTGTAATGACATTCAAAGATACTGTCCACTCGCATACCGTCATGTTGATAAGAAAAAATAAACTTCCAGTGCAATTATCTTTGCGTATGTTTTGCGTTAATTAGTAATTCGAAAACAAGACAAAAGCACTCGATACCTGGAATACTGAGAGGACAGTTGGAGATCACCGCGTCTCCTTGGACGTACAGTCACGGTACTCTCTCAACGAATGTAGTCTTGTATGAGCTGAGCTAAGCTGAAAGTACCGCGCGTGGCCCCTATCGCCGTGACGTGATCCCAGAGCACGTCTTCGAGCAGGCGTCATCTACTGTGCTGTATCTGTCAGCGTGAAGGCTCCTTGACCCCAACGGTTCGACCTGTTGTGTATCTAGGTGCGTCAACTGCTATGGTCATTGGTCCTCCATGTGTAATGCATTTTACATCCTGGAACGTGACACCGGTTCACCCCCAATGCAACATGAGATCCGACACCCACTCGTTGGATTGTGAGGTTTCACCACTCCAGGAATCTCCGACAGCACGACATGGCCTCAGCCGGGAAGAGCTCTACGCTCCCGATTCTCTCCAGAAACGTGTTGTAATGCACATAAGTGTGTGTGTATATGAGTGTAAGGGAAAATGAGGAAGTAATGATGAGAAAGGAAAGGTTGCGCGCGGTTAGTGGCCCGTTTGTTAAGGTACTGCTTAGGTATTCACCTGGAGTTGATTGGAGAAACCACGGAAAACAATCGATCAGAGCAACCGCCAGTCTAGTTATCGCCCAAACAGAGGCTGAATTTGACGTGGCTGTCTAGCTAGTAATATATCACCAACGGAACTCGAACCGTAGGACCTCCTGGTCACTAGTGGCTCTGGGTCACCAGTGGCAGTCGTTGCTCTGGGCCGTCTGAGCGGGTCCCGCTAGCGGCGGCGTACCTCAACGCCGTGCACTGTTCAAGTCGATAATATATCACCGACGGGATTCAAACCCTAGGACCTCCCAATCAGGAACGCAGCAGTGGTTTGGTTTGGTTTGGTTTGTTTTTTTTCGTGTTTCCGGGCGCGCCAACTGCTTTGGTCATTAGTCCCGTTAGTGTAGTGCATGTTCTTTCTCGGAAAATGGCGGTAATCTTCCCCCGCTGGATGGCGAGATCCGGCGCCGACCTACCGTCGGGTAGTGGGGTTTTCCCCTCACCAGGACTCTCCCACCAGCGGGGCACCGCCCCAGGCAGGACAAGCTCTAAGCTCCCGACCGGCCCCCCGGAATATGTGGTAGTGTAGTGCATGTGAGTGTAAGTGTGTGTGTAAGGGAGAGGATAGGACAAGGAAGAGGAAGGAAAGATCACGCGCGGTCCGTGGCCCGTTTGGTAGGGTACTGCTCCGGCATTCGCCTGGTGTTGATCGGAGAAACCACGGAAAACTACTGATCAGAGCAGCCGGCCGCTAGAATTCTCCTCTAGGCAGCGACTGAATTCGACCTAGCTGAAAAGCTAGTGTCGAAAATCCTGCTGCCGTGGGGAGTGGGAACCTAGGACCTCCCGGTCAGAGGCGCTGCAGTGAGATCAGTTGATGTACTGAGTTACCGCTCTCTGTAAACGCAGCAGTGGCAACAGTCGGCGTCCTGCTCCGTCTCAGCGGGTGCTTGGTTCGCGTCCCGCCGCGCGCAGCTCAATGGGAGATAAATCATCGCGTGGCGACGGCGTCCGCCACCAGCGCATCGGCGCCCACTTAGCAGCCACTTGGCGAGCGATGGCTGTCAATCAACGCGCTGCCCCTGGGCGCGGCGCTTCGGCGCGGAGGAGCGGTCGATGCCACGCGTCGCAAGCCAATGGACAGGACCATTGGCATGCCGCAGGGGCCGTGTTCAGGGCTTAACAGCTTTTCTTCAAGAACTGTTATTGGAAAAACAGCTGACTCGTAATAGTTGTTATTAATAACAGTTGAAAAATAACAGGTCCATGACCAGCAACCTAACATGGCCGACTGCTAAGAGTTAAAGCAGTTGTAGCGACTGCTAAGAGTTAAACCACGCAAAACGAATAATGTTGGTAGCACCGTAAAGCTTGTGCAGCTACCTTACGGCGCTTCCTTGCACTACTTTCCTAACATGTTTGGACAGAGAAGCAGCTGATATGAACGAGACTGGATGAACTGCCAAGGATAAATAGTAATTCATATAATGTGAAACGAATGTGTATAGAATATAGAATATTACTAAAAATGAAAGTGATTCGGGTTCAGATTGCAAATATTCTTTCAAATATGCAACTTGTGCATAGTGAAGTGACGAATGCCAAATATAATGAGGAGAAACAGTGTTTTTGCTTACCTATAGCTAAAGTGTTAATGACTGTCGAATATCAAGTATTATAATGTGAGTTATTTGACCGTAACTCATTTTATTTTATCGGACTTAGGGAAATATTAGTTGATCTCACATAAGCAGCAATGGAACAGAAATAAGTTAACATATTAGACGGACCTAATTTAAAAGACAAATATCTTATTGTAGTGTATACAATAAAATATAAAACTATTGTGGCACATGGTGTGTAATAATGACGAATTATGTATTAATGAATATAATTTGAACACGGGCAAATCATGATAGTTTAGCTGCAGTGAAACTGTTATCGTAGAAAATGGTTGCCACAAAAGCTTGTAGTAGTTCAGATTAGGCCCAGTAGGTTGCAGTTCTATGCATTTCACCCGATAACTGCCAATAACAGGATAAACGAAATAACTGTTATTTCGCGTAACAGTTACGAAACGTTAACGGTTAAGAAACAACAGTTTAGCTGTTAAGGGCACATCCCTAGTTCACGCCCAGGAAGTTTGAATGAGCCCCGTTCCGTGAGGTTTTGTCACATTTTCTTTCCATAAATATGTTGAAACCCTGATTATCTCATTTTTAACCTAAAAAATTGGAAAAGTATTGTACATTTGTAGAAGAGGTTCTCTAACTTACCAGCCAACCGTGTAAATAGTCTTACATAAAATTAATTGAATTTAATTTTCATTCAGGTTATAATTTAATACTCATTGTAGAATATTTTATTCAGTACTAGCAAAATATGTCTTATGCAAAAAATAACAAGTTCATAGGGAAAGGGGGGCCCAAAACATTGTTCTCCCTCTTGTTTTAGGTTGTGCACGCGTCTGGACGGCACTGATCAGGTTGTAGGCGAGGTAATTTTTGGGGGGACGAAATTTCTCGCTGTTGTTTGAAAGATAAAAAGTGACGATGTACCTAAAGATTGAACTAATAGATGCGGAAGGGGAGTCAGTGAGTAATCTGCGAGCGAGTAAGTCTAAAGTTATTCATCCTGTACTTTCTTTAGGTGGTCTTTATTTCAATTGCTGATTATTTTCTAAAATAAAACTTACATTTAGTCACTTTCATTAGATTTCAATCTGTTTGTGCATCCATCTCGCTGTGGTTTTTAATTATTTAACTTATTTATATTTATTTCTGACTATATTATCCCAAGTCGTTAATTCTATTTTTAAAATTTAATATTCAACTGTAATCTTTATTTTCAATAAGATATAGCATCAAATGCCATGTTCCATACCATATGCCTATAAGGTAGATAATCTTAAAAAAATTTAAAAGAGAAATTGTACTATTGAAAGTAATTAGGTTAGTGTAATACATCTATCACGCTGACTACTTGAAAATTACGAAGGAATTTCTAAGAAATGAAGTAAGGAATTATTCTGACTTTCAACAATTTCTATTTTCACGCTTACATGTAAATCGAGACATTTGTGATCGCTACTTATGTTTAATTTTTTACACATTAAGCAACTGATTAATAGGTTTTGATGATACATCTCTCAAACCCTTTAATAAACACAAACACTACACTAGTTGAACTCTATTATGTAAAAAAGAAAACGCTAAACTGATAGGAAATAGCCAAAAATGTAATTTAGAAAGACATAAAGCAGTGACAGTGGAAAGAAAACGGTCGAAGAATGACGATGCAAATGATGAGGGGTACTTTTGAATTAAGAATTCCAACCAGGAGTGTGACATTATGACAGGGGAAAGCCTATTGCCCGGTAAAGGCGTATCTCAAATCTGACAGAAACGCATGAGCCATTACCGGAAACGAGCGGAAAATTAAATTTATGACACGAATACGAAAAGAGTACTGCGAAGGAATGATAAAAATTTGAAAATGGAAGAGCTTGAGATTGAAGGGAAAAACAGGGATCTTTTGTTGACCTCCTTTTCGAATAGCGAGTAGAATCTCTAGAAGAACAATTTGCTAATGCAATACGCTGTCCTTATATGGGATGTGGTTCACGGGATTGGTCAATTAATCAAAACACATTAGTTTGCCAACGTTTCGGAATTTATAATTCCTTCATCAGGGCTTACTAATATAATAGACGGCCAAGCTTCATGTCTACCTCTAAACCAACTTCAGGACGGAGTTGCTGCAGCACACGGGTCCATCGCAAGACCCGTGTGAATGGGGCCACGGTCCGAATGTAAGTGACCGTCTATTACATTAGTAAGCCCTGATGAAGGAATTATAAATTCCGAAACGTTGGTAAACTAATGTGTTTCATTAATTGACCAAACCCGTGAACCACATCCCGTAATTTATCAATAGTCGTGAATTCTACAATGGCTATCCTTGTACGTTCTATGTGTTAAAGTAAGGTGCAGTAATAGTCAATAAAGGCATTAGTCCGATAAACAGTCAATAACAGACACGGTTGAAATAAATTCGGCAAGTTCGGAATACCTTATAAAAAAGTAATAAAATACTTCGGAATACCATATTCAAAGTAACAAGTTTTGGAATTTTCTTAAAATATCAATAAAACACTTGTACTAATGTTAACAAACCACATTTTCTAAGTGTTTACGTGAACTGTGAAATGGAAGAATTCAGTCTAAAAAACATTCGTTAATATTATTTACATTTCCAATAAATGAGTGAAATAGTGATCTGTCTCTAATTCGACGTCTTAAGAAGGCTGTTTAAAATTGAAATATTATAAAACTTCCCCAAAATTAAGATATTGAAGCCAGTATACCCAATGAGCCACCGAACATCAAAATACATTGTTAAACTACACAAATAAGTGCACAAAATTGTTTACCCGAGATATTAATACGTTATTTATAACGCATCATATTCTCATAACATTAAGTTCAAGGAAGATTGCGTTTTAATTTACTCTGCTTACCTTGATTTATTTGAGAATATTGAACTCAAAATTTATTTTTTCGTAATTTGAAATGAAGTTGGGATTACATCATCAAATTATGGCAAGCTACTTCGAAATTCGAAATCAGTTTCCTTCTGAGAGAATATGAAGGGAGCCAAAGGCACTTGAGTTTCAAGTGGGAGCGTTGGAGTCGATTGGAGCACCAGAATTTTCCCTCTCCCATTCCTCTCTTCTATAGCACTTCCCAAACGCATCGATTCAGTGTTCGCAAACATTCCCTACGTTCTTACCTACACTATCGAAAGCGTCACAGTTTCTAAATGATCATATACAATTTCGCATAGTTTTGGAATGATAGGACCAATTTTAATTAATGTTATTTACAGTTACAGGATGAATAATGTGTTCAACAAGAAATTCACTACATTAACTCCTTTTTAGTCTTAATTTTTTTTTAACAGTGCTTACGATAGTTATTACGGGATACTTCGTGAAAAAAAAAAAAAAATCAAAAATCTTGACTGGTATCATCTTCCTTTTTAATTTAGATTTTGTAAACTACTTGGCCCTGGAGTTTCCTTTTCCACAGAAAGAGAAAATTCCATCATGCCTTAAAAACAAAGAAATGACAAAAAGGAGGGAAAATGCGTCCAAATACCAACAATAGTTATCAGAAGCGAAAATAGACGAAAAAAAAGGCAAAATGAAAATCTACAAAAACAATTCAAGAAGTACATTTAAGTGATTCCTATTGTTAAAAAACACAAAAACGTAATAATAATAATAATAATAAAAGCATTTTGCCATACTTCCGAGCTCCAATTTACTATAAGGTTTATAAAACATAGGTTTTATCCTCAGATACACACATGCAAGTCATGATGAATTTAATTGGCATTATGGTCGTCAATTATTGATCAATCAACATCAACAATCGTTCTCTTGTGTTACCACTCCCACATCAATGTCACACTTTTTTTCTTGTAATATTATCGTTTTTCCTCTCCTCCAAATATTTGCAAAAACCAGTTCTTTCTACCACCGTCTCCACCGACCTAGACGTTTTTTGGCCATCATTTCCACCGCCGCCGACCTCTTCTCAAGCATCTCTCCACTCGCTGAGCCCTTCGATCCTTAAGGGCGCCGCCTGCCGAGGACTGCGCTCCCTTCGAGGGCCGGCGCGCCGTCAGAGGCGCGGCGTGGCGTGGCGGGGCGCCGCGCGGGGCGAATACATTAAGCCGCGTCGCGTCAATATCCCACAATAATTCATTGATGAGGGCGCCTTAATTTAAAGTTTCCATCAGCGAGACTCCCGGGGACGAGCAAGAAGGACAACAACTTTTCAATATTCCGTCCCGCGTGCTCGGTCCTTGTCGTGGGTTTTCTAATCACGCCTGCCCCGGCGGCGACGGCGGAGGCGGCGGGGCCGGCGGTGGCGGCGGGGGCGGCGCGGGGGTGGCGGCGACGGTGCCTTCGGCGGGCAGCATGGCCGGGGACACGAAATGAATATTCAGCAGAGAGATATAATATAAGGTTCGAGAAAGGCGGGAGGCGGCGGTGGCGGCGCGGGCGCCACCATCGCTGTTGTTGCCTCCGTCGACTTCTCCTCCTCCTCCGCCTCCTCTTTCGTCCGCTGCGGCCCGATGAGCGAGAGGCGTGCGCGAGGGAGGGGAGGAGGTAGGAGGGGGTTGGGGGAGGGTTAACTTAGAGCGAGTGATCATTTGCATAGCGGCACGACGCGCGTCGCCCGCCCTGCTGCGCGACCCCGTATGTGCGAGAGCGGGGCGGGGGGGGGGGGGGGGCGCCGGGGAGGGGGGGAAGGTACAGGGCTGGAGGGGGTTGGTGGCACTGGAACGGACGGAACAGGGGTGGGGGAGGAGTCGGACTGCGGCGAGAGCATAGAGGGACACACGATCAAGGTGGCAGGGATGGGTTGGCAGAAGAGAAGTGACAAGGAGGGTGTGTCATGAAGAGGACGATTTCAGGTGTAATGTTACTGACCAGATGACTCCCATGAGAAGTGGGAAGGGATAAGTGTGTTGGGGAGAAGCGGGGGATTAAAACTGTCAAGGAGAAACGGTCGGGGAGAAAGTGTCGGGGGAAAGGAAAAGGATATTGGCGGGGAGAAATCGCCGGGGGAGAAGCGGTCGAGGCCACACGGGATGAATGCTTGGGCTGGCAGGACGTGATGACACGGGAAGCAGGACGGAGTGTGAGGACAACGCGACATCAGTAGAAAAGGAAGTGGTAAACGTTGGAGGACAAGTTTTGGGGCAATGAAGTACCGAGGACAATTGGGGGAGGACGGTGGGGGGGGCGTTCAGGCGATGGGGAAAGAGAGAGAGAGAGGTGACGACAGGACGGGGAGGCACAGAGGGCGTTGAGGCGGGGAAGATGGTGAGACTGAGAGAAAAATGAGGCGGGGAGGACGGCAAGGGAAGGCTGGTGAGATGGGAGGCGAGGTGAACTTTTAAGATGACATTCGTGGGCAGTGAGACGGGGAGGTGGGGGGAAGGACGGGGTGCTGGGGGCAGTATGATGTGGCAGATGGGAAAGGGGCGGGTCGCGGGATGAGGTGCGGGGCAGCGGGTGAGAGAGGGGGAAGCAGAGCGACCGGCTGAAGGGGAGAGCGGAACAGAGACGCTCCCGCTGTGAACTCGCGACTCTGAGCACAGGGCCAAAGGCGAAGACCGTCGTCAGAGGGAGCCAGGGGCCCGCGAGGGAAAGCACAACATTGGTCTCTAGGGGAGACGCCCAGTCACAGTAAGAAGGGAATGACACATGCTCTTCCAGCACTGAAGCGTCTATGAACCTTTTACATTACATTGTAGATGAATTTGCTCTTAGCACTTTTATTTTGGAAGTACAAATGGATTTAATATTTTAAAAGAGAAAGAACTTTTCATTTTATTATTTTTCATTTTATGGTTGGTTTGTTTTATTCTTCACAATATTCCATCTTTCCAGGTTTCACTTCATGAGCGTTAGTGCGAGATATGCGTTTCATTTATATGTTAAATTGCGGATATAAAACCATCGCGTTCTCAACTTTGTACAAATTAAAATAACATTTTACTATAATTAACGTTAATATTTTCGATTTTATCATGTACACACTCTTCTGAATTGCTGAAAACTGAAGCTGCTGAATATTTTGTTATTAAGGAAAAACAAATTTAAATTGATTAATTGATGGAATTATTTAGTGTTTCTGGCTGCGTCAACTTCTATGGACTTACGTTCCGTAAGTGTACTTTTTTATCACGGGAGGTGGATCTGTACTTCCCCAGTGGATGGTGAGATCCGATTGACACATCTGTTTGCGGGGCTTCCCCCTTCCAAATATCTCGCACCATCGAGACACCGCCCCATTCGGGATAAGCTCTGGTGTCTGAAGATGTCTGGTAGTCTCATGCACGTAAGTGTGAGAGAATACAAGGATGTAAAGGAAACATCGCGTTCGGTCCGTGGCCCATTTGTATGGGTACTGCTCTGGCTTTCCGCCTGGTATTGATCAGAGAAACCACAAAAAACTTCCGATCAGGACAGCCGGCCGCTAAAATTCTCCTCCAAGCAGCGGCTGAATTCAACCTGGTGTCGAAAATTCTGCCACCATCGGAACTAGAGTCCTAGGACTTTTCAGTCAGAGAGACTGGAGCGACATGCCCCGACCCATCAGCACTCCCGGTTAGAATTTAAATAAATGTTAGAAGACAATGAAATAACGGCAACCGAGAATCGAAATGAATATCCGTATTAGTGTTTAAATCCTAACAGATGAAGACGTTAAGCCCAATGATAAATGTTTTTAAAGATATGTGTGTAAGCAAACGAAATAAGAACATTTGTAAATAGGTAATGATGTTAGTAGTCAGAAAGACACACGCACCGTTAGATTGATTGATTGATTTTTTCGTGTTTCCGGGCGCGTCTACTGCTTCGGTCATTAGTCCCATTAGTTTAGTGCATGTTTTTTCTCGGGAGATGGCGGTGATTTTCCCCTCGCTGAATGGCGAGATACGGCGCCGACCTACAGTCAGCTAGTGGGGTTTTCCCCTAACCAGGACTCTCCCACCAGCGGCGCACCGCCCCAGCCGGGACAAGCTCTAAGCTCCCGAGCGATCTCCCGGGATATGTGGTAGTGTAGTGCATGTTAGTGTAAGGAGAGAGGATAGAACAAGGAAGAGGAAGGAGAGATCGCGCGCGGCCCGTGACCCGTTTGTTAGGGTACGGCTCCAGCATTCGCCTGGTGTTGATCGGAGAAACCACAGAAAAGTACCGATCAGAGCAGCCGGCCACTAGAATCCTCCTCCAGACAGCGACTGAATTCGACCCAGCTGAAAAGCTAGTGCCGAAAATCATGCCGCCGTGGGGAGTGGGAACCTAGGACCTCCCGGTCAGAGGCGCTGCAGTGACATCAGTTGATGCACTGAGCTACCGCTCCCGGTCGCACCGTTAGAAATGTAGACATCTGTATAAAGACAAGATTCAGAGCCACCCACTTCATCTAGCCCCGCTAGCTCACAGACACACTACAGCCGCGTACTGATTTCCGTGGCATCGCTATTTCCACAATCTCCTCCCCGCAGAGCTCCGCGGAGAGCGTCCGGAGCCACGACGCAGATTCGAACCGGCGCTCCTCAGCATACGAAACGAGTTCTTCCTCCCACCCCCACCCCCTCCAACCCACACTCTCAGCGCCCCTTGCGGCATATCACTTTTTTCAATTATTTAATTCCGCCCGGGCAAGTTAGCGACAAGGTGGGTTTATCCGGCGGGTTTTATTTGTACGCTGTATGGGGGGATGATACGACTTGACTTTGATAAAAATGCACGTACATGCCCCTTAGTTTTATATTCCGTAGGAGTACGACGAGGGGTGGCAGCGGCGGCGGCGGCGACGTCGGCGGACGGGCGCCGGGAGGAAGGGACGGCAGAGAGAAGCGTCGGCAAGGGAAGGGAAGGGAAGGGAGGCGGCATCGGGCTCGTGTTTCAACAAATCTAATCTGGATCTCCAGTTATAATTTTTTGTTCGTGTTTTATTTTTTAAGGTAACCCGACGTACGCGCATGTGGCGGCGCCACGTCTCCCGTCGCCTCCGCCCCCACCCCCGCCTCCGCCCCCGCGTCCGTACAAGAGGCCCGGACCCTCTGCCTGAAACAACAAAATTATACATCTATCCATTCTTTCTCCATTTACACCCCCTTACATAACACAGTGCTCATCCTCCGTCCCTTCACGTCGACGTTCAGCCCACTCTAATTAAATAATTACTATGGAACAAACGTAGCCAATTCCTATAGAGGGAAGCAGACGTGTGGGGGAGAGGCAAGAGGGAGGCTTCTCTGCGCGCTCGTGTTTTTCTTCCTTTGAGGGCGCCACGTATGCCTGCGTGTGTGACGGCGCCGGGGACGGCGGCGGAGGCGTGGCACACAAGCGGGGAGGGGGCGTGAGGGAGGCGAAGGTGATGACGCGATGGCAGAGGTGGCGATGAGTGGACAGTGATGATGGTAGTAAAGAGGTGGAGGAGGAGGAAAACGAAAAGGATATATATTAGATGTTCGTACTATGTTTTTTCTTGAGTTGTGGTCAATTAAAAAAACATCATTTAAATTGCCGACGTTTCGGCTTTTATTGGGCCTTCATCAGGGCAATTTTACTCTCGAATTCTCGGATCTATCCATCATTTTGATGACTCTTCCTTCTTGCACTTCTTGATTTTCATTTCCACTCATACTTTCATATACCACTCCACCTTGGCACTGCACTCGCCTCATCCTTACACGTTCTCTCCTTAACCTAGGATTAGATGTTAGGGATTTATTTGCTACCCAACCCGAATTGAATGAGTTGGAATAATGCATATGTAAAGGGGCTGTGGATGAATGAAATGAGGGCGGAATTTTTGCAATCAACAGTTACAGATGCTTATTTTCAACAGAGCATATGTGTTTGAATTTCTGTAAACAATAATTCGGGTTACATAACATAGGGAAGAAAGAGGAAGGCAAGATAAGCGATGATCGGCGTCATGTGTTTGGGAATAACGCGAGAAGTATCAGACAGATGAGTGGTTATCGACGAGTGACCACCGTTTTAAGATCTGTCATCTGAAACAGAATAGTGGATAAAGTAGCTGACCAGATGATCGAAAAGTAGTTCAATACAACATCAGTTTGTCCAGCTGCATCTCTGTCTCGGTATGGGTCATCCCTTGCTTGTGCAGAACCCACATTATCAAGATCACTAACACTGTTACCATGATTTGCGGAAGAACTGCAATGATTTTGTTGGGTCATCACGGGAAAGGCACTGTTATTGTTTGCAACTAGGAATTCGCATGAACAACTCTACATGTGAGATGCCAAGAATGTTTGGAAATTTGTTCCAATTTCATCAATTTCTTTATTTCTTGGGTAAAATTACTACTATTTACCACTAACGTTTTCGATGTTATCTTCATTGTCGACTCTGCGTTGTGTTTCGAAGCAGAAGCATCCACAAAAATTAGACCTTTGATCTTGAATGTTTTTCGATCCGCACAATCGTCGGTACAATTTCTAAGCGGGTGGACTAATTTAATAGAAATTCCTCCACATTTCCTGTGACGTCAGCGATGTAGTCAAATAGATGGAGAAATCTTCAAGATGAAGAAATAGCTGAAATGTGAATCATCGATAGTAGTGTATTAAGAAACTATGAACAATATATGATGTGGAACTTAATCATAGCACGTTTGAAGAATAGAGGTGATCAATAATGGCAAAATTGCCGTCAGCAATGCCATCAGTTAAGGTAAAAATAATTTTAGAAAAGGAAAGATTTTAAACACAAGAAAACATCTGGCAGGAGCGGTACCCAAATAATAATGCTGGTTTGCATACGTAGTACAAAATAAACATATTCACTTACGAGAACAATAGGTACATTCTGAATAGGTGTACGTTATTTTCAATTTCTCGAAAATATCGAGTATTGTGTGCAAAAATGTTTGGCAAACATAGACAATTTTTATTTTCTTTAAACCATTTTTTCTTAAAAAGGCAGAATATTTTTTATTAAATTTTGACCTCGGAGAGAGTAAAAGTGCAGGTCTCATGTTCGTTGAAATGCCTGATTTTCCTACATCTACAATTGCGAAGATACATTTTTGTTCTCAATGAAATGTGTGCATCAAAAACATATCTTCAGATAAGGTCGTATAGAATTTTTCGAAAATATTAGTATTTTGTTTTAATTTGTCGTCAAACTTAGTTGCTCGCTGCGAATATTCTTGGCTTCGTGAGGATAAATGAATAGTGGTACCAGGCATTTGGAGGCTACCTAAGTTAGAATTTGTATTATTGCACTTTTATTTGTTCTTTCTTACATTCGAGCTTCTGTTATACATTTTCAGATTAATCTTTTAGAGATTTTTTGAAACCTATTTGAAATATATGAAATAAAAATTGGTAGCCTTCAGTGTATAGACTCGACATTAGAATTTCTGTGAATTACGTCTTATTGTTGTGACATGATTTAACTGTAAGAAAAGCAGTTATAATTGTCAAAATTGTGTCCATAGTTGGTTGAAAATATTTAGTTATTGCACCATATGTTCTACGATCTGTAATGAGTTTTGCAAAAAATGATGACTGAGATGTGTTCATTCGGAGAAAAATTGTGGAATAAATAATATTACGTAACCATTATTAAAGGCGAGAAAGACCGTGCTCTTTTCGCACCACTAAGTTTTTATAAATTTAGCAACTAGATTTATCTACTTATTCGTTATTAGGGCTCTGAAATAAGAGTTGTTCTGCCTGCTCTACCCTGTAATAAGAGATATACTGCGAAGGAGATAGCGAGAAAGTAAAAATGAAATATGATGCAAACGTTTCTAATGTTACAAATATACGAATTGTCTAATTTAAAAGAAAAAAAAAACTTTCCCAAGGATTCAAGAAATTCCAACGATGCGTTCTAAGTCCTTATAACAGGAAGGTGACACAAACAATAGCTTCTGCCGATAACGCCGAACTTCGGGGGTAGTCCCGAAGGTCATGGGCGAAGCATCGTACAAAGGTTGTCGGAGTTAACACTCGAAGGGACGGGGGCGCCTCTGCGGACATCCTCTCGCGATTCCCTGGCCATGCAACCACTGAGCAGTGTTGCCAATATTCGTTATTTGTAACCAAATAGGCACATTTTACAGTAAATATACGGCTGTCCGTGAGACGCCGTACCTAGGCTGAAGAGCCCACGTTTCGGTCACCATTCTGCGAACGAACCCATTATTAGCCATTTCGCCCTGAAGAAGGTACGATTGGATGAATGTGTGGTGACGCAATTATTCATGTCATAAACGGCAAACACGTCATAACCGGGGCCGAAAATGTCATTTTATGAACGATTTCTTGTACAGAAAAAGGTCTTTCATAATGCTGGAATAAATGTTTTTAAAAAATTAAAGAACAACCTTTTTTTCATAAGGTCTGCGGCGGACGGATGATCTGAGGAGTGGCCGACACGCATTATCGGCTGCAAACAAAGTATCATAACAAAGCATCCTCGACTTCGAAAATATCACAAAGAGAACAAATAGCATATATGTTCGTTTGTGAATGGCGTACCTACACATTTATGAAGGTTCACACAGATTCATTGATTATTACTGTTAGTTAATCAAGTACAAAATTAAATAATTATCAAGACATTAAGATATACAATTATTCGTGACGTAACGCCCATCTCTATTAAGCGAGTAATAGGGTTATCGCGTTAATCTCGTGTGTAATAGAATAACTTAGTTGGACTCTGCAGTGGTAACCACCTCCACTAAAGTTATTTTATCTATTTTTGTGGGTGGTCGACGTAACATGGAAATTTGCACGACTCTTTTCGGCATTTACTTTAATTCTCTATTTGCGAGGACACTATGTAAGTGTGCAAGTAGAATTGCCTGTTTTCATAGGTTGTATAAATCAGCACGGGATAAAAAGGGAGGAGTATAATGCTGTATGTTTATCTACGGATTTTAATATTTTATCCGGAATATATTCAGTATCTTTGATTTGCAAACATTTCTTTATCCTCTAAATCACAATGGTGATCATAAGAACACAATGCAAGACCCACTAAAATAGGTATTTACAGAGATAATATAACATCACCGAAAGTATGTCACGAATGGTAATGAGGTGGAATTATTATCCTTAAGAGGAAACAAAAAATATTGAACATAACACCTGGATAAAGAGGTATAATTGCACTGCTGCTAAATAAAAAAACTTACTCTTATCTCTGCTTTTCTTCAACATACCACTCGTGTAATTATATCCCTTTTTATCCACTCGTTTCTAGAATTTCTGTAAACAGTTTTATTATCGATATGATCGTTTCTTGCCGATTTTCTTGTTTTATTCCCTTATTAATTTTCATTGTTTCTGAAGATGATATAGATGTAATAATGATACGCTCTGATTAGCTTAGACGATTTTTCTAGTATTTAATTATTTATATCTTCATCAGAGCCTATGGGGAAAAAATGTAATCAATATTTTTTTTTAATTTTTTTTTTTTTAAAGTTTTTTGTTTTTTTCATTGTTTTGCGATTTTAACAGTGTTTATAAAGATATATACCGCCGTGTCTAGATCATTAATTTGTTCTCGATTTCCTTGCCAGCTTACGTGACATTTATCAATTGGAGTGTGCGGGTTTCAGTTCAGAGCAATTATTGTTATTATTTCTGAACAGTGGTCTAAAATTCGTACAGGAAGCAGACTGATTCGTTGGAACTTGCAAATTTTTAGCCAGTAATTATTTACAATATAATCAAGGATGATGTTGACTTTATTGGGACAATGCACTACCTCCCAAGGGACACATATTTGAATTTGATTTGCGTTCGCAATTTACAGTAATATTTTTCCTGCTGTTGTTTTGTTAGAGACGTATGCTTGATTTTTGATGTTTACATCTTCTACGATTAATACACAATTATTTTTAAGATAATTTCTTGGCAGTTATAGATGAGAACTGTTTTAGTTAGAGATTTATATGCCAATATAACAGATAATTCGGTTTGATTTATATCAGTTATGCCAGTGATCTTATTTCTAAATCTAATGAGTCTGGGCTGGCTGGAACTGGGTATTATATGTTATTGACCACTAATATACCAACTACATCCGAAGTAACATTTATAATCTATCTTTTTGTGAACTTTCAAGCCATTTATTTTCAGTGTTTTGCCTATTCCCAGGAGAGTTTCGGTGACATAACCTATGTTGATTTTATAATGGTGTACGAAGTATTGGACAGTAGGTGTTCCGTTTCTTATCCCCCTTTAAATTATATTATTAGAGTTTAAAATCTTGGCGTTTATTTTCCATTTCTAATTATGTTTTTAATAGTGTTTATTATAATATGTTTGTGTGTATTTTATTTGGGGAACCAGGTCAAAATATTCTCTTTCAGATTTGAAAATAACGAACAACATTGTATGTTCAATTTGAAACAATATAAACAGAAGAATGCTCATACTATCTACGTTAGAGCCATCGAAATTTATCTGTCAGTTGCGTCACACCGTTCCAAATCTCTCAGAAACTTTTTGTTTTGTCGCTCGTCACCCGTCTGTCGAGAATAATGACTCACTTGCGGTACGATAAAATAAGAAAATTGTCTCATTCTGTCAACACTGATAGAAACGCCACAGGTCCACTTGTCTTGAAACGGCTCTAATGTTTGTATAGTTTTCTCAATCTTCCAATCATTATTTTATAACGTAAAAAACGTTATACGAAATTTGTGCAAAAGACGTCTAATATTTTGTTACCCTTTTGTCAACTTTGGCACATTCTATACGGGCATGATGTCAGGGGTCATAAATTGGACAAATATTGGTTTAACTGAAATAAAGGCTTAAACAATTGCAAATACGAACAAATACTGATATTTTTGACACGTCTTATTTTGGGAAATCCGTGGCAATGATGAAGACTTTCGTGTTTTGTGTACTGATGGCTGACCTAGATCTCTTATCATTTATCGCTGTCGTTCTTTGGATTCGAAGAAAAAAGACATTGGCATACTGCTTCCCTGCTTCCACTGTGTCTATCTGAATCAAATTGCCTTCGGACGAGGCTGAGCATATTTCTGTATGCATGACTTCAGACCATAAGGACAAGCCTATAACCTTCATAACCACGAAACACGCACGGTCTCGCTTTTAGCAATACTTTTATGTAGGTACGTAGAACATTTGTTGATACAATATCGGGTTATCTCTACACAATGTGCTCAATAAACAACGTACACTAAGCAACATACGGCACCATATCATTCTCTTATCTTATAGATGACGCTATCTGTAACGAATGCACACGCTCAATCTTTTGCGGAAATAATCGAGTTTGATTTGCTTTGTGTGATAACATTTCTGCTCAAGAAGGAACGATATGGGGAAATGCAATAAAAACCATTCAGTAGGAAAAAAAATATTCCCTGGGAGTTTCTATCGAAAGATTAGGTGCAGTAAATTTTGGGAGCGTGCTCAGCAAAACGATAAAAGAAATAAAACTGCCACTTTTGTCGTACATTACTCAGTTGCATAACGAAAGTACACATATTTCCAAACTAAGAAACCTTTACTACTTTCTACTCTTCCAACCAGGTTCGGGTTTTCTGCCTGCTCGTCGTGGAGTTCTCGGACAAAAACGACCCGCAGACAAAATCCTCAACAGACGCATAAATAATTGTGTTTCATTTTAATTCCAGAGCACGTTTAGGTGTGCGGTCTGCACATTCGGGCTCAAAGACAACACCGCAAATAACGTGCAGAGCTAGCCGGCCCGGACAGCGTGCGAAAGTTCCAGAATTAAAATTAAATGAAACCCCAACCGAAAGATTCTCCTTGTATGAATTCCCTTACGTGGTAATTATATAAACGCGTTGTTGGTAATACAGTCGGCCACGTCCCGTGCGCGCCGTCCGGTGGGCGGGGCTGTTCCTTGTCTTTTGTGGGCGCCGCGTCCGTCCTCGGCTACCTTTCGTCGAGCCGTGCTTCCCAGCGCGGACTCCAGCCCGACGCCCGCATTACTTCCAGCACCGTAATCGCCAAAATGGCGATGCACGAAAAATGTAATTACCCCTTCAGGAGCGCTAAGCCACGCCACCTAGTTGCCGTAACTCAAAACACATGAATTATTTTTATCTCCGTCACTGTTCTGTTTGTTGCGTCGGAATCTCTAGGATTTACACGCGGGAGGTTCCACGCAAAAAGACGAGGAATAAATTACACAACAAAAGATGCAAACGTTCACTGATTAAATTTTGCGGAATATATAATTGCGTTTCTAGGCGGCCGCGACGCTCCCACTGAAGTTACAGGAGGCCCTGCCAGACAAAGGATGACACCGGTGGCGTAAACGCTGTATTCTGAACAATGATAATACCGGCAGTTGTGTGTGATGTGTGGTACATCTCTCCTTTCTGAATGCTTTGAGTTTTTCGACTGAGGAAATGCATGTGTGAGTAGATGATGATGACAAATTAAATTCTTCTTAAAATTATTTCGATACTCACATTCATTACATCCCTTTATTTATATACTATTTATATTTTCTCCAAATAATGAATACTAATTTTAAACGTTTTGTATACATAAATTTAAAGTGTGTGTTTCCGATTAAAAAATATCTGCCTTTTCATAATTGAATTTGCTTATTTAGAAAACATAAATCAATTAAATTGTTTTTACGTTTTTTGTCTGTTAGTCCGTGGTAATCTCTGGAATAGCTAAATCGATTTCAATGTGCTTTTCGCCGAGAGGAAAATTTTGCTTATTTTGCCATCCACAGCTTATTTCAAATTATTATTTTCTCATGTATAAAGAAGTGTGATTGTTTATTTGTTTTCTATATAAATTTACAGTTTTATTCCAATTTTAATGAAACTGTGTAGATGTGACCTTAAAAAAAATAAAATTCTGTCTGCAAGAAATTTCGTAAACTTTTCCCCCAGCTTCTTTCCTATCCTTGAAAGCAAAACTGAAGTGTGTTTCCTTTTAGTTTTTCTCTAATATTTCGTAAATGGTAAGTAAATTTTCCTTAGTGAACTAACCGATTCTTATACACCATAAAATCTCTTATTAAATTCATCTTCTTTGAGTTCGATAACGTAATAATAACTTCTGTTTTGGGCTGCATGCATCTGTTTCAAGCTGTCCATGGCAACAGTGATCGTAGCAAACGTGGTTGGCCGGGGCTGGTAACGCAGAGGAAGTTTAGGCGGAGTACTGTAAAGATGGAGAAGGCAGAGATGGGCGGGGGTAGATCCTTGACTCCGCAGGCTAAGTGGATGAGAGTCGCGAAGCAGAGGATAAGGCAGGGATAATCTATAGATAAAAAAACATACCTTTTTCTGTCCACTAAATGATTGTGATAAATAAATATCCGGAGAACGCACAGTTCTTTAGCTACTTTACTGAATAATTTTATTCTCTATGATTGTTCGTTTTTTCGAAAAAAAGGTAATGGTCATCAGATAGAGTAGTAATTAGAATGGAAAACATAATATTTCTGTTAATGTCTTTAAGAAAATCAGATTATTTTCTAATAGAAATTATTATTGAACTTCGAAGGAAAACTATCTACTGATTTTTCATAATAACTGAAAATTGAGATGTTTGATCTCACTGACAAAGGACTCTCCTTTCTTATATTGTATTAAAGGCACTGTAATCTGCAAGGGATCCAAGTTAAAGCATAATTTAACAATAAACTTTATTTACTTTGCATTTAATAATAAATATTTTATCCACTTTGCTTATCTGAAGTCGAACTTTACGTTACTAAGATCAAATTCATAATTAGAGTTGATAGAACACAAGTGTTACAAAAATCCGTTACCTGCTATTAACAACACTTGTTAGTTGGTTTCATATTGAAAGTTATATTCGAAGTACTGGCCAAGGGCTTTACTAACTACACCATCAGTACTACACCATCAGTAACTACACCATCAGTAATAACATCAATACGTCCACTTTCGCAGACGAATCGCCAAATTTAAATAAAAATAATAGTTAATCGGAAGTTTTAGAAATTGAGTAAAACGTATGATATTCGTATCTAACATCTTACGATACTTCTTTTGTAAAAAGCCAATAAAATAGATACAAAAAATATTTCAGTCAGAGGTTATTTAATTCCTCACAAACATTTCCACTGTCAGATTTAGTTCTCTTTCCAACTGCTATCCCAAAAATACTCTCATCTCTATTATCCATTTTCCTACTTCCTTATTTCTATTTTCTTGCCTTTCTGTTATCACTATCACAATCCACGTTCTGATCCCTCCTTTGACTCTTTCTTTATATTTAAATTTACAAGAACCTACGTGATTCTATATATGATGACAGACGAACTATTCCACTTTCTGATTTTTCTGGTATTACTTTCAGCTTATCATATGCATTTCAATTTTTTCTTCTTCTCTACGACTGGCTTGTAAATACTTTTTTATTATGTGACCCTAAACTTCTTCCACCATCCACAATTTGTACATAATTTGTCTCCTCTCATTAGCCGTTAATTGTAAGCTTTTTAATCTTACTAAACTGGCAATACATTTCCTTTTCTTTTCGCTTCTATTATGTCTTAGATATTCAAGAAGCAGTGAGGTTGCTACTGATTCTCAGAGGCCCCGGTGTTGAAGGTTGCATTGAGGTCACTAATTGTAGTTGACTAACGCAAAATCAAGACTTTCAAATCTAATTTATACAGGCACGCATTACATTATAAATTGGATTTAACCAGCCTACAAATCCTTCTCCATTTCATGACATCAAGTATCTCTTCCTGAGCTTATATTTTGAAAACGAATTTGTAAAAGTTCTGTCCGTTACATACATGAAGTAGAATAGGTGACTAAGAGATCGAATATCTTGTGAAAGAGAAACAACTCAAGTTATTCGTTCTGTTCTGTTACCATTACATCGCGTAGTTAACAAACGAAAATTTCGTGGATTCGTTTCGAACACGTACGATGGTCGTTCTATAGGTGCCGGACAGGTAGCAAAGCAGATTGCGATGGTCGTAAATCTACAGGTGAAGTGACGAATGCGTTGTGAATACGTCCTATTTCAACTACAAACCCTTTCGAAGTCGAATTAGCGTTGAATGCTTAACAACGGTCCGGGTTATCTCCTTGAGGGTAGCAGTTTCATTTGTTTATATATCTCAAGTCAGGAACAAGAAAATGGTAACCTTCCAAATTATCAATTATAGGACACTATCTAGTGGTTTCTCGTTTTAGAGTTCTTGTGAAAAGGATGGGAAGTATGGAAAGAAAAAGGGTATTGCAGAGTATTGCAGACCCCCTGTTGGGCATGAGGTGTGGGGTTAGCGCCGACAGCGCGGCCAAACGGCTGCAGCTCGAAGCTCGAAACTCTAGGGGATGCCCCATGGAACGCCAAACATTTAATAACAGGCCAAAGTCTTACCAAGCTAAGTTTCATTTTCCAATAATAATTATTACCACTTCGTTCCCTCTCCTTATTACATTCTCTGTTTTTACGCTCATTACTTTTTTCCGCCTCCTTCCTCTCATTCCCTCGCCTTGCCTCCGTTCTGGAGTCTCTCTCGCCGGCGTTCCGTTTCTTCATTTCATTTTTCCCCTCCACACGCGAAAAATCATATCGTACATTTTATCCATAATGCTTTTACGCTTGCCATATTTGTAATGCAACCTTAATGAATTCTTTGGCGAGATCAAAGCCGGGCTCGAGTGATTGAGGTTCTTTGGTCGACCGAAGGAGGGGGGCGGCGGCGGCAGTGGCGGTGGGGGTGGGGGTGGGGGTTGGGGACGCGGGGGTGTGGAGGGGGGCGCGCAAAGAGGGTTGTTTGGCCGGGATCAAGCGCCAGTGAGGCGCGCGAGATGGGAAGTGAGAAAGTGAGGTTAGGGGGACGAGGAGCGAGGACAGAAGCACGAAAATTACATTTAGCGAGAACGCCTCCGCTCCATCTCCGCACCCACACTGCCGTCTCTACCTCCTCCTATCTCCCCGCCACACCCTCCACACCACCCGCCACCCTCCCAGCCGCGGTGGAACTCCCTTCGGGAAAAGATCCGCGTAATCAATTATTGGTTCCTTTGCATATTTCCTCGCACTGCACTCCAAGACATTTTATTTTTTTATGCCCCGGTCTTGCGGGAGATTAAACTTCTGCCCTTGTTATCGCGTTTTTTCCCTCCGGTTGTTGTGTGTATCTTCGATGAATTTTAAGGCGTTCGTCCTCTCCGTTGCGACTGAACTTCTCCCTCTCAACTTATTAATACGCCCCCTTCCATCCCCCCCCCCACCCTCGTCGCCACCACCCCGCCCTCTCGTGGCGGCGCGTCGAACCTCCACCGTTCCCACCCATCCCTCCGCGTCTTGTTATAGCAAACCATAATTTACTGTTATGATTGAAATCAGAATTTCCTCTCCGCAGCAAATATGCATACTGATGATTAAGCGCGCAGATACTGCGCGGAGCGTTCGGGAAACGTATTAATTTATACAGATGCGACAGCGGAGTGGAAGCGCGGAAGCCTCGCGACGCCGCAATCAATACGAGACTCCGCGCTTTGTTGGGGAGAAAGGAATTCGTCTTGAATTCGACTGCGGCGGGCGAGGAGGAGGCGCGGAAATCGTCACGAGGCTCTTGGGAGGAAGGACGACGAAACATCGTGTCTCGTCAGATTACTGCGTCTGGGCGTGTTCCATGTCATATTCAGATATGGATAATCATAATTACATGTGTGTGTGTGTGTGTGTGTGTGTGTGTGTGTGTGTGTGTGTGTGTGTGTGTGTGTGTTTGGCGTTATTGGGTCGGTAGTCCGACTTCGCCGACCAGCTACCGGTGTGCATAAACTTATGTACATTATTATATTATATATTTTTGTTCTTCAGGACATAATAAATGAATGTATAGAACAAACACTACGTTTGGTATTTTATTGCACACGATATTATTAACAGTCCAACTAGAAAAAAAAAGAAAATATTTAATCATTATTTATTAAACTATGTGAAATTGTTGAACAACAAAGACAAATTTGTTTTGTTTGTATATGTTATTTTAGATAGGGTAAGGGTCAGTTACCTTATGTTTTATTAGCTTTCTTGGTAGAAATTACTACATAAAGAGGTACCACACATTTTACAAATTTCCACCCATTGCAATAAATAGGGCACAATGTGTAGTCTGAGAGCGTCTCACAATAAATCTGAAGTGGTACTTAATACAAAATGTTCTTCAATGAGGTCCAGTAACAAATTACATTGTCTTGGAAGAAGTGACGATTCTCCAGTTTGTATAAACTATTTATACTGTTTCTCTGGTCAGAGGAATAGAAAAAATGATCAGATATCATGTTTCAGATCGTTTTTACCCGAGTTTCAAGTTAGCGATGGAAAAAATCAGATCTCAAGTTTCAAATCATTGTGATGTAAATTCCAAGATTTCAATTAAAAAGTGAATTATTGTTATATTCCTAAAAATATTATGGTATCAGCTTCGTAAGGCCAAAAACAGTTTTTCATTTAAATCATTTCATTATCAGTTTTAATACATTCAACTAACTAACACGCATTTTCATGACAATTGTACTATTCCAGAAATAGAATTATAGCAGCACGACGAACGTTAAGTGGGTTCTGTAATGTGAAATAGGAACACCCTTCCCATATATAACTTCTTAATGTCACTCCGATTTCGTTCCACGCTTTCACACAAGTTGATCCCCCTCGTTGCTATCACACGTTACCGGAATAACGCATACGTCACAATGATCCCGTTTAAGCTGCCCGTTGATTGTTTCTCCCCACAACCAGCACTGCTGTTTCTGAAAGCAGAGCCTACACCCATTCATCAAGCGAGTGAAATCGCGTCGTAAAAATTATCACGAAATTCGCTAAGCCTACATTGAAGCGAAATTGATTCCACCTTGGAGCCTGCAGCAGCAAAAAATGCTGCTGAACAAACAACACAAAACGGTTTACCAAAATGAAGCATGTACTGCATAGCTCAAAAACAACAAAATAAAATTATCTCGTTTAACACGGCAATAAATTAAGTATTTTAACCAAATCATCCTCATGAATACTGAAATAACATAAAATGCCATGTAATGCAGTTCTTCATATTCAAATATAAAAAAAGTTCCAGTTACATACGTAAAGTGTGACACACGTTACAACACGTAAACAACACGTGATTAGTAAATAAATAATAGCGGGACTCATGACGTCAGATGAGACATAAAAAGTGACTCACTGAGTATTAGAATTCAGTTAGGACGCGCAGTAAAAGCAAAGGTGAAATAAAACAAAACCAAATCTTTCTGATGCAAATTCCAAAATATCAATTACAAAGTGTATATTATTATATTGAAAACAATAATCTGTTATCAGCTTAGTAAGGCCAAAAACAGTTTTCATTTAAATAATTTTATTATCAATTTCAATGTATTCAACTAACTGACATGCATTTTCATGACTATGTACCATTCCACAATTACAATTATACCGGAAACGACAAACGTTAAGTAGATTTTAGAATTTGGAACAGGATCATTTCAGAATTTTTCACTATTTCATTTCAACTCACACTATTTTATTCATGACTCACAACAGGTTTCATGTTCCTCTTTGTTAAGTGCAGATAACTCATTGTTATTGTCTGAATTGTGTCATGTATGTATTGTCAATACCCGTGAGCACGATTGCAGTTCCATTTGCATAATATACGTTAGTATTTAATTGTTCGCGAATTAATAATAATAATACCAATAATTATAATAACAACAATTATAATAATAACAACAATTATAATAATAACAACAATTACAAAATGGGAGCGGTAGCTCAGTGCATCAACTGATGTCACTGCAGCGCCTCTGACAGGGAGGTCCTAGGTTTGAGTTCTGACGGCGGCAGGATTTTCGACACTAGCTTTCCAACTAGGTCGAATTCAGTCTTTGTGTGGAGGAGAATTCTAGATGCCGGCTGTTCTGATCGGTGGTTTTCCGTGGTTTCTCCGATCATCACCAGGCGAATACCGGAGCAGTACCCAACCAAACGGGTCACGGACCGCGCGCGATCTGTCCTTCCTCTCCTCTTGCACACACACATACATACATACACACACACACACATACACACACTAACATGCACTACACTACCACATCTTCCGGGAGATTGGTCGGGAACTTAGAGCTTGTCCCGTCTGGGGCGGTGCCCCGCTGGTGGGAGAGTCCTGGTGAGGAGGAAACCCCACTAGCCGACGGTAGGTCGGCGCCGGCTCTCGCCATCCAGCGGGGGAAGATCACTGCCATTTCCCCAGAACAAAACATGCACTACACTAACGGGTCTAACGACCAAAGCTGTTGACGCGCGCGGAGACACGAAAAAAATTCAGAAAGAAACAACAACAATAACAATTATTATTATTACTCATATTTTAGACTCAATTCCATCAGAATTGGCCATAAGTCGATCGCAATATTTGCTCTTAAGTTTAAGCGCCAATGCACACGACCACCACTGATAAATAACCACGGGTAATTTGAGTCTCCACTGCTGCTACCTTCTCTTTTTCTACGATGTCGTGTGACGTCGTTATACTCAGGAGTACTTTTGAACCCTCGCTTAGAAACGTCTTTTCCACTTCTTTCCCTGTGATAACGGCGGACACTTCTACGTAAACATAGAAGGAATTCAGAAGACCGTCAACTGTTCTGTCAATGAATACACAAATCCTGTCTCCGCTTCCCCATTGCTTAAATACCATTCATTGCGGCATTTACTGCAAACTACTACAATTAGATATTACACTAGCAATTGTTACGTGGTCGAGCCTGCCACCATAGGTGTATCTCCAATAGCCAGTAACCATCCCCGTCATCAGCACTACGTCTCTCTTCAATACTAAAAGTTAACGCTCCCACCTCCTCAACCGAATTCAGTAACGCCGCTGCCACTACACTGTCTGCACCGCCCCCCTCTTCTCCTCCCCCCATCTGCATAGCGTTGAGGGCCCATTACGGGGAGGAATCGATCCGCGAAACAAATCACCACACTCATACGGCGGCGCCGAGTGCGAGGCGAGGGTACATTTACATGTTACTTTGCCTACTCGCGCGCGTTCGCGGCGGCGCGGCGGTAGGGGGCATTATCGTGAAAGAGGGGAAGGGGCGGCGGGAGGGAGGGGTTGAAAGGAGGCGAATTCTTTGCCGCAAATTCCGCAGAGCGCCCGCTCCACTGTACCCCCGCCTCCGGCCGCCGCCACCGGCAACCGCGGCGCCGACGGGCCGGAAATCGAGAGAAACGGAGCATGCACACGCCCGCGCTCGCCCCACCCTTCCCCCCCCCCCCCCCACCCGCGCACTCTGCCTCACCCCGCTCTGCCCCGCCCGCTCTGCCCCGCCCGCTCTGCCCCCCCGCCTGCCCCGCCCGCTCTGCCCCGCCCCGCCCCACCCCGTTTCGCTCCGCCTCGTCCCTCTCCGACCCGTTTCTCCCATCTCCGTCCCGCTCCACCCCGCCCATTGCGCCACGCTCCTTGCGCCCGCCCCCCGCCCCTCACCGCCTCTCCTGTCCCGACCGCCCCCTCGCCCTTTGCACCGCGCCTACTCTTGGAGGACGGCTGCGCGGAGTGATGAGCGCTCTGTGACATTTCGTGCAACGTCTTTGGTTTTTTGTTCGGTTGGATTCTTCTTTGTCATTCGTTTCTCGTCTATAGCTCTTCTCATTTCCTAATCGCTTCCGCTATCCCAATTCTATCCTTTGCATTAATTCTCATGCTTTTCTTTCTCATTTTAATGCTCTTTTCTTGCAATCTTATTTGTGTTCGTTCATTCTCTCTCCTTATCAATTCTGGCTTTAAACCGGTTAATCCATCTTTTTTTTTTTTTAATTTAATTTTTTTTTTTTCCCTTCCTGAATTTTTTGAGCCTTCTGATTTCCGCATTTCTTTTCCTCGCATTCGTTCCAAACCTCTATGTTTCTCATCCTACTCTTACCTTCCCCCTTATAACTTTAAGTCATTTACCCCAAATTCTCTTTTTTTCTGTCATTGCACAATGCTTTTCCTCATTTCTCTCGTCATTTATTCACACTAATTTTATTTCCGTCTTCTCTCATCTCACTCTCACTCTCGTCACTTTCTATCACCGTACATCATTCACTCTCTCTTCCACTACCCCCCTGTCTCTATCCATCTCTTTTCTTTCTTCTCGTCCACTTCTTATCGCACACTGCCATTCCAGCATGTAATCGTTAGCATATTTCTATAAATAACAATGTAATCAACATTGACTTCACTAGCACCACTGATTTGAACATTAAAATATTTCCACTGTCTATTTTTAATTCTTGTTTGAAGAGGACTCAATACAATATCATACCCAGTTGGTAATGATTTCGGAACACCCGGAAATAGTAACATGACAATACTATCTTCAAACATTAAAATCCCTGAAATCGTCTCTCAAATCTTCAATTGCACCCTCAGTGTTGTCATCCCTGAATTCAGAATACTCAAACTCTCTCACAAAAGTCGATGTAACCAATTTTCCTTCGTCTAACACATCCACCAAATCGCGCCGCTGCGCTGCCTGCTCGGCCACCGATGAAACAGCTTTGCTTCCACTCGCAGCCCTTCCGTCCCCGCTTCCCCGCTCCCTCCCCGCTCGCCCCACGCCCCCTCACCCCCTCGTCTTCCTTCTTGGGCGCTGCGCGGCTCTGGACACGGAAAGAACCAACCCCGGCCCCCCTATCGGTAGCCGTAATAATAGAGGCAGGCCGGCGGCGGCGGCGGCGGGCCGGGCGTGCGGGAGGCGGGGGGGGGGAGGAAGGCGCGGGCGCTACCGGGCGTTCTCGTGACGTCACGAAAACAGAAGAAGATCGATCTGACGTCAGGCGTACTGACGCGGCCATGATAGATGCGAGTAATTAAAAAAGTGACCGGGAGCGCCGGCAGCGGAGGCGGAGGCGGCTGCACTGGCGATCGCGAAGGCGGAGGCGGAGGCGAAGGCGGAGGCAGGAGAAGGGTGGAAGAACAGAGGGCGCTGGTGGGCGACCGCTCAAATGGCGAGTGGTCGGCGTTTGGACGTTCTTCTTTGCCGCGCCCCCAGGGAATGGAGTTTTGTCTACTCGGCACTTCACCAACACCGGCGATGAAGGTTTGTAGCAAAAAAAAAAAAAGAAGAAATTTAAAAACATAACATCGCATACGGACTTCAGATGAGTGTCGGGTTAATAAGGTTTTCGTAAGATTGTGGAATCATTGTCGACTTAAAGCAACCAACCAGAGGAACGAAAAAACTCTCTTAACGACCGGCGTCCGTTAACAATTTAACAGTTCGCCAGTCGTTAATTAACATCGAAACTAAAGAGTTACAGCTAAAGGTGGTGTATGAGTACACATATTCCAGGAAATGATATTTCTTGTTTTGAGTAATTATTGTGAATTGCTATTACTAAACAATATTGAACGACACACATCTGATAAGACAAATAACAGATTCAGTTCGTTATTTGCTGCATATCTACCAAAGGGAGTTAATAACTAAACCAAAGCCCTTTATGAAAGACCAACTGAAGTAATGCGGTGTTGGCCGATTATTTATTTAGGCTCCCTCGCCCTGCCCCCTCCCGTCCCTTCTCGGCCCCATAGGTCCCGCTCAGCATCGTTTGGCAACGTCCAGCAACTATGTCCCGCGTTCTGAGTCTGTCAGTTCCTAGAAACATAGATTTGGGGATGTACTGATTTGGGGTAACATTTTGATACAGCGAAGTCTATACCTTTTTTCTCGTCTTATCAAAAGCGACCAAACGAACTTTGAGAGCAATTGCTCCAGTGGTTCAAAAGTTATTGTGAAACAACACACAAGTACATACATAAATCCATTATGTCTTATGATGAAGGTCACGGTCTTGAATTAAGTGTATAAAATGTGATTCGAAACCATTTCTTCCTTACTCAGCGACGAGAAATTCCGGATTGAAACTTTTAATCTCTTATTTCTCAGAATGAATTCCATGTGGCATAGGACTATCCACAGCTAAGTTTTCATTTTGATATTTTTGATTCATCGTTGCATATAATTTTTCTTGTTATTTTCTACTTTCATTGACTTCTAACAAGAACAAAAAGGCATACATTGCTTCAAAACCTTAACCTATTTGGTCTGTTTAATGCTGCGTCAACACTACGTTCCACAATATGCATTATCTGCCGGATGTAAAGCGTCAACACACGTGCCCGCTTGAAACGAATTTCTCCACAAAGGAAGTAGGTCTTATTGTTTACAACTCATTGCCACAAGCACTGATAGAGCAGAAGAATATTCTGTGGCCATATATTCCTAGATAAAACTCAACCGCAAGGAAAACATCTCAAGCGAACTTTTACTCTACATTTGAAGAATAAAACAAAATAAAATCCTATTTTTATGGCAGAGTTCACAAACATTTTCATTCTCCATTCAAAAGCTGACATAGTAATATATTCAGAAAATCGAAAGTTCTTATAATTTCTTATCATTAATAACAATCGATGCTCTGCGTATCACACATTTTTCACATACGGAGATTCCATAATGGTAATCAATTTCGCATTTCAAAATATCAATATATCAAATGCAGCCGGGAAGTCAAAGAGAAATATTCGCATCATACATATGACCATTCATTTCTCCATATACTTACATTTTAACTTCGCAAAAGAAAATGATTAACTCCATTTCGAGTTTTGCACAACTCGTGTTGGACATGAAGGAGATAGAGACGTCTCGTAAATAATTTCCCCGATACGTCTTATAATGTACGACAGTGGTACGTGGTACCTCTGTTCTCTTTACTCACTTTGCATGTATTTATTTTATACATTGCGATAACCCAAGAACCCTGGGTTTAGTTTTATGGATATAAGCGGCATCCAGCGTTAGTAATAACGGCACTGTTTGCAAACTCGGAAGTCAAAGAATACGCCTTGTTAGGACAACGGATCAACAAAGTGTGATATTCCATGCTTGACATCATAGCGGTGTGCTGATAGACACGGCCCCAAACACATTTTATGAAAAAGGTTTGGAGTAGGTGTAGAGAGCTATGGTCTTGTGAAAGGACGCATGGGATCATTCTCTAGAAAAATATTGAAGCGAACGCACGTAAGCGGTTGGTGAAGTTGCGAACAGATTTCAGGATAGGCAGGGTATTATTTAAATGATAGTGAGGCGGGAAGTTATGGTTAGTTTGAGGTTTGAGAGCTTGGTATTGTTTAAATTATAGTATTAATTGTAATTGGAAATGTTATTAATGTAGTTGTTGGAATTTCGAATTAAAATAGACTCCATGTTTCGAGGGTATATACATTAGGGTAGCTCAGTAGATGGAAGAATTTTTCAATAAGAAGCTGAATATAGTCAGTCGCGAGTAGGTATTTCATACGAAACACAGATAGGGAATGTCACGATCGCGTATTAATTTTAAGAGTAATATTAAGTCCTATTAACAGCAAATCGTTGAGGACATTCTGGAACATGTTTAATTTAGGCAAGAACCCAATAACTGTGCAACAAGGATTCCACGGACAACATTCTGCTAATTCAGCTTGCCGAGAAGCTATGTATCAAGATATTATAGTAAGCTTATGAACAATAGTCAAACCCGTGCGGGGTTTTAATGTTCTATATTGAAATTAATTCTCAAGAGATCATTAGAATTGTAAGATAGATGTTATAAGAATAAATGTTAATTTTTTATAGATGAAAAATGCCGAAGATTTATATTAGTTGCTATCAGTCTAATAATTAGTTTAAATCAATAGAACTTCCAGGAATCGTGATTCTTCATACGTCCACATACAACAGGTAAGGAGTTGTATGTTGTATGTCGAACCCATGGTTAAGTTTAAAGTAAATTTAATAAATTAGTTTTAAAATTTCACATTTTTTGATAGTTTAGAGGTCCTTCAACTGCTGAGATTGTTGAGGCCCATGCACGAATGCCTAATGAATGATAGATATCACGAGGCCCATGAGTGATAAGAGCGATAACGATATGGGAGATGATGCTGTGTAATGAGAGGCAGAGGAAACGGGAGACCCCGGGAAAATCTTCCGAGTGCTCGCTTTGTCAACCACAAATTCCACATGCATTGGCCGAGGATCGAAACCGGGTCTCTGAGTGCACGGGTAATGCGCTAGTTAACTCCCGAGCCTCCTCCGTGTGTGTTTGTATTTATTCCTATTACAGCCTTACGAGTACTTCATTCGTATTGTATTCGGACGAACATAGTGCATCTTTCAAGACAACAGGTACAGGCCACAAGTATCTCTCTCACCTTCCAAAACCATAATTACTTTGACCATCCTCCCACAATCCGACCGTAGCACCTGCATTCAGCACACATTCACCTCTCCCGTGGGACTTCCACACAGTTCTCAACTCCTCCTCCCGACTCGAAGACGCTCCACCCAGACGCGCGCAAAGGGGCGGGCGCGCGGGCGTTCAGCGACAGACGGCGAGCGGACGAGCAACCGCATTGCTAGTGCGCGCGCATTGTCTCATCGCCCCCCCCCCCCCCCCCGCCCCCGCCCCCGCCCCCGCCCCCGCCCCGCGTGGCGCTCTATGTCCTGCGCCGGGGAACGCCAGCCGCACACAAAGCGTCTTGGGCCGTATTGACAATGCTGTCGCCCTATTTTGACGTTTGAAAGCTCCTTCCGCGGCCCTACTCCCCGCCGCGTCGCAGCCCCCGCCTCTGCCGCTGTGCCCGTCCGCGGCCCCGCTTTTGCCATGTCGGCTCTTCCACAAACCACACTCCTACCACAACTGCTGCACTTCCTTCTCTTCCTCGGCGCTTTTCCCCTTCCCCCCTCTTTTCTTCTTTTTCCTCTTCCCCCTGTCTCTTCCCTTTTCTTACTCTTTCTCTTTTATTATCACTTTGCATTGTACATTACGTCAACTTCATTTCCTGCACATGTATCTCCTTCTCCTGTTACCCTTTCTTCTCCTCCTTCCTTTCACCCCTTCTCCTTTCCTAATTAGTTCCTACGGCTTCTTTCTTCCCTTTTTTTCCCAGTCTTTTTTTTTTTTTTCCCTCTTTCGCTTACTTTTCTTCATAATCCTAATTCTGATCTACGTCCAATGCCCATCACTCACTCCTTTCCAGTACGCGTGTTCTCATTTCGCCCCCCTGAGGAACACCACCTTCCTGCCTCTTCTTCCCCCATTACTACGCCGTTATACCTATCACCACCCCCACCTTGCTCCCTTTTCAGCCCACCCCCACACCTCCAGCGCTTCTCCCTTCACTTCTCCGCGCGGCATTCACGCGTCGTGCACAGATGTTTATCACATGTCGCCCCGCAAGGAGTGCCCGGCGCCGCGGGCGGGGAGCGAGCCCGGCTAATAGCGTTTGATTACGTTCTGCATCTGCGGGAGAGAAAAACAAAAAAAAATCTCCGTCTCCGAGGGGGCGGGGCCGCTGCTATTATACAAGCTACCGTTTTACGCTACAAAAGGATCTATAGGGAGCGCCCAGGCTGCGGATGGCTTTCCTGCCCGATGACGTCGCGTGGGAAAGGCGAGATGAGAGAGAGAGAGAGAAAGGGAGAATGAAGAGGGCGGTGGAGACAAGATAAAAAAGGAAGAAAATGTTACAACCAAAGAGTGGCCGAAAGAAAGAGGGAAACGGGCTGTTGCTGGAGCAAGAGTGAATGAGGCGTCAGGGGTACAGGAAAAATATCAGAGAGAAAAGAAACACAGAAATTGAAATTTGAAGTAGGAAAAGAGGCCAATGATTATGAAAATGTATTTATAATGTGACCATCCATTTTAATAATTAAGATGGAAAACACTTTCTACGTTCTAAAATCATGATCATAATGAATTAATATTATGATATTGAAAATTTAAAAATGAAATAAGTAGAATAAATTACATCTGTATAGAGTTTGGAATCTAAGTTGATTGGTGAGATATATTGATTTCTGCAAAAAGCATTTAATTTTAGTGTCTGAAACAAGTTTTCAAATAGAACAGAGAAGTGAATTGTTGTGTCTCTAAGTTTGCCACTGCGTCGAAAAGCAGTGGAAGGATATCAGAGAAATGTTGCAAAATCTTTATTAGCCGAATATTTTATAGGCCGAATAATACGTTGGAACTTCAAAACACAGCACTCATAGCACTAAAATAAGTGTGTTTTTTGCTTTAAGTGTCTTCCCATCGTTTTCACTTCTGTAAAAGCAGTGGGCAGACATCACAAAGCTCCTGAAAGCACAAATGGATTTCAATTGCCTTTAACCCTAGCAATACGAGAGTGTAAATGGTAACGTTTATTTATAAGTGTGTGTGTGTGTGTGTGTATGTGTGTGTGTGTGTGTGTTGGGGGTCTCGTCTAGCCCACTCGTACAATATCAACAAAAGAAAAATAAATTTGTGTGTGTTCTCTTTCTTCAATGAATCAACTTTCAATCTCAATCTGATACATTATATTCTCCTTTACTAACATTCTTGTATTTCCCATTCAGCCAACATTTCTGTCATCTTGACAGAACAATCAACGGAAACATTGTCTCACTATTACCGCCAATTCTGTTCAGGGGTGCTTATGAAAAAGTTTAAATGTTGACAACATTGCCAGCGCAAAAAATTCTATATAGGTGAAAGGGGAAAAATAAAACCACTAAAAGCACAACGGGAAAACTTCTACGAAGCGGGATTTGTTGAGCCTGAAGTAGAAAAACCGCACATTAAAAAAGCATACATTTTCTGGCATTGTTTTTGAAAACAAGAGTGAAAATGCCTCAACAATTGTATTAATTCTTAATAATGTAGAGCACGTGAATGAAGGTAACTGACAGCACTATGAAGAATGTGGAATCCTTGACCCTCCACCCATCCTATTTCTAGGGCTAGTATTTGGGTACTACACAGTGTTTGGAAATTAGTTTTTGACAGTAAATTGTGAGATGTTCTGCTCGGTAACTTTCATAATTTTTTTTTGTTTGAAACATGTTTGATAATCGCCTACAAGATTTCGTCAATCGTACGACGTACTTCAACGTCACATATGAAGAAGTGATACGAAATGTCACCTATCAATCGACGCTTTGAAAGCAAGACCTACGTGACGCCTTTATCGTCAAGTATTCTTAGCATTCGTAGATAAACGAGAGATACGCGCTTACACCGATCCCAGTGATCGAAATGTCGTAGCGAAGTGTTTGTATTTACGTTCGGGGAGTGTAAGTTCTATTACAACCTACTAAATTGAAAGTGGCACTTAGTCTTTATACGATATGAAGGAATTATAACTGTACAAACTCTGTGTGTTGATGGATGGCGCCGGATCTCGCCATCCAGCGGGGTAAGACCACCGCCATCTCCCGAGAAAAAACATGCACTACACTAACGGAACTAATGACCGAAGCAGTTGACGCGCCCGGAAACACGAAAAAATCAATCAATCAATCGAATAGCTGTGTTCTAAAATGTTTCCAAAGTTGATTGCACAAGGCAGAACGAAAGACAAAAACTAGGAAAAGTAGAATAATTGTAATATATAATATTTAACTCCCGAAAAGAAAAATGAATTCCTAATCTAACGGATATCACTCATATAGCATGAATATCACTGGCACTCTTTGAAGACTGAAAACGTACTAAAAAAATAACGCTCAAACCATTGAATAATGTGATTATTTTTCAGACGTATATAGCTTTGCTGGACCACAAGTTAGTGGCCATTGCTGGAGCTAGTGACCGATATTGGATACGCATTGGTCCAATCAGCATTTCAAAATCGGTAGTATGTGATATAGGTATTGATAATTCAGTTCAGCTTCTGTCAGAATTTGTGACCGTATTTCGAGTAAAATAGTTTTCTAATATTTTTGTTAGAGTTTATTAGTAAATTCATGAATATCTGCGACATGACTTCTTTTCTTAATCGACCGCGTGTTCCTTGTTAACTTCAATAAATCAATAAAAAAACTAGTGGATTAATCTAAAACATTCTAGAAATACGAGCATTCAAAAGGAGATGTATTATTTTCTACCGAAATTGGGTTAAATCATGAAGGGGTCTTATTACAACTTGACATAAGCCGTAAAAAAAATCACTAAATTAGTATAAAATTTAGTGGCTGATTGTACTTCCTCCACATACGTCATGTATACTTTGTTTCTGTTTTCTGACGATAAATAAATCAAGGCAAATCAAGTTTCAAAACCAGACACACAATTGTTTGCCAAGTTTCGACATCGGATACTTTGTTGTTTGAAGGTCTGGTTTTGATAACAGATAACTCCTTCGATGTCCTGCCCAAAGTGTTCGTATCAGAGATGTCTAGTAACTAGCATGACTAGTAATGCGACATTGGTAACAAAACAACATCGACGTCACCTCTCAGCAATATTCAATATTAAACCATCGATATTAACAATACATCGACCCAAAACCAACGGTATTTTTAAACATGGATGGTTTTAATTTATAAATAAAATGTAACACAAAATAAAGTTAAAAAAATAATAAGAACAATGAGGAAAACTAACCCTTTGCGCCCAGGGTCATCTCAAACAGTAAACCGGTAGAGGTAGCTCAGTGCAACAACTGATGTCACTGCAGCGCCTCTCACCGGGAGGTCCTAGATTCGAGTCCTGACGGCGGCAGGATTTTCGACACTAGCTTTTCAGCTAGGTCGAATTCAGTCGCTGCCTAGAGGAGAATTCTAGCGGCCGGCTGCTCTGATCGGTAGTTTTCCGTGGTTTCTCCGATCAACACCAGGCGAATGCCGGAGCAGTACCCTACCAAACGGGCCACGGACCGCGCGCGATCTTTCCTTCCTTTTCCTTGTCCTGTCCTCTTCTCTTACAAACACACTTACACTAACATGCACTACACTACCTAGTATTCCGGGAGACCGGTCGGGAGCTTAGAGCTTGTCCCGAATGGGGCGGTGCCCCTCTGGTGGGAGAGTCCTGGTTAGGGTGAAACCTCACTAGTCGACGGTAGGTCGGCGCCGGATCTCGCCATCCAGCGGGGGAAGGTCACCGCCATCTCCCGAGAAAAAACATGCACTACACTAACGGGACTAATGACTGAAGCAGTTGACGCGCCCGGAAACACGAAAAAATCAATCAATCAATCGAACAGTAAGGTGGAAGTGCAGTTCGCCAAAGAAATGGCATGGGAAGAAGAGGAACCGCCCTGCGCTCACGGCGCAAATGTTGACTGCCTCTCCCTCTGCAAGGGTGAAATGCGAGGAAACTCAGGAAATTGTGAGAGAGCATGGGGGCCATCTTGGACGAGAGATGAAGGTAGTACAAACACCGTTTGGTTCGACCGCTCGCTGAGAGTGGTACTATGTACAAATTATTATTTCATTTTTTTTTTAATTTTGCAAAATTGGAACTATGGAAATTTTACATTCACAAGGAAAACATAAAACATTTAGTACAAAATATGGATGTTAAAAACATCGGCTTTAATATATCAATGTTTGAAACATCGATGTTCTACAATAACAACAAACACGGATGTTTTAAAACTTCGACATTCACGTTGCAGGTGGCCTAGTCCGCCGTGTACTGATGACAAATTTTACCAAAGCATCGACACATCGATGTTTCGATTCATCGCTAAAGGGTTTTCGATGCTGATGAAAACATTGACGAGAAAACATGGATTTTTAAAAAATCGATGTTTGAATTATAGTATCCTATACATTTGTAATTACAGTACGTAAAAGGATAGATTTTATTGTTTGGATAACAGCATGTTAACCAAACGATAAAAATTAGTTTCGAGTGTAAAGAATAAAATTAACAATAAAACGTCGTGGTTTTGCTATTGATGTCGCGTTTCACTATCGAATCAAGCAATGACACGCCTGGCCATAACATTCAATCATAACACGAGCAGCTTCCAAACTTCTTCAGATTTCACAGGCGAAATGTGCAGTGATAAAGAGGATGACGCAAAATAACGATATTGGTGTGGATTGCTGCTACTCTACAATTTGCGTAAACCCCTGTATTAAAAAAAGAATAAAATACATGTTTTTGCAACAAAATATCGATGTGAAGAAAACACCGAAAGCAAAATATCGACGCTAATACATCGATGTTTTTGCAACAATATATCGTTGTGAAGAAAACATCGAAAGCAAAATATCGATATTAATATATCGATGTTTCTGGTTGAAAAAATTGATGTTTTAAAAACGTCGTTATTTTATTTATTTTTTTTTTGCCGTCCCTACCGCGGTGACCGTAGTTCCGCGGCCGCCCGCCCCAGCGCGTCACCCAGATGGACGTGGACGCGGCGGCGCGGCCCCTCGCGGAGCAGTCCGGGCCCAGAACGCGCGCTCGTGCCCGATTCATTGCGGCGAGCGCGAATCACGGCCGCGCGTGACTCACTGCCGGGCGGATTGGCCGGTGCACTGTGGGCCTCGACGCCCAACAAATCGCACACCATCACACTGAGCTCATTTATCACAATTTTCAATCACTGGGTCAAACATAATTACATTGTTAATAAATCATATACCTTTAAACTTCAAGAACACATGTATTCGTCAACAAAACCCAAAATATGTGGCGGTTTCAAACATCTTGGGGGGGCGTGCCCCCCAAACACTTCAGAGACGTGAACAGTCAGCAAAACCATCCAACGCCTCCTCATATAATAATATTCATTATAATCATAAGATTAAGATTAAGATAAAATTAATTAAATATTTTTCAACAAGACAAATTAAACGATCATTTCTACCGAATTTTTCCTTTTTTCTTGCAAAAAGGAAAAATTATCGGTAATAATGTCAAATATAGATAAAAAATCAAGAATATAAAGAGCTATAAAATTTATCAACTATTATTTATATGGAAAAAGAAATAGTTCTTTATATATCAAGTTTTTACAGTGCTGCGTTTGAAGTAAATCAGCTTTTACGGTGTCATCCAACCGGAAGGCTGAACGCCACTATTATGACGTCTCTGTAGTGACGTGTAAGGACACGTGTTGGACAGCACCGTAACAGCTGATCGAATGTCAGATGCAGCAAAGTAAAAATCGCAGTACAGTGGCTTCGGCGGAATAACGGCTAGCGTTTTGGTTGTTATAACCAAGTTTTCGGGGTCCAATCCGATCAAAGCCGTGGATTCCTGAGGGCGAAAAAACGTCTGACTTCGGAGAGGAAGTAAAGCTCGCTGTCCCATGTTGTAGATTCCCTGCATATAAAATATCAAACCTAAAAGAAGTCTCTGAACTGCATTTAAATCGCTTGTTTCGTCGGCCGAGAGGTACCTCCCTCCAGATGGTAAGTGGAACGAAGTTTGCGTGGTAAGACGGAAAGACTGAATGGCTCAGTCTCACCACGTAAAATAAGGCATCATTGAATGTGAATTGAATAATGATCATAATTATAACAATAACAATATTAACTAGTGTCCTGCAAAAGCAAAAATGCTGCTCAACTAAACAATACAAAATGTTTTTTCAAAACGTAGCACGCACACTGTTTAATAACAACAAATAAAAAACTTGTGAAAAACTGAATTAAATTAAATACTTTAAGAAAAACCGTCTTAACGACTATTGCAATAAGATAGTAATTATACAGTATAACTGTTTTTACGTACCAGGAACATAAAATAGTTGCTGTTCCATAATGATTCACATAAACAACAAATTTTTAAAGGCAGGCGGCCTCGTGTCGAATGAATTGGTGTTTTTGCGACGCACTGAATATGAGAACGTAAACAACAAGTGGGAATCGGAAGTATTTGAAACGTCTGAAAGGATAGGTGTAGCAAATACTTTGGGATCGCTCGGCTCACTGCACAAGCCGCAAACAAGCCCCCAAACAGCAAGATAGGAAAAAAGGGTATAAAATAACACACAGTTTGTACATAAAATGCGTGAACCTTAGGTCATTCATTATAATTATAAGTTATAGTATAGAAATATTATCAAGTAGGGAAATGTTCTCTGTATGATGCATTCAGGATGAGATAGCTGAAATACATAATTCAGGATACGCTATTTGATACATAAACACATGTTGCTCAAAAAGTTCAGCTTCGCATAGATCACATTGTCCAGATGTTGAGTGACTTCACACAGTGCATTTCCCTTCCAGTTGTTTCCGTTTCCCTAGGATTCAAATCCTCAAATATGGATGGATTCTGAACGACAGCGAATACGAGTGAAGACTAACGGTACAGGGATATAATAATAATAATAATAATAAGTAATAATAATAATAATAATAATAATAATAATAATTCTATAATAAATAATAGATATTATAATTCCAGTTGAGCATTAGCAATTTTGAAATAAATTATCACAATTGAGAAAATATAAGGATTAATTAACATTTGTGTTCTCTTACGTTTCCCTATATATTTCTAAATTTATTTTTCAAATAATAATGTAATGATTAGTAATTAACTAAGTTAATTACATTTGTCCTGTAAGATATGAAATTTATTTAAAAGAATTATTAAGCAACATTTCAATCATCCCTGTAATATTGAGAATAACAGAACAGTAATTTCATATTGAATAATTTACAGTTCCCTAATAGAGGCCCATGGGCAAGTTTCTGCAATTATCAATTTGCAGTGTAGTGATTACGTAGTATAAAAAGAATTGGTTGATTATAATCTCACCCTAATCAAATTTTTCGGTTGCTCTTGAAGAAATTCATCAAGCCTTTACACTCGTAGAATTGGCAACGTTAAGCGCCGAAATCGACATTATTTGATACAATACACGTAGAAGTGCTCGTAGATCAAATAATAGTGTCGGATTGAAGTTTAGACTTTTAAGAAAATAATGAATTTCCATCACAACATTGATATCGTTTCAGAAGGAAAATTTCTTGTTGCATCTCTGGAAATATATTTTTAGGGTAGTGCGATGCAGGGCACACAATGGAATTTTCGGAACACCGTAACTTTCCAGGACATCATGTTCTGCCTAAAATACTTTTTTTATCAGGGGTGATTTGTAACATGTTTACACTCGAGTGCAGGAAGTTACAAATGCAAAGTTACGTGTGTTACATTTTCACACTTTCCGTGTCAAATTTCCACATGAGTTTTAGAATGTCGAAAATAAATATTTTATTTACAAATTCTAGAGTACGAGTGCTGCAAAAGCAAATATTACCTCACACTAGATATACCCGTAAAAGCAAACATTTAATTATTTTAGAGTGTACAACTGTGGGAGAACTTTCAGGATTCTGGTGAAGAATCATCACCAAATAGTGATAACATTTGAAATTTAAAAAACAACAACAAAGAGAATTATACATTTTCCTAAGATTTATCGATTTTTCTATGAAAGTAATAGGGAGACAATACAATTGTTTCCCTCTGCATATTGTGCTTCTATATTTGCGTTCTTTTGAATTTTCAAGTAGTGATAATTTCCATAACTATAGTCAAATTAATAGCATGGGGAAAATAACGAAAGACACGATTATGATTACTGTTAAGAATCATAAGTAAATTGAAAAATATACCACTAAAATTATACTTGGCAATGAGAAAATCGAAGAACCTGCTGAAAGCAAACCTCTTTCCCTGACTCTCCTTTCTGCCAAAGTTAACATCCTAGGCAGAATCCACAGCAATTGCAGTCAACAACGGTTGCGAAGACGCAAAATCGACACATTTTCTGACTTTTGGAAAATGTATTGTAACACTAGGATTAATTCGGTAGGATACCAAACATTAGTCTCAATTTATCCAACTTATAGTAAATCCTACCGTTGTCTTTGAAACAATACTGACCGGAAGTCCTAGATTACCAATCCTGACAGTGGCAGATTTTCGACACTAGCTGTATAGCCAAATCAACGTCAGTCATTGTGTGGAGGAGAATCCTAGTGGCGAGCTGTTTTGATCGCTACTTTTCTGTTGTTTCTCTTAACAATACCAGGCGAAAGCCGGAGCAATAATGGGCTACAAATCATGAGTGACTTATTCTTCCTATTCCTTGCGCTCACGTTTCCCATTACACACACTTATATTTACATGCCCCACACAAGCATACACGTCGGAAGACCGTTCGGGGGCTCAAAGGTTGCTCCATGTGCGACGGTGCCCCACTGGAGGAAATAGAAGATTCCGCATACCGATGTGTATTGATTGATTGATTGATTGATTGATTCATGTTTCCGGCCGCGTCAACTGCTCTGGTCATTAGTCTCGTTAGTGTAGTGCATGCTTTTTTCTCGGGAGATGACGGTGATCTTCCCCCGCTGCATGGCGAGATCCGGCGCTGACCTACCGTCGGTTAGTGGGATTTCCCCCTAAGCAGGACTCTCCCACCAGCGGGGCACCGCCCTAGCCGGGACAAGCTCTAAGCTCTCGAACGGTCTCCCGGGATATGTGGTAGTGTTGTGCATGTTAGTGTAAGTGTGTGTGTAACGGGAGGGGATAGGACAAGGAAGAGGAAGGACAGATCGTGCGCGCTCCGTGGCCCGTTTGATAGGGTACTGCTCCGGCATTCGCCTGGTGTTGATCGGAAAAAACACGGAAAACTATCGATCAGAGCAGCCGGCCGGCTCCAGACAGTGACTGCATTCGATCTAGCTGAAAAGCTAGTGTCGAAAATCCTGCCACCGTCAGAACTCGAACCTAGGACCTCCCAGTCAGAGGCGCTGCAGTGACATCAGTTGATGCACTGAGCTACCGCTCCCGGTACCGGTCAAGCGCGGATCTCTCGGATTGATTGACGAATTCGTGTTTCCGGGCGCGTCAGTTGCTAACGTCTCCAGCGGGGCAGGAACAGCGCGACAGCATGGCAGATCCGGGAGAGGGGAGGAGAAACGTAGAGTTTTCGTTTGTTTTCTTCCTTTATTTGGTAAACTAGATTAAAATAATTATTTATTTTTGACTTATGTAATTATTTTAAAAAAATATTGTAGAGAATTATATTGACTACAAAAAGAAATTTTAGTATAAAAATATTTTTATTATTTAATAAAAATCCGAAACAATAAAATGCAGTACACTAACGAGTGTAATAACTACAACATGTGCGTACCCAGAAACACCAACCAATGAATGAAGCAAGCAATAGGTCAGCCACAAGGACAAAGTCGTAGATCATCCCAGACGCCCAATAGCCAACTGGGAAAACGCTGCATAGCGCTTGCCGGTAAGGGAACACTGTTCCCAGTTCGCGCGAACTCTCATGCGCGTCCGTCCCGTGGCACAGTGCGGCACGAGCAATGGGTCATCCAGACGGAGGCGGCGGCGGCGGCGGCGGCGGCCGGCGGCGGCGGCGGTGGCGGCGGTGGCGGCGGTGGCGGCGGTGGCGGCGGTGGCGGCGGTGGCGGCGGCGGGGGCGGCAGTGGGGGCGGCGGGGGGGGCGGCAACGGAGGCGGTGGCAGGCGTCGTGGGCGGCGGAGGCGGCGGTGGCGTGGGTGGTGGGTGTGTGGGGGGCGGCGGGGGCGGCGAAGCAGCGTGCGGTGCGTAAGACCGGCTCCAGCTGGCGGTGCGTGCCACGCGCGGCGCTGTGGTCAGGTGACGCGGCGTTATCAGCGATAGCCCGGCGCCCAATGGCTGCCTCCGGGGCTGACTCACGGGCAGCGGCGGCGGCTGCGCCCGAGCGCAACGCGGCGCAGCGCGCAGTGCAGCGCCAATCGCCTCGCCCGCGGACCGGCGCAGCTGCCTTGGGGGACTCCCGACGCGCGCCCAGCGCCTCAGTCGCACACGGTGAGTGGAGGGATGGGGCGGGCACGGGATCGACCTTTCTTCCAGGGGCACGCCATATGGTACGAGATTTCGTCACATTTTTGCATCAAAGGGATTTGAAAGGCCTGAATATAATTTATTTACCATATTCGGTTACACAGTTAGTGGTGTATTCATTTAAAATTCATAATTGGCAAGCGAAAATCGCTCAGTTTTTAGTAGAATTATTTTTCATATTTTTGGAGAAATGTTTAGCTCCTTCTCTGCTGACATGCGCAGACAAATTAATTCAAGTTACATTCAATTATCCTTTTTCGAACATTTGTATTTGAAATATTTTACTTTACTGAGTAAGCCGTAAATGAATAAAATCAAAATGTTGGATGAGACAAATTCAATTTGAATTATTTGAATGTCAATTACTTATTACTAGATCAATACAAACAATAAATATCACACAACTATTAAAAGACTTATTGGGAGAAAATCATTGGTATTCTATTACCGGTTGCTTTAAACGCTTAATTATAAATTGTGCGCTTTTTAAGTTGTTTGGAAACCATTTTTTACGTGGAACAAACATAAAGTAGTGTTTAAGAGGTCAACGTCCAGTGGTGTTGCGATCTCGCTCTTTCATCTTTTTAATTTTCAGTAATTTATTTTTTAATAATAAGTAGACGAAAACAATCTGTTTCCCTCACGCTAAAAATAGAGCGTTTGATTTGATCATCAAAATCTGTAGATTGGTTTAAAAGTTATGAGGGCAAGAAGAACCTCACAACAGTGAAAACTATCACTCTCTTTCCTTTGAGCAATCTAGTAAACTTGAAACAGAAAAATTAACAGAGATTCAATCTTCAAAGGAAAGCTTAAAATAAAATACCTTATTTTCCTCCACAGTAGCGATACTAATTACACATGATATTGTGTTTTGCACTTTTCGCGAGTTTCAAAATTTGTCATTCTGGGTGTGGGTCTTTTGGGTCCATGTACAAATATCGTGGGTAAGTGATAGTAAATATGTCTGCTCATAGTTGGTAGACCTGTTGGTAGGTTCCGGTTTCCCTCGCTTCAGTTGAATTTTTCCTTTGGCATTTTATCTTTCGCTCAAAGCATATCACGTTTCACTTCGTCAAATTTTCCTCATAAAAACTCTTACACATCACATTCCAGAAGAATACGATTAAACAGTTCAGTTTTCCACATTTTGCTTTCTTTAAATACATTTGTTTCCCATAAACTTTAAATCATAAAATCTGATGTAGATATGTGATTCAATGTTGTAAACACACGTTACATGAGCATCATTCCTACTGATAAAAAAATATCTCTCAGTTTCAGATTATTTCTCTTGATCAAGGCACCTGCCATTAAATGTTCAAAAATATATTTTATATAGCATGCATCTCTTTTCAAGAGGTTCTCCTAAAGCATGTGCTTATCAGGAGAAAACCATAATTTAGAGGTCTAGGGTACTCTCATCATTTGAAAGATTCAATGAAAAACTACAGTTTGGAGATTCCTCATTACTACACTACTTGAGAATACTGTTCATGTGTTCATTAGCTATTAGATCTAAATCCTTTTTAGAGGGTATTCGTATTTTAAAGGGTCTTAGAATGAAAACTGTTAGTGACAAATAACATTAACATCTTTCATACACACCTCTAAGTCTATCATTCCATTGGTCTTATTTCTTGTACTGTATGGGCTGTAAAAGTATCAAAACTGCCAGAAATTTCAATGTCTCAAGAAGTTTTTTTCAGATGCTTATATTTTAAAAAACGTGGACAATTTAGATTATCCAACCAAAGGAAGAACTTATATATTTTTGGCATGTCGATACGTACCATGTCATTATTCGCACTGCTTAACATATATACAAGCTATTTTTATTCACTCATTTCCAACTGATGAAAGAAGAGTTATTTCATGCTTAGGGTTGGAGTAGCTATCCACCCTACGAACTTACATATGATAAATGACAGGCGAAAATATTGTAATTTTAAATAGAATGTCGAGAAAGAAATGAAATGCAATTACAGAAATATTCCTTTTTTAGCTATCATGGGTATTATAACGAACAACACTGTTTATATCTAGAAAATCAGAGCTATATGAAATTTTCTCGATGTAATTTTTACACGGAAGTTTGTCCCGTGTCATAAGAATCAGAAATATAGTAAATCAACATAGTTAAGTGCTAGTAACGTTTTCAGTGTTAAGGCACAGCTGAAGACTGAATTATGTCGAAGAAACATTTTTCTATTAATAATCCCAGTGGATTTGGGTCACAGTGGTCTATCAAGTTATCATGAACTTTCAAACGGAATGGCGGAGCGCTTTGCGTCATGTCGATATATTACGTCGTAGAATTATCGTGTTCCGAAACCGGCAACAACTCTTGCCAGTCGACCACAATCAGCCATGACCTGAGCAAGTCTGCGTTTCCGCTCCACGAAGATTTCAGTACGATGCCAGCGTGCGTTCAGTTTTGCGTGCTAATTTCCTGGTGGATTTGGGAAGAAATGTTTTGAATAAGAACATACTAAGTAAGCAGCATTGTGATGAGAAGATCAGCCATCATTCTACGTGCGAAATATCGGCTGTTTCAATTGAGAAACTGCGACAACTTACTTCACTACCTACCTATCCCATTGTTAGATTTAACCATTTGCTCATAAATTATCAAATTGGACAATACAACGTCAGATTTGGAACACAATTTTTGAATTCAAGAGTCTCACCAACAGTAATTGAACTATATTATGTAAAATATTATTTCGATAACTGTCAATATTCGCATACGAATTCATAACTAAAAATTACTGAAACAGATATTCAAGTAGTACTACTTTTAAAAAAAAAATATAACAATAAAAAGGTCAAAGAGATAAAGACTATGGTCACGAAGAAATAAAAACAAATGTGAACACTTGTAAATTACCTAGAATATGCCTTATGGCCAAGATATTTACTGTGAGTCTGTTGGTCTATGATGATACATTTTTTACATTAACGAAAGTATTCAAAACACATAACTCTCAACTTGCGTACAATTGTTTCCTCATTAATTATACAATTTTTTTTTATAATCTACCTCAAAACAATGGACACATTTCATTCTGCTTGATTTATGAATAGCATGAAATGACGTAAAAAAATATGAAGAGCTAACTGTTCCGTAGCAACCAACGGTACCAGATAACAACAAAGCCTCATTCATGACAAATTAAATGTCCTACCACATCTAATCATATCATAACGATCAACGATGAAATAGAAATTGCATGTACGAGGATCGTAAGCGATAAAGGACGATAAAGCTGTCCGTTATTCCAGGGGCATCCCACGTTTGATCGCGCACATCTAGGGCCCGTAAATACGTGTAGGATGGTCCTTTTACGCGCTCCTTTTACCGGAAGTGCCGCTCCAGATGCGCGCGTACACTCATAAATGGCGACGCGTGGGAGATAGCAAGTTGGCCAAGGCCCCATGCGTCTCGTTATCTGGATCCTACGCTATCAGCCGCCACGGCCTCCTATAATCGGACGTTATTCTGCCGATGGAATTTTGTTTACGAAGACAATGTGGACCCAGCACTGTATACTCTGGCGGTCGAGTTCGGAAGGTCGGGCTCACAAAAGGAAAATTTTCATTGTCTTTCGGTCGTGTATGTCTGACTGTGTACTTTGAAATTAACTTACGGACTTTCCTTGTAAATGAATACCAGTAGCTGACTAGTTCAGCTTTGGTGTGCGTGATTCTTTTGGGTTTCATGTTGTGATTCAATTTTGAAACTCTTCTGAATACAGTTAATGAAAGTATATATCTTTAAAACACCCGTAATTAATTTTACAATTACTTAACACCAGGTAACCGGTATAACAATTATTTTCAAAATAAATTAGCAAATCCAACTCGGTAATAGAGTTTATAACAAGTTCTTGAAAAAAAAATAGCACCGTTTTACATAGATTTCTTGTGATCTGATAGCTACGCGAGGTTAATGCAATGATAGTGAAATTGTTGACGTTCCTGCCGAAAGTAGTATCATCTTTAGAGAAATAATATTGTGTTTATGAGATTCAAACCGACGTAAAGTTTCAATTTCGGGAAAGACAGTAACATGATAATAATAAAATTATATTACTCTAACCAACTTGTCGGCTTTTAATACTATTTGAAAATGCAGTACCTGCACAAACAACTTTGACAGAGAAAATCGATGGCAGACATTTTTTTTTCAACCAATAACTAGCAAAGACCGCATCATACTACTGAAGATACTGTAAAGAACATGAAAAGTTCAGCATGGATTTTTGAGAGACGCAAGTTGTCATAGTCCCCAACCATCAAAAAAGAAATACGCACTGTCTGATACGTCGGCTGGCTTTAGCCGTTAGTTTGCCTGGATCAGTTACGAAAGGGAATGAGTAGCTTGAAAAGTAAATTGCTTTGTCATTCCACACGTCACTTACCATTGTTTAAAATCAAGTTCAAGCCTGAAAAATCCACAGTACAAAGTATTATTCTGAAGTTACATTAGTTAGCGGCGCTTCGACTTAAAAGCCTCTGGTAGCCCACTAACGAAACATCTCGCCTCGCCATCCCGCCCCCCTCCGCCCCCTGCTTTGCCTCTTTCCATCCCGCCCCGTCCCATCTCGTCCCAACCCTCCCTCCCCGTTTCCACTTCTTCCGCAACGCCGCTGCAAGCCCTACTCGCCCGCTAAACCCCAGAATGGAGCGCAGTAGAGGTTATTAATTGATAGATTGATGTTAGACGGGACGTCCTAGGTTCGAGTCGACACTAGCTTGTCAGCTAGGTCGAATTCAGTCGCTGTCTGGAGGAGAATTTTAGAGGCCAGCTGCTCTGATCGGTAGTTTTCCGTGGTTTCTCCGATCAACACCAGGCGAATGAAGGAGCAGTACCCTAACAAACGGGTCACGGACCGCGTACGATCTTTCCTTCCTCTTCCTTGTCCTATCCTTACCCCTTACACACACTAACATGCATTACACTACCACACATGCCAAGTGTGTCCTGGCTGGGGCGGTGCCTCGCTGGTGAGAGATATCTGGTTGGGTTTGATTGTTTTTTTTTTCGTGTTTCCGGGCGCATCAACTGCTTCGGTCATTAGTCCTGTTAGTGTAGTGCATGTTTTTTCTCGGGAGATCGTGGTAATCTTCCCCAGCTGGATGGCGAGATCCGGCGCCGACCTACCATCGGCTAGTGGGGCTTCCCCCTAACCAGGATTCTCCCACCGCCCCAGTCGGGACAAGCTCTAAGATCCCGACCAGTCTCCCGGAATATGTGGTTGTGTAGTGCATGTTAGTGTAAGTGTGTGTGTAAGGGGAGATGATAGGACAAGGAAGAGGAAGGATAGATCGCGCGCGGTCCGTGGCCCGTTTGGTAGGGTACTGCTCCGGCATTCGCCTGGTGTTGATCGGAGAAAACACGGAAAACTACCGATCAGAGCAGCCGGCCGCTAGAATTCTCCTCCAGACAGCGACTGAATTCGACCTAGCTGAAAAGCTAGTGACGAAAATCCTGCCGCCGTCAGGACTCGAACTTAGACCTGATTGGGGAAAACCCCTCTAGCGGACGGTAGGTCGGCGACGGATCTCGCCATCCATGCGGTGGAAGACTACCACCACATCCCGAGCAAAAAACAACGAAACAACAACATTTAACAACAACACTTACGGGAGTATACCATAGTAGTTAAAGCACCCGAAATCACTAACAATCAATCAATCATTCAATCAATCAACAGTCTTTGATCCAATTTATGCAACTCGTCCAAATATAAATAAATGAACGAATGAATGCCTTATTTTACGTGGCGAGACTCAGGCCATGAGGCCTGGTCTTCCATCTGACCACATAAATTTCGTTACGCTGCTTTCACGTACTAGGGAAGAAAGAAGGTATTCCTTGGGCGACGGAACAGGCAATTTGAATTTAGCTCAGTCTTCATTGATGCTTGAGTATCTATAGTAAATCTACTAACATGGAACAGCCGGCTTTACTTCCCCTCTGAAGGAAGGCGTATGAAGGAGTTTTTCGCCCTTAAAAATCCACAGCATTGATCGGGTTTGTACCTGCAAACTTGGGTATAACAGCCCGATACGCTGTTACACCATCGCCGCCGCTAAAAGTAATATAACGCTGCACGACTACTTCAAGGACCACATTAGTCTCATTATGTTTGTTCAGAAGGGCATCTTTCTTGCATTTTACAGGAATTGTCTATCGCGTGAACCAATGCCATCCTTCTTCCTCAATTATATATTTTTTTCTCCTTTTTATGGTTTACCCCTTTTTCTTTTTCTTTTTCTGTCCCTCTGCAACTTGTGATTAGCAATCTATCATTTTTACCTCCACTGTCACGTACGATTGTCTTCTCACTTTTTTCATGTTTCTTATGTTATTTTTTTTCCTTCCCTTTTTAATATCATGGTTTATGTAAGAACGTGTCACGTATTTTAGTGACACATCCTTAGTTATTTTATTTTGTTTTCTTTACTGTTTTCCTGCATTCTCCGAAGTAGAACTATTATTATTTCTCCGAAACATTTCAGAAAATATTTCAATGTGTTATTAATTGTTAAAATATTTAAAAGAGCTGCCACATAAAATTTGAAGAGTGAAATAAAACGCACAAGAAATAAACTATTAAAATGTGCGTTACATCACAATACTAGAAAATAAGAGATTGTTATGAATGTGAATTGAGCACGACATTAATTATTAAATAGTAATGGCTAGGGAGAGGGTTTTTATGCCATAAAATCTTAAAATATGCATTTAAAAACATGTAATCTAAAAATTCTGAAATATTCCATTTAATATACAATTAAAATTAACAATACTTCATTTCCTGTATAAACATTTATTGATGAAATTCAGAAGCATACGGAATGAAAAGATTTATTTTTGTGCAAACATAATATAGCCTATCTTCCTTGGCGAGAGAAATAATTGAAGTACATTTGCGCCTTAGTGTAGTACATTGTATGTCTTGATTAATTTTTTCTGCCTGATTGAAACAAAATATTTCTTCAAGCAATATTTTACATTTCACAAGTGTTTTATTATCTACAAAAAAGGGGAAAATACAAACTGGGACAAGGTCATTCTAATCAATGAACGCTCACAAATAAATAAAATCTATGAAATCATTTTAAAAAAATTAAAAAAAAAAAAAAATTAACATTAATTATCTTTATCAAAAAATCACATAGCAATACCCCGAAGAAATATGCAAAAACATAGAAATCTGCTCCCTAGTAATGACACTATATGATAATTGTAGAAAGTATCCTATAAAACGAACAATCATTCTGAAGTAACGATATACCATCACGGATTCCCCTAGCACGAAGTGTAGTTGTGTTTGAAAGTTTTTTTCACAACAAGATCATGATGGATGAAGAACATTGAGAAAACTGGGGCCAGTCAATCCTTTCCTCCTCCCACAACGTACAAAACAGATCATAATCTAAAACCGGGATATACGCATTGTCTAATAAATGCTAATCTGCTAATGAAGTATAGTTGTAGCGTGTAGCATAAAAGTTGCAATTACTTATTCCAAGTGCACACAAATGCTTAACGATAGTTGCACAAAATTAGTAAGACACCTTACGAAAACACTGTAACAAATCCTACTCGTTAAAATGACAGCTACTCACTGAAAATTGTATATCAATCCCAATAGAGCGACCTCAAGCATTGAAACCAAGTTCCTCAAGCCAATTCAAATTCTCTTATACGAATATTCGTTCATAGAGTACTTATCCGGTCTGATTTAGGTTTCAGTCCATATTAGGTAACTTTCCCATATGAATTAGATGAGACGACCGCGCCAAATTGGGAAGCTTATAGAAGCTAAATCAGCGTTCTACGGAAGAAGCACGTGCAAGCCACATTCAGAGCTTTTGCCACTCAGCTACTTTATTACGTCATTCGGGAAGAAGAACAGTATTGGAAGCGATGAGTAAGCAAATCATTTAATCTCCATAGATAAGCGCGGTGATTTTTTCTTCGTTTTTTATACAAGGCGGTCCAGGCACGTACGTTTGTCTGGGTTTCGAATAACTCGGTAAATAATTTCTCCTATTTCTTTCTTATCGAGATGACGCATAGCTCTTACCCGAGAAAACTGTGTTTTAGAAACTACTGCAGCAAATTCTCTGTGTTGTTTTCAGTTGTTCGGATATAAACGCTTCCTTAGTATCTCGTCGTCACTATCTCTGACGCAGCCTGGCAGTTACGCAGGAGGCACACACAATTCGATGTTGTCTGCAAGTGGAGGATTAAATTGAGGCATTATACACAATGAGTATATGAGTAATTCAACTAATAAGGATAATTGAAATATAAACAGCTGTGAAACCACGATTAATACAAAGCCAATAAACAAGCGAACAAAACAAAACAGTTCTACGATGCCTCCAGGAATATTGGAAATACATAAATCTTCATTTGTATAAATTCATATTTATATTGCATCTTCACATTATTTTATCATTTTATTTACATAAGGGTGATCTTTATTTCTGGGACTTTTGTTGAGACCCTTCAAGTTTCCACCAATATGGTTAGTAATATCCCGCATGTACAAGGTCTTTCGAGTTTAAATGGGGTTAGATATAATAACCATTTTAATCATAAACTCGTTACTCAAGAAAATGTGTCGACGACAAAAACGAAACCCATATCAGAAAGTGCAAAATATAAGCAACTTCAAGTATATTAACCAAATTGGATGGAACTTTAAGAGGCTCATTTTTATATTCTCAAATTAATTTGAGGAATGTTTTCATTAAAACTCGAAAGTCTCCTAAATAACTACCATCGTCATGTACGACACACACATGCACCTCTCAAATCAACAATGTACAAACTAAAGGCTTTTGGTCGTTTCATGGTGAGGCGGATGAACAGATTGGATGGCCTAAGCCTCCCCATGGCAGATATGGCTGAATTGAATTAAGAGTGTGGTCTGCAATTGATCTGCGATTGTGCTGGTGTGCCTGCAGAGCGCATGAGGCCTGCGATTGCGAACCCTGCTGTTGTGCCAGCAAAGCGCATGAGGCCTGCGCTTGAGATCCGTGCTAGTGTGCCTGCAGGGCTAATGAGGCATACGATTTAGATCCATGCTGGTGTGCCTGCAGGGCCATGAGGCCTGCGATTGCGAACCGTGCTGGTGCGCCTGCAAAGCGCATGACGGCTGTGCTTGAGATCCGTGCTAGTGTGCCTGCGGGTATGAGGCATACGATTTAGATCCATGCTGGTGTGCCTGCAGGGCCATGAGGCCTGCGATTGCGAACCGTGCTGGTGCGCCTGCAAAGCGCATGAGGCCTGTGCTTGAGATCCGTGCTAGTGTGCCTGCAGGGCTAATGAGGCGTACGATTTAGATCCCTGCTGTTGTGCCTGCAGAGCGTATGAGGCCTGCGCTTGAGATCCGTGCTGGTGCGCCTACAGAGCGCCGTGTCGAGTACCGTGTTGCTGTGTGCAGAGCGCGCCATGCTGCGCGGGGGCGGGGGGGCGGCGGCGGCGGGGCCGAAGGACAGCGAGACCCGGCTGCGCGGGGCGCTGGCGGCATGTACCGCGCGCTGCGCTGCCCGGGCTGCGCGGGCTTCCTGTTCCCGCCCGTGGCGCTGTGCGCGGCGGGCCCTCGCGGCGTCGCGTGCGGCCCAAAGTAAGCCGTTTCTTCTTCTTCTTTCTAGGGTTTTTATCCAGCCGACAGCCGGTTACCCTTTACGTCCCGATGGGACGCATATTCGACCATACACTAGACACCAACACACTTGCGGGCCCCTCTGATCTGAGGTCAGCAGAACGCGAGGCCCTCCGCGACAACACATACATACAAAGACAAGGGACAAACAACCGTGCCCAAGGCGGGACTCGAACCCGCGACCCTTCGGACCGAAGCGCTGAGTCGGTACTCGCTCTTAGCCACCTCGGCCATCCAGGTCGGCTAAGCACATTTCACCATCCTCAATTTTTTGCGTATCGTCAGGTAACATTATTCCATCATGTTTTTCCCTGTCGCCTGCTGTTTGCCCATTGCCAGTTTGCGCATTCGTCTGCTGTTTCACCATCCGCAGTTGTTTCACCTTTCCCTCCGCAGTTGTTTCACCATCCGCAGTTGTTTCACCATCCGCAGTTGTTTCACCATCCGCAGTTGTTTCACCATCCGCAGTTGTTTCACCATCCGCAGTTGTTTCACCATCCGCAGTTGTTTCACCATCCGCAGTTGTTTCACCATCCGCAGTTGTTTCACCATCCGCAGTTGTTTCACCATCCGCAGTTGTTTCACCATCCGCAGTTGTTTCACCATCCGCAGTTGTTTCACCATCCGCAGTTGTTTCACCATCCGCAGTTGTTTCACCATCCGCAGTTGTTTCACCATCCGCAGTTGTTTCACCATCCGCAGTTGTTTCACCATCCTCAGTTGTTTCACCATCCGCAGTTGTTTCACCATCCGCAGTTGTTTCACCATCCTCAGTTGTTTCACCATCCTCAGTTGTTTTTCACCATTCGCAGTTGTTTCACCATCCTCAGTTGTTTCACCATCCTCAGTTGTTTCACCATCCGCAGTTGTTTCACCATCCTCAGTTGTTTCACCATCCCAGTTGTTTCACCATCCGCAGTTGTTTCACCATCCGCAGTTGTTTCACCATCCTCAGCTGTTTCACCATCCTCAGTTGTTTCACCATCTTCAGTTGTTTCACCATCCTCAGTTGTTTCACCATCCTCAGTTGTTTCATCTTCAGTTGTTTCAGCATCCTCAGTTGTTTCAGCATCGTTAAATAAATGGTTTTTCCTTCTAAAATAATAACCATTGCAACTATCTTGTTTTAAAAATTGAATTGTTCATGGTTTCCACACACGTATACTTTGCGCACCTTTTTTTCTCAAGCAATTTATTATGTTACATTGTTACTTCGGTAGGTTTACTTTAACTTAAATTTTACATCTTCTATTTATTTGAAAGTGAAAGAACATAATTTATGTTAATGCGTAAATAATGGTCCAAATCATTTTGAATAGTTAACTTAATCAGTTCATCGACATTGGTAATAGGAAAACATAATCTAATTTGTCATTCCTTAATAACATATTCAATGGTTTCATCCAAATTGAGAAAAATATATTTAAAAAATAAGAAACGTTTCCTTTTTCCGAAGGTTGGATCCCATGTGCCACTGGAAGGGCCCGATGCAATCTCTCTCGGAACACGTGAAGTTGCAGCATCCATTACATATCGGACGAGGTTCAGAGCTCGAGTTGATGGTGAGTAAAGTTCATTGCGCTCTGGCGATAACAAATCGAAACAGATTTTCCGGAACATCATTTTTTTCACAGATAAGTGTTCCTAGTATTACTAGCACTATCGTATGATTTTGAACTTGGTTTCAGAACATGAAGAATTTTGATAATGAACTAATTAGGTTTTAATAAAATATATGAATATTCTCACATGCCAATATATAGTAACAGTGATGATATGCATGTAGACGTCTACTGAATATAATGAATTACATAATTCGCTGTTTTTCAAGACCCATTATGTTGTTTTTGTATATTTCACTGAAGTTTATGAAACTTTACTTTAAACTAGTGTATCATTTTAGATAATCACCAATAATATTCAATTTCTTGTGTTCGACAAATACATTTGACAAACCAACAAATTTTACTGCAATTCAGCAAAAACTGATGATATTTTGTCACAATCTGTACTGAAGTAACACAATAAGTAGGTTCGGGAAAGTCTCGACTTAGACGACTCGGATCAGCTTTCCAAGAATTATAGAAATAGCATGAAATATAAAGAGTCGGTGTAATCTGCTCAGGAACAGTACTCTAGCGCGTAATGCAACGTAGGATGTGACTCGTGATATTATAAATGATTTTAATATGTTGATAGTAAAATGATCAAGTACTTATGAGTCCTCACGAGTCACTAAGAGGTGAGAACGTAAACTATACATTATTGTGTGACGAAACTACAGTACTGGCAATTATGTCGTATTATCGTTACACTTTTTAAATTCTTTAGTTACATTTCTACCGAGCCACATATTCATATTTTTCCTCATTATCACACTGCTAAATACAGGATCCTCCGAACATTCAATCATTCATTTCACTCTATAACATCGATTTCCTTTTCCCTGTATTTTCTTACACCGATATTTTCATCCAGCTGGCTGAACTCTTCGTGTCTAAACTCCACTCCGCCCACGTTTCAAACATTTTACCAGCTTTGGTGGCTCAGAGCATCAATTGACGTTATTGAAGTGCCTTTGACCGGGAAGTCCTCACGTTCGAGTCCCGACAGTGGCAGGATTTTCGGCACTAGCTAGACAGCTAGGTCGAATTCTGCCGCTGTCTGGAGGAGAATTCCAGCAATGTGCTGCTGTGATCAGTAGTTTCCTGTAGTTTTTCCAATCAATACCAAGCGAATGTTGGAGCAGAATCCTAACAAGTGGGCCACGGACCGAGCGTGATTTTTCCTTCCTCTTCCTTATCCTATCATCACCCATTACTTGTACACACACACACACACACACACACACACACACTCATACGCACTATATTACTACACATTTCGGAAGACCAGTCGGGAGTTTGGAGCATGCGCCAGCTGGGGCAGTTCCCGCTAGTGGGAGATACCTGGTAACGAAAAATCCTGCAAGTCCACTAGCTCGGGGCCGGATGTCGCCATCCAGCAAGGGAAGTTCACTATCACCTCCCACAATAAAACATGCACTACGGACTAACGACCTTAACAGTAAAGTAAACTAAGAGTTAAAGTAACAGTAAACTTAACGCGCACGGAAACCAATCATCCATCAAATTCATATATTTTCTCTTTAATTCATATTACACTGCTCAATATGGGATTCTCCTGAATTTTAATATTATTTGACATCTCTTTCCTTTTCCATCTTTTTTATGCGGGCTCTTTCGTTCATCTGTCTAAACTCCATACTGTCTACGTTTCGAGCATCGTTTTGCCTCTTGTTGGTAGCTCGGTGGGCGGCTGGGCATCCGCGACAACTTCGGCGTGCTGCTGTGCTGCGGCGACCGCTTCCTGGCGCGCGGTGCGCGTGCGCACGTCCCGGCGCGAGGTGCTGGCCGCCGTGCTCTACCTGGGCGACCGCCGCCCGGCCTCCGACTTCGCGTACGACGCCTGCCTCGACCTGTGCGACGGCGACGGCGGCGACGCCCAGGGCCGGCGCGTGCGGCGCCGCGTGGCGCAGCGCCTGCCCGTGCACGACATCGGACGCGACCTCGAGCGCGTGCTCGACGCCGGCGACTGCTTCCGAGCGCCGCTCGAAGAGTTCGGCGTCAGCACCGTCGCCGAGCTGCATCGGGTGCGCATCCGCATCGAGGAGAACGCTTAATCAGACAAGGGACACAACGTGACTTGTGATGTAACTTGGATCTGACGTGTGACATGACATGCTCTTGACTCCCTGTATTGTATGTGTGCTGGGTGCCGCTCGAAGAGTTCGGCGTCAGCACCGTCGCCGAGCTGCATCGGGTGCGCATCCGCATCGAGGAGAACGCTTAATCAGCTGCTCTGTATTATGACAAGAAACGTGACACATAACGTGACTTGTGATGTAACTTGTGATGTGACGCGTGACATGACGTGCGACGTGACTCCACTGTCCTGTATGTGTGCCGGGTGCCGCTCGAATAATTCGGTGTCAACGCCGTAGCCAGCTGCATCAGGTGCGCATCCGCATCGAGTAGAACACTTGATCAGCTGCTCTATATTATGAGAATAAACGTGACAAGTGATGTATCATCTGATTTAATACGTGACATGACATATGACTTGACTCCATTGTGCAGGATGTATGTTGGGCGCCGATCGACGAGTTAGGCGTCAGGTCCATCGCCATTGGGTGCGCATCCAAATCGAGGAGAACTCTTGAGCAGCTGCTCTGTATTATGAGAAGAAACGTGACAAGTGATGTGACTCCTGATGTAATATCTAATTTGACGTATGACATTACATATGAATATACCCTGCATTTAAAGCCGGATTTAAAGTGTCAATACTACGCGTAAATTTCTTCAAAACAACCTAACACAACATCTAAGATTATGTTCAGTTGGTTTTCAGCTTTGCATATTGTACCAAGTGTGTGCCGGATACCGCACATAGCTTGTGATGTCTGATTCGTCACTGAACTGCATTTAGCGCGCATCGCCAGAGATAGTTTGAGCAGCTGAGCCCAACAAGTTATGAAACGATCGCGACGATCTACGTGACAATTGAGACAAATCAGAAACAAGTGATGCAATGTCTGAAACGACTAGTGTTATAACATTTGCCTTGACGCCTGAATTGAGATTTAACGCAACAATACTTATACTTGAAGTTGTACAGAACACCGAACACCTGTCCATGAGACTCTTCCTATCACTGGTACATCAAGAGTGCCGTAAGTATTAAGCATGTTGTACCCAGTTACTGGGCGCCACTCCTAGCTACTAGGTTGAGGCTTAAACGCCGTAACTATTTTTGATGGCTTTTGGGGAGTATGAAGCCTTCTGTATTACAACTCAGGCACACAATTTCACTTAATGTGACAAATCGCGAAACTTCCTAAACAGCATACCTAACGTGACTTATACCACATCAATTTCATTGAATGCACACCTGTTTTACACATTGTAAAACCGTGATCATCACTATACAGTATTCAAGAGAAAGAATCAGTTAGTAAAGACTTACGTGAAAAATCATGTAATAAATAATTTTGAATGACTTTCACTAAGAATGGAAAATGTTCTGGCTCCTTTTTCAACAGTACTAAAACTACTTGACGAACCCTAATCGCAGAAATCAGTTACGGAAATAGTAAACAAAGATTTTACTGACTAATTTTCAGCCAGTTCTGATAATGTTGAAGTTCAATGCGTTAACTTCATCAAGACAAAAAAGACTACAATTCTAGTTTGATAACCAACAGCAACTTTCGAAACTTTTAGTCCACGAATAATGATTGTTCATCCAACTATGAGACAACATTTCATTCGAGCTTCTATTCTGCATGCTAATTCTATGATTTATTACTACAAACCTCCCGACATTTTAAGAAAGAGAAACTCTAGTAGTGAATAAAGAGTTATTGAATATATCCTGCAAAAGCATGATACCTGAATGTACACAAGTATTAAAATGATGCATTAGAGTCTCGAATTTCGAGTAATTCCTCGTCTCTGTAGTTCAGAATCATGACACGTAAGCAAATAAAAAGGTAGAATATTTATTTTGCATTTATTTATGTAATTTAATGAGATATTTATATTCGTAAGCATATAAAAACTTAGGAAGTGCTTTTCAACAAGGAAAATAAAGTTCCTCTACTTGTTCCTTATCGTGCCCAAGAACAAAGGTCTTTGTATATCTTCTCTTGGGTATATTTACAATGCAACTCAGGGTATTTACATAAAAGTGTGAGTGTGCGTACGAGTGTGTGTAAAATGCCACTGATCGATTATGCGATTTCATATTGATTTTTGTTGTAAACATTTATTAAATATTCACATTTTCAAACTGACGAATATATTCCCTGAATGTCTTCTACCATTCGGCAAGTCGATTATTGTTTGCAAGAACTTTTATTCTAAGTGAAATCTGCGTTTAACAAATATTACGTATCGATCTAAAGAGGAATGTTATTTCTGAACCTAACTGTTCATCTTCAGTTTATTTGAACCATTGTTTATGAAAGTGTGGATCAGTTTGTATGTGTGATTTGTTTGTAAATTTCCTATTTTGTATAAATGGAATAAAATATGCAAAATATTGTTGTTTAATTTACGCAAAATGCACAAATTTGACCACTTCAATCCTTTTCTAAAAATCTTGACAAATCATGGATCAAATTTTTTCTATGTTGAATCGTATTTTAGAATAAATAATTAAATGTTTACAATTTCAATCTCATAATGAACCTAGTTTTCAAGAATATTTTCCAAAGAACCCCAAGCATTCGTAGTCACTTAACAGCTATCACATATGCAAGTGAATGTACCGAACACTTCTCTTTCGAAGTAGTCATTAACTAAACAAGTCCGAGATTCCGCGCTATAGAAAGTTCATCACGCAGACTTTCTCGCAAAGACGCGTTTGATCTCCTCTTACTCATCCCCAAGAAAAAAGTAAGCGATGCCGTCCCCGCCCCCCGCCATACAACATGCATCACACCCTCCCTCGACGGCGCTTTCGAGTATTTGATACAAACCAGAAACGTAACGTCAATTTACAGCTTCCCCCGAACCAAACCGCTTTCTTTCGCGCGGTAATGAGAGAGTACGGGGTGGCGTGAGGCGGGTTGGGAAGAGGCAGAGTGGGGGGAGGGGGAGGGCGCGGGGCGGGGAGGGCGGGCATGGCGGGGGGTGAGGGTGGGGTGGGGCCGGGCGGGGCTGTGTGGTGCGGGGCGGGAGGGGGGCTTGATTCGCGAAAGTGGGGGGGGGGGGCTGGGGGTACGTGGCGGGGTGAAGTGGCGTGGTATGCAGTGACAAAAGGCGATGGAGGGGTGCGGGGGTGTGTGGCGGGGTGGAGAGGCTCGGTTCACGGATGTGTGAGGGGATGAGGGTGGGGTGGGGCCGGGCGAGGACGTGTGGTGGGGCGGGGCGGGGCGGGGCGGGGGGAAAGGGTGAGGGGTGCGGGTGGGGGGGGGGGGTGGGGGAGGAGCGCGGGACGCCGGCGGGCGCGCTTGCCAGCCTCTCAACCCGCCCTCCCCGCCCCAGGCTTCCCTCTTGGCGCTGCGCACCCCTCGAATCCTGCTCCGCGTGTTCGATTGAAGGACACGCTTGTCGCGACGGCGGCTGGGGCGTGGGCGTGGGCGGGGGCGACTTCCTTTGCCAGGTGGCGCCGCCGTCGCCGCCGCCCACGTCCTGCAATCAGGCACGTCCCACCGTGCTCTCAGCAGCCGCCGTCGTAACGCGTCGATGTACAGTGGGCGGATGTGAAGATGCAAGCAAACACGGAGCCTGGAGGTGGGTTTGGAAAATCACTTAGTTTTATTAACATTGAAGATTCTCTAGAGAGAAATAAAGAGAAAGTAACTTGTGGAAGAGTAAAATACTTCTTTGTGAACCGTCTGAAATAATAATGTACCTCAGGATGCTTTAAGCGATGATATTCATTCGGCGATGTAATGGTTTACATACGCTATATTGTCTTTGATATATAATTTAAATTCTCTAGAAAGTATTTCTTAGAGTAAATTCTAAATGGAAAATGGATTTCAACGCGCGCATTTGAAAAAAATCATTAACAAATGATCACATTATCTGCTTGATATGTGTATAAGTAATAATCTGCTTGATATGTGATATAAGTAAGTAATATAATATATGGATCAATATTATATCAGATACATGATTTACTACTATAATTACATCATTATTATCAAAATGAAAATAACATTCGCTACACTTACGACTTTGCTATGAGTAAACAGAGGATTGAACACGTGTATTATTCACAATTTAAAACAAATGTACTACTTACTTACTGTGAACACATTTATACATTTAAAAATCACTGCAATGTTGCAATGTAGTTTAAATATAGTTCAGATAATTCTGAATTAAAACGAGTAATATATTCAGAATACATTCCCTACAATGTAGAACATCAACAGATTATACAAAAATTAACTATCTGTAGCCTGACAGAGAAACTAATGAATTTGAAAACTCAGTTTTGCCCTCGTACAAACATAGACTTTCCCACTGCTTTGTCCTTTCGTGTTGACACCCCCTTCCTTCCTTCCGCCTCTCTGTATCATAGCCCTTAAACTCCGCCGGCAAATCCTTTCTGTCCCGCTCACAAACCTTGTCCAATCACTACACGACTCCATCACCGTGGAAACCATATTGCGTCATTATTTCTGCACACAGCGTTGGAGTGTACCTGCAAGAGGCTCTTTTTTCGACGAATCAAACCGCCGTTGTCTTTTTTCCTCGTAAAGGCGGCAGGAAAAGACCTTTTAGAAAAAAAACGTTTTCAGAAAAATATCGCTCAAAGAAACCCTATTAATTTTTTCCTCTTCAAATACAACACGTAAACGCGTCGAATTGATTTTTTGCTCTTTTTTCCTCACTCTTTAACGTTATCTGTCTTTACTTACTTTCGTACACCCCTTTCTACCCCTTTTTCGAACTCTCACTTTTTCCTTCCTAGATTATTCACTCGCTTTGTCTCTACGTGTGTGTGGTGAAATCAAAAGGGAGCTAGATTTTAATTGCTGCGTTTCTTTCAGTTAAAAGCAAAAGAATTGCTTGAAAAAAGACGGTCGTATTCGGTGCAATTGTTGTCTTTAGGAGGGAGATAGCGCGCTTAGAAAACTCGAAAAAAGAGAATCACATGGTAGACATGCTCAAATCAATACGCCACTTTAAAAAGATTTTCCTTAAATTATCACATAAAGTACAAATCTTGACATGAGCAAGAGCGTTTCTTTAATTATGGCATTCGGTTGAAACGCACCATTATGCATTCATTCTCAATTGCCATTAACTTTGGTGTATAACATGGAAATCGGCAAAGGATTTACGTGGAAACGTGAAGCAGTTAATATTATTCGCTTTGAACTTGTAACGATGGTGCTGTACATACGACAAATATATGCAGTGCGGTACGTTTCTTTGTGATTACTTTTAGCTCAAATCATATTTACACAAATGAATACCGCGTCTCCGAAAACCCATTAAAAGTTTCGTTTCTCCGCAAAAATGGCTGCGTATGTGGTAGAACCCCCCAGTCAGTCGTAGCTTGAATTTAATTTTTTTTTAAATTTCTTTTTAGTTTAGTATTTCTTCTTCGAATTTAGAAACGTCATCGAAACTCGAACCGTTCTTGAGAACTGCCCACGTTCTCTCGTGTAAACTCAGTGACGACGCAAGGCCGTCGTTAAAACATATCTCGTCGGGCTTTAATTACTAGAACAGGACGTGATGAAGTCTTTGGGATCCCTCACAGGCTATTGAGAATCCGGTGTACAAACGGCAGCCTCACAATCCACACAAAATTTTTAAAAAGAACTCCACCGACTAAGGCTATTCCTTCTATGTCCATTAAAATTATTCCAAGGCAAACTGAGTCTCCCTTTGCTGTAAAAAATATCCAAATGCTTCCACCCATATCTTTAGCTTTTAAACACATAGATTGCGTTTTGTTTTTGCTCATCGAAGCCTTTCTCTTTTTCGGTTTTCTTCATCTCCCTTTTTAATTTCTCTCAAACGTCACGAAAGTAAAAAAAAAAAAAAAAAAAAGGGGTAGAGCCCGACGGCAGTGCGGTCTCTTCTATATCTAATCTCCTCCCCCCTCCACTTTTCTGTCTCGCTCGATCTTCTATACTCACGCTTCTCGAGAAAAAGACAGAAGATCGTGCATTCAGTTCCTTATTCTAACCAATCCCGGTCTCTCATTTAATTTTTGGGGGAAAAAAATCAAAAAAGTTCTCTAAAAAATTTTCACCATGTATGCAGTAAGTAAGCTTCACGATGAAAGGGACATACAAGGGGGTTTCACATTTTGAAAGGAATTCATGCGTACCGTACAGTCACCGCTAAATATCAAGGAGAAGTTGCCGCTTGCAAGGACCGCGCAGCAGGTCCGGACAGAAGTAATAGAACAGCTTTTCAAACATATCAGAGGGAAAAGAAGGGTGGCTTCTTTTTCCTATGAGAGACGCAAGTAGCCGTCATTGAGCGTTTGGGAAGTAGTGTGGAGACTTCGTACACTCTGACGCCCGTCACAAGGGTTCGAATAGGGAGAAGACGAGAAGAGGGGGGAGCAGGAGGGGAAGACGTGGAGGTGACGAAAAAGCGACACTCTCCAAAGACGCACTCGAAAGCACGCCGACGTTCGCTTTTCAGCTTTTCATCTTCGCCGACAGATGTCACTGATGACGACTGATTAAAAGAACTTGCAATTATATACAGATGTGATGTGTGGTGGTTGATAATTATGAGTGAACATGATTAGAGGTACATGTAACATTCAATTAAACGAAGTTCTGGATTAAGAAGTTACGAAAAAAAAGTGTAAAGTATCTAACTGTACAAAAACTTTCAAGGCTCTAAGCTCTAAGAATACATGTTACAGTAATATGATCTGAAACATGGGTACATTAATTAAATTACAGAATAAATATTATTTATTAACATTGACACAATTCCAATATCACCGTAAACAATAATTTTTTATATATGACATTGTAAACGAATTGTCTACCAAAGTCTATCGTTGACATTTACATACTGTTTATTCCAATAAAATATTTTTTTCTGAAAGAATATTACTTTCGACTATAATGTAGGTCTAATATTCACAGAAATAATAATCAAATCAGTAATTTTAAAAAATGTGGAAGCACTAGATAGTGATTTTCGTAAATAATAAAATAGACTTTTCACGCAACAATCGAATCGAACCTACTGTACTATTCACTTCTTACTTTCGAGTTGCATTGCGACTTATGCAGTTAATCTGACGTCTGCAAGTACCGTATAATTTCGTTACTTAAATTAGTATTCGGAATAATTAGGTATGAGCGAGACTTATTACATACAGTGTAAGAACACGTTTCAATATTTGAATTTCATGACGGGAACTTTTTACATCACGTAATAAATATAGGTAAATATATTTTCTGATGTTAATTTGAATATTCAAGTAGTACCACAAGAAAAAATACATTCGTTCGTTCCCTTTTATCAGAAACTTGATGGGAAGTTCTAAATCACGGACTCATTATCGATAACGAATCAAATCACGACATACTTCCGTGCGTCACGGAAAGTAAAGACAGGCATTTGGAATACATAACGCGAATAATTCTCCAGCTCTGAATAGAAATATTGCAGGCTACTTCAAATAAGGCACGTCTTAGGAATTCACTTCTAGTTTGCTAGATTTAGAAGGTTGCCTTCTAAATCTAGCAAACCAGATCTCGAATACTACATTGGAAAAGACATGTTCGGTTTTCGAGAGACATTATTCATTTTTTCCATTGAAACTGACTACTGCAACAAGACAGTACAGAAAATATATAGTATAACCGTTTTTACGTACCAATAACGTAAAACAATGTTTCTGTTTCATAACACAACACATAAACAACAAATATTTAAAGGCAGGCTGACTCTTCCTTGGAGCCTTGGTGTCGTATGAATTAGAACCGGGAGAGGTAACTCAGGGCATCAACTGCTGTCACTACACTGCCTCTGACCGGTAGGTCACACGGTTCGAGTCCCGACAGTGGCAGAATTTTCGACATTAGCTTGTCAGCTAGGTTGAATTCAGCCACCTGAGAATTCAGGGGACGGCTGCACTGATCAACAATTTTTCCGTGGTTTCTACGATCAACACCAGGCGAATGCCGGGGCAGTATACTTACAAACGAACCACACGCGATCTTTCCTTCCTCTTCCTTGTGCTTTCCCCTTCCTTACTTACACACACACCTACACATACACACTTACATGTACTACAATACCATACAGATATGGAGCTTAGAGCTTAGGTCCCGGCTGTGGCGGTTTCACGCTGGTATGAGATATCTGGTTAGGGAAAATACCTGCAAGCCGACGAAGGTTGGCGCCGGATCTCGCCATCTAGCGACAGATAACCGTCGCATCCCGCGATAACAACATGCACTACATTTTCGGGACTATTGACCTAAGCTTTTGACGCGCCCGGAATCACCAGTCAATCATATTGGTATATATGACTAAACACATAGCAATAGTTCTTACATATACAAAATGTTCCTTCACATAATTTCTATTTATTCTGGGAGTCCCCCCCTCCCGATTGGTCCTCCTCGTGCGGGAATGCATTGGCGCGCGACGCTTAATATTGGAGGTGTAGGTCAGATTAAAAATAAAATTTGGACTTCTGAACTTTTAAAAATGTCGTAGATTTCAATGAAAATCGTAGCCATACAATATTTGTAACTGCATTTGTTTCTGTTGGAGCAAATAATTTCAGTAATTTTCCAGAAAGTTTTGAAAATGTTACCGAGGCATCACGTAAAATCCGAAAAATTAAAATATCTTAATGATCTCCAGAACGGTATAACTAGATTTTATTCCTGACACTTACCAACTTTCAGTTCTAAAGCTTCTAACCTGATAAGAGTTATGCGTGATGCGTTATGGGTAGACATCGGATGTTTAGGGAAATGCCTATTTTATTCTAACAAACTTATTTAAAGGCTGATAATATTTGTGCACGAATCATGCCAAAATTTGTCGTCATTTAATGATGACATCTGACGAAGTTTTGTAGTGCTTATTTTTGCTTTTTTTAGCATAAATGCCTTTTTTGAGATAAGCACCATTTTAAAGACTTTTTTTACTTTTATTATTTTCATATACAATTTAAAGATATCAAAAAATTGGTGTTGGTCCAATGTGACCATTCATTACGAAATATTCAGAATTTTAAAATACGAGAGAATTCCTAAAAGTATACCAACAGATTTTTCTCCATTTCCGTATTTCATAAATACCACCCCTTTTCTGAGAACACGCTTGACTGACAATATACTGATGGCACTAAAATTGTAAGTGGAAATAAATGTAAATTACCAGAAGGTTTCAGTGTCGCTAATGTTGGACTTCTAAAATATATGCCAGTCACATCAGTAGATATTAAGAGTTCCTTCTCCGCATTCAAACTGATGTCTCCCAATCGCAAATTTGAATTGTGATCCTTCAAATGTTAGTGGTAATATGCAAATATTACTGGTTAACGCAAACTATTGAGAATAAAATGTAGAAGAGTTGCAAATATGTAAATGTAGTTTTATTTTAAAATGCTCGTACTTGTTTCGTGGATTTGAAGTTTACAAAGTAATATAGACAAATTATAAGCAATTTTTCATTTTATTGTGTATGTAACTTATGATAGGTTCTTTTTTCTCCTTATTCTTGACATTTTCTGTGCCGTTTTAGGTGCCTAAAAGGCGACATTTTAGTGGCTAAACATCTGATGTCTAGTTATGAGTTATGCGTGACGCTCCTTCCATACACAACATTCATACATACATACACAGTACATACGGACACTGATTCATCCATACCGATTTTCGATTCAAAATTGCGTGAAAATTGTTCAGAAGATACCAATACTTTTCCTCCTTAACAATAGTGTTGGAAGAATAAGTAAAAAAGTAAATTTTCACACAGAAATTTTGTGCACTATCTATCCTTCGCGGTTTCTTCAGTAATCTAATAAGCTTATTCCATAAACTGGTACTAATTGAAGAGTTTCTTTAAAAAGAACATCATTAGTCCAAAGTTGAGAAAATGAAACTAATGATGTCAACTTGTAGTGTGAACTTTATGCATTAAAGAATAATTTCGACTCGACCTAAAGTGCATTAGTTGCAAAGAACACGAGCGAAGAAAGATAGGTGTGTTAGAAAGATGGACGGTTTTGTATCATTCCAAACAAACCGGATTTTTGAACTAAAGCAGTTTTTCCGAGAAGATCTTCAATTGTCTAAACTTCTCAGCAACGTGTCTTTGATCTGTCTAAGCATCTAGATCCGTTCGATTCTCTCTTGTCAGCTGTATGTTGCTTATGAATACAATGCGAAGTATGAGGTGTAATTAAAATAATGTTCACTGACATTAGTAAGAGAACAGTGCTGTTTGAACAGTGCTGTTTTTAATAAATTATTAATAAAATGATTTTACCTTCCCACAGGACGAATTTTTTCGCCTTACATCTAAAGTATTCTGCCTCTACTCTCTTTTCCTCCTCTACATGTTTTGGAGAACCAAAAGATGTTCATAGATGATAGCAGAAACGAGTGAAGTTGAAATAAATCGCACAACAAAATGACGAATCTCGGGTATTTCTGCTAATGATAATTCATGGTTTTTTGTCATTCTAAACTTCAGCTTTTATATTTACGACAAAGAGAAGTATCATACGAACATTTATTACATCTCACGACCTTTACCTGTGGTTACACGATGGCACGTATTTTATGATTTTGTTGAGCGACTGGAGAGCTCCCAATTTATGCAATAATGTCTAATATTTTGTTTTCAATTGCATTAAGAGAAAATGAAAATATACTGAAAAACTTTCCGTCAAAATCGAATTTAAAAATGAATGAATACAATCAAATCAAACTACCTAAAAATTGTGTGTTATCAATGTCACTCCTGTAGCACTTAGCCGCTGTAGACTACAACATTAAAAATGGCACTGACACATTGACTTTGGTTGTCAGTGTACTCTGATTGAAGCTACTTTTTATTTCTCTTTTGCTCCAAATCGCCTTTCACCCTACTTCTCCGCCCACACTTCCCGGGAACCCGTTTCCCAGAAGCTAGCTATCGCGTGGTGTCGAGATAATGTGATTTACATGAGAGTCCAGAGAAAGTGGGCAGATACAATAATTACGTGTTCCCGGAACAAATTTGTGACGCGCATCGCCTGAAGTCACAAATCCCGCCAGAAGCTCGTTTCGTGTCGATACGAAGACAGTAATAGTGTTGAGACGCTTCTGTCGGCAACAGATGTACGTTGTTCTTTGATTTGAAAGCCCGACATCGTTTACGGGTCATTTCAATGGTGGATGGATAGTTCATTGGTATCTTTTTAGTCAAGTCAAGATAAGGACAAGATCGAAATTCGTGGTCTGTTTGAGTCCTGAAATTTCTTTCTTTCTTTCTTTCTTTTTCTTCAGAATGAAACAACTCAAAACTCCATACAAGTTTTAATGATTATCTTTACTCTTTGATTGTTCATGTCGAATTTGTATCTGTGAATTCTCAATCCAGTGTCAGTGTCAATTTTTTCGCTTTAGAGATATACAACAAATACAAAATTTTCGTATATACGTTTTACTGCCTCCTTGGTTATGATAATTTGATTGCGTGAATTTCAACCCCCAAAAACCAATAAGATGTTTACAGGTAAGATAGGTTAATATGAATTCGTTATTGTATTGGTTGGAAATGGTGTGTAGTTTACGATATTTGCAGCACAGAAATAGATTTGAGGCGTTATTTTGTCGTAGGTAACCTCCAACAAAACAACACCTCAAATCTATTTCTAGTGTTGTACTTTATACACGAAGAAGCCTCACTTGCTGCCTGGAGGAGAATTCTAGCGGCCGCCTGCTCTGATCGGTAGTTTTCCGTGGTTTCTCCGATCAACACCAGGCGAATGCCGGAGCAGTACCCTACCAAACGGGCCACGGAACGCGCGCGATCTGTCCTTCCTCTTCCTTGTCCTATCCTCTACCCTTACCCACACACTTACATTAACATGTACTACACTAACACATATTCCGGGAGATCAGGTGGGAGCTTAGAGCTTGTCCCGGCTGGGGCGGTGCCCCGCTGGTGGGAGAGTCCTGGTTAGGGGGAAACTCCACTAGCCGGCGGTAGGTCGGCGCCGGATCTCGCCATCCAGCGGGGGAAGACCACCGCCATCTCCCGAAAAAACACATGCACTACACTAATGGGACTAATGACCAAAGCAGTTCACGCGCCCGGAAACACGAAATAACCAAACGGAGAAGCCACATGAGTGTTTCTAGCACTTTGAGCATCTATTCGGAATATTTATAGATATAGATCTGTCAATGCAGGTGAGAATATTGAGATATTTTATAATTCGGATTTTGCTAGAATCGGGATAAACCAACAATAAATGTTGGTGGGTTCGTACCTCTTACTGAATAACAGCGGTATTTCTGGACACGTACTGAACAACTACGACATTTATAATCTTCGGAATATGTGAAAGAGAACCATTTTATGTAACGTCCTATTGTGCTTGATAGACAGCTATTTCCACTGCTTCCGATTGTTTTATATATATATATATATATATATATATATATATATATATATATATATATATATATTACAGGCCTCCAGAAAAGGAATATTAAGAAAATACAAGATTTTTATATATTCTTTATGCCAACGATTTGTTCATCTGTTTATTCACGACTGCTAGAGATCAAATTAATTTTGTTGATGAATTGAATTCATTTTTATTTTTAATTATTCTCAGTCTTATAAATGTCGCTCTTAAATTCAGAAGGATATTTTATTCAAGGAGACGTCGGTAACTGAATTGATAAGCAACTGGTTGGATCACTAGCGGTCTAAGTTTGAGGACGAGGACATAGAGTTCAATTGGACATAGAGTTCAATTTATAAAAGTTTATTGAGATAATGTGTAGTCGTGATAACTGATATGTTGATTGAGAAATTGTACTTGAATGAGTCTGGAAGTTCACGGCATTGTTATGTTGTGTTGTGTTTCGTCTAAGGAAAGTTTTTGTTAAGAACCTTCTCAAGAACATAGTAGTTATCGAGAAGAAAAACTCTTGGGTTTTACTAGACACAACGACAGTAATTCGAACTTCCTGTGGTGGCCTCTAGAAAATGTGGAGGAATTTCAAGAAAACGTTCCAAAATTGCCTTGAAAGTTTCAAGTCTCGACGAAACCGTGGAACGTTGTAGAACTTTATATTATACGAAATTGAATTATCATCAATCGGTAGACATCCGAGCACAACAGGCGGGAGTTTACGGTTTTTGCTCCTGCATTTCCATGGAGCGCCCAACGTTGTCTTGCGGCATCGAGGGCTTCAGGGATGGGTGTGAGGAGATGCTGAGGCGCGAAAGTCCTTTGGGGCCCTCTGACCGCCGGACGGGATCTCCCCGGAGCCCCCGCTAGATTTCGCTTTGGTTCTGCGCGCCCAGGGATTCTCTTTTTCCTCTCCGGCTCTCGGTTCGCGAGAACGAATCTCGCCTTCGGCCTTTATTGAAAAAGCGAGTACGACGCCGCTTGTTTTTTTCTTTCTATTTTCTTTCTTGACCTCTCGTTTCTCGTTGTTTTCAACTTCCTGGAGGGTCTTATGCGGTCCGCCGAGTATCAACTGCATTACCTTAGCACGTTTACGTAAATGTTCATGTAAAAAATGAACTATAAATTCTGGAGGTAAAATACATAGGAAACAATCAAAAACTCCCTCCCCACCAAATAGCTTATCAGGACTAATCATGCAACATAAAATATTTATTTATTTATTTAACGTTAAAAAACAGTTAAAAACTGTGTGACGTAGTAGGAGATGGACTTCTGTTCAGTTTTCCTTAAATTGTGTGATCTCCAGCCCTTACCCATGTACAAATCGAATTCTGAATGCGGCAGGAAACGATCTTTTGGCGCAAGAATTGATAAAATATTCGCATCCGTGTAGTAAAAACAATTTGCAAAGGCAAATCAACTCTATATATTTTGGCTATTAACCCTTCTAATATCTTTGGTAAAAAATTCGACTTACTGTCACGAGAATATGAAGAACGACCATTGAAATACCTATCTCCCACTTAATTGTAGAAAGCGCACACAGATAGTGTAATTACATTCAAGTCCAGAAGCGAAACAAGATATCATGTCTCTGCATTTGCTCGAAGTATCAGGAAACTGGACAAAAATCCTGATTGAGATGGAGATCCTTGATCCAGAAGTTGTGGTACAACACTTATTACTCATTTATTTAGTATTTCCGAATTATGCAGCCGATATGGTAACTAATGCATTAAATATCACTGTTAATATCAATATTACTTTTCTTTTCGATGCTCGGTATGCATTGCCCTTAATATCTAGAAACAGTTCTTCAGCAGAAAACATTTTACTTCGAACTAAAACGTATGTATCGATTTTAATAGTTTAATGTCATCTGGCAATGTGTTGTAAAATAGTGTATATGTATGTGTCGTGTATGGTGTATTGTATGGGAATTTTTCGTGGTGAGCTGTTGATATAGACACCTTATAAATATGATTAATACGTCAGGTGTTATAGTTATATATATGGGTATTCGCTGAAAACTGGATTCGCTGAAAAAGTGTACCTATGGTTCAGTAAGTTATTTTTGACAAAAGCAACTGATTAGTATATCAAGAGACAAGGTAATGGCAGAATACCTACCTTAATAATGAGAGGCATGCAAGAATCACTTGGGTGAGATATACGTATTATTCGTACAATTCTTTTCAGTAATCAAAATGTCTGAGAACTTTTTAAGAAGTGTTTCCTCAGAATAGTATACCATATCTCAGGTGGGTATGAACATTCCGGAAATATACACAACGAGAAGTATGAAGGCTGACTGAATTTGAAACAATTCTGAACACGTAGCATAATGAACTTAATTTAGTGTTCAATTAATTTAAATAGGGTTCCATTTGAGGTTCGTCTGAATTGAGCGACTCAAAAATGTGGTTACCTTAATATCAGTTAATGCAAGTCGTTCATTTTCAACTGAGAAAACAATTATTTATTTGAAGTATAAAACTGCATTGAAATTTTCTCCCCTTGGTTTACTATTAATTTGACATTACGAAAACAATTTGAAAATCTGACATTGAATTTTTCACTGTTTCTTTATTGCAAAGAATATTCGTATCAGAACTGTTCTTCCCTTTCGAATTATCTAGAGCATATCATTTACATTTGGGCGTGCATTGGGGTAAAACTATTAAATTTTGTAAGAACACAAAGAGAATGTTGATAGTTATTTCAAATACAATAAAATATGAAGTGTGGTTATTAGTTTAAGGTTTAAGCTGTTATTCCTTCCAAAATTTTTTTCACCTAAAAACGAATGTTGATAGACCACATTATTTCATTTATCTCATTGTAAAATTATTATTATGTTACCGACATATCCCTATTTGTAGTCTATTTCCAATTATTGAAATCCTTATACATTTTCCTCATATTCATTTCATACATATTCAACAGATTTCTTTTAATCATCAGGAATATCATTACCTGAAGAAGCGTCAGATATAGAATAAAAGGAAGAAACTCGCCTCAACTGTGATGCAGTTAGTGCAAGTAACATTCCGTTTGTTTTCATTTCAGTTAATATTGACGATCTATGTCTCTATGATTTACACCATCATTAAAGAGCATTGTTCAGATTTTCCAAGCACTGAATGTCGTTGTTGGCATTCCATTGAGCGGCGTCACCACCGTCTTGGACGTCGTGGGGAGGTTGTTTTTTCCGGGAATAAACGCTCGTTAACCAGAAGCGCCTTTCGTCGCGCCGCCATTGAACGCCGAGGACCGCGTGTACAACGAAGGCACATCAATGTTTACGACCCCCGTGGCGGAGCAGCAATAAAATAAATCACTCGCCCTATCTTGGCACGGCGGCTGCGTCCGCACTCAATCGGACAGGTAACACCGGTGGCCCGCCCGCGCCCAAAAGGACGACGGCTGCCCGTCGCCCGCCGGCACGCCTCTCACGAGTGGCCGCCCCACTCACCTTCCGCCTCTGGGTACCGGGGTTCAAATCCCGGTCGACCCATGTGGAGAATTTGTGGGGGACGAAGGGAGTAGGCGGTAAGTTTTCGCAGAGTTAATGGTAGTGTATGGTGTGGACAGTTTTGTGGTAGTGGTAGTGAGGGGGGTTGTGGTGAGGGTGGTGGTGGTGGAGGAGATGGTGGTGACGGTGGTGGTGCGTGGTGGTGGGGTGTGGTGGTGGTGGTGGTGGTGGTGGTGGTGGGGGTGGTGAGGGTGGCGATGGTGTTTGTGGTGGTGGTGAGGGGGTGGTGGTGGCGGTGGCGGTGATGGCGGTGGTGGTGATGATGGTGGTGGTAGTGGTGATGGTGGTAGTGGTGATGGTGATGGTGGTGGTGGATCCATGTGGACAATTTGTGGGGGACAAAGCGAGTAGGCGGTAAGTTTTCACAGAAATTCCTGTTATTGGTTTCTCTAAATAGAGAAATGGTGCAATATTGCTCCATCATTAGTATCATGTCATATATGACCAGAAAGGCTAGCAACTGATGATCATCAAAAATAATATGCCCCATGCACGTATGATGTACGGGAATCTGGATGGTAAATCAACGCAGGACAGTGTATCAAGATCAAGAATATTCAATGTGTTCAATTCAATGTGTCAAGAATAGTCGCGAGATCACTTTTCCAACTTTTCCACTAATTGACTAGCGTGATTTACCCAGAATTTCATGGATTCATACCTACATTCATTTACTTTTGAATTGGTTTATTCCAATCCTATTCATTATATTCTTCAATAACTCTTCCGTTCGTACGTTTTCTCCATGTCTGCCCACTTGCTCAATCCCTTGTTCTCTAAATTACATGGAAATCTCCCTTTGCAGGAGTGAGGGGTTTGTATACATCAACGGCAGAACTTTTATATCAAATCTTTTTTTAAAATTTATTTTATCCTTGTTCGATTACAGACAGAATCTTTCAAAGTATTGAATACATTAATTTAACTAATTCAAATAATAACCAATTGATATATACATTAACTAAAGGACACAATTGAACTTATGAACATAAATACTGAGGGAGGGATACCCTTACAGGGACCTCTAACATATATATATATATATATATATATATATATATATATATATATATATATATATATATATATATATAATCTTAAGCTTGTGTTTCAATGTAAAATAGAATTATTACACAATAGCGGAAATGTCTGTTAATAGATTTTTGTCCCACAACACTCGTCATTTATTCTTAATTCAACTACTATTTCACGGCGATTTTAAGGTCCGCCCAGCCTCTATACCAAATGTGTATCAATATTGTTTAATTATTTGTAATGAAAGTGAGCAAACAAATGCCGGAAAAGACTTCGATAAAGAAGTTGTAGCCTCCTACGACCCTAAATTGATTGTATCTCCAATAATTCCATATTGCTAATTTCCAAAGTGTGCAGGAATTGAAAGAAACTTACGCAGTCTCCGGCCGCATGTGATGTGTCTGTCGTTTCGTTAGATACGGAGGAACTCAGGGTAAATCCCAAAACAATGGAACAGTTTCGGTTTTGACTGAAAAATTCAAATCTTTGGATGTTATTCTGCCTATTTTCATACTGAGCCTAACGACTGTATTCTTATACCCATTGCGTCATTGCTCATACTCATTTCATCACACTTTATCCTGATGTGACAGCTAGGTTCCGAAGAATCCGTTCTCCATTACATATTTGCGCTATAGAGCAGCAACATTCTTGGTATTCTTAATATGTAAATAACTGTTCTTAAATTACTACACAACAATAATGTAGTATTCGTGAAGACTGCTTTGTTAAAATGTTAAATTTATTGCAGTGTTATGGATGGCCACTTTTACAAAAATTTTAAATTTTTTATTAAATTTATTGAGTGTTATTGGATAATATTTGATTTGTTTTCTTGAGCAGTGTGCGTCCACTTTTAGAAAATCATTTTGAGTGGTTTAATATTAATTATTATTAAATTTATTGAAGTGTTATTGGATAATATTTGATTTGTTTTCTTGAGCAGTGTGTTTTAAATTTATTGAAGTGTTATTGGATAATATTTGATTTGTTTTCTTGAGCAGTGTGCGGTCCACTTTTAGAAAATCATTTTGAGTGGTTTAATATTAATTATTATTAAATTTATTGAAGTGTTATTGGATAATATTTGATTTGGTTTTCTTGAGCAGTGTGCGGTCCACTTTTAGAAAATCATTTTGAGTGGTTTAAAAATTTATTTTTTTTTAATTAATTTTTTAAATTTATTGAAGTGTTATTGGATAATATTTGATTTGTTTTTCTTGAGCAGTGTGCGTTCACTTTTAGAAAATCATTTTGAGTGGTTTAATATTAATTATTATTAAATTTATTGAAGTGTTATTGGATAATATTTGATTTGGTTTTCTTGAGCAGTGTGCGGTCCACTTTTAGAAAATCATTTTGAGTGGTTTAATATTAATTATTATTAAATTTATTGAAGTGTTATTGGATAATATTTGATTTGGTTTTCTTGAGCAGTGTGCGGTCAACTTTTAGAAAATCATTTTGAGTGGTTTAATATTAATTATTATTAAATTTATTGAAGTGTTATTGGATAATATTTGATTTGGTTTTCTTGAGCAGTGTGCGGTCCACTTTTAGAAAATCATTTTGAGTGGTTTAATATTAATTATTATTAAATTTATTGAAGTGTTATTGGATAATATTTGATTTGGTTTTCTTGAGCAGTGTGCGGTCCACTTTTAATAATATTTGATTTGGTTTTCTTGAGCAGTGTGCGGTCCACTTTTAGAAAATCATTTTGAGTGGTTTAATATTAATTATTATTAAATTTATTGAAGTGTTATTGGATAATATTTGATTTGGTTTTCTTGAGCAGTGTGCAGTCCACTTTTAGAAAATCATTTTGAGTGGTTTAATATTAATTATTATTAAATTTATTGAAGTGTTATTGGATAATATTTGATTTGGTTTTCTTGAGCAGTGTGCAGTCCACTTTTAGAAAATCATTTTGAGTGGTTTAATATTAATTATTATTAAATTTATTGAAGTGTTTTTTTGATGTGCGTCCACTTTTAGAAAATCATTTTGAGTGGTTTAATATTAATTATTATTAAATTTATTGAAGTGTTATTGGATAAATTTGATTTGTTTTCTTGAGCAGTGTGCGGTCCACTTTTAGAAAATCACTTTGAGTGGTTTTCTTCAGCAGCATTTTCGCTGCTGCAGGCACCAACCGAATGAATGAAGGGTTAAAAGATCGACTGTTGGGAAGGGAGAGGCTGAGGACGTGAGCGGAGGTCTCGTCCGTGCGAGGTGCCCGCCCGCGCTGCACATCGTCGGCGGCCGTGATACGATCGGCCGGAGCCCCGGCGACCAGGGCGGCTGCCGCCCGGCCCTCCGTCATAACACGTGTCATTATCCGACCCAGAAGCTGCTGCTCGGCGCGACCAGACAATGTGCCCACGGAGCAGAGATAAAGGATTCCTTGAAAAGCAGCTGCAGCTTGCAGCCGCCGTTGTGGAGATGGGACTGGCGGTGGGAATGGTGGCGTTAATGGTAGTGTAGGTGTTGGCAGTTTTGTGGTGGTGGTGGTGGTAGTGGGGGGTCGTGGGGGTGGTGGTGATGGTGCGATGGTGGTAGGTGGTGGTGGTGGTGGTTGTGGATGCAATGTTTATTGCAAGAATATTGGAAGAAGTGGGTTAGTAATAATAGGTTAAGAGATTTTTATTCTAGTGAAGATGAAGTTGTGAAGATATTGGATGTAGAGGTGTAGATAAAATCAGAGATACAGAAATTATAATAATGCAAGTGCAGATGCTGCATTATTGTATTAGTTTATGTTTACATTCCACCAACAAAATGTTATAAATAGGGTTCTTGATTGGAAATGGCGTATGATGAAATATTAGTGAATACTTTCGTGGCCATGGCATATGTAAGGAATTACGAATGTTCAGGAAACGCAGTTTTATTGATGTTACTAAAATTGCTGCCTTATTTCGTTGCATAGCCTGCCTTATTTCGTTGCATTGCTAGAGTTTCCTACATTTCATTCAATTTGCATTCGTCGCATTACCTACAATTTGTCAATTCTAGCACACGCGATAAATTCAGATTTCTTAGAAATTATTTTTCGCATTATTACTTTTCGGATTACCAAAAATGTGGCAAGTACACAGGATGAAGGGAATCCCAATGGATGAAAAGATTTGGATGAAAAGAACTGGATCACATTGGACACTGCGGAGGGCGCGGCCCAGCGAAGCGAATCTTTTGGATTCCGGCGAGTGCGTGCGGGGCGACGCGGCGTAGGCGGCGACGGTGGCGCTGCGGCGTGGCAGGGCGGGGAATTAATGAAGCCTGATGCCAGATCCGCGGCCGCGTGCCCACAAAGAAGAGCCGGGACATTGTGCCCAATGGCTTATCTTGAAGTGTGGGTTCTTTGACGGCGCGTCCGCCGCCGCCGTCGAGCGAAGAGGGTGGGAGGGGGGGGGGCTGGAAATTATTCCTGATGGAAGCGGAGATGAGGGTCACGCGCTCCTGGAATTACTTAGGAAATCGCGCCCCGACGTCGGTGGTCGCCTGGACCACCGCCCCGCCGCTGCGGTCCATGAGGATGGCTGCTAACACATTTCAAAACTCCGGTCTTAGTGGATGGATGGGAGTGACCAGCTTTGGACTGCCTTGCACACTGGGTTCCACAAACAGAGTTGGTTCGTGTGGCCCCAAAGAGGGGGGAGATGGTCGCGGAGCATACAATATTCAGTACACCTTGAAACAAGAGTTAGTCTTGAGAATAGTGACCAGGGATTTGGTTTCCCTTGCCATGGTGTGGAGGCTCAAACTCAGATCGGTGTACACGGTTGTTTATAATGCAAAGCCTCTGGGTACATGTCAATTGTCTACACACGACGTAGGTTGTATTTTGGGGACTTTAGAAATTTGGCACCATTGGGGCGTCTAACTTCACCACTTATTTTTTTCATTTTCTGTTCGCCGCCAAACACCGACGGAACAACGGTTACAGTCAAGTACTAAGTGAGTACTTGGGTCGTTCTCTGTGTGAACGAATAAGAAATCTATTTAGAGCGTGAATTTTTGGAGTATTTTATTCTGTTAGTATTTGATGGGAGTTCTTTTGTGTTAAACAAGCATGAGGATTTTTCGCCATTTGAAGACCCTTCGTCGCGTTTGATTGGACTTATTAGCTGAATTTAGAAAGAGAGTGTGATAATCTCCATACGACTGAGGATAGTCTATACTTAGATTTTGTTTCCGAAAAAGCGGCTCCATAATATGTTTTCTTCATAATATGTTTGGTTCCCTCTTCCGCTTGTCCCTCAATCCCCCCACTTTTCCATTATTATTCATTCACCTTCACATCTAAGCAATCAATCAATTATCTAAGTATATATCTATGACATAGATTGTGGAATAATAATAAATGTGTACAAAGTAGCACAGTCAGTAACAGAGAACCTCTGCTAAATGCCGTTCAAAATTTAATTCTTCTATAATTCAGGATCTAAAGACATCACATACCATTTGTTCGGTTAGGTAACTCGATGCACGAGATGTCAGTGCAAATGAACTTCCTGATCCAAGAAACCTATAGTGATTGCAGAGTGTATTGGGTGGGAAGATGCTCGGTCCAACAAGATACCATTATTATACAAGGGTATACATAGTGTATCGCAGTAAAAAATATCCATCTAGACACTATCTGGACGAGCAAGGTGATGTATACGTAAGAAATCAAACTCAAAAATATTCATTAGTAGATCTTTAAATATTAATAATGTTACAAACAAGAATCAGTATGAATATTTTTAGCACAAATGCCTTGCAACCTGAAGTAAATTAATAAGCAAAGTATGAGGTATCTACACTTAATATTGAGCACATCTAGAACGTTTGTGGCTCCGACTTATTTTACTCACTCGTGATCTCCTTTTTGCACGTAATCACATCAGTTCCCACAATGAACGTTTGAAGATTTTAACGTCCTGCGCCAGAAGTGTCAGCACATATCTTCCAGCTGCAAACGCCAGCTGCAGAAGATGTCGGTAGGCGACGAGGGCGTTTTTGCTTCAGCGACGGGCACTCGAGGTCGAAGTTCAAGTGGGAGCAGCCGGTGACCGGTCAAGGCGACGGGAGCGGGCGCGGGCGCGAGCCGACAAAGCCACTGCAATCGACGCCGTCAGGGTTCATCGCACAAGCCCCGGGAAGCGAGTCATGAATCCGGAAACGAATCGTTGCCTCCGGACCAGCCCGATTCCGGGAACCACTTCGTAGCTCTCGTTAGAGAGGAACAAGGAGAGCACGAAATCTTGGTTTACGAGTGCTGTCTCGGAAATGATTGAATGCCACGCACAGAGGGTACAAGCTGTTATGAAATGTTACATGTGATATTTTCAATCACTTGATTTCTTTCGACATACTACACCGATTTATTAAATGTAGATGTATTATTTGAATCGGCACGACTTCGTACTTGTCTCTTATTCTTCCTCATCATCTTATTTACTTCACGGAGAATATTCGAAGAAGATTCCGCCGTCACATTCTATTAATCCTTTTCTAGATACATCCCTCTTTCCACACTACGTTTTCTCCTATTACGCATGTATTAGTTCTGTCCAAATAATCAAGGAAGAGCAACTCTATCAAATGTTTTCTGATTTTGTGTCACTTTGGTTGAATTTCTTACTGTGTAAAACATTACTGTCTGTCTGAAAAATACAATCATGTTCACATTTTCCCCTCGGATAAGTGGTAGGTGTCTATTTATGGCACAAAGTTTCAGTAACTCTGGACTCTGAAAAACGAACGACCAAATCACGAAATTGTGGTTTACGAGTTCGAAGAAATGATGGAACATCACTCGTAGATTTCGTATCTTCGGATATGACATTTTCGTTTATTTCAATGCTCTTAAACAATCTTCAATTACCTAATGGGACCTACCTTTCTTTCCTTTCTTTAATTTTTCTCCTTTCATTTCTTAAGATGTTTTTAAATTATATAAATTATTTTATATTATAAAGATCTAACTCTCCGCCCCCTTCTTTCTTTCATTCTTTCTTTTATTTTCTTTAATTCTTCTCCTTTCATTTCTTAAGATGTTTTTTAAATTAGGTAACTATGTTAATTCTAATTTTATATTTTTCTTGTATCAGAAAACTAATGATGATGGCTAAGCCATCGAAAGCTGCTATTATTGAAATAAATACTATTGTTGACAATGACAACGCCTTCAATCATTTCAATTATGTAAATGTCAGCTACAACCCACCACTGAATCAATATACCTAATGGGAGTTGGATCTTACGACTTGGAGATTGGAACTGGTTCTTACTTTACTGTACCAGGTACTGTAGCATTTCCAGGAACAACATGTCAAAGTTTTCGAATGTAATGTTTTCTCTCCGAAGATAAAAAGTAAATGCCTAATTTCCTCATGGTAAATCGTTGAAATCAATGCAATGTGTAAAACATACGAAGTTTGGAGTTTACATTATAAAGCAGACCTTAAATTATTTAAAAAAATATTTTTTATGTGGTGTTCATTTACGCTCAAAACCTCCCTTGATGCAGATTAAGGGATAATTTTAAACTGTCATTGTATGTTCACCTTATTATCAAATGCAATTCGTACACAGTTATATTCTTCAAATCAATGCTGTTTTTTGTGAAATTTATGTTCTTATAGGCTTATAAATAAACAATAAATATAATTTATTAACTATAAACATGTCATTTTTAGGCAAATTATTTTTTCTGCTTGGGAACACAAAATCATATTTATACATCAATCAAATATTGTTATTCATAAACAAAAGTTTAGCTTCCAGCAACGAACCGACAAAACGAATTAAGTTTACAGCCATAGAAACAGATGTAAAACATTTTCAGCGAACGTTAAAATAGAGTGAGCTGACTTGTGCCTTTAGATTTTAGGTCTTAGTCGTTGGAAAGCTGGCTCGTTGATACAAAATTGCAACATCTCCAATAATTCAGAAAATAGTTCAGATTGTTTTTGGTTCACATATATTAAAATTGATATTTTAAGATTTATCCCACGCAACGATTTTTTTGGAGTTTTAAATGGAACACGTTCTCTGAGTTTTAATGACTCAGCCGCCAACTTTGTTACCACTACGCCTCGTACTTAACCTTACGCCCTTGTCTTTACAGACTAATCCGGAGAACTAGTAACATAAATAACAATTATAGCATTCATAGAAAAGTCAAACATTTTTAAAGAACAGCGAAATACAGTCGAGTTCTCAACGTAGCAAAAAGCAGAGTCTAAATAGCTGTTAGGATTGTTGTTAGAGCGAGTAATTAATGAGCTCAAAGTCGTATCGTAAAGCTCTGCTATGAATGCAATAAGTGCAGTATAGTCTCTCCAGCTTCTCATTGTCAGAGAAAAAACGCGAAAAAGAATTCTACCAGGTATATGAAGTATGTCCATGAAAGTTGCATTTCCGTGTACACCGATGTAAAAACAAACAAACAAATGTGTCACTTGACAGTAAATGACACAAAGTTTTTTCAAGAGAATGAAACGATCTAATCGATCTCGGGAAAATATATTATAAAATATATTCGTATAGTAACTTCACTATTACAGTATTTTGTGAATATTTAAATCGCATATACAAACTAATAGGGGTTATTGTTGAAATTGTCTTTGGCTTTAATTTCCTTCAAAACACTAAATGATTCTTTTCTTTCACGATAAATAAACAATATTTTATTGCTGAAAATACAAAAATTGATAATAAGTGTTGCAATATTCTACTCACTTCTATAGTTTCGCCTTTAATGTTATTTGATTCAATAATTTTCAAAACGCCAAGACAAAGGCATTAAAATAATTTTTTTAAGAACCCTGAACTTCTCTTTTAATGAACTAACATAATCAACTCTCCAAGAAATGCTCCGTACAAAATAGCACCCGTCAACTTCTAACGCTCACACGTAAACCCAATAAATACTGATACAATTGAGAAACCCACGTAATCTCGTCTCCAAACGTTTCTTGCCAGCCTCTACTTGGCGGCGACCCCAACGTAAATGAAAAACCATACATTTCCCGATTGCGCCTCCGCGTGGGATCTTAGCCGAAGCAATCCGCTTCCTCCAGGAGTCTGGGGCCGGGGCTGCGTTGATCCTAACCTGCGGTCGGGGCCGTTTGAACGGATCCGCCGAGACGGAAATGGCGGTCGAAGAACGAAAGTAGAGGCGAAAATGTCTGGGAGAGGCTATTGCGAGAAATGCACGACTGGTGTGAGGGCGGGGCGAGGAATACACTGTTAGGCGATGAGGACAAACATACGGAAATGGAGATATTAAAATGGACGAGATTAATATTATAAGGAAATGGATAGAGCCTCTTTGCCAGTGAAGAAAGAGAATAAATTCTGAAGAATGTAAATGAATAATCATGAACCAAGCGTAAAAAAATGCGAATCAGTTGAGATTTACTACTCAGTAGATAAAAAGAAAATAATGGGTAAACAGCAAGAAAAGCTACCGGCAAGTAGATTGAAAAAGATTCAAATATGATGATGGTAAATGAGCCCGTTGCTGCCATTACTCTTCGTGATGGGAGTGGGGTGTGGTTTGATTACGTTGGACCATTATGTGTCTGCCTAAATGGACGAATGAACTCAAAAGTGACAAGTAAAGGTGAGACTACAGTGAAGCATAGAGAACTGGGGCTGAAATTTTAAAACGTGTAAGCTAGTTGGGTTTATCACAGTAGGCAGCGTCCTCTGACAGATTGAATTGGGTAATACTGTCATTGCGAACTAAATATTTTGAACCTTTAAAAAATCGAGGTGTGTACTTGTGAATACACTTTAAGGAGATACAAATTATTAATGAAAATATCGTTTGCGGTGAGTATAACTCCATCAACTCATAATTTTAATTCAACCTGTATCTTAAAGATGGCAACTAAGATGAAAATGATCTAGTGATTTCAAATTCAAATGTAATGACGTGTAACAGGTTTGATATTCAGCATGTTTTTTAGATTGGTCAGCAACGCTTGTTAACACACCTCTTAATTTAAGTAAATCAATGTGATTAATATTTTCTTCACTCTAGTGTTTTACAAGTTATTTTTTAAATTAAAAATAGTCATTAAAATAAAATGTAAAAAAATCTGAAAGCAAATAAAACAGTAGCGGTGGAATGCAAGAGTAGATCCAGATGGTATTTCGGAAGTGATTAGCTTTCCGTGGTCTCTCCGATCAACACCAGGCGAATGCCGGAGCAGTACCCTAACAAACGGACCACGGACCGCGCGCGATCTTTCCTTCCTCTTCCTTGTCCTATCCTCTCCCCGGTAGGTCGCCGCCGACGGTAGGTCGGCGCTGGATCTCGCCATCCAGCGGGGGAAGATCACTGTCATCTCCCGATAAAAAAACATGCACTACACTAACGGGACTAATGACCAAAGCAGTTGACGCGCCCGGAAACATGAAAAAAGAATTCAATCAATCTATTAGTCAATTGGAGATAGTGAGGGGGGTGGGGGCTATTTCATTTTGGATACCTTACAAATTTTTTTAAATGTTTTTTTAAATTGTTTTTTGGGGAAGAAAATATATATGAGCACATTCATTATAAGAACACTGTTTGAATGTGATTAGATGGTAATTATTTTGAATAAGTCAAATAAAATTAGAAAAATAAAAGATAGTTTCGAGGAGGGGGCGTTGGCTCGCGGGTCCCCCTCTATCCGCTGAAGAGACGGAGATGAGCTCAACAGAAGCTACGGGGAAGGATTGACCGAAACGGGCTGAGCGAATCGAGCAAGGCCGCATCCGGGGCGATTCGAGGGCGGCGCGGCCTCAGCCGGCCGTGGATTAGGGCCTTAGCCGCGGCCGCGACCGCCCTAAGGGCTCGCGGCGCCGGATACGGATCTGGCGCGGGCCCTTAATTAACTGTCCGGTTGATTGGGAAAGAAGCACGCGGCCGGCGCGGCAAGATGCTGGCGCTGCCGCCGCGCAGCAGGGGGCTTTGCGCAAATGCCACTTTATGGGGCCGTGCGATCGGGCGCGCGATCCACCGGGCCGTGGCCCAGCGCCCCCCCCCTCCGGCGCCAGATGCGGCGCGGCCTATGGCTTCGGGAGAGCGGAGGGATTCTTGCGGAGGAACTCATTCGGGAAAGAAGCGCCCAGGGAGCCCTCTCTCACTGTTTGTGATTAGTTCACTCACTGAGCGTACGAATGCGTTCATAATTAAGGCGATGGATCGCACCTCGCTTGGCACAACGCTGGATCGGAAGGAGTCTGTAACATGCTTCACCTTCCCTACTATTGCATCTTCCTCTGTCAACTATCTATTTTTTAAAATAATAATAATAATAAAAAGTATTATTATTATTATTGTAAAAAGATGGTTCTTTTTAAATTTATTGGACCAAATAGCATCAATCCACCATGATACCAGGAATTAAGACGTATAATTCATATAAATTTATTGGTGCGTAAGTTTAAAAAGAACCATCTTTCTACAGTATAAAAACGGCATCAACAGGAATATATTCAACCACTCTAATAATAATAATAATAATAATAATAATAATAATAATAACAATAATTATAACATAATAATAATAATAATAATAATAATAATAATAATAATAATAATGCGTGTATTTGCATGCTAGCGGTGTTGCCAGATCGGAGCACTGATTTTATTTGTTTCCAATGGCTGAAGTTAAGGGAGACGTATGAAAAGTACGACATATGACGTACCTAGCTTATTTGACCCGTCTGAGCTTTCTTGCATAGCTGTAGAAACTGAGATGATTTCTATTAAAGGGCTACAGCTTAATTTTTACCTCGCCCGGGAATTGAACCAGGAACAAACCCTTAGGACAGTATTGTCGAAAAAGGATGAATAAACAATTTAACAACATTAAAACAAAAACAAATGCGTACAGAAATGTTTTCCTTTAGGAGTAGTCCTTCGTATATTTAGTAGTCATCCTCTACCAAAAACTTTCAGCAGAACTCAAATCAGAGCGCCACCTTTAGAGGGAAAAGGATAGTTGGCTAGTAAGATAGCGACTGGAAAAGCATGTTTCATATTTTTTGCTTGGTTAGTGATTCCGGGCGCGTTAACAGTCATTACTCCAGTAAGTGTAGTGCACTTTTTCCTCGGGAGATGGCGGTGATCTTCCCGACCGGATGACGAGATCCGGCGCCGACCTACCATCGACTAGCGGGTTTCCCCCTTACCAGGACTCTCCAGCGGGTCACCGCCCCAGCCGGGACAAGCTCTAGGCTCCCGACCTCGCTCCCAGAATATGTGGTAGTGTAGTTCATGTCAGTGTAAGTGTGTGTGTGTGTGTGTGTGTGTGTGTAAGGAGAGAGGATAGGACAGGGAAGAGGAAGGATAGATCGTTCGCGGTCCGTTGCCGGTTTGGTAGGGTACTGCTCCGGCATTCGCCTGGTGTTGATCGGACAAATCACAGAAAACTACCGATCAGAGAAACCGGCCGCTAGAATTCTCCTCCAGACAGCAGCTGAATTCGACCTAGCAGAAAAGCTAGTGTCGAAAATCCTGCCGCCGTCAGAACTCGAACCTAGGACCTCCCGGTCAGAGGCGCTGCAGTGGCATCAGTTGATGCACTGAGATACCGTTCCCATTTTTCATAATATAGATTAAGCATTTCCTTCCACAGAAATAATTGTCTTGGGGTGAATATAGTCTGGAAAACCCCAAAACAGTGTCTCGAAAGAACAACAGCGCCACGTCTGAACGTATTGAATCACACAGGAACATAATAAATTGACGCAGTCTTACAGTGAGTAAATTGATGCAGTACCAATGGAATGGGTATTTTATTATTCAAGAAAAAACAAAATTATCTGAATCGAGGTATACTTGCCAACATTGTGGCTGAAAGAACGTTTTTGAAACATACAGGACTAATTGTAAACGTTTTAATATCCTAAAAGTTACACACACGTATTGGAAAATATTGACCATTGGTTCAATGATTTGCCTCATTTCTTTATCATCATTTACTTCAAGTATTTGAGAGTAAGGTTCTCAGTCAGAAATCTCTACATGTAATATGAAATGTTCACGGTAACAGTAAAGATAAAAGTAATATGAATGTCACATGATGAAAAAAAGAATAAAATATCGTTCAAATTTTATTATTATCACTCATTCTTCTTGATGACTTCATCATAAAGTCGCGGAGAAAGATAAACCACCAAAAAAGAAATCAACCTTGTTCTTCCTCGCTCAGTAACAAGTAGTATGCCGCCTTGACGCAGCACAGGTAAGTACTTGAAATGATCCGAAACGGGCGTTGGGCGCGCGCTCCATGGTCGCCCGTCGACCCCGCGCAGCGGCAGCCTCCGCGCCGGACACATCGCTCCGCCGGGCTGCCCCGGCCCCGGCCCACCCCGGCCCCGGCCGCCCATTTGTCCGGCGCCGCGCCCTGGCCCCACGCGGCTTAGGGCGAGCGCCCCACCGGCGCCTCGCCCATGTCTTCGTCCTCCCCCCGCCCTGCCCTGACCTCGCCCTCGCCCTCGCCCTCGCCCTCGCCCTCGCCCTCGCCCTCGCCCTCGCCCTCGCCCTCGCCCTCGCCCTCGCCCTCGCCCTCCCCCCCCCCTCCCCTTGCCTCCCCTTTTTCCCCCCCCCCCCCCCCCCCCCTTCGTCCCCCCCCCTGCACCCGCTCCCACCCCTACCCTCCTCCTTGTTTACGCCCTCGCCCTCGACCTTCCGTTGCCTTTCGCCTTGTTCTGCCCCTCTCACCGGCATCAGCCCGCCCATGCACGTGCCCTCGTCTTCTTCCTCGCTCTCTTGGTCCTCGTCCTTGCATTCCCAACTTTCTAGGAAACTTATGGGACTACACGTTTGCTATAATCTCGCGACTGGAATCAACACTTTACTTTTAATCCAGACCAATGCGATGTCGTCCATCTAGTATAGGGAACTGATACTTGGCTTTGTTAAGTCAATAAAGTACAGCGCCTCAATGATTGCGCCATACATGAGATTCGAACACACAATCCTAGCGCAGAGCGGTTGCTGTCGCGTATCTACTCTACTTACGTTGCTTGTAACATTACAATTAGGTTCATATGTTATTGTGCACATATTATGAGTCTCAAGAGCGTCAAGAAATGTGCCATCACAAATACATATGTATCAGTAACGCTAACATGTGCAAATAATATGCAACTTCTTAGAGCAGCCATTACTTTTATTATTATTATTATTATTATTATTATTTTATTATTATTATTATTATTATTATAAGCTCCCTTGTGAATATCCTCGGAAGTAACAAAAGAAACAACAACAACTCGAGCAATTCCATCTATTGCGCGAGAACCTATTTTCAAATGCCTTCTTCATGTAGCACTCCTAGCGAGCGCACCAGTACGATATAATACTCAAGTATTTCCTTCCATTAAGGAGGCTGTACATCACTACTTAGTTAGGACGGAAACTCTACCCGAACTTTTCTCCTTCTTCCTTCTCGCGTCTCGTAAATTCCAACCCGGGAAGTGGCGGGAAGGGAAGCGCAGAGAGTGGCCAAGCCATCGCACTTGGAGCGATATTCCTTTCAGCGAAGGCGGGGATGGGGAGGGGCGGGGTTGCGAGGGCGGGCAGCACGGCACTGGCTTGCTGCGAGTCTCTGCCGCCACCGCCGCCGCCCTCACAGCTTCGTTATTTGGCGATAATGCTGCACACGCATTTGAATAATATGGAAAGGGTTACATGCAAATGAGCTTCGGGCTAGTACCCAACAAAAAGGCGACGGATGTTAGTCAAGAATTGGAGACGACCAGGCCCTCGCGGTGGTGAGGAGAGACGGTGGCGGGGACGGGGGGAGGGGGAGCGGCGTCAGAATATTCGCCGTCCCTATACATACTTTATATTTCCCTACGAACTCACCCCCTCCCCTCCGCCCCTTCTGTCTTTCTCTTTCTCGCCCTGACGCTGGCAGACCTCTGCAGACACCTTCACAAAGGCTTAATTGCGTTTTATACAAAATAAGGCGCAAAGGAGCATTCGCCCATTGAGGATCGCGAGGTGCGCTCGCTGCGGAGCGGGAAAGGGGGCGGGGCTGATGGGCCGACTGCCCCTTTTCGTCACGCTGCGCGTCGCTTCTCACTCGTGGGCGAGGCAGTGAGGGGCGCTGCAACCCCTTTGCGAGGCGAGTGCATTGCTGAACGCGTGTTTCTCGATAACTCTGAATGCAAGATGCGAAAATTAGTGAGAACGGGGTTTCAAGCGACAAAAGAACGTAATATGGTCTCAGAAAAGTTTGGGTAATGAAATAAACAATTTTAAGTAAGAGAGGAAATGCCATCCATGTTTTGTAAATGTTGTAGACACTTAGGTGTGATGTCAGTGTGGGTGTGGAGGGCAAATGATGTTTGGTTGGGTGTGGGGGGCAAATGATGTTTGGTTGGGTGTGGAGTGCAAATGATGTTTGGTTGGGTGTGGAGTGCAAATGATGTTTGGTTGGGTGTGGAGGGCAAATGATGTTTGGTTGGGTGTGGAGGGAAAATGATGTTTGGTTGGGTGTGGAGGGAAATGATGTTTGGTTGGGTGTGGAGGGCAAATGGTGTAAGTGCGGTTGGGTATGATGTAAGTGTTCTGTAATCCGAGATTAATTAATAGAATAAACGTTAAATTAAATGTTTGTATGTTATATTATGGGTCCTCAAGAATGTGGTATTTAAATTTTGTTTCATTTTGCAAGATTAGGGTTTTAATCTGAAGGAAGATTCTTACTTCGTAGAAAGAAAGGAGGAGGATGTTATTTCTGGGCAAAATTTTAGAAATATTTACATAAATATTTTAAAATACGTATTAATCTTGCGTGTTAATTTCATCTGCTAATTTTAAAAGAATACATAAAAATGTGAATAAATATTTTATTTTTTAATGTTTTTAAGTGAGAAGTTGAAAGAAGAAAATCCGTACTTTTAAATAATTAAAACATTTCTGAAAACTTTTATATAAATGAGACAAATGAAATGTAGATGGGACGTGCAAAATACAAAACCATTAAAATAAGTTATACCGTTGAGAAAGATAAAATTATTCAAAACAAAACGGTGCAGAATAAACATTTAATGACACATCAATTGTATGAGTTGCTTATTTTCCTTTTTCTAAGAATGACTCAATCTGTTCACGAAGCTTTCTGTCACGCATCAATTTTGGGTCAGTTGTCTCGTTGGTCAACGAAACCACGAAGTCCTTCCGTCGGGGTCTGTTTAAACAAATAACGTTAAACGTTAACTGAGTGCCTTGTTTAAATGTTTGCTTGAATCACCGTTTCTGAAATCTATCTGTAATGGAATGACAATATAGGTATTTCGATATAGTGGACAACTATCGACCTATCGGCTTGTGTTTGACGTCGATGTAAACATTGTGACTAAACCACGAGGTAAATATAATTTCCCCGTTCTGATGAATTCGTAAGTTGGCCGTGAAGCACCGAGGGACGCAAACTCATCGATTGAAAACCGTCGGGCGACCCCCTCCTTTCACCGTCGCCATCGCCATCGCCCCTTCTAACGTCATCTTCACTGCCACTACTGCCAGGTGGATATTCAACGTCGCCAACATCGCATGAACGGACATTATTTCGGAATATTTCCTGCACAGTTATCAGCACCGAAACCCCAAATGATTCCAGTACAATGAATCGGCTGTTTCTCATTTATCGCTATGATTACTTCGTTGTTAGCCGTCAAGCAATGCCTCCTTTTCACCTTCCATTACCATCCGATCTGACACACGCCCCCAACACAACCGCCCCAGCACCACTAGCATCGGAGCCACTGCCCACAGAAAAATCACTCCCCTCCCGCCATTATCGCATCCCGACACCACCGTCCCGGAACCACCGCTTCCTGCACCACCGCCCCCGACACCACCGCCCCCCGACACCACCGCCCCCGACACCCCGCCCCCGACACCCCGCCCCCGACACCACCGCCCCCGACACCACCGCCCCCGACACCACCGCCCCCGACACCACCGCCCCCGACACCACCGCCCCCCGACACCACCGCCCCCGACACCACCGCTCCCCGCACCATCGCCCCGACACCACAGACAACCCATCTTTCCCAGCACTACCGCCCCCTGCATCATTGCCACCGCCATCACGGCCCCTGTTACCATCGCCCCCTGCACCATTGTCCACTGCAGCACTGCTCCCGGCTCCACTGCTACGGGCACCACCGCTCCGGCACCCGCTGCTCCCTTCAGGGCACTACCCGTCCGCGAAACGACTGCCTTCAGTGCCACCAACACGGGACCATTACCCCCCGTTTCCAGCATCTCCGGTACCATTGCCTGCCGCCATTTCCTTTCATGAACCCCCGTCATCATGACTCCAATCCCAACTCCATCATCCACGTCCCCAGGGCAAACCTTCTAGACTTTCCGCTGTCTTCGACCCCCTTCGTAACTATCATCACGAAAAAAAATAGACTTCAATGACAACTTCAACCTTTCCCTTCATTCCAATGAACTATTAATGCCAGTGCTCCCATTCCACCTGATGGCGCGCACATCCCCGCCTCCGCCGTCCCCGTCCCCGCGTCGCTGCGCTGCCGTCGCCAGCGGCGCCCCACAGCAGCGCGTGGCGACGCGAGATTAAAGTCGGGGCTCGCAGCCAGCCCACTTCTTTGTGAGCAGCTCCCCATTGTTCGACGTCCGAAGCCCGGCGAGGGAGAGCCGCTCCAGGGACGTTACACGCCGAATCGAAGGGCGATAAAATCAGGAGGGGCGACGTGATTGCACAGCGTTTGGATTCGAAAATGAGATCCCCGCCCGTTATGAACCGCTCCGTTCTGCGAGCGGCTTTTGATATCGGCACCGGGGACTGGAAACAATGTAAAAATTAGTAAGGAGCATTAGCGGTTAAATAGCGGACTCACCCGTTCGGAGGTCCGTTTGCATCGGCAGCTAAGAGGATTTTCTTTGAAGCTCAATGGGCGGAACGAACTTATTGAAATCGGCCCATTAACTGCGAATTTCGCGTTGTTTTCTCTTTGATCTGCTGGCATTGTCAGTCGGTTTGGATGGGCGATTTTCCTTTCTGTTGCAATGCCACGGGTCGACAGCCTGTCACAGGCGGCGGATACAAAGAGCGATAAGGCAATTGGTGGCACACGCATTGAAGAGCACGGCGGGGGCCTTCATTAGTGGGAGGCATCGCAACAATCAGCCTTCGTGGAGCAAATTCTTAGCCACGCGAAAAAGGGTTGAGATATTTGCCACTGGTTGATTGGACACGTGCTTTGTATTGTCACGCAATGTTCTGGGCACTCATTACGGTTCACGGTCGAAACAATGGCGATTAGTTGTTTAAGTCGTTAACAGGCAGTGAAAATTCGGAGAGGAGAGATAAATTTGGGAATGCATTCATCAAGGCAGGTTTACAGAATCAATGTATGTGCTATACAGTAGATGATTTTATACAATTTAGATAATATCAGAATGAACTATAATTCTTTTTCAAAAACTGTGAAGTTATTTGCAGCAGTCGTAATACTTCTATGATCGATTCTGAATTATTATTATTCTCAAAAGTACATTCAACTATTAAATTAGATTGGGTTTACGATATCTGGCATATATGTCGCCCCTTTTCTATAGGTACATTTGAAAATCATAACGTGTTGTATCTCATCACGTTTTCTGCCATTCTTTCAATTTTCTTTGGGTCCACATTTAATAGACTAATCAAAAAGAAATAAAAACACGTTATTTTTAAAGACAAAGATATTATGAATTTTCTCCAGTCCTCCTGGCTACAAATTTTACAAAATACACTCACGTGACATTTCTCTTATCTAGTCTAACCTATCTATTTTTTTCTAGATTGTCACACACACCCTTACAAATAACAGAAAAAAACATTATGATATAGATACGAGGAATATTGAAGAAAGCGTCATAACGTTTTTGAGAACTCCAGTGTCATTTTCATTAATAACAAAACCACCATTAGCCCTCCCTCCCACGTGGACCTGAGCATGTCTCCTGCTTTTCATTAGAATCATTCTTGCCACAGTGGCCAATCTTCTAATTGAAAACACTGTCGCCGATGGTCTGCTCTTAAGAGGGCGGCTCTAGCCCCAAGAGAAAAGGCCGTTTCTCGCCTATCGGTCCTGCTTCCTCTGGCGCCACCCCTATCTTAGAGTGGTTCCGGCTGCATCACCCCCTCCACCCCCCCTTCCCCTTCCCCCCCGGCCCCCCCCCCCCTCGCCTCCTCGCCCTCCTCGCCCTCCTCGCCCTCCTCGCCTCCTCGCCTCCTCGCCCTCCTCGCCCTCCTCCGCCCTCCTCGCCCTCCTCGCCCTCCTCGCCCTCCTCGCCCTCCTCGCCCTCCTCGCCCTCCTCGCCCTCCTCGCCCTCCTCGCCCTCCTCGCCCTCCTCGCCCTCCTCGCCCTCCTCGCCCTCCTCGCCCTCCTCGCCCTCCTCGCCCTCCTCGCCCTCCTCGCCCTCCTCGCCCTCCTCGCCCTCCTCGCCCTCCTCGCCCTCCTCGCCCTCCTCGCCCTCCTCGCCCTCCTCGCCCTCCTCGCCCTCCTCGCCCTCCTCGCCCTCCTCGCCCCGGCCCCGTCGTTTCCTTTTCGCGCGCGGTGGCTGTTGGTTGGCGGGGCATGGCCGTCGCGGAGGCGTCTTCGGCTGTTTCGCCCTCTTCCTATCCGAAGCGCCTGCTGCTCTCCGCGGCCCCCCTTTCTCGGTTAGGTTTAACTGCCTCCGTCTCGTTCCAGCCCATTTGTAACGTTGTTGCTTCATTTCCTATCCCCCTGTTTGTCTCAAGCCATTAGGAATAAAGAGAAGCTGTTCGCTCGGCGGAGAACGGGAAGGCGGCCGAACCTTTTTCTAACGTCCCTGCCACCGCCGCCGCCACCGCACCGCTGCTTTCTGCTACGTCTGCACGTCGCTACACTACGCTACACCTTACTTGTAGCCTAAGCTCAAGATTGATGCCAGCGATATGCTCCATACTAAATGAGAAGTGAGGGGATATTTTCCGTAAGCTTAGTTCGACAAAGAAAATTGGAGATTAGTTTGCATTTATTACAATGGAGATTGTGAAAGATATGGTCAGATCACATTTTGTATCAGAACTTTTCCATCTTTAATATCACCCTTCCATTTTTCCGTGTTCCAGGAAAATACTAATTGCAGCGCCTTAAAAAAACAGCCAAGAACCAATTTCTTTGTGCCCCACTCATCACTAATTGACCTTTTCTGTTGGAAAGCATACAAATACGAATTCCTCACATTAAGTTGTTTTATATAGTTTTAAAGTGTTAGTTTTGTTTCAGACATTTCCTGTTTTTGATTAATTTTTACTTTGTTAATACTATAACATATAAATTAACAAAAAAGCATTTAAATTATTGTAAACAGAACAGAAAAATCTTCATTATTTGTTCACGCATATTGCCTCAAAACATTAAAATACTATGGTTTCATTTGTTTGTATCATTCATTTTTACGCACGTTGTTCGTTTACATGTGATATCCTTATCAAGAAGATTATTTTCCTCGTGTTTGGCGCAAATGCAAGTAACGTCTTTTGAACATGTCATTTTGAAATATTTTTCTTAACAATTATCACAATTATTCGAATTTTGTTAATTTTTTAAAAGCGATAATCTTCATATAACGTATTAAAATCAGAATGTAATGGATAAACAAACTTTAAGATCGCTTTTTAGTTCTACATAAACTATTACGGCTTTTAGTACGCATCTTTGCACGACAACATTACTTAAAAAAATGAATAGCATGACCTGAAAGATTATATAATTTTGCAATTAAGTCGTTGTTCTTCCGTAGCAGCGATGTACCACTTCTTTATATCTGGGATGTTCGAACTAATGATTGATTAATTGTTTGTGATTCCGGACGCGTCAACTGATAAGATCGTTAGTCCCGTAAGTGTAGTGCATGTTTTTTCCCTCCCCGATGGATAGTGAGATCCGGTGCTGACCTACCGTTGACTAGCGGGGTTTACCTCAACCAGGTATCTCCCAACCAGCGCGACACCGCGCCAGACGGGACAAGCTCTATGCTCCCGACCGGTCTCCCGGCGTATGTGGTAGTGTAATGCATGTTAATGTGTGTGTAAGTAATAAGATGAAGATAGCACAAGGAAGAGGAAGGAAATATCGCGCGTGGTCCAGGACCCGTTTGTTAGGGTACTACTTCGGCGTTCGCTTGGTGTTGATCAGAAAAAACATGAAAAACTACCGATCAGAGCAGCCGCACGTTAGCTTCCTCCTTCAGAGAGCGGTTGAACTTGACCCAACAATCTATCGCCGCAAATCCTGCCACCGTCGGGACTCGAACCTAGGACCTCCGGGTCAGAGGCAGCGATACAGTGCGTGACGTCTCCCGGTGTGTTCGAACTATTCCGAAGGCTGCGCCCAGCGAACAGTCTGGAGGGAAATTGAGCGCAAGCAGCGGGAGCGCAGGAAGACGCAGAGTCCTCCGCTTGAAAGCCGACCGCCGCGCGGCACAGCGCGGCTCCTCTCGCAATCCGCTCGGTTGGCTGCGGCCGCGGCCCCGCGCTCTGAGCCACCCGACACGCGGCGCGGCGCCGCGCACGCGTGCGCTTGAGATCCGCCGCGACGACTTCTCCCGTGCGGAACGCGATCGCCTCTGCCACAGGGCGCTGCGGGTGGAGGGGTTTCAGGGGTGGGTTAGCTGATTGAAGTGAAAATAAGTAATGGAAATACAAAAATCGATTGTAAACTCTTTGTGACTACTCAATTGATGGGTTCATAGATCGATTAGTGATTTCGGGTGTGTCAATTGCCAAGGTCATTAGTCCCGTAAGTGTAGTGCAATATTTTCTCGCGGGTGTGGCGGTGATCTTCCCCCGCTGGATGGCAAGACCCGGCGCTGTCCTGCCCCTTAGCTGGAGAGGTTACGAAATTTAAGGGACGAGTACTTTGTCTCTCCGTAGAGTTTTTTGTTTGATTTTCCGTTTTGTTTCATGAAGATAGTGTATCAGTGCAAAGGCAGTACGGTCAATCAAGTAATGCCGACGAAATTGAGTAATGCTTACGATATTCGGAGTTTTTCGTTATGAAGAGTTCGTTTCGTAGAGTACATCGCATTGTAGTAATATATGAATAGGATTATTGAATTGCAAGCGTGTTACGAATTATGCAAATGAAAATATATACGAAATAATTCATCGAATAAAATTAGCAATTACCAATTGAATGACACAGTAATAAAGCATACTAATATATTTTCTTAAAAATACATCTGAAGTGATTATTTGAAAGAACATAAATATTGTGCGATGTGTAACTCCGAAAGGTAGCTCCCCCAGCAGGGCACCACCTCAGCTAGGATACGTTTCAGTTTCCCTACATGTGTGGTAGTGTAGTGTAAGTATATGTCTGTGTAAGGGGAGAGGATCTGTAACTAATGTCGAAAATCCACCTTCATCAGAGCTCGAACCCTAGGACTTCCCGGTCAGACACTTTGCAGTGGCAACGTATGTTGTCACTAAACCATGTTGTCTTTAAAACATGTATCGTAAAAACTAAACCAATTCTCACCTCTACCCATACGAAAACCCCTAAACACCCGCCACAGCACAATGTTGACACGCCCTCCCACCCGCCGAACAAGAAGCCTCCTCAGCCATCGACAAATCTGCTGAGGCGCTCCGCTGGCGTGTGGAGGGGGCGGGGAGGGGAGCGGGCGATTGCTGAAAGCGACGCTTGTGCCCCATTCATCTTCCCGCCGATATCGGTCGGGCCGTTTCGCGAACGACGCCTGTTCTCCCCTCCCCTCCCCTCCCTCTCCTCCCCTCCCCGCCTCTAGATCTCTTCAAGAGCAGTTTCCGGGCGCCTCGATCGGCGCGATAAATACATCAATGCGCGATTTTTCACGTTGATGGGTGTGTATTCAATATGGAGGCGCGTAAAAAACACCACCGCTGCAACCGCCGCGCCGCCGCCGGGTCGTTTTCTCTCCTCCCACCGGCGATGCGGGTGGGGGCGGGGGAACGGGCGGGAGTGGGGAGTGGGAAGCGATTTATGGTGCTGGAAGCCTTTCGCCACCTGCCAACCCTGGAGACGGGTTGCATATTGAGACTCGCCGAAGACGGCAAGATGCGAGGAGGAAAAGAAGCGGTGGAAGAACGAGAAATGCAGTGAGAAGGAAAGGAAAGATCACGTACATAAACTGATGAATCAAGAAGGTGAAGAATGAAGACAAAAGTAGGAGGAGACATAGGTGAAGCGGGAGAAGGCAGAGAGAAACACTAGGCGAAGAAAAGGAAAGAAAATATGAATGGTGAAAGTAATAGATACACTCACTTCTCAGCGTATATGTGAACGAGGCTTAAACGTTCATTTTTTTTCCTTTTTTCAGTTTGCCTTTGCCTGTTAGTGTTCAAAAATAGTAAGGTAACCATGAAGGGGAGGGTTTGTGAATGGGGTGATGCTCAAATGCGATTCGGGTTGATGTTAGAAGCCAACCATGTGTCAGCCACTCAGTGAAAACCAACGCGGAACTCAAAAATATAAGAGAATACCGGGACAATGTATTGATATGAATTTAAAATACTAAAGAGAATGAAACAAATGATTCCATCTCCAAGAGAACATATTGAGGGTGCAACGAAGTTGTACAAAAAGTATGACTATGATGTAGTCATGTAACACAGATTGAAAAGGATAGGTGTCTCATTTAAACTTCACTTCAAAAACTCAGTGTGGATACTGCTCTTAAGTAGGTCGCTTCAAAACCACAAAGTAATAAAAATAAGAAAAACTAGACTCTTGGGGAATTTCGGGAAAGATATACAAGAGGAAAAAGGATCAGAGAGAGGCAGCAGTGAAACTGAGCAAAAGGAAGCCGGAACGAGCCTTCGACAAGCCGGAGGGGGGCGGCACTCAAGCGAGCAACGGAAGCAAGACGGCATAATACACGATCGATGTATCGAAATACTCATCACGGGGGCCCAGAAGCGGTGGCGAAGAAGGGCGGGGAGGGCCGGAGGAGGACGGAGGGCTCCGGGAGGGTGAGGGGCGATGGGAAGCTTCGTTCCGGGCTGCGGCGTCCCGCTATCGGAAAGCAATAGCAGCTACATCACCATCAAGCCCCTTCCCCTGCGCCTCCCACCCCTCCCCCACCCCTCCCCTTCCCCCTCCCCCCACCCCGAGATGCCGCACGGCGCGCGTTCCGCCCATCGGAAAGCAATGGGCTGATACCAAGAATTGGATAACTTTTACAAAACAGCTTCTTCCCTCCCCACGTTTCGAACCGAGGTAGACGGCGGCAGCGGAAAAAAAGAGTATCGGAAAATAATGATACTTTTTTAAAAAGACATTCAGAAATGTGTTTTGAATGCCGGGCAATGCATTGAAAGACGCATTAAATATCGATTTTGGATGGAACGTCCGTTTCTGATGCGGTGGATATTACACCGACGAGCATTCCACCTTATTTATTTTCCGTATCTGGTTTCATCCGAAATGCTCCTTCCGATGTCGGACGATTCGTTTGAGCGAGATGGCGCCCTTATGAGATTTTCGCAAGTTGGTGCTTACGAGATGGTCTAAATGAACGATGGAAATTTATCTGTCACGGGGGAAGTATTTGAATCCGATTTCTTCGTCGTTCTTAGGTTTCAATATTGCCAAGGCGTAGCGAAAAGGCGATTTGTGCAGTGAAATGGAAATCTTTTCCTTACAAAGTAGTGACTTTCCTCGAAGAATTAAACCTCAGTGTAACACAAGACGTAATATTATCCCACTTTGAAACAAAAGAAAAACCTAAATAATTTTCAGTTACGAACCAAGAATATGCATTACATGGATAATTTTTTAACATGCGTGCACAAAACGCTGTTTCTTGTGCTTGTTTTCTGTGTGTGAAATATCTGTAACGATTCGCAATTGTCTTTCGACTTGACGATGTCTTTCTTTATTATTTAAAAAACAATAGTGTTACAACACTGACTGGAATCCATTCACTTTTGTACAAGTAAAGTATTTCTAGTTATTTGATATTTAATTTATAATCCTTTACTTGAAGGACTGCGTTTCTTTCACGGCGTCGTGTTAAAAAATTGTATGCGCAAGGTAATTCCAACACTCGTCTCTGTAATTTCCTCGCGTTCTGTCGATACATTCGACTCGTGCGTGAATCACTTCTTGCGCCCTTGTTACGTAAACTATTATTATTTCGTAGTGTGGAATGATAGCAATTACTAAACGATATTGAGGTGCCTGTTCGATTCATGATCCTGAGTTATTGACTGATATCATTATTAATCTTCTAAAAGCAAACATAATATTAAAAAATTTCAAAGCAAACTATTTTACGTTCAATAGATACGCCACAGATTTATAATAATAACAGATTTATAATAATAACATTTCAATATCACCGACCTACAAATTACGTATTTCTAAAAACAATCCAGTAGAGTTTTCATCGGAAATCAATATGCTTTTCATAAAAGAATTTGAAAGAATATGAAGAAAGCCTCTAGATTTTTGATCTTATAATAATTTGCATTGAAATTATTAGACTCGTAGAATTAAAAAAAGACCTTTACAATACTTACAAGTAAAAGAAAATTAAAACAATTAAAAATAGTTAATGTGAATTAAAAAATTAATGCAAAAATGAATTAATGATTAATGCACACCGTCCTTTGAACTTTGTTACACTATTGCACTGGTGTTATTTGCCTAAATGAAGTACATGGGGTTTAAGAAACAGGTCTGGAAATGAATGTCACGAACTCGAAAGATGATGCGGATTCATTTTACAGTGGAGTTTTGGGAATCAAGCGTTGCGCTTCTTTCCGGCACCACTATGGCGCTTTCAAGGAGCGTCGCTCCCGAAGCCTGACTGCAACGGGATCTCTCCTTCTCAGAAGGGTTGGGCGCCATAGAAGACGCCGGGAAGCGGGCAGAGGGGAGAAGGTGACCGAAGTTTCATCACCCGACTTCGGCGACGAGATGAGATGCAGCAATATTGCCTCCCCGTCTCCTGCCCCCTCCACATACCCCTCCCCCGCCCGCCTGTGTCCTCACTCCGGGACGCGAGCTTCATATCTTTCGCTCATGATTTCTGTTAAACAATTTCTGACAGATCTTGTCTCTCACTTTGAAATGTGCCTTTCGCAACAAACTTGAGCTGCAAGTTGGTGCGCCTATGCGACCCTTTTAATAGTGAGTGCGGAGTGGGGGCGGAGTGCCTGGATATAGATGTTTGAGATCTGGCTGACATCAAAAGGCGCAGCAAGATGGTTTGAGGTGAACGAACGAATCTTCTGCAAATACGCGGTATGCAATGGGAGATGGGATTACGCGTTGGCTGCTGCGACGAAGTGAGGCGGGATGGAAAGGGGTGGGGAGGAGGGTTGTCGTGCAGAACGAGATTCCGACAGTGGTGTACAAAGACGCCTCGAGGGAGATGAGGCTTCAAGGGCGCTGATTGGCTGCTTTGGTGGCAATTTACCTAACATGAAACTTGTTCTAATCACCAAAATTCGGTCTTACCTTGCTGGTTTATGCAGGAAAACATAGATTTCTGATCTCCAAATGTTTCATTCTGAAACAAAAGAAAAAATATGGAATATTTATCGTCATAAAAATTTCTAATATAATCAGTTATCAAGTAAATTCGGTTTCCTACCTTGTCTTCTTATATTACCAATCATTTAGAAAATAGATAAGTATTAAATATTAATCACCATTTATAGATATTCAGACAAATTAAAACAGTATCTCTATCATCGTCACATTCCCATTTCTTTACAAAAAATTCATTATTGTCTATTTTCTAGTCAATGAACGTCTTGTAGAAGTGAAGAATACCATAAAGAAGGTACTGTGATATAATAAATACTAAATCATCCTAAATAACTTTTTCAAATATGCTTATTTCTATGAGTTGAGTCTACTTTCTTTCTATCAGTTTGCAGTTCGCATGGTAGTTTTAAAACTAAAGAAAACTAAATTCTAGAACAAGGAAACAAAACTTTGAGGAACAGAAATTCACAACAGAAGGAATTCATGCGTTGTCATGCACGCCCTCTTTCGAGAGCTTTGGACAGCACTTGATACGCGCCTGCAGTTAGATCGCAGAGAGCACAAAAGACTTTTGCTCTCTCTCAGCAAGGAGTGAGGGACTTTATTACATTTAATATGTACACAATATCTCCTTGTTTCTGAGATTTCGTGTGATCTCGCTTGGGACTTCAACTCCTCCAGTAGCAGCTCCTGCCCCCGCCCTCGTCCTGCCCCGCCCCCTCACTCTCGCCTCCGCCCTCGCACCCGCCCATCCCCGCCACTACCATCGTCTCCGCCTATTTCCGTCGCCATCGCTACCGTCCGTGACTGCTACAGACAGTTTCATATACCGAACATTTCAGGCTCCGTGTCGCACAGTCGCAACAGACGAAGATTGAAGCCCGGGAAGAACACAATCAGGAATTGGAACAAGGAACGAGAGCGCCGGCTAGGAAGGGTGGGAGCGCTACTAGCAGGCCGAAAAACATGCGCCTACTTCGTTCATGAGATACGAACTCATGTCAAATACCTTTTAGATTAGAACTTATTTTGTTATCTGCATCTGAAATTCGATTTTTGGAAAGTGAACGAGGATTTATTTTCTAGTTCCAAACAAGAAAGTATCGTTATCGTAGCGGACGGACTTCTTTGATTTAAGTGAGCTTTTTGATGACTAGGGAGGGGATTTCTTTGATTTTGCACATGTTTTCCGTTGCTTCAAGGCATAACTGAGTAAAATTTCTTGACATTTGGTTAGAAATGGATGCTAAGTAGATTAATATGTTAGTGCATATTTGTGCATATTTGACCAATTTTTCCTGTTAGTGCATATTCGTGTAATTAAGGCATATTTCCTTAAAATAGAGACTTATATGTGAAACGTTTCATGTTTTCATAGAATCTATTTGTGAGCGTTCGTTGATTAGAAATAACTTATATTTTGAGGGGTTTTTTCTATAGATGATAAAATACTTATGCTAATATAGGATATTTTTTAACATATTTTTTTAACCGGGCAGAAAAAATTAAACAGGATTGACAATGTACTTCACTAAGATGCATCTTTATTTCAATTACTTCTCCCGCGAAGTAAGCTATGTTATATTACGTTTGCACCGAAACATATCTTGTCATTTCATGCATGTTTCTCTTGGATGTTATCAAGAAAGGTTTATGCGGGAAATGAAATATTGTTAATTTTAATTGCATATTAAAGTGCACATTTTAGAATTTTTAGGTCATAAATGCATATTTTTAAAAGCATATTTCAAGATTTTTTAGGGCGTAGAAATCCTCTCCCTAGTGATGACAAAAAGAAAACTGAAGTGTAATAAAAGGAATACAAATTGGTAGGAAAAAAACAAAAATACTGAAATATAATGTAATAAGAACCAGAACTCATGTTCTAACTAAACTCATTAAAGCTAAATTTGTTATTTTCAATAACATAATACAGAGAAAAAATTCACTTTTGCAATTTTCTTGTGATCTCATTTATATTATTAAGGGATTCTGAAGAAGAAATTATGTTATTTTGGAAATGCTAGTTTAGTGAACATATATTATGAATTTTACATCGATGTTTGTGACCACAATGTCAATATTCTACAGTCCTATGAGAATTTTGCATCACTTTCCATAAGAAATTAATCTGGCGACCACGTTGCACTTCGTCAACAATGCAACAGCCATGAATGTGAAAACGTTCATCATAAATACACGTCTTGCAGATGCCTAACACTACCCAATGGTTTCGCTGTACTCTGAATATCATACTACAGAGGTAAACTGTTATTTTATTACGTAAAAGTACAGAATTCAAAATTTTGGAGCGCAAGAGAAAAAAATGCGGAAGAAATATATTTAAAGGAGCGACAGAAGGTAAAATATTTGTCAATGTTTTGACATGACGACTACAAACTGATTGTGAAAGTGATTTACAACATTAGAATAGCAGTACAGAACTGGTTAGGAGAAGGTCTTCCACGTGATACATCTTTGGTAATAGACTTGCATGACATTATCCGACAACACATTTGTTTTCCAAATCACCATTCTAAAATGTCAACATTCAACCTGTGTAAACAGAAAACCAAATATACACTTTATCACATCAGACCTTTTTAACTAGTTAATATTAATCGTTTGCTGAAGGCTATCTATTTGTGGATTATAAATAAGGAGGACATTAAGAAGGAAACGAGTCGTTTTAATCGCTTTCTTAATATATATAGTTCCCTGCAATTCATTACAAATAAGTAACAACATCAAAACGGAAAGGCATCTTGAAGCAGTTTTTTCAAGAGCTATGAGGTCATTTTTACATACAGTGTACTTTAAGAAATTTTATGAGTTCTTAGAACTTAGTCGTATTTGTGTTAATGCGGTATGCAGAGTTTAAGTTCATCACGTAAATATGCATTCTAATCATAATCATTTTTCGAAGTTTATTGTTCTTGATAACTATTCGTTGTTCTAAAGAAGAGAGAATGTACACATTTTATAATATTAAAAAACTTGTAAATTTGTAATAGAATTATTTAAAAATAGTAACATATTAAGTTTTGAAGAAAATAAAATGGAAAAAATATTTCTAAAGAGTTCATTACCTTTGATGCTTAGAATAAAAAAAACATAATAGAAACCCTACGAAAACGGAAAATACGTTTTAAAATCATTGTTACGTTTTTTCCCTTGTATCTACATCAAAATCTATTTATTTATTTATTTATTTTACGTCAAAAAACAGTTAAAAAACTGCGTATGACGTGCTATGGGGAAAAGTGAATTGTGTGCACATTTTCAAAATTTTGTGATCCCTACACTAAGTCATGTGCTACTTAAATTTTGAATTTTTTGATTTTTTTTTGAAAGGGAGAAAAAAAACTCCCATGTAATAAAATCTATTTTCAAGGATAAATAAGCAATAAATTTTTGTGTTAAAATGCCTTGGTTTTCTCTTCTAGATACAACTGAACTAGTAAGTAGTTTTTCAAGAAATTTATGTTCAAAAATTACATAATCTTTTAGTGGAAAGATTACTCACGAAATTTCGTTTAAGGTAGGTTCTTAATTTTGAAATAAATGTTTTCCGAACAAATATCATACGAATGAACAAAGATCCTGCATCAACAAGATGGCAATATACCTTGTGATAATGTTTGTTTTGGAATATTCCTTTTTTATACAATAAATATCTATTGTTGATGCCTATCAAAATACATAGTTCAACATGTTGGCACATTCCAATCGCATGTATCACGAGAAAGAAAAAAAAATATGAAACCGCTCCTTTTGTAGAGATATAATCCATGACATTCCGGCTGCTACTATTTCACAAATAAACAAATGGCCTGTTTGCATGTCGTGTAGTTTTGTGAATAGGCTACGTAGTTGCCGCCGTGTATAGTGCGCGCAAGGTGCTGGCGTGCCGCGTCACGCGTCTAGGCCTTCTGGAGGCGATCCGCTCACGGCCCCCTTGGGACGATCGCGCGAGGCGCGGACGCGGCGTAACGGATGAGGCCGAATTAAATGCAATCTGTGTCAGGGGAAGACAGCAGCCGCGGCGCGGCCAACCCTTGCTTCCCTGGGCAGGCGGCAAATATTTTTAGCCTCCTCTTGCGCCCACGGGAGTAAAAACGAACCAGAAGTCTTTTTGACACAATGATGAATGCGAGCCGCCTTCTTTCCCGGCCGTTTCCTTCAGAAGACATCGCCAATGAAAGTTATTAATCATCTATATTTCATAATTTGACAGCCGAGATAATACTATGGTTCAACACGGACACGACACGGAAGGAGCAGATATGGCGTCCGCGCCACGGAGGGTTCGGAGTAGCCCGTGATGGAGGGGAGCTACTACAGGCTGGACTGCCAGTTCTCTTTCTTCCTTGATCTGGCTTTTTTATTCTTAACTCTCCTGCACTGTTTATCGTCAATCCGGATATTCTGGGGTTGAAAGAAAAGAAACATGTTGGATTAGTTATGAAATTTGAAGCTGAAATTCATATGATTTTCTTGAATAAACTATGATCTTATTGTGGTACTGGCTTGTACTCGTGTCGTATTATGAATGAAAGAGAGAGGGAAAACCAAACAAGAGTATGAGTGAATAAGTGACAACATAGTGGACAATACCTTCGGTTTGGAATAAAGAAAAGGAAAACATTCATTACTTTCTTTATATAATCAAAGAAATCTAAATTAACAATAAAATAAATTAGGAGAAACAAAAGGAACTCATTAATTTTATTGTTTTCATTTGTGCTTGAATTCCAGATCTCCTCCAATTTTGAATTTGAGGGTCACAGCTGTAGGCATTTTCGCATGTACGTTAGTAAGTTGATCGCTCTGAGGTATCAACTGAACATCAATGTTTAAAGTACAGGTCTATGAAACCCTGAACACACTTAAAGAGATCGTGAAAATGAGGTAACTGAAAATTCTTAATGTTTACTGCCCTTTTTTAGAGTTAATTTCATTTTGATGAAAATTAACTACATTAATTTAATTTTTGATGGCAATTATTTGTATTCTGCCATTTTAGACCAATTGTGCAAAATACAGTGTACCCACGTAATTTGGAAAATGTTCTAGGAATGTACTCTTGGAAGACAAGTTCTATTTAGCTCTTCTTTCTTTCAAAATTCCCTTTCTTTGCATCCTTTTTTATGTTATGTGTTTTAAATCTTAATACTTCATCCACGTACAAATTTCTATTTCTTTGAAAAGTGTAATGGCAAGTTATAAAATGGAGAGGCTTACTCACTCCATTCTATCTCTACCCCGAAACGCAACAACCGATACTCGCAAGGCGGTGCACTGCCGGAAACGGAACTATCGAGGGCAACCGGAAGTGAGGGTCGTTCGGCGCCCTCCGAGCGCAGCGCCCTTCGTCTGCCCTGCGGCTGCTTGCTATCGGCGGTGACGGAGCCACCGAGGCGGGGGTGGACGGATCGGAGGCGACAAAGCTCGCCTTTGCCAGACGCGCCGCCGGAAGTAGGACCGGCGGCCCCCACCGCCGCCTCCCCAGCAGTGAAAGGAGGAACTTATTAGCAATTACAGAGTGTACATAAATACATATTAGAAAGTATAGTGTGTACATAATTTTTACGTTGGCACGTCCTAAAAGAGCGATCGTGTGAATTCCGATATTTCTTTGCGAGGCAGATCATTTTCAGTGTTCGGAGTATATACTCGCCCATAAAAAAACCATAAGTAGGTGGATTATAAGTACACAATACAGAACATTTTAAAAATGTATTGGTGGTGCAAGGTAATGAAAGGGGAAATATTAGAAATTATAGAGTGTATATAGAAAGTGTGTACATAAATAAATAATAGAAAGTACAATGTGTACATACTTTTTAGGTTGGCAGGTTCTGAAAGGGCTATCTTGTGAATTTCGATATTTCTTTGCCAGTCGGAGATCATTTTCTGGGTTCAGAGTGTACAGAAAACCGTAACTACGTGGATTATAAGTACACAGAACAGAACATTTCAAAAACGTATTGGTAGTGTGCTTGAATCATTAAATTTTTAATTACATATAATCGTAACCGTGATCAATGGAAAAAATAATAACTTTAAATATAAAGAACACTTTTTTGAAATGCATAATGTGACTATCACTTGACTGAAATTCAGAACTGAAGCGTGATTCGCGTTTGTTTCTTTTGTAAAAGAATACAATTTAAATAACAAAAATTCATAGTATAAAATTACGTAATTTATCTATAATTATAATTTTTGAAGTGAAAAATGTGGAAAAATAGTTTATATATTTATCAATCAAAAATTAATTTGTTAACTAATAGTTAGTCTATAAACTAATATTAATGGCTTTACTCCTGAGCACATTTTGAGTATCTCTAAATATCTTTTACGAAATATTTTTCATTAGATACTAAATGTCTCCTGATTTGAATGCGTACAGGTGTAATATCTACTGGATTGAGTTAAACTGATCTAGTCACTAATTCACAGGCCCGCACTGCAATTATTAACGAACTTATTTACGTTTTTAAGATATGATTATTCACAACAAAATGAATGCCTTTGTTTGAAATCGAACAATGGAGAGAATTTTTCTTTTCAACTGTTAGATGTGATGTTTAACTAAGCGAGGTATGAGTTAGGAAATAACGTGTATGGCTGAAAAACTGGCGATACAAGGAAATAAAATTTCTCCTGACGTCTAGTATTAATTCATGTAAAGAACGTAATGGTCAGACGGCAAACAAGTGAAATGGTGAGGCCCAGGAAGATGAAGTAACACGACCTTTCCTATCTTTTTCCACATCTAGCCTCTTTTGATTTCAGTCGCACAGTATTCTATGCCTTCCGATCATCAACACATAATTTTACATTAACTTCTCCCTCCAGATTTAGTTTGTGTCTTGCCAAATAAATCCGCAATGTGTCAGATTTGTTGCCTCGCTGTTTACTCATTTCATTCAACGACACCTACTCTATTATCCTAAATCCCTTTCATATCTTGCTTCACTCGTGGTTCCCACTATCACCTCTACATCTGCTTCGTCTTCCCTGTGAGACAGCGCCGCCTATCTTCACACTTATCGCAGCACAATTCATGGAAGAAGAAGAAGATTAAAAATGGTGTGGGAGGAAATCCTTCTGCTCTTTGATTGTAGGTTTGAATTCCGTAAAAAACAGCAATATTTGCTTTTTCTGATCGCGGACTGAAAATCAAAGGCAAACCACCATTTCACTTAGTCGTATAGTAAATAAAAATTTTCGACGAAAAACTAGTACTTTTGTCGGAACTGATTTTAATGAATTTTGAGATGTAGGTATATCATGATACAATTTAGAATCACATCATATCACCTTAAAGGTCAGCTATCAGTGTGATAATTCAAGTCGTGTCAGATAATTCAATTTGAATATGCAACCCGTAATGCATCTGAATGAACGGATTATGTGCGGGCGGAGCTAACTGTAAGGCAAAAAAAATCCTTTTTGACTAAACATTTATACATGTTTTTATTGTGTATGACCATATAGTTGCAGAGTGATTTGAAATAAATTAAATTAAAACAAAATATAATTTATCAATTTTCTGGCTAATTAACTGTGACTATTTCACTCATGTCTGTCCGTGTCATGAGTAATCAATGCTAAGGAAGAATTTATTATATTCCAATATATATTATTATATTCCAATTAAACGATTTACAGATGTCTATCGCTATATAATTATCGATTTTGACCCCGATGTAATCTCTTTATTTACCTTTTTGTTGTTAACGATAGCAATTTCTTCTCGTCCGTAATAGCTTGTGAGCATCAATCATTTTGGTAATGCTTCACTCTCTCAAATAGAATATATTATTACAGAATCAATGCCTGAAAACATAAAAAGAAACAGAGAAAGCGTGCGGAAGCAATTTCAAGAATTTTCTGAAGCATTTGATAGCACAAACTACAAATGTGGAAAAAACAAACATTTTGAAAATTTGGTCAATTAATACGCGAAGAATAGGTAGTGAAGAATTCAAAGAATAAACAATGAAAATTACGTAACGTTACAGCCAAAAGTGTACATGAAAAATTTTTGATGAGAACAAACGTGTATTCAATCTATACGAAATTTAGGAATTCCTCTGCTAATTCAGTTTCTTCGTCATTTACTTCAAATACTTCCATGGAATATGAAGTCATGAAAGACGCAACTTCCTACAACTTGAATAATTGTGTTTTTAGTAAGTTAAACATGTTCTTTTAAGTAGTTTTGTTATAACTCTTTTTAAAATTTCTTTTAACATAAAACTGAAATATAGTTGAAATAATTTTCTGCATTAAACTGTTATTTATATTTTCCTTGGATATACTGTTCTTGCAGGAAGCGTTGATAACTGGGAGCTGAATTGAAGTTCCATGTAATCCGATAGCGACCGGTAGCGGTTTGAGTATTATTTATCTTCTTCTTAATTTTTGTGATTGTAATTATCCATCGCAGTCATGTAATGTGTTAATTCGTGGAATAGTCTCATTAAATATCACTCGAAGAGCTGTAATATTACTTATCATAGCACTTGGATACCACAAAAAAGTAGTATAGAAAGAGGTATAAACTTTTTCAGGCACTTCTTGAGGATTGTCTGAGTGTCCTTGCAAAGTTTGGTAAAGATTAATACAACATAAATGCAGAAAATAAATAATTTAAATAATATGTTGGTAGACGTTCCACGATCATTATTTTTCGCCTGTCGCTGAAAGCAGGTTGGTACCTAAAATATTCCGCCAGAGGCCAGTAGCGGTGCGATAGAAGTGCTACCAAATAGATTCGCTAGAGCCTAGTACGAAGTGCGTAAAATGTTTAATCTAATAGCAATGTACTGTAAAATAAAACGAAAGGAAGTTATAATATTTTATAAAAATTTGAACCAATTACATTAAAAATAACAATCTTAATCATCGTGGTTTATATTTAAAAGATTGATATTTTTCCTCTTTCACAAGAATTGGAAATGAAGAAAACCCAGGCAACGCCGGATATCTTGCTAGATATATAAATAAATACTCTGAGTACTTCAGCTAGTATAACCGAAAACTAATTGATCACTTCCAAAATGCTGGGTAAAGATATGCAACAATTCCGCGATACACCTTCCTTACCTCCCCGAGGCGACCGCGTCGTGTTTCGCCCATATTTCGTCGCCCGATTCTGCTGTACACCGGCATCGCAGCACCGCTGGCCACCCTCATCCCCTCCCCACCTCCACGCGCAGTTTGATAGCGCCCCGCCGGGTTTATGTCTGCGCAAACAGCGGCCCGCAGCAGTTGGGCCACTGCGGCTCGGGGGCGAGTCGGCGAGGTCGCCCGCCCGCCCGCCCGCCCGCCACGACCGATATAATGGATGGCTCCTGAGGGCGGAACCCGGCCCACGCCCCTCCCCTCCCCGCCCCGCCCCCTCCGCCTCGCCCTTTAACAGGCTTGACAACCCATAAAAATAACATTATTTGAACGGAAGATCTCGTGCGCTACCGGGCCGGGAAGGCCCCGAGTAGAAAAGGAAGCCTTTATCGATAAACTCCGGCCAACCTCGACCGACCGGGGAGAAATTCTTGGGAAATAAACGGCGCCAGCCCCCGACCCCTCGGCCCGGACCGGTCCGCCCCCGCGTTTAACCCCGAATTAGCCGGGAGCCACTCTGGAAGAACGCCGCCAGGTGATTGGTCAGAGGGGTCCTGGCCCATCGCCGCCTTATTGGAGTCATTTGGCGCCGCCCGTTCCTTCCCAGCGGAAATTGGACGTCTCAGTTTTCCCTGTCGTTTGTTGCATTAGGGCTGAACGCGGGTTCTGGTTGCAGATGATAAAGTTTATTTCCTTTGCGTCGGGTTTTAAGGGATACACTTAGTTTGTTGTCAAGATATATGAGTTTTGCAATACTACTTGTACACGTGCCAATACAAAATTTATTTCTTCTTAAAATTATTCGTAAAGACAATGCTGTGTTCTGGAATCGCGTAGATACAATTTTTACTTTAAGAAAAATCTCAATTATAAACGGAACTATATATTATATCTTAGTTAATTTTATGTATTTTATACAAAGTGATTTAAGTTAACAATTTTGCTTGATATTTAGTACTGCATTAATATTATTTCCAATAATTTAAACTAGCAATAAAATATTTCGATTTTATAATTAAGTAACTTCGTACAAATTAAATTCATATTCCAGCTACCTGGTACTGACTTCAATTGCTGCTTATGCTCGCCCTTATTACATCACTTTCCTTTAAATTCCACTATTCATCCTGTGAATGGTGACAGAATAATGTAATAATAATGGAAGGGCGCGGATTATTAGAACAATTGCGTTCTAATAACTTTTAAAAAGAACATGTTTTCAGTTTCTTATATATTTATTGCAGATTGCAAAGGAGAACAAAAGCACTGAGTGTTTATAAATATTTTGCTATGTGAATTGGGGTCAGTGAAACTAAAAATTCTCAACAAAAATATTGTTTCATTAATAATTTAACAACTTTATTTCTTAAAATACGTTTGGTCTCAAGATATTCCTTGGAATACGTCTCGATTTTGGTTTTGGTTTCAATAATGCAATCTTCACCTTCGATTTGCCGGGTAGCAACTCGCTCCCATCCTGGGTATGAACGAACAGCCCAGCCACAGCGGTGATTTTGCCCTCCTAGTTGCAACTCGAGTTCCGCACAGTCCGTTTTAGTAGTACGTAGGGCAAACGTTAGTAAGATGAAACACAGATAGAAATTTACATTTGAAAGTAATAATTGCTTAATATATATTGCGCAATAAATTGTAGATGATAAAAGATGGATAACAAAGGAAGTTTATCATCTCGAATTTTAAGTTTTTTCAAAAATATGCGTCTACGTATGGACATTTTCTTTGGTCCAAGTCACAAAAAATTACTTCATTTTCTAATCGAAAACTCACATTCGGGTTGCCTGATTCTTTCAACTTGTGACTTTTTAACCCGACGGTGAGAACGGAGAAAGTTGCATCTTAAGCACCACAGAAATCTTGAGATGGAGTCTTGAGATTGAGGTGGAGATGAGATGGATGGGCAGGGAATTTTCATTGGAAAGTGTTTTGTTACGTAATTACTGTGATATAAATCGAATATTTACAACTATCTATATTAACAACCAATGTGGTTTTTGAGTTTTGCGACTACCATGCTCATCAATCACAGTAGCCAGGCATAACCATTTTCGACCTCAACATTTGCGCCGTCTTTGCCCACATGGTCGCATCTCCCGTAGAGCCTTGTCTATGGCTGTGTCTAAGGCCTTGTCTAAGTCTTTTCATGGCTGCAGGTTGACACGGGAGTCTGAGAGGGAGGGATCAAATAGAAAACTGTTTTTGAAACTATTCAATATTTAGTCAGTATTCCGTAATAACAAGTACTCATTAATAAACCTGAATAATATGAATGGAAATTGAGTCTCATTGATCATTTCACCCTTCCAAATACATTTTTTCTAGTAAATGTGCTTCCTCAAAATAGTAGAAGTAGTAAAAGCGAGGTTCTTTACAGCTGACACCGCTCCTCGCAACCTAGTCGCCACGTCCTTCGATCCTCCAAATCTTCCTCCTCAAGATCTCGTTCCATCATCGCCTTTTGTATCTCATTTTCCCATGTTTTTTTCTTCGTCTGCCATGCATCCTATTTCTTTGAGGGAACCACATTAAAATTTTCTTAGAACAACAATTTCCCGTCATCCTTTGAATATGACCATACCATCTCAATATTTTTGGCATCAATTACATCCAATATACCGATATCAATACCTATTTGATTTTTAATTGGGTACTTTATTCGGTAGCGTAAGGCCACAACAGCGTCTCCAATAGTTCATTTCCATTGATTTTAATTTGTGCTCTTCGCTCTGGTGTTATTACAGTCATTGCAAAAATTCCTTTCTCAAAATACTGCTAATATTTACATTGAGTACAACGACCGATCTGGTCCTTGCTTCCAGCAAGCACACCCAAAATTTAGTCGCGAAAGAGACGGGCTGCCCGGCCGCCTCTCGAACACATGCACAACCGCGTCTTGGACCCAGGTCGAGACAAGCGTCTGAGAGAGCGGGGCCAGATAGAAAGTTATTTTCGTGACTAGTAAATGTTAATTAAATAGGTAATCCGCAATAAATAATAAACATGAATAAAATTAAATAATGTGGATGGAAATTGAGTTTGATTTATCATTTCACACATCAACATGTATTCTTTCGAAAAATAATTCTTCAGTTCTTTGATGCCCATCATCTAATATTTGTATTCAGTACGACTATCTGGTCCTTGCATCCAGGATCCACACCGACAACCCAGCCGCGAAAGAGACCTGGCTGCATCTGGAGTACCGGCACAGCCGCGTTTTGGATTCAGGTGGAGACGAGCGTCTGAGAGAGGGAGGGACCAGGTAGAAAGTGGTTTTTGTTAGTAGTAAATGTTGATTAAATAGGTAATCCGCAATAAATAATAAACATGAATAAAATTAAATAATGTGGATGGAAATTGAGTTTGAATTATTATTTCACACATCAAAATGTATTCCCCCAAAACTAATTCTTCAGTTCTTTGATGCCCATCATCTAATATTTGTATTCAGTACGACAATCTGGTCCTTGCATCCAGGATCCACACCGACAACCCAGCCGCGAAAGAGACCTGGCTGCATCTGGAGTACCGGCACAGCCGCGTTTTGGATTCAGGTGGAGACGAGCGTCTGAGAGAGGGAGGGACCAGGTAGAAAGTGGTTTTTGTTAGTAGTAAATGTTGATTAAATAGGTAATCCGCAGTAAATAATAAACATGAATAAAATTAATTAATGTGGATGGAAATTGAGTTTGAATTATCATTTCACACATCAAAATGTATTCCCCCAAAAATAATTCTTCAGTTCCTTGATGCCCATCATCTAATATTTGTATTCAGTACGACAATCTGGTCCTTGCATCCAGGATCCACACCGACAACCCAGCCGCGAAAGAGACCTGGCTGCATCTGGAGCACCGGCACAGCCGCGTTTTGGATTCAGGTGGAGACGAGCGTTTGAGAGAGGGAGGGACCAGGTAGCAAGTGGTTTTTGTTAGCAGTAAATGTTGATTAAATAGGTAATATGCAATAAATAATAAACATGAATAAAATTAAATAATGTGGATGGAAATTGAGTTTGATTTATCATTTCACACATCAACATGTATTCTTCCGAAAAATAATTCTTCAGTTTTTTAATGCCCACCATCTAATATTCGTATTCAGTACGACGATCTGGTCCTTGCATCCAGGATCCACACCGACAACCCATCCGCGAAAGAGACTTGGCTGCATCTGGAGCGCCGGCACAGCCGCGTCTTGGATCCAGGTCGAGACGAGACGAGCGTCTGCGAGAGGGCGGGGCCGGGCGGGAGACAGGTGGAGCGTGGGCGGGGCAGGGCGGGGCCGCGAGGCCCGGGGGCGCGGCGTGTAGTGCCGCCAATTACCGCTGCAGGGCGCCGGGGCGAAGGCCCTGATGAGCGCCGTCGCGAGACGCTGCTCAAAGAAGAAAGAATTGTTAAAACGTCCTTCCTTTTGTCCGCGCCTCCTTCTGTCGCGCACTCGCCCAGGGGCTAGCGCGCGCTCGCTGCCACGGCCGCCGCGCCGTGCCGCGCAAGGCACTCTTATTAAGACCAGGTAGATGACAATTCAAATACGGAAACATACAGAGAAAAATAGTGATTAAAAAGAGGCGGAAAAAACGAAAGAAAAGGATTGAAGTGAAATGTCTCATTATTTTTCTGTCTGTGTGTGATGCGGAGACTACTTCAGCGCTCGCTGGGCCCCGGGCGGAAAAATGAAGAACTAAATACCGAAAGCCTCCATGTTAAGGACGAGACAAAAGGCCGGTGCAATACGTGTGGCGTCTTGCGTTATTAAAGACGAGTTGTATTCTCCGCGGAACAACGCCCCGACGCCCGCGGCGCCGCGCTGCGCCGCCGTTAGAAAATTAGAATCGCTGCGTTTGTGTCTTAACTGCAATCGGAAGTCCGGCTGTCGGGACGGGGAAAGACCGCTCGGTTTGGAGGCAAGCGCCGTTGGAGCCTGGCACAGCCACTGCACAGCCAGAGCTGTGCGGAGATATGTGGGACGTTTCTTCCGATAGCCCCAAGGCCGTTTCCCTTCGCGCACAAAAGAGTCCGTGGATGTACCTTCGGGTGTTAATATATACTCACATACACAAGAAGACTTACATTTTTGCTAAGCATGCGTTGTGTAGATTAAAATTACCATATCGACCTGGATGTGCCTTCGTGTGTTAAGATATACTCACATACACAAGAAGACTATTGCATTTTTGCTAAGCATGCATTGCGTAGATTCGAATTATTAGTATCGACCTGGATGTACTTTTGTGTGTCAATAAATACTAACATATACAAGAAGACTGTTACTTTCTTGCTAAGCATGCGTTGGGGAGATTAGAATTACCAATATCGACCTGAAGGGGAATGCGGCTCGGATATCATGCACAACAATTCGTCATGCAAAATATTTAGGAGAGAATACACAGGGATCACCAATGTGCTGTAGTGTTCTTTATATTCCTATACTCACTGTGTTTGTCACTCATTTTAGATGTTCATATTCTGCTCTCAAGCCGCGATAGCAACCCATAGCATAACTTGCGCTACGCCGCGCGTAAGCACTGCTGTGGTACATAGAGACTGATGGCATTGTGATGTTCTGTATATCAATTTATATTTTCTGCAGGTACAAGCAGTAAACCAGTTTTTTAACTGGATGAAAAATTAGTTTCGTTTTGAAGTGCATGTTTTTAAATTTAGTGAGCGATTGAATATTGATACCAGACGCGTCAACTGCCTGTGTTATTAGACCCGTAAGTGAAGGGCGTGTTATGTCCTCAAAGATGGCGGTGTTCCTCTTCCGCTGGATTGTGCGATCCGGTGTCAATCTACACGTCGGTTTGCGAGTTTCCCACCTGGAGGTATCTCCCCAGTAGGACACCGCCGCAGCCAGGATGTGCTCTAAGCTACCGACGGACATGGACTCCCAACATGTGAGTTGTGCAGTACATGTAAGTGTACTGCACAACTCACATGTTGTGCGAGTATTCTGAGTGTGAGTGTGAGTGTGAGTGTGAGTGTGAGAGTGTGTCAGTGTGTGTGAGTGTCAGTGTGAGTGTGTGAGTGTCAGTGTGTGTGTGTGTGTGTGTGTGTGTGTGTGTAAGAAGAGAGGGAGAGTAGAAACAAGGAGGGAAAGGAAATCGCACGGAGTCAGTGTCCAGTTTGTTAGGGTGGTGCTCCGATATTCACCAAACGGATATCTCCGATATTCACCGATCAGAGAAGCAGACTGCTAGAATTATTCGCCACACAGTGGATGAATTCGACTCAGCCATGTAACTAGAGTCGAAAATCGGCCATCGAGAGACCTAGAACCTTAAGACCTTTCTGTCAACAATGCAACAGACGATATTGCCACAGCTTTTAGCTTTAGTAACAAATATACTTTGCAAATAAAGTTAAACATTTCTATCAACATGAAACGAAAGTACCGAAAGTAGTACTTTACAGATATTAGTTAATTTTACTAAAAATCTTAAGTTTATTTAACATACTCTGAAGATTTTTCCTTTTCCAGAAGAAACGTAAACATCAGGAGCTTTCTTCTTCGACTCCCTAATAATCTGCACACTGACACTAAGCTGCAAAGCCGCTAACATGCGAGTTTTCTATATGCTTGTTCCCCGTAAGACTGGCGGCCTTTGTATGCTGCAACGAGCTCACAAAGAAGTAACTACAAGGGGCGGTGGATGCGCTCTGGGGCATTATGATTATGCGCTCGATGAGCGCCGGACGTGCGTTGCTCATGCTGTAATTACTTGTATCGCCTGAACTTACGCGGCAGAAACTCACACTTACACGTGCCTTGAGAGTGATGGAGCTACTACATAATTATATGGATAGACTGTATATTTATTTTTGTTCATGATTAGCAAAGCACGGAGAAAATACGTTTCTCATACGTAAATTATACTCGATGTAACTACAGTGAGTCAAACAAAGAGTTACCCTTCTTATTTTCCTGTTTCCTTTTATTCTCTCGTTATATGACACCCAAAAGGAGCTAACGTGATTGGAGGTTCTGTATCAAATTACTTGTTATTTCCGTAACGTTCCGTAGTAAATGTCTCAGATTCCGCAGACAAAGAACTTTATACTCTGGCAATTCACAGAGACAGCAAACAATATAAGAATCTCTATAACTATATCTCTATATAATTAAACAATTTATCTAATATGACTGAATTACTAATTTAATACTATTTAAGGTAATAATTTGTGAACAAACCAAGTGAATCTACCTATATCTTTATATAGTACATCACACATCAAACTTGGTTTGTTGACAAATTATTACAATAAATAATATTAAATTAGAAATTCGGTCATATAATACAAATTGTTTCATTGAGGAAAATTGTTGTTTTCTTTGTAAACACAGCAGTGCAGTTTTAGAAAAACTCTTACAATTCGGATTTCTGCTCAAAATTCAAAATAGTTTTCAGCATAAGATTTTCACATTAATTCAATATGTTCACAGAAAAACGACCTTCAAAATATTCATAACTTACAAAGGTTTTGGGCGATGGAATTTATGATCGTTTTTATTCTAACCCGGTGACCGACTTGTTCAGGAGTTATCTAATTTATATCACGAAAGGAATGCCATTTTTCTCAGTCTCACAAAATTCCTGAAGTAAAGCACCCACAAGAAATATTGAGGTATTTCTGCAGCACGTTTGGCGCTTGACGTATCGCGTGATTCCGTGCAAGAATTGTAATAAATTCTACCTTTATTTCCATCGTCATGCCACTTGAAAAATTTGGTAATTGTCCTTTGTTAAATTTATAATATTGAGTGTATTTCGGTGTTTGTAGGGTGGTATCAGTAACTCGTTCCAGTTGCATATCTCTGAGGCTGTTTTTGATCGTTCTTAATAACCTGTCATCTTTTTCAACACAAAAAGCAATACCTCTAAAGTGCGCGTTACCGCGAGAAAAACCTCCTTGTCTTATCGCGAGTCGTGTGAAACCAGCTCTACGAGTCCTTCATCAGCGCCCGCTTACAGGAAAATTGCTCTGAGGGAGAAACACCTTTATCCACAAACACGGCTCACGCCATTGCGACAACACTGATAAGGCATCAGGCGCTGGGTGTAGATCGGGCGGTTAAGGGCCAATGCATTGACAGGGGTTGAGGAGCATGAAGGACGTTGAGGGGCGTTGAGGGGACGTTGAATTTGAGTGTTGGGTTGTTGAGGGCGTTGAGGGGCGTGGAGGGGCGTTGAGAAACGGTGAAGGGCTTTGTGGTCCAGTGGAGTCCAGTAGAGGAAAGAATCGGAGGCTAAAGAAGGTTAAACTGAGGTGTTTGCTTTCAAAATCTACTCATTTCATTTGTTACACAAAAATTACTTTCTTACAGCTTTGCTAAGTTCATCAGACCCTTCATTATCTCATGAGAAAAGAGGGTACAAATGGCTTCTTATTCCTATCAAAAATGTATCGGTAAGTCCCGTTCTAATAAAACGTACGTAGATTCGAAAACTTAGCTTTTCTTGTGAAATGTTTTGAAATGGAAGGATTTGGTTTGATAGAAACGAGTAAACAATGAGGATGTGATTTTTCTTACATTGGATTGTTTTAGTGTAGTAAAAGTAACGGAGGGGGACGAATTTTCGGAGAGAGAATTGTTTACGTTCATTTGCATATAAATAATGCAAATTTTCGTTTAAATATATTTGCGTTTAAATATATTTATTAGATTCTAAAATAGTTCTACTGCATTAAAATGGAAGTAAGTAAAATGTACCATGTATTATAATTATCGTCCAGAAATTTACCTTCTCCAAATCAAGCAACTACACATTAATACAGAAATTGTAGATGTTTATTTCTCCATTCGCAGTCAGCAACTCACCAAACTATATAGCCTGCAATATAATTATGACACATTTCGTTATGTTTCTTAATAAAAATTCCATCCACGACTCACCTGTGCCTTCCTGCTCAAAAAAGTATTTTGTCCATTTCACTCAGCCACCCCCCTCCCGTGACGCCCTCCAACCTCGTCGCCACGTCACGCCCTTCTCACCCCCACCCCGCACCCTTCCAGGAATTCCCCGCCCTCCCGCGGCCCGGCCGCACCAAGTCAGCGCCCACCGCAGTGGCAACGGCGCACTGCAAGACAAGAGCCCTGGAGAGCCCCAGGTCCTGTCATATTATACTCGGTTTTCACACGGCCCTGTCCGTGCATCGCCTTTGGCCGAGACTGTCTAATTATTCTAATGTAACATACAGAACGCGCGGAGGCGGCGGCGGCGGCGACGGCGGCGGCGGCGGTGAGGGCCGCGGAGCGCGCGACACGGCGCGGGGCTGGGAGGCGCGCCGTGCGGAAGGGTCGTGCAGCCATAGGTGTTACATGTGATATGAAGAGCCACCTCCGGAGTCCCACAGAACAGAATGTGTAGAATTAATGAGGAGGGTAATGACTAAGTGAGATGAAACACATGAAAAGAACGCGCGGTGCTGTGCGGGGCGGGGCGGGGCGGCGGAGTTGGCGCGCCCTCGCGACAGTCGAGGGACGTTCGGGGGAGTAAGGGGACGGAGTGTCAGCTTTCACACCCCCCTAAGGTGACAAGTAGTAATTCGCCGCTTTTTTTTTCTCTGCTCTCCCCGGCCTCTGCTCTCTCTCCTCCCAGGGAAGCTGCTACAAGGCTCCCCTGCTCCGGGGACCATCGCCACGACGAACCCCCGTATTCACGTATCTATACAGACAAAAATCGCGCACACAGACGCGCACGTCACCGCTCTGTGCGATCCGGAGGTATGTGTGAAATATGAACCACTTATATATTCCTGTAATTAAAGGGGGGGACTGCTGCGAAAAGACTGCAGCTCTTGCCCCGAGGCGAGGCCTCTTGTTCCCTAATTATTTTCTCAACTCCAATTAGTTTTGCACGGCCTAAAAAAAAGGTTAACTGAGGAAAAAAGGCAATGTTGGTACCTGTGGGAGAACCGGCGGAGGTGTGTACGTGTGGTTTTCACGGACGGAAAGAGGAATAAAAAATCTATTCATTAGGTTTAAACACAACACTACAGCCATTCGAGACTTACACAAGTTCAATGCGAGCGTGGGCGGGCTTTTCACGGATTTTATAAATAAAAAAACGCTTGGCTCGGCCGCGCGGGGCTTGTTAATTATGGGCGCGCCGCAAGTAGGGATTCTCCGCAGAGGCGTCGCCACCTCCGCCCCCGCCCCCGCCGCCACCCCCACCCCCGCACTCGTTGCCCGAGTGCGATGTTGTGTATTGGCACGCGGCGCCGTCGCGCCCTGGCGCACCAAACACACCGGGGCACGTGTCACCTGCTGCAACCAATTTCTATTCGTCTTCTTTTTCAGCTTTTTTTTCTTACGCTTTCAGGTACGAGTTGCAAAACTGAATGGAAATGTATGTTTATCAACGATGGTTTTACGTGTATCGCCGATGATACAAGAAATATAATCAGTCATCTTAGTTTTAGTTGTGAATTCCTACTTTTGTTTTTAAGGAAAAAATTTTAATTTTAATATTTTTAAATGTTTAACAATATGTGCATATATTCTTTCATCCCATAATGACGAAAAAAATCAATTAAAAATGTTCATGACCTAAATGAAAGGTTTTCCAAAATATCCATTTATCGATAAATCAAAAATGTCTCAATTCCTCAGTACAAACATTATTTTAATTCATACGAAGTGTGAAAGTATTGTATGAAAGTATTGTATTGAAAGTATTGTATCAAAGGAGTGTAGGAGAATGCCAGAAGAATTCTAAATTTTCTCTCACCTGAATTCTAAAAATGTTTTGGAATGTTTAGAACTATTTCCGGTCATTATTTTATGCTAGTAATAAGAAGTATGGTACAGGACTCTGTATAAGAAATCTGAAAAAATTGTATTCGATCCTCTTCGTTAACTAAACTATTTTTTTATTTAATAGGTAATTATTACAGCCAAATTAGAAAACTTGATGCAATGTGGCTTGGCCGAAGGCCTTTAAGCCATTACAATACCTAACTAAACTATAACCTCAGCACAATAACACTGTATACTTTTAAGACGAAATAGGGAAAAACATTTTCTTCTAACAGGTTTTACAGAAATTGCATTACATATATCATGTTATTAAATACATACATTTATTGGGATTGGTTATGTCTTTCAATATGGTAAGTAAGAACCATATTCAAATTTAAAGATAGATCTGGAAAGAGTTACCGAAAATAAATATTTAAGCTATAAAAGAATAAAAAATATTGTATTCAAAAGCTTGTATGTTTCTTTAGAACTGAGATGGGATGAAAAAAACAGCAACAATTAAAGTTTTCTAATTATTTGTCGTTTTTAGGATTCAATCGCTCCTATGATCAACTGTCGCTTTCCAAACTGTAATCACGCAAAGATTAAATTTGATGCATTCGATCCTGTACGTTTCATTTTGAAAAAGAGAGGGTAAAAATTAAAAAGGCGATTTCAATGTTCATGGAACAATAATCGTATCCGGGAGAAAATGTGATGCAAAACTTATTTTTCGGGCCTCTTGGGTTAAATAGAAATAGTCGGAATGGATTTCCAGGCATTCGAGTATATTTCTTTGAATCAACAGAATTTCCTTCCTTCATTTACCTTAACACTCTCATACACATGCAACACAACAAGATAACATACAACCAAACAAGTTTCTGCTTCTTCTTCGCCATTTTCCCTTTAGGAGCTTGCCGTTTTCACCCTCCACCACTCCCGATCCTCCCAATCTCGTGGTTTGAGGCCTCTATCCTTCATAGCTTCTTGGATGTATTTTTCCCATTCTAAAGCTGGTCTTCCTCTTTTTCGCCTCTCAGGTGGTTGTCATTTGAAGATCTTGTGTGGCCATTTGTTTTCTGACATTCTCTGAACATCTCCTTACCACTGTAGTGCTCTATTTTCCAAGGTCTTCGTAATAGAACAAATTATATTCATCCTTCTCCATATTTCTTCATTTCGCACTCTGTCCTTGCGAGTAAGTTCTAGGCATCGTCTCATGTAGTCCATTTCCACTGTCCTAATCTTATCTCTTATTTTTTGTTTTGGGGCACATTTCCGCTCCATATAGTACTATATTTTCTACTAAACAATGGAACATCCTTCGTTTGACATCTTGGCGGATATTGTTATTCCATAATATGCTGTGTAAAGCTTTGGTTGCTTTCTTCCCCATAATTATTCACGAGTTTATATCTGCAGCACATGTACCCGAGTTGTTTATTAAACAAGTTATTATCGATAAACAAGTTTCTTTATTTAATTATAATATTGACGTAACGTTAATTATTTTTTGGGTTAAAGTTCTAGTAAGAGTGCCACGGAAAGTACAGATAGGTGACTTTCTGCAAGGTACAGTCCGTTTTACGAGGGTAAGATGATACTGGTTACATCACTTGTGGTAAGTTTCAGCGTTATCACCCCAAGTTCGCTTGCGCTTTCGCTATATAATGGTAGCTGCATCACTCTCAGTTTGCACAAAGAACACGCTTTGCGTAATCAGATTTTTAAGATATATACTCTCGTGTAGATGTACACTTGCACAACTGATAGTAAGTTATTTTCGTAAATATCTCTGAAATGATGGGTAATAAATTAGATACTGTGGCGTTCGTAAATTCGAACAACACATATGGAAAGTCAACATTGATTTTAATCATTTTAAATTCAGTTATGACCAGGATGTAACAGCTACACAATAGGAACTCGTATGAAACATGCAATGATACAATACTTTTTGTCTCAAAACCACGGCCTTCTGTTATTCGAACGTTAACGAAGGTAGGGTTTTTCCTATTTAAATTTCACCTACGGAAAGACAAGAAGAAAAGGGATGAAACAAATCGTGACTTCTAATACAAGCATTTTTCTACGATCGTAGAAAAAAAATTGAATTTCATAAGTGAAGTTATTCTTTTTTGCTCGATCTATCGGTCTCTGCAAAAAAACCTTAATCGCGATCGTGCACAAAACAAAAACTTAATGCACTTAATATAATAACTATTTTCGGACGGTATCGTAAAGCTTGTGCTATGCTGGAACAAGTAGACCAAGTATACGGAAATGCAGGGTAGTTATACAAGGTTATTTTTGTGACCATCTGTCTACATTTTATGGTTCCCCTATATACGACTATATAGTTCCCCTTATATAGTTCCCCTATATAGTTCCCCTTATATACGACTATCTTCACTGACTATAATCAATAGATGCATATCCACAAAATGTTGGGTGATTATATTGAAAACTGGTCACTGAAGTGTTATAGTAAATTGTAAACATTGAGATACTTATTTACTGCACTTAGTGTTATGTATCATGCTCATTGATACCAGATAATTTTTTACTTACTCTCATTAACTGTATTTACTAATGATTTAGATTCTTAAGTTGACTTAACTTTTATTGGGGGCAATAAAAGCAACTCATGAACCGCTTGGCATGTAGGGGACTTGACTCGGCCTGAGCGGGGCTGGGAGCGACACGGCTGGCAGGGTTGGCAGGGACTTGACTCGGCCCGGCCCGGCCCGGCCGGCCCGGCCCGGCCCGGCCAACCCTGTCACCCCCCCCCGGGCCGGGCCTGACCGGGACGCAACGCGACGCGACGCGACGCGACGCGACGCGACGCGACGCGACGCGACGCGACGCGACGGGACGCGACGGGACGCGACGGGACGCGACGGGACGCGACGGGACGCGACGGGACGCGACGGGACGCGACGGGACGCGACGGGACGGGACGGGACGCGACGGGACGCGACGGGACGCGACGGGACGCGACGGGACGCGACGGGACGCGACGCGACGCGACGGAGGGACGCGACGGGACGCGACGGGACGGACGGGACGGGGGCGACGGGGCGGGGCGGGTCAGCGCTGGAGGTGGGGAGGCCCGGGGCGTCGCCCGGCCGCGCCCCGGGCGCCACGGGCGGGCCGCCCCGGGCGTTCGCGTTCGCGTCTGCCGCCCTTGGGACCGAGCACCCAGGGGGCTCCCGAGGGCCTTCGCGCGACCTACCGCCATGTTTTTTCACGCGCACCGCCGCGTCGTCCGTCATCCAGGGAATATCTGCTCGCGCTCGTGGCACAACGCTCACCGACCATCGGAGCTCCCCGAAAGGAACGTTAAAGGCTTTCGTATTATTCTTTCCAATAGAGCCCGTTCTAGGCAGGCATCTTATGTGTTTAAACAATCAAAACCTAGTAAAATGTTCAGAATACTTAACAACATTTGTTTTGTTTTCTAGTACAATGCAATGATGATGATGATGCCCGCTCGAAGGGGGGTAGAAAGGGGGTAGGGGTACAAAATTAATTTATGAATGGCAAACTTTTAAACACCTATTGAAATAACAATTTAGAATATTATGGTGTTTAACACTTTAAACCTGCAAACACATAAAAAGAAAGAAACAAACAAAAAGTTTTCAAAATGAGAATATAGTATAAAGTGATGACTGTTCAAATTAACAAGAGTAAAAATTAACGAAAAATGACTTCAGGTAAAGAACTTCTTTCTATAAAAATATTACATATTTTAATGACAATGAATACAACATATTTGAGTTACGATCATTAGGTACGAATAAAATACTTCATGACTTCCTTAACATTCGAGTTCGCTTGTGCAGTTGATTCGTGTCATTACCGCCACAAATGATAGGCTATACAGACCTTCTTAACATTGTATCATATATTTTTGGAACATAGTTTTAGGTCGATTTTTAAAATCTTGATCATATAGCAACCACTGTGATAGTTTTAACTGGAGAAATAACACGTAAGGACAACACGAACACACACAAACATCCATGCCCGAGGCGAAATTCGAACCCGTGACCTTTCGAGCCGGGGCAGCTACGACCCTCTAGCCTTAGTGATTTTGACTTTCCAGGTCAGCTTTTTGAAACATTGTCTGTCCTGTCTAACAAAAATCAAAGACCTCCTTTACAATGCACAATCATGCGACATACGAACGATTTTGATAACGCTACCTAGTTCCTGTCGGCTTGGTTTTGCCCTGGAAGCTTCCATTTATTAGCAGCGCTAGGGATGTGCTCTTAACAGCTAAACTGTTGTTTCTTAACAGTTAACGTTTCGTAACTGTTACGAGAAATAACAGTTATTTCGTTTATCCTGTTATTGGCTGCTGTAGGTTGAAAAGAGAATGAAGAACTGCTGCCTACTGGGCCTAATCCGAACTGCTACAAGCTTTTGTGGCAACCATTTTATACGATAACAGCTTCACCGCAGCTAATCAATCATGATTTGCTAGTGTTCAAATTACGTAATTCGTCATTATTACACACCATGTGCCACAATAGTTTTATATTTTATTGTACACACTACAACAAGATGTTTGTCTTTTAAATTAAGTCCGTCTAATATGTTAACTTATTTCTGTCCCATTACTGCTTATGTGAAATCAACTAATATTTCCCTAGGTCCGATAAAATAAAATGAGTTATGGTCAAATAACTCGCATTATAATACTTGATGACATTTGACAGTCATTAACACTTTAGCTATAGGTAAGCAAAACCCTGTTTCTCCTCATTATATTTGACACTCGTCACTTCACTATACACAAGTTGCATATTTGAAAGAATATTTGCAATCTGAACCCGAATCACTTTCATTTTAGTAACATTGTATATTCTATACACATTCGCTACACATTATATGAATTCACCAATTCATCCTTGGCAGTTCATGCAGTCTCGTTCGTATCAGCTGCTTCTCTGTCCAAACATGTTAGGGAAAGTAGTGCAAGGAAGCGCCGTAAGGTAGCTGCACAAGCTTTACGGTTCTATCAACGTTATTTGTTTTGCGTGGTTTAACTCTCAGTAGTCGCTACAACTGATTTAACTCTTAGCAGTACGCAATTTGAGGTTGCTGGTCATGGACCTGTTATTGTTCAACTGTTATTAATAACAGCTATTACGAGTCAGCTGTTTTTGTGATAACAGTTATTGAAGAAAAGCTGTTAAGCCCATCTTTAGGCAGCACACAAGTCAGAAGATGGCACATAAGGACTGTGATTAGTCAGCTGAATTAAATGTAGTCACCCAACCGACCAGTTCATCAACGTTATTTCTTCAGCAAATACTTAAAAAATAGGTACTAGACACTTCGATTCAATAATGTGAAAACATACCTACTTCTTCAAAACCTTACACGTGCAGAAAATAGTATTTCATTAGTTCCAATTCTCCACAGCCTTCTCATGTTTCAGAAACAGATTCATTTTCCCCCTACTTCGCCGACAAGTTAGCAGCCAAGCAACAAATTACAGTTCGAGCTCCCAACTTTAACAGCTCAACCCTTCTCTCGGGTCGCCATCTCATGCGTGAATTCGACCGCAATAAGCAGGCCGATTCCTGGCGGGGAACGCCCCCTTATGGCGCAGGCAGAGATCATCGGCGGAGGAAGTGGTTGCGGGCGACAAGGGGAGGCGGGGACGGCGAGGACGGCGAGGACGGCGAGGACGGCGGGGACGGCCGCGATCTGCGCGTCATTACGTCACCACTCCACTCTCCGTTCTGCCGTCGCTGCCGCCTGTGAAGCCCCGCTCCCCTCGATACGTTGCAACATCGCCTTCCGTTCCCCGGCCGCAGTGTAGTCGCCTCAGTCAGCTCAGTCCTCCAATCCTCCTCCGCTTTCCTGCCATGTCCGCTCCTCTGCCGAAAGCCTACTCCGGGGTGCCGCCATCGTTGCACTCCCTACCTCCGACTCATCGTGGTTCGACCATCCGCTATTTCGCTACCATTCACTTTACCCCCACACCCACACACAGTAATCCCAGTCTTACAATCCTCATCCGCTTTCCAGCCAAGTCCATTCTTCTGCCAAAAACCTACACTGATTCTGTGGACGAGGCTGACGCCAACATTGCACTCTCCAACTCCGTCTCATCATGGTTCTACCATCCGCTCCGCTCCACTTTGCACACACATACACACACAAACGTCCTGATAGTTTTATGGTTACCGTGTGCATCATTGCCGCCCCCACGCTTTTCTTTATTTATTTTACGTCAAAAAAACAGATAAAACTGCGTATGACGTGCTATGGGGAAAAGTGAATTGTGTGCACATTTTCAAAATTCTGTGATCCCTACATTAAGTCATATACTACTTAAATTTTGGGGAACGTTATCGAATGCTTGTGACCCTAGCCAGTTTGGCATCATGCGTCTCTATTCAAAACCCCACCTTTCGCCCACTTCGTTTTCCACGTCGTTCGTGGGTTTGCCTACATCACCTTCTATCATTCCTGCCTTTCTTCCAGTGGTGTTTCCCTCAAAACGTCTGCACTGATCCGTCGTTTCAGCGCCTCCAAAGTGACACTATTATTTCCCTTCATTTTGACCCATCGCTACCCCATTCTTTCCCATGGCCCCTTTCACCTATCCACACATTTCCAACAAACACCTCTCTTCTCACCAACTTCAGTCCTCACACACACTTTACTTAACACGTATTCAAAACAACCCATCCCTCCGCCGATACAAATGTCGTTCCCATCCACACCTCACTGCCAACTCCATTACCTCATCACCCACCCCATCAGCAGACTCCACGTCACTCTTGCCTTTTCTATCAGCTCCTTGACACCCACATCGCCGCCGCCCGCCCGTTACCTTCGCCGTCCCCACCCACACACTTCCCCTTCACCGCAACCCTCGTCTCCGCCGCCCGTGGCTTCGCTTCAGCGCAGGCGGACCTAACAAACCCGATAGCTCCGTCCAAGAAGAGCAATCCTCCAATGACGACGCCACTTGATACACCAATTAGGAATCTTCCGTATGCGCGTTTCCATCACCCCCACCCTCTCTCGCTCTCTTTTGCTCTCTCTTACATTCAACTCTTCGTTCCCTCCGCTCCTTATGAAAAAAAAATCCTGTTACAGTATTTTCGACGACCAATCTGAAAAAAGGGAGCATTCAGATCCGCTCCGAATTGCGGGAGCGTCGTGTATATAGGTATCTTTTCAATATTAGTCTAGGGTGAACTTTCAGATCCGGCCCTTGGGATTGACGTGGCGGTGAGTGCCGTCTGGGCGGGCGCGCTCCGCGATGTTCGTTCGTTTTCATGTCGATAACAAGAAAAGGGAAAAACGAGGTGCTTTCAGGCGGCTGCGGTACGAGGCGGATGGGGGCGGGGCGGGGATGCGCGGGAAGGAGTGGAGCGGGGAGAGGCGGGGGTGGGCTGGGCGGGGCGGGGCACGGCGGGGCGGGGCGAGACGAGGCGTGCAGGGCGGAGCGGGGAGGGGTGGGGAGGGGCGGGCGGAATAAAATGAGGTGGAGGTGCGGGGTT